>JAJEOX010000290.1:1475000-2185000 GCA_020740385.1 Mylabris phalerata
ATCGACAAGCGACATCAATGGACCCAATGTTGCGAATGACGCTAGAAAGAGCTGTTGAAGCCATAATTGATGCTGGTTATCATCCATCTGAATTAGAAGGTACGAAAACTGGAGTTTTTGTTGGTTGCAGTTATGCAGAGAGTGAGCAAACATGGTTTCGAAAAAATTTAATGGAACAATACTTTTCTGTAACAGGGTAAATATAAGAGGTTTCTTCACACTTTGAACAAAATTGGAAGTCAATTTGTTGCAGCTTAACAAGATCGATGATGTCACAACAGAGTTAGTTATTTCCTAAAACTGAATGGTGTGTCGCACATTTCGGATGCCGCTTGTAGTAGTTCTCTTTATGCCCTTAATGCCGCTTATGATGCAATCAAAAATGGACATGTCAATGCTGTTATTAACTTCCCCGACCGAAGGGTAGGGAAGTTATTAGTTTTCGGACCAAAATTTCGAATTCGAGATTTCACCAGATCTTTACGTTTTTGAGGTCCCCTGAACACGTTTTTGAAGTTTTTAGCTTGATGTCCGTGTGTGTGTGTGTGTGTGTGTGTGTGTGTGTGTGTATGTATGTGAGTCTGCGTTTCTCCAACGATTACTCAAAAACGGTTTAACCGATTGAGTTCAAATTTGGTCAGCACAAACTATTTGGTGGCCGTTCGAGTTGATTAGTTTTTGGTGCCAATCGGACCACGGGGGTGGAAGGGGGAGGGGGTTGATTGAAAAAAATTTAAGATAACATATTAATTTGATATCACCAATCGAAAGGGCATGTGCTTTTATTTCCGAAACAATACCCCTCATGTGCGATGTTCTTTTCTTTTTTTTTAATTAGGGCACAAAATTGGCAAAATAGTGTAGTCAACCAATTCAAATTTGCCGCCTCCTATAAGGGATCGGTTGCCATAGAAAATTCAATTGCGAAAATTTTGAATTGACAGTTTAGAAGGTTATCCAATATAATTTTTAAAGTGTAGCAAAATTTATAACGGTAGTTTATAGAGACAGAATGATATCTACTGTTGGTATCACTGAAGACATAAAATCCCATGCGTTTGTTTACATTCTTTTGTCATTTTTTAAAACATAAGCTCAGAATATTTGTTTTCAAGCGGTTTTTTTGAGCGGATTTTGTGTTTCGGTTAGTGCTTCTTTAATATATAAATGTTTTAAAATAATATAAATTGTGATTTTTCCGCAAAAAAGAAATGTATATTCCCGCGACAATTCAATCTACATAATTTGAATTTTTCCATGTTTTTGTTGGGACTAGCTTAGTACTTTTTACTCCACGCTCAAATGACAGTTCTGTCGTTCTGTTAAAATTTTGCAATTGAATCGTGAATCGAGTTTATAAGAAGATTGAACAAGTTGAACTGAACAGGGTGTGTGTGGAATCACCGATCAGTGAATAGACTTTTAGTTGTTGAGGTGCTGGTTCCTTATTGAATTTTTCAGTGGTGGTGAGATAGCCACGACTCTTGATTCCCGATTTTGATTTTTATAGTAAGTTAGTTTTTTTTAAACTTGGACTCTTGCATTAATTGTCGATTTCTAATACTTGTCTTTAATATATTTTTCTAACTCATGATTAACTATCCGGAATGTGTCGGGGAAGTTATTAGGCCGGTTCTTAGATTCGGCCCCTTTCAAATTTTTGTTATTGGTGTGTATCTCTGTCTCAATCCTTTCACACGTTACAGTTTTCTCGGTAACACTAATCCGCTATGATAATTCAAAATGATCTAAATTATCTGTTTTTAATTTTTTAGACTTGGTGTTTTGAGTAAAAAGGGTAAATGTAACGTTTTCGATATTGATAGTGATGGTTATGTTCGTTCTGAGGCAATTGGTGTGGTGTTTCTGCAAAAAACGGAAGATTCCAGACGTATTTACGCTAGATTGATACATTCTAAAACAAATTCTGATGGTTTTAAATCGGAAGGAATAACATTTCCATCACAAGAACAACAAGCGACATTATTTAGAGAGATTTTTGAAGAATCTCAAATAGATCCGGCAGATTTGACGTACTTGTAAGCACATGGGACAGGTACAATCAACTCAATTTAAAGTGGAAATATTCATTTGTATCTTGTGATTTTAGGAACTGTCGTTGGCGATCCTGAAGAAGTCAAAGCTATTGATGCTGTATTTACTAAGAATCGTACAACTCCGTTGTTAATGGGATCAGTGAAATCAAATCTTGGTCATGGTGAACCATCATCTGGACTTACAGCTATAGTTAAAGTCATCATTGCGATGGAAAATGGAGCAATACCACCAAACATCAATTTTACTGCGCCACGTCTAGGACTAGAAGCTTTAGAAAAAAGTCGTCTTAAGGTAGTTACTGAAACAACACCATTGCCTAATAACAATGGACTTTTTGGTAATTCCTCAAACTGTGTAAAGAGAAATTTGATAATAATTTTGGTGAAATTTAGGTGTCAACAATTTTGGCTTTGGTGGTGCAAATGCCCATGTCATCCTGAAATGGAATACGAAAGTCAAAATTAATCGAGGATTTCCAAATGACAATTGGCCAAGACTAGTTTGTGTAAGTGGCAGAACCGAAGAGGGCGTCAATTCACTTCTAGATGCTTTAGAAAGCAATAAATTGGACCAAGAGTATGTTCGATTATACCACCAAGTATTTAGCAAAAATTTTGACAACCATTTGTACCGGGCCTTTTCAATTATTAACAAAAATGAAGAATTCGAAAGATGCATTTACAATAATAGCGGTATTAAAAGACCTTTGTATGTCTTATTTGGAAATTTCTCGGATGATTGGTGTAAAATTTACAAAGATTTGCAAGAATTCTCAACTTTTTCTCAATCACTACAACATGTTGATGATGTTTTTGACAACTAAAAAGTTAAAGATGACAAATTTAATTGAAAATTATGAAGTCAAATCGAGCAATTCATATTTCGATAAAATTATAGGCAATTTGGCAATTCAAATCGGATTTGCCGATATGCTTAAGGTACTAAAAATTCAACCTAATGGCATTTTAGGTATCGGCTTGGGTGAACTGATTTGTGGCTATTTTGAAAATTGTTTAACATTGGAGGAGACCGTCAATTGTGTCTATCAAATCGCATCAAATATTTGTAGCATTAACGAAAGTGAAACAGTTTCTTATTTTATCGGTGTAAAAGAAGATGCCGTGAGTAGTATATTTGAAAAAATTGTTCCCAACTCTAAAAGTTAATTTCCTTCACCTGAAACAACTTCCAGATGAGATTACAATCACACAAATCCATCCAAATGGTATAACGATAGCAGGAAATGAAGAAAATTTAATCAAATTCATCACTAATTTGAAGAATAAAAATGTTTTTGTTAAGAAAATTGAAAATGACCCCATTAATTTTCAGAATGGCGATTTCAGCAAAATTAGTATGAACCATTTTTCAAATTGTTACATAAAACTTTTTACATACTGACAAATTTTAGGAGCTAAATTAGCCATAATTCTAACCCAAATTCTACATGTACCTCAATTAAGACCTGCTCGATGGTTATCAAATGTTAATCACAATCTGCTTTCAAGTGAATACTTTTTGGAATCAATCAGTTGTACGGTCGACTGGTGTAAATTTTCTGAGAAATTCGACAAACAAGCTACAATCTTTGAAACTGGCGCAGGACTAACTCCTGATTTTGAGAATAATTTTTCTAAAGTCAGTTTTGCAAATATTTCAACTACTGACTGTAAAATTATGCTATTTGAAAATTTGGGAAGGTTCATAGTTTTTCAAAAATGTCAAACTTCTTTGTCATCATTTCGAGTTTCTTTCAGATTGTACAATTTGGGTTGCAATATGGATTTGGCCCAAATTTATCCAAAAGTGGAATACCCAGTCTCTCGATCGACTCCAATGATTTCACCTTTCATCAAATGGGATCATTCGAAATCTTGGTTCGTTCCAAGATCTGATAAGCAAGCAGAAGTTCAAACAGCTAGTGATTCCTGCTACAAAATTGACCTTAATGCTGAAGGTTTCTCTTATATTTCAGGCCATAATATTGATGGTAAAAAAATTTTATTTTGGAAAATCAATTATAACAATCGTGGATGGATTTACTTACAGGTAGAATTTTATATCCTGGAACTGGCTATTTGTGCTTAGTTTGGGAAACTGTCGCATCAAAATTAGGAAGCTGTGTGACTAATTCTAAAGTTGTCTTCAAAAAGTGTCGCTTCCTAAGAGCTACAACTCTTTCTAAAGATAAAGTGCTACAAATGATTGTTTCACTAGGAAATCTCGGTTATTTTGAAGTGAGTTATATTACTCAGGCGCAATTTTCAATTGTTTGCTGCAAAATTGATGCTTACAGGTGTTGGAAGGGGGTGCAGTAATTGTAACCGGTCAGGTTTTTGTAACTGACAACATCGAAGATTATCAGATCGACTTTACAACAACTCCTCCACCAAAAGAAGCCAAAAACGTCTCTCAAATTAAACAGTAAAGACGTATATAAGAAGTTACGTCTTCGTGGCTTCAATTATTCGTAACTATTAAACCAAAGTTAAGATTTAGATGTCTGTTAACAAAATCCATTTGAGTTTATAGAGGGGAATTCCGAAGTATAGTTGAAAGTTCCACTGATGCGTCGTTTGGTAAAATTCGTTGGAATCAAAAATGGGTCACATTCATAGACAACATGTTGCAAATGCAAATTTTACAAATGGACACACGTGGCATTGACGTGACTGTCGCCATTCAACATTTATCGATAGATGCACCTGGCCATCTTGCTTATATTGAAACGTTTAGTGAAATGGCGGATATTCCAGTTTATTTTAATAAAAATAGTGGATTAATAAAGTAATCACCATTAAATTTTGACAAATTTCAAACCAAATGTTTTAAATTCTAGATCCGGAGGCATTGAAATTCGTGGCATGAAGACAGTTCAGATTTCCCGACGAAAACCACTGGAAGAGCCTATTTTAGAAACGTACCAATTTGTACCATTCAAAGCATGTTTGAGTGCAGAGGATGCTGTTCGTGCTAACATACAATTGGCATTAGAAAACACGCCAACTATTAAAATCAAAGCTGTCGAATTAATTGATGAAGAAACTTACAGCAATGTTGCACCACTGGCACCAACTGTTTACAATACATTGATGACTCTGCCCTTCATTCATGCTGACGTTTCAATTTTTACAAAACAACAGTTTTGAGTTGACAAATATCAAAGCAGAGAATCGCAATATAGCTGATGAAACTGAATGTTATTTGGTAATTGGTAGTAATTTATCAAAACGAACCTTGGTTTGTAATTTAAGTGGAGCAGTTTTTTAATTCTCCTAATTTTATTCTTTTTTACATGCTTAGATTTTGAATCAAGCTATCGCTTCACTTCGTGACTATGGTTATTTGTTATCCAGAGAAGTACTGGAGTTCAACCCATCACAATTTAAACATCCTCAACTTAGCATTTTAACAATCTATGAAAATAAACATTGAGAAATTAGTTCTGTATCGAAAATTTAAGCCCTCGTTGAAATTACCAATTCCTGTTAATGTGGACGATTTTGAAGCATTTTCATGGTTGCCAAAATTACAAAATCTTTTGAAAACAAATGAAGATATTGTAATTTATTCAGAAAATCAATCTAAAAATGGCGTTTTAGGTTTGATAAATTGCGTTCGTAAGGAATCTGCTGCTAACAGTATCCGTGCAGTGCTTATCGATGATTTAAGTGCTCCCCAGTTCAATTTGATTGTTAAATTCTATAGAGAACATCTAGGAAAAGAATTAGCCGTTAATGTCTATCAAAATGGGCAATGGGGTACTTACAGAACTTTGAAGATGAAAGAATTGAAAGAGGTTGAATGTGAACATTGCGTAGCCAATATTTTAGTCAAAGGTGATTTGTCAAGCCTAAGGTGGATTCAAGGGCCTTTAAAAATTCAATACAAAGTTAGGATTTGAGCAAGAACTTATTCATGTGAGTCAAACAAAATCAATCCGAATATTTGTTGCGAATTGATTTCTACTATTTACAGATCTATTATGCTTCACTCAACTTTAAAGATGTCATGATTGCCTCAGGTCGGATACGTTCTGAAAGTAGCGAGAGGTACCGAGAAGAGTTTTCCCAAGGCTTTGAATTTGTTGGGAGAAACTCGATGTGAGTTTTATTGAAGCTTCGCTGCAATTTTTTTTATAAGCAAATATTCTATTTTGAATAGAGGCGAAAGAGTGATGGGCATGAGCGATCAAGGAGCTTTATCAAATCTCTATGCAGCTGACAAGCATTTGCTTTTGCCTATTCCTGCTCAATGGACAATGGAAGATGCCGCCACTGTACCGGTTGTTTATGGAACTGTAATTTATGCCATTTTCATGGTGATTTAAATCAGAACATTTAAGCAATGTTTTTCACTATCATTTGCAACTGATTTTCATTTTAGAGATCTTCGATAAAACCAGGTGACAGTATTTTGATTCATTCAGGGTGTGGTGGAATTGGACAAGCTGCAATCAGTTTTGTGTTTACATTATGGCTGTAAAGTTTTCCACAACAGTTGGCACACAAGAGAAACGGGAATTTCTAAAGAAACGTTTCCCTAAATTAACAGGTGAGGTTTTCTAAATGACATTTTCAGCAGAATTAATTATTGTTCCATAATTAAAGATAACATGATTGGAAATTCTCATAATACAAGTTTTGAACAAATGATTTATCGTGAAACGAAGGGACGTGGTGTTGATTTCGTCTTGAATTCCTTGGCTGGAGAGAAATTGTTGGCGTCTGTGCGTTTGCTTGACACACAGCGGGCAATTCTTAGAAATTGGTAAATTCGATTTAGAAAATGGCAATGCATTAAGTTTGTTGCTGATGGAAAAAGAAGCTTCATTCAATGGAGTGATGCTTGACCACCTTTTTCCTATTAAGCCCAATAGAAAAACATAAGTTGATTTGCTTAATTAAAGAGGGCATCGCTAACGAGTCTGTGCAACCATTGCCAAGAACTATTTTTGGTAAAGAAGAAATTGAACAGGCATACAGATTCATGAGGTACGGTAAACATATAGGCAAAGTTATTATCAAAATACGCAGTGAAGAAGAAGAGAATATTGTTTTACCTAAATCAACAACAATGAAGGGTGTTCCAAGGTAAATAAAGCCAAATTTTGGTCAAGTTTTTGAATCCTATCAAACATTCTTTAGATATCGATTTGATCCTGAAAAAGTTGCCATCATTTTGGGTGGTTTGGGTGGATTCGGTATAGAATTGGCCGATTGGTTGGTGCTGCGTGGTGCCAGAAAACTTGTTTTAACATCACGAAAAGGTGTCACAACCGGTTATCAAGCATCTCGTATTCGGTAAAGATTTTACGACAAAATGGAATAAATAGAAGTGATTTAATTGTAATAAATTTTGATAGATTCTGGAAGTCGCATGGAGTGCAAGTGTTAATTTCAACTGATAATAGTACAACGAAATCAGGTTGTAAAGAAGTAATTGCTGAAGCTTCTCGATTAGGCCTAGTACAGTCAATTTTCAATTTGGCTGCTGTTTTACAAGATGCATTGTTAGAAAATCAGACAGAAATATCATTCAAGACTTCACTTCGGACCAAAGGCATATGCCACTCATCATTTGGATGAAATAACGCGTACAGAATGCCCTCAATTACGGGATTTCGTTGTGTTTTCATCAGTGGCTTGTGGGCATGGCGGTGCTGGTCAAACAAATTACGCAGTGGCAAACAGTGTAATGGAACGAATTTGTGAGAAACGTAGAAAGGATGGCTATCCCGGCTTAGCAATTGAATGGGGAGCTATTGGTGATGTTGGCATTGTTGCTGAAATGCAGAAAGATGACTATACAGCTTTAGAAGTGGGTGGTACTCTACAGCAGCCAATTGCAAATTGTTTAGACGTCTTAGACAAGTTCTTGATACAAAATCATCCGATTGTATCCAGTTTTATAATAGCAACAAAAAAAGAAGTTGCTTGTAATGTTGTTGAAACTATCGCATCAATAATGGGAATCAAACATTTGAAAACAATCAGTTCACATTCAACATTAGCAGAATTAGGAATTGATTCAATGAGTAGTGTTGAAATTAAACAAACTCTAGAACGTGATTTCCAAATTATTTTAAGTATAGGCGAATTACATAATTTAACATTTTCGAAACTCTACCAAATACAAGATAAAGCATCTAATGAAAATAAGAAAGCAATTGTCCATCGTTAGATATAAATGTAACGATCAATTCATTTTCGCAAAATGTACCGACTTTCTTTGACCTTTCGTTACATTTTAGGATTTAAAGTCTATAAGCATTACCTAAAATTTTTCGTGCATCAAACACAATCGTGAATAGCGAATTCAAGCTAACAAAATAAATGTTTTTGATCTGTTGAATGTTTTTTTCAATTTGTAAGCTTCCTACATGTAAATTCTATAAGAATGTCCAACTCACATTACTTAAAAACGGTCACAGATGAAATGATGAATGTCTCGTTTGATCCCATATAGAATCCTTCAACTTTGTACGGAATTATTTTTTTAAAGACCGGATTTCCGAAAATTCGGATAATCAGAATTTTGTGACTAAAAAGAAATGTTTGTCCAACACACGTATTTTTTCGTATAGTTGATAAATGAAATTTCTACAATTAGATAGAGAGAAGTTGATTCTGCACTTGAACAAGCGTAGATTTTCAATTTCCTTTTCAGTTTCTCTGAAACTTGCATCTAAAGTAACTGTTTGTTAATCGAAGTAACCAATTAGAAGTCATTATTTTGTTCAAATCAGTCGTAAATTCACAACTAGTTAAACCAAATACAATCACTCGTTAGTCTAATTGTAAGTGGCTGACTATCAAAAACTCATAAAATGTTAAACTGGTTCAGTTTGTAATGAGTTCAAGACAGGGTTTTAGATCATAATTATCCAATCCCTTAAATGGGACAGGTCACAATTCGAAAAAAGTAAAATTTTTGACAAAGGATTTCTCTTTTATTTATTATTTAAAATTCAAGTGCTTAGGTTTGTTTGAAGGAACATTTCAAGCTGCACCCCAATGATCTTAGCGTTGTGCAACATTTTGTGCAAATTTTAAGTTGCAGTTGATTGTTTCGAAACAATCCAGATTTTGAAAATTAGAAGAATTTCTATGGTTACAGGGAAATTTGTTAGCCATTTTCACTTGTTACATGTAATTTTTTTGCACTAGGTTAATTCAGATTATATACGATTATACGGACTTTAAAATCATGTTGTTGATATTTGAAAAATGAGAGAATTGCGCGAAAAGCAACATTATTAATCGAAAAGGTTCCAAAGATTAGAGAACTGAGTCATAGCCAAATGAAATAGGTTTGCTTACACACATACATTTACATAAATTTAGTTTTTCTTCATCTATGCCAACTGTTCCATCTCCGGCTATAAATTCTGATGATAACTATCATTTTGGGAGAGCCATTCAAAAAATATTTTGAGGATTACAGAAAGACCTTTGGAGATCACTTCAACAAAATTTGGTTATCGTAGCTCATTTAAAATACGGTCAAAAAAAAAATTGCCTCTGACTATAGAGACTTTGTAAAAAACGAATTGCACGCGTTAAATGATATGTATATCTATAGAAATTGTATGAGTCGCAGTCCGGCTTCTCTACAATAGATGTCGTTTATTAATAGTAATTATTAAAACTGTAGTATATACAATAAGTAACTTGTATGAAACAAGCAGAGTGAAATAAACGAGAGTTTATTTAGAGTAGTGATGGGCAGAATCGAGTACTTTTAGGAATCGAGTAAACGATACTCGAGTACTTTGCAGAATCGAGTACTTTACTCGATTTTAGTATTCGCATGTTTAGTGACGGGCAGAATCGATTACTATAATCTGGCGGGAAGATTGCCAAGTTTTGCAATGAAATTATAAAAAAACCGCACGAAACTATACATATAAATATTTTTGCTCAATTTTGTTTTTTCTTCTCAACATCCATTTTGAAAGTTATTTTAACGGGTAAAACTAAAAATGACGAATTAAAATCTGCGATTTATGATAAAAAAGATTGTTGACACGCATGTGTCAACAACGCATGTGTGCTGAGTTGCGTAGAAAGGTACTGTCAATCGAATAGAATAGTCGATTTTGCCGATAAGTTAAAAAGCAAATTGGTGGCGAAAAGTACTCGAGTACCGAAATCAACTATAATCGTAAATACTCGAGTATACTAGAGTACTTTTAAGAATCGAGTACATCGATTCTTAGTACTTGATTCTGCCCATCACTAATTTAGAGTTTAGTTAGAGTACAGAACATGGCGCAGTCGTAAAAAGCAGTAAAGTTTAAAAAAAAATGGCTGAAGCATGAGTGCCTAAACCGATGAGTTTCGAGGGAAATTTAAGTGAAAATTTCGCGAAATTCTATCAACGATTGGAAATTTACTTGATAGCAACTGATAAACAAAATAAATCAAATGAAGTGAAAATTGCTCTATTGTTCAATGCAAAATAAGAAAATATTTGCAAAAGTTGTTGATGAATTTGAAATATATGTGAACCCCAAAAAGAGTGTTCTTTTTGAAAAATTTCGATTTTGCTCAAGAATTAGAGAAGCAGATGAGTCAGTTGACCAATTTCTACAAGAGCTGAAAACTTTAGTAAAAGGGTGTGACTTTGATAAACCTGATGAAATGGTTAGAGATGGGATAGTATTTGGTGTTAATAATAAACAACTACAAGACAAATTATTAAATATGGAAACAATTAATTTAGACGAAGTTGTAAAAACGTGTCGAACACATGAGATAAGACTAAATCAAACAAAAATAATAAGTGTGATAAAGAAAAAAGGATAATGTTAATAAAGGGGAAGACAAAAAGAAACAAGTGCAAAATACATATTTGTGTAACAGATGTGAGAAGAATCATGAGCCTAGACAGTGTCCAGCTTATGGGAAGAAATGTAAAAAATGTTTAAAGTTAAATCATTTTGCAATAGTGTATAAATCAAAAAAGCAAATTAAAGAAATTCAGTGCACAAGTATCAGTACAAGTAGTACCAGTGGTAGTGAAATAGAACATGAAATTCGAGAGATCAAGAAAATTGATGCTGTTAATAAAGAATTGTATAATAAATGGATTTTGGATTTGTCATTAAATGGAATTAAGGTTGCAGTTAAAATTGATACGGGAGCAGAAGTTAATATCATTTCGAAGAAAATAAGTCAACGTTTCAACAAAAGGGAAATCAAACCTACAAGAACGGTATTAGAAGGATTTGAAGGACAACGTGTCAAACCGTTGGGTATCGTAAATTTAGATTGTAAATTTAAGGGTATAGTCAGTTAAGCTTGTTTGAAAGGCAATTTTCAAAGTAAAAATTTCGTGCATTTTTCAATGGATTTTGATGCTTTAAACGGCATTTGAAAGGGCATTTCTTCGTTGTTGTCGTGAATTATCAGGCTTTTGGAAATTCGAACGTGGTCCGGAGTTACAAAAGAAAAACCGGAAGCATATTTTCTTATATTTTCGTTCATAACTTTGCCAATATTGGTTATTTTTCAATGAATTTCACACAGCATGTATAAAATTGAAAACGCTTTCCAATTATGATATTTTCCGATCGCATTGTTAGTTTTTCGGGAAATTTATGAAATACGAATTGTTGTGTTGTTATGAGTGGCTTACTTCATCTAGTACCGGATAGAGGGCCTCATGATAATTACAGATTGCTTTATCAAATATCCGGGGCGAGCACCTTACGTGTTTGCAATGTTGTCAAACCTCTTTTTTATGATTTAAAACCACACCTTCGGTTTTTTGTAAATAGATGGCCACCTATTTGTGTTTATAAAATTTCGAGTATTTATAAGCTTTTTTCTTTTGATTGAAAATAAAAATATTAGACGTCCCTACTTGTTTGGAATGTCTTTTTTTTAAACCGGACAAATAAAAACCCTCAAACAAGTAAGATGAATATATGACCGTAACTGCGTTGAAAAACCTGGAATAAATACTGAGAATTGCCAAAAATTAAAAACCCAAAGATTCAATAATGAAAAGGAAATGGCATTACCGCACCATTTACTGGGTAAAAAAATAGATAGATAGATAGGGTTAAAAAAAAGAAGAAAATAAATTGATTTTTTTAAAGATTTTATTAGGAGGCACTATATTAATATTTTATTATTTATTTATTATTTATTATTTTATTTTAAGAATATATATTTTAATTTTTAATAAAATTTTCTTCGCTCCCCCTCTAATCCTTACACGATAATTACAATCCCTTATTAGTATATTATATACCAAGGGGCTAAAGCGCGTCATTTCGTCCCGAGAGTGGAAGTTTATTGCCCGAGGGACGTAAGTCCCGAGGGCAATAAACACTCAAGGGACGAAAGAAAGCACTTTAGTCCCGAGGTATATACGATATTTTTTGCACTTTCGGAAATGTTTAAAGCAAATAAATTTAAAAAATTAAAGATTTTGGAAATATCTATTACCATTTTTATTATGGGGTGCTATGCTAATTTTTACCATAGTTACTACATTAATAACACAAGATTAATGAAATCGTCATTATAGAAAGGTAAGCAATGTCTGAAAATTTCAATTTAAAAAGGTATTTTGCCTTCAAAATCAAAAAAATTATACAAACACCAGTATAAAATATTCATAACTTGGTGTCACGAGAAAAAAAAAGCAGAAGTTAATGAAGATTCTCTGTTAGTATTTTTTAATGGAAATCAACATCAAAATTTTTTAATAAAATTTGACATTTCTTAGACTTTTGTTGTCTTGGAAACATTTATTTATTTTTCATTATATCCCTAGGGATATAATGAAGTACTTTATTCCCTGTTTTGAGGGACTAAAATCTCACTTTAGTCCCGAAAGTGCAAAAAATAAATATTAATATAGTGCCTCCTAATAAAATCTTTAAAAAAATCAAACTGTCGATTATAATCACGTAGCAACAAAATTTAGAGAAAAACAACAGTTGTCGGAACAATATTACAATCGAAAGTGTAAACAAAGAAATGATTTTATGATTGGTGATAATGTTACAGTACAGAGGGGAAAAGAACGGGAGTCAGCACAAATTTTAGATAAACTAAATAGTCCCAGATCGTATACAGTAATTAATGATAAAGGCCAAGTGCTTCGTAGAAATTCTAGACATATGAGATAATCTCAAAACAATTTGGTAATCACCAAAGATGTTGATAACTCTTGCAGTCCTTGTAATCGGGAACATACTGATGATAGTCAAATTGATATTTCTAACAGTTATAGATTCACAGAAGTGACTAAGTGTAGTGAACATACTGATGATATTAAAGATAAAAAAGTGGAAGCTAGTCGGACAAGAAAAAGAACAGTCAGAGTATCTTTTAGATTTAATGATTATATTGTCTATTAATATTCTAAGTTGAGTATATGTGTATTCTGTTATTGTGGTGAAGGGGGATGTTATGTATATAGAAATTGTATGAGTTGTAGTCTAGCTTCTCTACAATAGATGTCGTTTATTAATAGTTATTTTATATATATATATATATATATATATATATATATATATATATATATATATATATATATATATAAAGTACCCAGAGATATGAAGTAGGGAGAATACGCTTCAGGCTGCGCCAACTGGCTAAAATTGAAGGCCGCCATTTTGCGGGTTTGTCAAAGTGGCAAATTTGAACGGTTCTTTTTTAAGAATTCATTTTGTATATCCAAAAATTAATAAAATGTTGTTTACAAAAAATAATATAGTGGATAAGAAAATATTCACAGTTTATCAGTAAAAAATATGTATTTTTTGTTTAACTTACAGTTATTCAAATTGTTACAATAAATAAAATGTACAATTTTCTACATGTATTCCCAACATTTAAACAACAGCTCGAAATTGACATTTCACTGATCTAATTTTCGATGAAAACCTTTCTTAAAACTTAGTATTTTGAAATTTTTTCGATGTATTGGCTTTTTGAGTTTATTAAGTCCCGCTTTTAATTTTCTGCCAGTTTCACCAATATATAGGTAATATCGTACTTATCGTATTTGATACTGAAAACATAATTATTCTTGAATAGATGTTCTTAAAAATATTTTACAAAAAAAATAATACCCATCAGTTAAAATCGTGTTTCTATTGATAGCTAAATAATATTATTTTGTTCAACTTCCTTCTAATTGTATTTTAGCTGTAAATCAGAACATTTCTTCCCCCTTTTCTAATAAAATCTTCGTCAGAAAAGCACAAAGAACAAACAACTTTATTCTTTAATCACGTCCATGTTTCGATGTTGTTCTTCAAAACCTGTAACCACGCTTCTAATGGAGATCCAGATCGAGGAAAGCTAAAATATTAATGCAATTGTAAAGCGTATAAGTTTGATGGGTCTTTTTTTGATTGTTTTTAAACACGTGTAGACAACAAATACTTATGTAAGAAAAGATATATTCTCAGGCTTAAATCTTCTACTATTAGTATATCCTTGTACAGAACAGTAGATTTTCTGACAATTTAATGTTTTTTTTTACAAATCTACAAACTAAATAACGATTTTCAACTATGAACACTTTACTTGTTTATATTTTTTGACACAACAACGCGCAAAATGGCAGCCACCATGCCGCTCCATTAAAATCGGATGCGCAGTGATCGAAGCTTATTCTCCCTACTCCATATCTGTGAAAGTACCGCAATTGACATCCATTTTGTGCCTGAAATTTGGCGCCAACTTCAAACAGAATGAAACAAGACAGGCTCCTGCCAGTTATATTGGTGGGGGTAGGCAACATTATATATTTAAAATTGTAATTTCTAAATTTGGCGCGCTAAAGATTTTGATGACCAAAGTCATTTATTGTTTTCTGTTAAATGAAGGTCACCTTCTGTCAGGCAGCAATGTTGTGCCTAGAAAATGTACTTCTCTCTCTAACACATTTGAACATTGAATTGCCGTACTTTTTATATATAGTGACTTCAGTTATTATTAAGCTTAGGATTCTGTAACTACCTTTAGTTCACGCCATGGACGTTCGTGACTTTCGAATCTTACTGTAATCGCAATGATAACTATATGGAATATAGTTACTTCAGTTTGGTCATACTCGATGTTTTGCAATATTTAAAAATTAAATTCAAAAGAAGAAAATTGTAAACTCAAATAAAAAATATCAAATATTGCACATTAATTGAATTAAAGTTAAATATTAATTGAGTTCATACACGTTGGAGTTTTATCATAATCAGGGATAAAATTGACCTTGTATAATGGAAACAAACTATTTTAACAATAAAATATTAATTGTTTAGATAGACACTTTGACGAAAAAAGTAACACAAAAAATTAATACGAGTAATTTTTTTAAATCATTTGTATCTGACCAGAGATTGAAATTTTCTTCTTCTAATTTAGAGAAATATTCAATCATCAATACTGACATTTCTAATGCATGAGATTGTTTTTGTTTATTGTTTCATTTGAATGGAATAACTCGACTAACCATTTTGTAGTTGCTTATGTTCTAAAATGTATCCCATTAATTTTTACCTACCCTGGTAAGGGTATGTCCGCCTCCCCGTGGTCTCATTAGATATTTTTCCACATATAAACACCTATATACATATGTATAGAAATAACCTTGGTCTTTGCTTTTAATCTTTTACAAATTAAATATTAACAATTATAATTTTATTTTCAAATATTCAATTATTTTTTTTAAATGTACCTGATATTTCGATAATTTCATAAATTTTTTATAATCTATATTATTATTTTAATGTCTTAAAAATTTTAAGAAAACATTAATTTGAATTTGTCCATTCACATACATATCGTATTTAAACCTACTTGCTGCGCTTATGGAAAGATAGTCTAAAACGAGTAAATATCGACCACAATGGACCCCTTGTTTATTGTACGTGACGTCGCTTTCTTACTTTATTAACTACGTTGAATGATTGGAGTACTACAAGCACAACGAATAAACATATAATCCTACAGAGAGATCGGGTTCCAACTGCAGATCGCACACATATATTGGAGTTCGGAGCGATGACGTCAGAGCTACCGTATGGTATAAAAAATCCTAAGCTAAGTTATTATTAAAACTGGAGTATATAAAATAAGTAACTTGTATGAAACAAGTAGAGAGAAATAAACGAGAGTTGGAGTACAGAACATTAAATGACTGAGAATTAGTTGAGCATTGATTTTTTTCGTTTTTCTCGATTTTATTTGCGAATGCAATGGCAAAAAATATGTGGAAATTAACCTTGAGTCATTCTAAGTCATTTGACTCGTTCGTGAAAATCGTTATATTATATGAAACAACCGTTTTTCTTGGCAAGCTACGGGGTTCAAATTTTGTTAAAATAATTTCCATAAATTTTTAAAATATTTTCCAAGTTGCTAACCAAATAATGACAATTCCTACAAGAATTTACCGTCGGAAGTCGAACACTCTCCATATAGGATTACAATCAGGGCCAGATCCAGCCCCGGAAAGTACAAGACAGATAGGCGGAGATTTTCTCCGGGACCAACCGACTCCGCCGTTTCAATTTAAATTGAAACATGAAAGACAATTAAACATTTATTTTTAATAAGTCAATATTTCGTTCCATTATAGCTGTTATTTTTGGAACGTTTTATATATATTGCGTGTTTCACTTAAATGCTCCTAACTGTTCTAGCAACATCTAGTATTTGACGACTGATTTGGAAAATATTTTAAGAATTTATAGGGAACCCCCTGGAGATAATTTGAACCATGTAACTCAACAGGAAGTTGATGAAAAAATGGTTTCTAACGATGTTTCGACTGTAAAAACGAGTTACTCACATAAAATAATTCAGAATGCTCCTAACATTGATTTTATTCGCTTTTCTTTGTGGGAGTATCCTTGAATCATTGTGAGTCATTTGACGTGTTTATCCCGCTTTTTTTAAAGCGATTTTTAAATCGCAGCCTTTTCTAAAACAAGTATTTTTTGACCAAATTGCCTATAAACTACGGGGTTCAAATTTTGACAAAATAATCTCCAAAGATCCCCTATAAATGCTTGAAATCAACTAATAGGTGTTTCCATTAGAGCTAGAAACATTTAAGTGAAAACACTATAAGTATGTATATCAAAAAATCACCAATTAAGTAATCTTAAGGGGAAGATTCACTACTTTTTGATTTGGTGTATGAAAAAAACGCTAATTTTCCTCAGAAATAAAATACAATTTGGAAAGTCGATGAAATTATCTACAAAACAATTTATTTTATTTTATGACAGTTTGGTAAGGCTTAGGAGCAATTCGACCCAACTAAAATGACTAATTACTTTTCTATTGCCACTTAACTTAAATCATCCAAATCATCAAACATCATTTCAAACAGCATTTTTTTCACGCACTGAATCGAAAAATAGAGAACGTTCCCGTTAAGTATATTTGTAATGGTCTCGAAACAAAATTTCCACCCTACATTTGGAAAACAGTTGAGTGAATTTATTAAATTCTTTAAACGATTGAGGATGTTTGGAAGAATTGACAAAAGGTGGAATCTTAAAACCCGTTTACATTATCCGAGATTGCATTCGATTTTACGATCCGAGACGACAAAACGGCAGATTTGTATGTTGTCATTATTCGATTTTTGATCCGGGTCGCTGCACTCGAGATGCCATCGGAGATTTCATCCGATTTTTTGGGAAGAAGACGGTTTCTATTTGCATCCGAGATTCCATTCAATTTACCTAAAAGTGTCATTCGCAGTATGCTGTTCTGAGAATTTGTGACTATACGCAAGTTCGAAGTATGGTGTTGGGGTTGTTGTTCGCAGTTGTTATCATCGAACAGCGGGATTTTGCCCCGAATTTGGGGCAAACACGTGACTTCTCCAAACTCTATTGCAAGTTAGCGATCGATAATAACAACTCAATACCGTATTCAAATAACCCCTCTACTCGTTATTATTGGATCGCTATAATCATTCAGCGTAGTTGATGCAATGAGCGGGCGGCGTCACAAACAATAAACAAGTAGTTCACTGCATCTGATTTTTGCCTCTCTCTTACTGAATTTTCATAAGCGGAGCGAGTGGGTTCAAGTACTTGCACGAACCCAACAATGTTCGAGAATCGGTCTATCGTTTTAATAATTGAAATTACACTAAGAATCAAAAGTCACGTACGCCCATGCTGTACGCAGACGATTATCGCGCGGCATCTAAAGGCGGGAACACGATCAATAAGCTTAGTTATCATCACCCTGTGTAGGTAACAACGACATCTGACATATATCAGCTGATGATTTTAGGTCGCCGGAGCCTCTGCGTATGTACAATTAAATCGGACAATGTAAAGGCGAAAATATCTCCGATCAGAGATGAACTCGGATATAAGATAGAACAGAAAAAGCGAAGAACGTAAACCTGTCTTTAAATTTGCTAAATTTTATTTGAAATCTAACAAGAAACTTTCAAAATGTTTCAAAAATCTTTTCAGAAATCATATTAATTTGTAAAATTCAATTCAATATTTTTGTTTATATGTATATAAATGCAACTTTTATTAAAACTAGATTCTCGAACGCTATAGAGTGATAAGAGATGGTATTTATATGATTTTGATATAAAATTTCTAACAATATGGCATCCGAAAAACTTTAGTTTTGGCTTATTTTGAGGAGCTCTTACGATTTGAACTACTCATTGTTATCTCAGATAGTTTCAATGTAAGATTTAGAAAGGTTGGCTATTTTAATCCAAAGTTTCAAGATTTGTTAACAAACTTTGCCTCATTTCTGAAAATTTTCACTATTTTATATTGGTTAGAATCGAAATTGATTCTCATTATTTTATTCGATTGTAATACAACAATTTAAAAAATTACTTTTAGATAAAATTTCTTAATGAAAATCTACTTTTAGATAAGAATATTTCTATAAGAAATTCAACTTTATTTCGAATGATTTTCATTATTTTATTTAATACTAATGTTAACAGTTTGAGAGTGTACTTTTAGACCAAAATTCAAGAAGGAATTAGGATTTTTCATTTAATATTTTAGGATTGTGCGTACAGTTTGGTCTTCAACGAGTTTTTTCGCTTATATTTGGTCTTGTAACCTTCTTTCGGAGGATACAATTTAAAGTCTGGTTGTTTTGAAAGGTTTATTTCGATTACCAATATTAGTTACGAACTTGGTATGACAGAAAACAACTATTAAGAATAAAGCAATAACACAATTTACTAAACAACATTAACACCAATGAGATTCAGTTGGTCCACTAGGGAGCGCAATGGAAATACTTGAGAACTAGCAAGAAAGGTCCACCAGGGAGCGCAATCTGTGAGCGTATTCTCAGATTGCCTTTTGGTGGATCCTGAGCGGTTATTTATAGCCCGTTGTTGGTAGTACTCGGAGGAACTTATAACGAGTGGCGCGCTCTCTTGGAGGGCGGTCCAACTATCCTGATGGTACTGGTGGAAATACTGGCTACAGTCTTAATTAAAAATTATAAAAACAATTGCAGTTTAATTCAAAATTTCAGACTTTTTTGAGAAATTTTGCTGTGGTTGTCCCAAATAATTTCAGGGCAAAATTCAGAAAACTTAGCAGCTTTAATCAAAAATTTCACTGTAGCTTATTTAATGTCAATTTCACGAAGAATTCAGTGTTTCTATGAGAAATTTTGCTCCATTTCAAGTAGGTCTCGCAATTACAGTTGATTCTGATAAAATTTGAAAAAATATGCTTTTAGACCAAAATGTTAGAATTTTAGTGGAAAATGTTGGTTTACTTCGAAGAATTCATTTGATTTTATTCAATCTTAATAGAAAATTTGGAAACGATTTGCCCAAAATTCAGTTTCTTGTTTTGAAAAATTGTAGTAATCCAAGCACTATGATTTTATTATAGTGTAATATTTAATTAAGAATTTCAAGATCTTAATGAAAATCTTTGCTTTATTTCTTATGCTTTGTAATCAGATTTTTTTAAATAGTACTTTTGAGTTAAAATTTTAAGATTTTACTTTATTTCGAAGAGCTTTTACGATGTACTTTAGTACTATAAAAATTCTATTAATAATTATTCCAAGAAGTTCTCAAAGCCTTTTTTGATTCTAAAAGGAAATTTTAAAAATTTGCCTTTTTCATTTAACATTTTAAAACATTGTTTTAATTTAAAGATTTACTGTTTCTTAATAAGATTTCAATACAAAGCTTTTTTTTGTTAAAAATTCCTAATTATATTCAACAACGTACTTTTATTTATTTTTAGAAAACAAGTATTGGCAGTTGATTTATCATTAGTTCTCAATTGCTAGAATATCAAGTGTTGCTGTTAAGATTAAACAAATATTAGTTGATTAACTTACTCAGAAATGTTAAGATACACTCATATGCTAGCAGCGGGATTTTGCCCCGAGTTTGGGGCAAACACGTTGTCAAGGATGGAAACAGTGTTGACCGTCGTCCTATTAGATCGTAGACTAGTATTAGAATAGAGATGTATAAACGCACAGTCAGTATCAAGTAAGCTGCGAGAACTAAAGCACTATTTATAATAAAGTCATTCGATTGTTAAAAGAATTTAATTTAATGAACCAAACAGCACCCACGACACGTGACACACGTGACTTCTCCAAACTCTATTGCAAGTTAGCGATCGACAATAACAACTCGATACCGTATTCGAATAACCCCTCTACTCGATATTGTTGGATCGCTATAATCATTCAACGTAGTTCATGAAATGAACGAGCAACATCACAAACAATAAACAAGCGGTTCACTGTAGCTGATTTTTGTCCCTCTCTTACTGGATTTTCATAAGCGAAGCAAGTGGGTTCAAGTACTTGCACGAACACAACAATGTTCGAGAATCGGTCTATCGTTTTAGTAATTGAAATTACGGCAAGAATCGAAAGTCACGTACGTCTATGATGTACGTAGACGATTGTCGCGCGGCATCTCAAGGAGGGAACACGATCCCTAAGCTTACTCATATGATAATCATTTACGTATTATGATTTACAAACTTCAATATGATTCAAATAGAAGAATCCAATGTCTCGAAAAGTACACTATATTATAAAGTAATCATTTATGTCTAAATCACAGCTATTAAATTACTTAATTTAATTAATTTGTTTTTTAATACTAATTTGCAACTTTTAGTGATAAAATGGCGAAATGTTGTGATCATAATGAAAAATTCTTTATCCACGACTAATATACAGTGTGTAATCGATTTGCGGTAAAATATTTAAGACACTTATAGGGCCCGAAGAAATGAGCCGATTTCTCTAATATGTCGATGGTCGACCATATCGAGAAAATAGGGGTTGAAAATTTCATCAAGGTTCTTAGAGCCACTGGAATCGAACAAGTTTGTCGATAAATATGTGTTTATACACAAATGTAATTCATACCGGCGTCAGGCAAATTGCTGATATCAATCAACATTCTTATTGTTAGACCACTTGCTTGTGGTAGTGTTGATTGTATACTTGTGTGGGCCTTTTATTTGTTGTCCTATTTTTACGAATATTTTTTGTGTATTGACTTTTTTGTGGATGATTGTGTAAGTGGTGTAATTTTTTAAATATCACTTTGCATTTTTTCGGATATTTTTGTGTTTTAACTTTTGTTAGTGTTTAGTTTCGTAGTGTTTATTATTTATTCAGTGTAACATTAGTGTAATGTCACCATGTCACAGCCGCTGAATACACAGACATGGTGCTTATGTATGGTTTGGCAGAACGTTGAACATCTACAGACCCGAATTCGTGAAGCTGCAGATTCACTAATTGCCTAATATTTATCAGAATGTGCAGGAATCCCTGCTACGTAGAGCGCGGCTTTGCATAGAGCAAGAAGGGGAACATTTTGAACAATTTTTGTAGTGTTTTCGTCATAAGTGTGTATTGTGTTATTTCACATTTTTTGTTTTAAACTTGTGTTGTATGTGATCAATCAGTAAACAAGAGAACTTGTATCGTTCAATGTCATGGAAATCCGAGATATTTAATACTAACAGCTGCTTTCTTATCAATGCTCAACCATAACATTACGGTAGGTCAGTACTTAACCAGCGATCATCAAACAATCGGTGCAATTTTGGTCAATTTTGCTCAATTTTTTTTCCTCGCTCTGACTCACCTAAATATCTTTTTCGTACTCTGTTCTATACAGGGATAGTGGGGTTTGAATATTTTACCGCAATTTAATTACATCCTGTATAAACTGCCTGTTTAGAATCGAGTTAGGCAACAATAAATTTAGTAAAGAATTAATAAATATCAAAACAATAGCAATTCTAAATGGTTATGACAGAAAAACAATCGACAAATTAACAAATAAAAAAATGATAAAACATGACCCATTATATTCAAAAAAAAATAATAATAAATAAAATAAAATAAAAACGTAATATACAGATCCTTTACTTATAATAAATATACAGAGAGATCCAGAATGACTGAACGTGCCGCTTTCCTCATACCGCTGTGAAACAAATTTTTGCCACTTTTCATTTATTCTGACACATATTAAGGTCAGTGGCGTACTGTAAACCTGTGCTGTAAACCATCGAAACATAACCTGCGATTTTCAAATAAGTATTTAGGATTTACTAGTTCTAGGAACATTGTTTTTTATTTGTAAATAGCTCAAAAACAAACAATACAAAAAATAAATACAATACGACAATACGATCAGAATACGTTGTACGCCACTGACGACTTGTGAAATGTCATTCAAACATCAAATGAAACAAGTGGAAATTAATTTTGATAAAATGGCTACGCATTATGCTGACGTCACCTTCAGTCATTCTGGATCACCCTGTATATTTCTGTAATTATAGTTCTAATTGTCAGTACTGTCGGTCATTCAGCTTTTTTATTGATGAATTTGCTTTTGATCGTAGATTTTTAACATCTCTTTTTTCAACTATTAAGAAATATTCTAAATAAATTTAATATCTGCTTATAAAACCTATAATAACCTATTAGCTCAACTTAAATTTGATACAAAAGACATTTTCGAAAATAATGGACTTTACAAAATATATTGTAAAGACTGTAATGCCACTTATGTTGGTGAGACAAGAAGAAAGTTAAAAATAAGAATTAAAGAACATCAAAATATGAATTCTTCTTCCGTGTTTCGACACATAAGTGACAATAATCACACTATTGATGTAGAAAAAACAGAATTGTTACACAGATGCAACAAAGGCTTTAAAATAAAATATCTAGAAGCTCTAGAAATTTCTAAACATAGAAATACCAAAATAATTAATGAACAAATTGAGCTTAACTTTAAATCAATATTAAAAAATTTAAAACATTTGTAATAGTTCATAAATCTTCTTCCACGAAAGTTCCAAAAGAATTTAACATGCGTATCAATTTAAAGAATTTTTCATTATGATAACATTGAGCCATGTTATCAATAAAAGTTGAAGGTGTGTGACGTTGCAAATTAGTGTTAACAAACAAATTAATTTAAGAAATGTAATAGTTGTGATTGAGATATAAGTAGTTTTAGGATCTACAGTTTTGCCATAAGTATTTCAACGCGTTGAACCTACCATTAGCGTTGTTGTTCTATAATTCTGATTAAACAACTTCTTGTATGTTGTAAACTATCGGAGACGAAAAATCATTATTATTTACAAATTATAGTCTGAAATAATAATTAAAATATTAAATTAAATTTAAAATATTTTAAATTTCTTTACGTACAAATCATATGTTTATTAACCCAAACGAGATACTATAAGAGTATTCAGGAGGAGGAACCCATTCCATTAAAATTTACAGTACAATCAAACGCCTGCGTTTTACGAATGACGTCGATCGGTCATGCGGATATTGTAAATGGTCTACTGTTTTTCAACATTCTGCTGCTATCGTTATAGAGCAACTCGTTTTGTTGGCGACGAAAACACTCGATTAAAACCGAAAATAGCATTCCGCTCTACTCGAATTTGTCAGGAGAGTAGATTTTGGCCGGCACGCTCTGTGGTGCCAAATCCTATCTCTAGTGATTACTTTATAATATCGTATACTTTTCGAAACATTGGATTCTTCTATTTGAATCATATTGAAGTTTCTAAATCATAATACGTAGATGATTATCATATGAGTGTATCTTAACATTTCTGAGTAAGTTAATCAACTAATAATTGTTTAATCTTAATAGCAACACTTGATATTGTAGCAATTGAGAACTGATGATGGCTTAACTGCCAATACTTGTTTTCTATAAATAAAAATACGTCGATTAATAAACGAGTTTAATTAATAATTTTTAACAATAAATGACCCCAATGATGGAATTAAGAAATTTGACTAAAGCTCTAAGCTCTTTATTGTCCGAAATTAGAAAAAAAAGAAATGAACTCTTTTCATCTTAAATTTTAGAGTTAGTGTCGAAAATTTTGTCCAACTTTAAAGAGTGGAAAGTTCCTCTTATTTTTCAAAGCTTTTAGTTCTTTATGTAACGTTATCGCAGAATTAAAAAAAAGCCAAATTTGAAGATTTTTTTGAGAAACTGCTTTATTTCTACATCTTATAATATAATATTTTAAAAAATTCTTCATTTTTAGTACAAAATCTCAGGACTTCCAAGAAAAATTTTGCTTTCTGGCCAAAATATTTTACTACTTTATATCTTCTTAATCAAACATTTGCCCCAACGATTTTTCTTTCCCTATTTTTTAAATATTATTTTTCATTTTAGATAAAATACCGTGCGATGAGGGACGTTGTATACCAACCAGTTGGTGTTGTGATTGCCATCATGATCTAAATTGTATAGTAACACATCGGCCAAGATGTTGTCAAATATTAGCAGAAAGTGAGTAATTTTTCTCAATTTTCAATTTAATTTTATACTTCTATTATATAGTACTTAAAGCCATATTATAATTTGCACATAAATTTAAAGAACACAAAAATATAGGAAAAAACACGAATGTATTTTAGAATCTTTAAAATTTATTAAAAAAAAAATGATATTTTTTTTCTGTCAACATCGAATTATTATGGTAGAATAAATTATGAAGAGGTCAGTCGAATATTTCAGGTGATATTAAATTAATTCCACATTGTATTTTTACACTTAAGTTAATTCATTTTGAATATTTATAGTTCATCTATTTTTTGTCAGTCGACCTACAGAAGTACGTTCTTCTTATTTATAAAAAATTAAATTACACGAATAAATACTCAATGGTACCAAATAACAATACTGACACATGTCTTCGTTTAAAATTATAATTAATTAGAGTAATTTTAAATAAAAATTTTTAATTAAATGATTTCTAACATGAATGGTATGCCATATTTTTTCATTTTCTCTATTTTTAACATCAATATTAAAAAGTCGTGTACATCTATGGAAAAGTCTCCAATTTGAAGAAATTTTAATTAAGAGAAGAAATTAATGAAAATCCGATTTTAATTTCCTTCTTTTTACGTCAATCGATTGATGATTAAAATTATGTATTTACATCTTATTTTTTTTATATTCATGTCTAATGTGCCGGATATTAAAGATTTCTTTTTTTTAAGAAATACAATCTTTTATCAGAAGGCCAATGTGAATTTCATTCATGATTGTTGTCGAAAGTAATTTTTCTCATTTTCTCAGGGCATGATGTAAAAACAACTTTAAGATGATCTTTAGGTCATTCGGTCATTCTTAGTCGTTTTATGTGTGTTGGCGATTGGTAAAAATCGCGACATTGTCCAAAAAGAGCGTTTTTAAACGACTTTTTTTAGCCAACTTTTGTTAAATTGTTCTCTGGCAATCCCCATACAAATTAAAAAAAAAAAAAAAAATTGTATACCCCGTATACAGTAAAAGCAATTCATATATATTTTTCAATCAAACACTATAAAATCAAAATTTTCAGAAAAAGTCGAAATTCCTGAAAAAAAACTATTAACGCTAGACCATAGGTCATGTTATTATCAAAGTCCCTTGAATTTTTACCATAGAATCTAAATATGGAATAAAAAATATACCACTCCATTTAAAATAAGAAAGTGGGGTGCACTACCCCATACACCGGTGATTGATAGAACAATGAAAATATTTTCCAGATGCAGTTCAGGTGGAATAACGGGCGCATACCAAATTTCAGAAACTTTCATCAATTAGAACTTCTTATACTTCCAATAGGCCAACCATTTGGCTCACTCTGTATATTACATACAATGATGAGTTAAGTTGCGATTTATGACTAACACTGTTAGTGAAAAATCGCAACTTATTGATAGCGCATCACTACATGCAATCTTAAGACGGTTTTGTGTGAAATATACCGAGTAGATTAGGATAAGAGTAAGCAAATACAATAGATTTTATAGTTTAATAGTTATTTTGTATGTTTCTAGTTGACGGTACTATTTCCGTATATTTCATTATTTTAATGTCAATGTCGTATGTTATTGTTTCGTTGTTTGAAGCTGATTTTCTTTGATCTAATACCGTAAAGTTAAATAGATGACTTACAATTACTAATAGTTTGTTTAATTAAGCAAACTTGCATCGCCTTCGCTATAGTTAGTTTATTGTACCATAATAGATCTATTATGTATTGCCTTTATAAATTTGCACATAAATTTAATGTATTGATATTTTTAATAGTTCGTCGAAACTAGTCCCTCGTTATTTTAATAAAGTACATTGGTTTGAATTTATTATCATCTTTATTACCAAAACTAGATCTATTGAATTTTGATTAAAAAAGGTTCACTCCTTCACCCCCACCCTCAAAGGGTAAAGATGAATAGTTGAATTTTCACTTATTATACTTTTTAATGGAAGCCACTTACAAATCAGCATGTGGCTTTTTACCCTTACTTTATTTACGTAGGATTAGTAGGGTTAGATTATCCTATAGTTGGTATTTCTTACCTTGTGGCATATGAAGTATCTATGTATCGTTGTTCGTAATTAGGTCGAAAATATTCACCGTCACATAATTTTTATTTTGTGCTATTATTAGCATACTTGTTTACATTTTTTCGTTTATTAATATTTATCAATAGTTAATAATTAGAGTTAGGATTTTACCTCGTAGAAGAGGCGACATAAAATCTGTTCTGAAAAATTTGATAAGATCGGCACATTAAATTTTATTTGAAGCTAGTTGTTTTCAAAACGAGGTGCTCTACATCGACATCTACAGAATTTAGAAAAGCTGTAGGCTAATTAAAATGGTCCATTTGATTGAACGACGTTATCGCTAAAATTCAGTTACTTTTTGAGTACTTTTCTCTTTATTGTATATAAAATAGGATCGCCTTTTCCCCTAAATTAACTCTTCTTTCTAACACAATTCTAAAATAAAACCACTTTTCGCTTGATGTCAATCAAATATTATAAATTTTAGCGAATTATAAACTATAAACTGCTTGTTGATAAGACAAAGATTCAATGAAGTTTGCCAGAAATTTTGAATGTTATTTCATCTTGCCTATGCAAACAAGACCTTTGGGAGGTATTCTAATATTTTTTAGGAAACAGAGGATTCTGTTCAAAAAAATTTTCATGACATCTAATAATTTGGTCAACTACAATTCTATGTACTGTTATTACGGAAATATAAGACGACCATTCTCGAAGTTTGTCGAAGTTAAAAAAATGTGCCGGACCAACTGATACTTGAAAATTTCTTGCAACCAGATAAGAGAGACGACCAACGCATTAACGACTACGTAGTTTCTCTATTTCACTGTTGACAGCATCAAGATTTTCATTCGTATTCTGACCTCTATCTATCTTTCTCTACAATACAAATCAAATTGAATAAAGGATAGTGAGTCTTCTAAAAAAAGAGATCGAAAATAGTGTTCATTATTGAAGATTATCCTTAAAAATTCTGTGAATACCTCCCTTTGAATGGAAACCTAAATCATATTTTTTATTTTGGACTAGTTCTTATGGCAGCTTCCATTATTTGACGAAGGATTTCGAAAATATTTCAAGAGTTTTTAGAAAGATCCTCGGGAATGATTTTAGCAAAATTAGAACTTCGTAGCACAAAAATGCTTGTTTTTAGTATGGTCACATTTTAAAGAGATACGCATATGAATCACTCAAAATGACGCAAGGATCAATTAAGTCAAAAAATGTTCTAAGGATTCATCGTTTTACTACAATTTCAACTCTGTATCTCATTCTAAACTTGTTCATTCCTAATTTCTAATAATGTCACGATTTTCAAATATGAGATACGTATGAAGCATAATTGAGAGTAATCCCGCAACATAGATTTTTTTTATTCTTTTTAACTTTATTGTGGAACAAGTGGAAATAATTTGGATTTTTTTCTTGTATGTAATAGGAAAAAAAACAATGTTCGGATTATTCTTGAGTTATTAGGAGTCAGCGAGCTGTTTTTAGCAACCTTACAAATAAGCAATGAGCTTTTAATTTTCCAAAGAAAAATTCAGAACCCTCCATGTAAATCCTTGAAATACTCTTCAAATTAGTCCCCAAATAATGAGCGTTGTCGTAAGAACTACTAGTTTGAATATTTGTAAAACATTATCAAACTATTAGCTCCATTTAACTTTTTTATTACAGCTTGGTTTGTTAAGAAGTCCTATGTATAGTACGAATCGCCTGTGCTAATCTGCAGCACTTGGGGCAAAGCTTTTGTCGCAATATCGTTTTTGCGAAGCGCTTTCTGTTTTTCCATTAGCCCTGTTTTTCTATTACCGATTGATACTTCTCACACAGAGGCTCTTGAATTGTTGCCCCATTGTTGAGTGAATTATTACCTGCTGTGTATAGATGGCACCTAGTGTCAGGTGAGTATAGTCATTTATAGAAGCTGAATGCTTAACATTTCTAAATTTTAAAAAACCTAATCTGAGAATTTGAGATAAGAAGGAACAAGCTTTAAATGTTAGTTATGTATACACTGTAAGACTCTTATGGTCTTCTTTTACTAATTAAATAGTTTTATTATAATTATCTTCGGTTTTAATGCATTGTCTTTGAATGAACGCCAAAATCACTTGTTTTAACTGGGACTATCAATGAGGTGCTTATGAATATTGATCTGTCAACCTGACTGATAATTATCATAAATAAATTTAAGGAGCACGCGTAAGATTTACAAAAATCAGTTTGTAAATTGAGTTAAAAATCGATTTTTGTCATTGATTCAAACAATACAAGTGAATACATGTAAAAACTAGAAAAATGCTGTAGAATTATTGCAATCATTTAGATTTGACTGTCGTTATAATCGCACTAATTTTAATTTTTTGGTAAAATTTATTGTTTTATTTACATAAGAATGACGACAGCGGATGGCAATTTAGGGTAATTTTGATAATTGTATTCAAATTATGAAACTTTTCAATATTCGGGTACCTATATAAAGTGAATGCTAAAAGTAAATTCAGTTTACTTCTCTGCACTAAAAATTTTCCAAATTAGTTGTCGAGATTTGAGAATAATGAATTCAAAAGCCGAAGATACATCAGTGTCTGGAATCGAAATCAACATTACAGGTAAAAATCAAAATAAAATAATTATTTAAGAGAATTGTATTAAATGTTCATCATTCGAAGGAATCGCTGGAAAATTTGCTGAAAGTGAAAATGTTTACCAGTTGCGTGATAATTTGTTCAATAAAGTCGATATGATAACTAAGGATGATCGTAGATGGTCATTTAAACATCCTGAAATTCCCAGTCGAGCTGGAAAAGTTCCCAATATTGATAAATTCGATGCTGGATTCTTTGGCAAGTTTCATTTTATTCAAATTAACACAAAAATGAACGAAATATTGAGAATAAAATAATAATAAAAATTATAGGAATCCACCATCGACAAGCGACATCAATGGACCCAATGTTGCGAATGACGCTAGAAAGAGCTGTTGAAGCCATAATTGATGCTGGTTATCATCCATCTGAATTAGAAGGTACGAAAACTGGAGTTTTTGTTGGTTGCAGTTATACAGAGAGTGAGCAAACATGGTTTAGAAAAAATTTAATGGAACAATACTTTTCTGTAACAGGGTAAATATTAGGGGTTTCCTCACACTTTGAACAAAATTGGAAACAAATTTGTTGCAGCATAACAAGATCGATGATTGCACACAGAGTTAGTTATTTCCTAAAACTGAATGGTGTGTCGCACATTTCGGATGCTGCTTGTAGTAGTTCTCTTTATGCGCTTAATGCCGCTTATGATGCAATCAAAAATGGACTTGTCAATGCTGCTATTGTTATTGGTGTGCATCTCTGTCTCAATCCTTATCACACGTTACAATTTTTTCGGTAGCACTCGTCCGCTATGAACATTGAAAATGATTTAAGTCATCCCTCTCTGATTTTTTAGACTTGGTGTTTTGAGTAAAAAGGGTAAATGTAACGTTTTCGATATTGATAGTGATGGTTATGTTCGTTCTGAGGCAATTGGTGTGGTGTTTCTGCAAAAAACGGAAGATTCCAGACGTATTTACGCTAGATTGATACATTCTAAAACAAATTCTGCTGGTTTTACACCGGAAGGAATAACATTCCCATCACAAGAACAACAAGCGACATTATTTAGAGAGATTTTTGAAGAATCTCAAATAGATCCGGCAGATTTGACGTACTTGGAAGCACATGGGACAGGTACAATCAACTCAATTTAAAATGGAAATATTCATTTGAATCTTGTGATTATAGGAACTGTAGTAGGCGATCCTGAAGAAGTCAAAGCTATTGATGATGTATTTACAAAAAATCGTACAACTCCGTTGTTAATGGGATCAGTGAAATCAAATCTTGGTCATGGTGAACCATCATCTGGACTTACAGCTATAGTTAAAGTCATCATTGCGATGGAAAATGGAGCAATACCACCAAACATCAATTTTACTGCACCACGTCTAGGACTAGAAGCTTTAGAAAAAAATCGTATTAAGGTAGTCAGTGAAACAACACCATTGCCTAATAACAATGGACTTTTTGGTAAGTCTTCAAACAGAATAAAGAGAAATTCGATAATAATTTTGGTGAAATTTAGGTGTCAACAAGTTTGGTTTTGGAGGTGCAAATGCCCATGTCATCCTGAAATGGAATACGAAAGTCAAAATTAATGGAGGATTACCAAATGACAATTGGCCAAGACTAGTTTGTGTTAGTGGCAGAACTGAAGAGGGCGTCAATTCACTTCTAGATGCTTTAGAAAGCAATAAATTGGACCAAGAGTATGTTCGATTATACCACCAAGTATTTAGCAAAAATTTTGACAACCATTTGTACCGGGCCTTTTCAATTATTAACAAAAATGAAGAATTCGAAAGATGCATTTACAATAATAGCGGTAGTAAAAGACCTTTGTATGTCTTATTTGGAAATTTCTCGGATGATTGGTGTAAAATTTACAAAGATTTGCAAGAATTTTCAATTTTTCCTCAATCCTTACAACGTGTTGATGATGTTTTGACAACTAAAAAGTTAAAGATGACAAATTTAATTGAAAATTATGAAGTCAAATCGAGCAATTCATATTTCGATAAAATTATAGGCAATTTGGCAATTCAAATCGGATTTGCCGATATGCTTAAGGTACTAAAAATTCAACCTAATGGCATTTTAGGTATCGGCTTGGGTGAACTGATTTGTGGCTATTTTGAAAATTGTTTAACATTGGAGGAAACCGTCAATTGTGTCTATCAAATCGCCTCAAATATTTGTAGCATTAACGAAAGTGAAACAGTTTCTTATTTTATCGGTGTAAAAGAAGATGCCGTGAGTAGTATATTTGAAAAAATTGTTCCCAACTCCTAAAGTTAATTTTCTTCAGCTGGAACAACTTCCAGATGAGATTACAATCACACAAATCCATCCAAATGGTATAACGATAGCAGGAAATGAAGAAAATTTAATCAAATTCATCACTAATTTGAAGAATAAAAATGTTTTTGTTAAGAAAATTGAAAATGACCCCATTAATTTTCAGAATGGTGATTTCAGCAAAATCAGTATGAACCATTTTTCAAATTGTTACATAAAACTTTTTACATACTGACAAATTTTAGGAGCTAAATTAGCCATAATTCTAACCCAAATTCTACCTGTACCTCAATTAAGACCTGCTCGATGGTTATCAAATGTTAATCACAATCTGCTTTCAAGTGAATACTTTTTGGAATCAATCAGTTGTACGGTCGACTGGTGTAAATTTTCTGAGAAATTCGACAAACAAGCTACAATCTTTGAAACTGGCGCAGGACTAACTCCTGATTTTGAGAATAATTTTTCTAAAGTCAGTTTTGCAAATATTTCAACTACTGACTGTAAAATTATGCTATTTGAAAATTTGGGAAGGTTCATAGTTTTTCAAAAATGTCAAACTTCTTTGTCATCATTTCGAGTTTCTTTCAGATTGTACAATTTGGGTTGCAATATGGATTTGGCCCAAATTTATCCAAAAGTGGAATACCCAGTCTCTCGATTGACTCCAATGATTTCACCTTTCATCAAATGGGATCATTCGAAATCTTGGTTCGTTCCAAGATCTGATAAGCAAGCAGAAGTTCGAACAGCTAGTGATTCCTGCTACAAAATTGACCTTAATGCTGAAGGTTTCTCTTATATTTCAGGCCATAATATTGATGGTAAAAAATTTTATTTTGGAAAATCAATTATAAAAATCGTCGATGGATTTACTTACAGGTAGAATTTTATATCCTGGAACTGGCTATTTGTGCTTAGTTTGGAAAACTGTCGCATCAAAATTAGGAAGCTGTGTGACTAATTTTAAAATTGTCTTCAAAAACTGTCGCTTCCTAAGAGCCACAGCAGTTTTTAAAGATAAACTGCTAAAAATGACTGTTTCACTGGGAAATCTCGGCTATTTTGAAGTGAGTTTTATTACTCGGGAGCAATTTTCAATTGTTTGCTGCAAAAATAATGCTTACAGGTGTTAGAAGGGGATGCTGTAGTTGTAACTGGTCAGGTTTTTGTAACCGACACAATCAAAGATTATCAAATTGACCTTACAACAGCTCTTCCACCTAAAGAAGCAAAAACGCAACTCAAATTAAACAGTAAAGACGTTTATAAGGAGTTACGTCTTCGTGGCTACAATTATTCGTAATTATCAAATTAAAGTTAAGAGTTACATGTATCTTAATAAAATCTATTTGACTTTATAGGGGGGATTTCCGCAGTATTGTTGAATGTTCCACTGATGCGTCGTTTGGTAAAATTCGTTGGAATCAAAAATGGGTCACATTCATAGACAACATGTTGCAAATGCAAATTTTACAAATGGACACACGTGGCATTGACGTGACTGTCGCCATCCAACATTTATCGATAGATGCACCTGGCCATCTTGCTTATATTGAAACGTTTAGTGAAATGGCGGATATTCCAGTTTATTTTAATAAAAATAGTGGATTAATAAAGTAATCACCATTAAATTTTGACATATTTCAAACCAAATGGATTAAATTCTAGATCCGGAGGCATTGAAATTCGTGGCATGAAGACAGTTCGGATTTCCCGACGAAAACCACTGGTAGAGCCTATTTTAGAAACGTTCCAATTTGTACCATTCAAAGCATGTTTGAGTGCAGAGGATGCTGTTCGTGTTAACATACAATTGGCATTAGAAAACACGCCAACTATTAAAGTCAAAGCTGTCGAATTAATTGATGAAGAAACTTACAGCAATGTTGCACCATTGGCACCAACTGTTTACAATACATTGATCATTTTGCCCTTCATTCATGCTGACGTTTCAATTTTTACAGAACAACAGTTTGAGTTAACAAATGTCAAAGCAGAGAATCGCAATATAGCTGATGAAACTGAATGTTATTTGGTTATTGGTAGTAATTTATCAAAACGAACCTTGGTTTGTAATTTAAGTGGAGCAGTTTTTTAATTTTCCTAATTTTATTCTTTTTTACATGCTTAGACATTGAATCAAGCTATCGCTTCACTTCTTGACTATGGTTATTTGTTATCCAGAGAAGTACTGGAGTTCAACCCATCACAATTTAAACATCCTCAACTTAGCATTTTAACAATCTATGAAAATAACATTGAGAAATTAGTTCTGTATCGAAAATTTAAGCCCTCGTTGAAATTACCAATTCCTGTTAATGTGGACGATTTTGAAGCATTTTCATGGTTGCCAAAATTACAAAATCTTTTGAAAACAAATGAAGATATTGTAATTTATTCAGAAAATCAATCTGAAAATGGCGTTTTAGGTTTGATAAATTGCGTTCGTATGGAATCTGCTGCTAACAGTATCCGTGCAGTGCTTATTGATGATTTAAGAGCTCCCCAATTCAATTTGAATGTTAAATTCTATAAAGAATATCTAGGAAAAGAATTAGCCGTTAATGTTTATCAAAATGGACAATGGGGTACATACAGAATTTTGAAAATGAATGAATTGAAAGAGATCGAATGTGAACACTGCGTAGTCAAAACTTTGGTCAAAGGCGATTTGTCAACACTCAGGTGGATTCAAGGGGCTTTAAAATTCAATACAAAGTTAAGATTTGACCAAGAACTTATTCACGTGAGTCAACAAAGTCAGTCTAAATATTTGTTGCGAATTGATTTCTACTATTTACAGATCTATTATGCTTCACTCAACTTTAAAGATGTCATGATTGCCTCAGGTCGGATACGTTCTGAAAGTAGCGAGAGGTACCGAGAAGAGTTTTCCCAAGGCTTTGAATTTGTTGGGAGAAACTCGATGTGAGTCTTATTGAAGCTTCTCTGCAATTTTTTTATAAGCAAATATTCTATTTTGAATAGAGGCGAAAGAGTGATGGGCATGAGCGATCAAGGAGCTTTATCAAATCTCTATGCAGCTGACAAGCATTTGCTTTTGCCTATTCCTGCTGAATGGACAATGGAAGATGCCGCCACTGTACCGGTTGTTTATGGAACTGTAATTTATACCATTTTCATGGTGATTTAAATCAGAACATTTAAGCAATGTTTTTCACTATCATTTGCAACTGATTTTCATTTTAGAGATCTTCGATAAAACCAGGTGACAGTATTTTGATTCATTCAGGGTGTGGTGGAATTGGACAAGCTGCAATCAGTTTGTGTTTACATTATGGCTGTAAAGTTTTCACAACAGTTGGCACACAAGAGAAACGGGAATTTCTAAAGAAACGTTTCCCTAAATTAACAGGTGAGGTTTTCTAAATGACATTTTCAGCAGAATTAATTATTGTTCCATAATTAAAGATAACATGATTGGAAATTCTCATAATACAAGTTTTGAACAAATGATTTATCGTGAAACGAAGGGACGTGGTGTTGATTTCGTCTTGAATTCCTTGGCTGGAGAGAAATTGTTGGCGTCTGTGCGTTGCTTGACACACAGCGGGCAATTCTTAGAAATTGGTAAATTCGATTTAGAAAATGGCAATGCATTAAGTTTGTTGCTGATGGAAAAAGAAGCTTCATTCAATGGAGTGATGCTTGACCACCTTTTCCTATTAAGCCCAATAGAAAAACATAAGTTGATTTGCTTAATTAAAGAGGGCATCGCTAACGAGTCTGTGCAACCATTACCAAGAACTATTTTTGGTAAAGAAGAAGTTGAACAGGCATACAGATTCTTGATGTGTGGTAAACATATAGGCAAAGTTATTATCAAAATACGCTGTGAAGAAGAAGAGAATATTGTTTTACCTAAACCAACAACAATGAAGGGTGTTCCAAGGTAAATAAAGCCAAATTTTGGTCAAGTTTTTGAATCCTGTCAAACATTCTTTAGATACCGATGTGACCCTGAAAAAGTTGCCATAATTTTGGGTGGTTTGGGTGGATTCGGTTTAGAATTGGCCGATTGGTTGGTGCTGCGTGGTGCCAGAAAACTTGTTTTAACATCACGAAAAGGTGTCACAACCGGTTATCAAGCATTTCGTATTCGGTAGGCATTTTACAACAAAATTAAATAGATAGAAGTGATTTAATTGCAATAATTTTGATAGAATTTGGAAGTCGTATGGAGTGGAAGTGTTAATTTCAACTGCTAATAGTACAACAAAATCAGGTTGTAAAGAGCTAATTGTTCAAGCCACTCGATTAGGCCCAATACAGTCAATTTTTAATTTGGCTGCTGTTTTACAAGATGTATTATTAGAAAATCACACGGAAAATTCATTCAAGACTTCATTTGCACCGAAAGCATATGCCACTCATTATTTAGATGAAATGACGCGTACAGAATGCCCTCAATTACGGGATTTCGTTGTGTTTTCATCAGTGGCTTGTGGACATGGCGGTGCAGGTCTGTCATATTACGCAATAGCAAACAGTGTAATGGAACGAATCTGTGAGAAACGTAGAAAGGACGGCTATCCCGGCTTAGCAATAGAATGGGGAGCAATAGGTGATGTTGGCGTTGTGGCTGAAATGCAGCAAGATGACGGTACAGATTTAGAATTGGGTGGTACTTTACAGCAACCAATTGCAAATTGTTTAGAAGTCTTAGACAACTTCTTGATACAAAATTATCCGGTTGTATCCAGTTTTATAATAGCAACAAAAAAAAGTTGCTAGTAATGTGTTGAAACTATCGCATCAATAATGGGAATCAAACATTTGAAAAAAATCATTTCACATTCAACATTAGCAGAATTAGGAATGAATTCAATGAGTAGTGTTGAAATTAAACAAACTCTAGAGTGTGATTTCCAAATTATTTTAAGTATATATAAGCGAATTACGTAATTTGACATTTTCGAAAGTCTACCAAGTACAAGATAAAGCATCAATGAAAATAACAATGGTTCATCATCAATTAGTTTTTGCAAAATGTATTGATTTTCATTGACCTTTCGTTACATTTTTCTATTTAAAGTCCATAAGCATTTCTTAATTTTTTTTTGAGCATCAACGCGGTCGTGGATAGCGAATTCAAGCCAACAAAATAATGGTTTTTGGTCAGCTGAATGTTTTTCTTTCAATTTGTATGTTTTCTTCTCGACCTGTCTATGGCCAATTTCAATAAGAAAGTCCAACTGACATTACTCAAAAAACGGTGACAGATATCGAAATGTCTCAATTGACTCTAAATGGAATCCTTCAATTTTGTACGACAGTGTTTTTTTAATAGACCGGATTGCTTCTGACTATAGAGTCATTGAAAATAATGAGTTGCACACGTTAAATGACTGAGAATTAGTTGAGCATTGATTTTTTCGTTTTTCTCGATTTTATTTGCGAATGCAATGGCAAAAAATATGTGGAAATTATCCTTGAGTCATTTGACGCGTGTATCTCGTTCTTTAAAATCGTAATATCATATAAAAAACGAGCGTTTTCTTGACAAGCTACGAGGTTCAAATTTTGTTAAAACAATCTCCTGTAAATATTTTAATAATTTTTCTAGTTGCTCGCCAAATAATGACAGTTGCTATAAGAATTTACCATCGGAAGTAGAACACTTTCTACGATTACAATCAGGGGCAGATCCAGCCCCGGACTGTAAAGAGAAGATAGGCGGAGATTTCCTCTGGGATCAACTGGCACTAAGGAGCCCATGCAATTGACTTTTCAATTTAAATTTTAACATGAAAAATAATTAAACATTTATTCTTAATAAGCTGATATCTCGCTTATTTTTGGAAATAACGCAAAAGTTAAAACAGACTAAAAATTAGTTATTTTCATTACAAGGGCGTTACATTGCGGACCGATCGGGCAAAAAACACTTTCCACCCTAGGGCGGAAAAGTAATCGACCAAGCAAGAATCAGGATTTACTTATTAGAAGTCAAAAAAGTAATACATCAATTGTAAATCCGGATTTTCGGCCGTTACCTAACATCGAAATAACAAGACTGAAATTTGACACTTTCTGTGTTCAAATAGAAGCCGAAATTTGACAGTTTTCGCCCGATCGTAGAAAAAAAACATTTCAAGTTGGATCTAAGGACTTTCCTCATTTCAGAAAACTTCGATTGAATTTTGAATTACAAATGAAAATTGTGAAACATATTTCTTCACGATATTTTACAAAACGTTTATAGTTGTCCTTATAACTTGTAACATTAAAATGTTCCATTTCCCTGAATCTCGTTTCCGTTTTTGTTCTGCGCTTTGATTTTCTTCCTTTGGGGAGACATTGGCTGGAGTAGGAGGCCAAAGGGTCCTACTAATTGCTTGGGTACCATTTCCGTCATAATATCTGACGTAGCTAGAGGAGCGATATGTCGTTATATTGTGGTGGTTCGAGTGTTCATCTATTTACCGTACCGTACCGTTTCTCTTTTCTTACCGCTATAGATGGATATTTGGACACCGTGATGTAATCGGCTTGTTGTTCTTCATTTTCCGGATAATATTCCGGATTAGGTCCTATATCTATAAGATGTAGGCCTGTTCTATTGGTTGCAGGGTGGCATTTTCGTTGGCCTTGCAACCATCCAACCCTTGATTTTCTAAGAGCCATTTCAGCTTCTTGAGGGTGTGCTATAACAACCTTCACACTGTCTCTGCTGCAGTGTCCCGTACCTTTATCCTTTCTTTTCTTTATTGTTTCTACTTCTTTCAGCAGTAGACCTTCAGAGGTAGGGATGCAACCCCGCTTAATGGAGTCTCCCTTTTCCTTCCTTCCCTCTTAAGCTCTGAGCTCCCGAAACTGAAGGTCTCTCTCTACCCTTTTCCTTTCCTTTTTATTATTGTACGTATCGGGGGATCAACGGTACCATTTGATTATCGTAAGTTTGATTTCATTTGGTCTACTTACTTTCCATTTTCTGTTTTCGACCATCTTTCGCTGTTTGGGGATGTTTTGATTTTAGTTGAGGTGATAACGATTTTTAAACAACCTGATAATTGTCGGTATTGCAGTATTCTGCCTTTTTCATTTCCGGTACTCGGTTAGCCAAAACGGCGTTGTGTATTGTGTTTATTCTATTTTCGCCCTTAATTACTAGTACTAACGGCGTTTATGAACACGGTGTCGTTTTGAACTGTGCGCAATCACGTTTTCGGAAAACACGTTTTCAGTACCCCGAATTTGTAGCGTTCACTTCCCTTTTCAACGTTGAATTGGTCAGACGTTCGTTTACGTTTCGTTTTTTTTTCAATTTAATAATTGGGATTTACCGTACCGATTCCTTTGTGGAATATTTTCGATATCGTTAAATACCCCGGAGAAAGGTAATATTTTCTTTTCAAATTCATTCTTTGGGGTTCTAATTCGATTGTTTAGGGGTATCTTTAGAGACCTGGAATAAATCCGGAGTTTTTGGTTTGCACAAGCATTTTTTGGCGTTATTCATCCAGTACGGGTACTATCGCTCATTCAGTGGCGTAATTGGCGTATTTTTCATACCGGACATCTCACTCCTCCAGTACGAGGCGTTTCACTCATCCAGTGGCGTGGATTACATCATCGTACCGTGGCATCGAAAACGATAAGTTTTATCTTTCTTTAAATTTTCTATTTACGTATTGTTGCATACGTCTTACGAGACGGTTGATGATTTTTTATATGAATTTCGCTTTTCAAAAATCATTATCTATTTGATTATATAAATCTGTATTTTTTTAAAATTTCTTTGATTGTTAATTATATTTCATCGTTAATTTAAATTTTTACAAATTCTTAGTAAAATTTGTCCAGTCACACAGGATTTATCTTAGGTATGCGACCTTGTATCGCGTATCTCCTGTGTGATTGATAATCAAAGAACCTGGTATTCAATTTTAAAATCATTTTCATTAATTTTATACATTATCTAAATTTAAAACGAGTTCGAACTCCCTTAGAATAATAAGAACTGCCACATTATTAGAGTGGTATATTTAACTTCCATTTGTTCTTTTGTTAATAATTAAATTGTTTGATTTCAACTTTATTTTGTTTAACGGAATCCTATTCCACGATTGTGGGATTCTATAAATTGTATAAATCGTGGTGGCGCCCTTTAAACAGCTATTTTTAAAACCCAAAAGAACCCCTAACGAACCCATCCATCGCTCCTGGATACTGAGCAACGGGAGAACACAAAGTGTTATAAACTTGAACAATGTTGTGCATTATTCAACGATTTTGAGAGAGTTTATAGAAAATTGAAAGAGCTTGCCAAATATCCAAGGCATTTTCCAATAAACTTGCTAGTTTTCCGGAAAATTACCAAAAATTAAGAAGCCTGTATTAGGCCCTATTGCTCTACAATTTTTCCCATTTTAATAAAAGATAAAACATTTTTATTACAAAATGTCGAAGGTGTCGCCATAATTAACCCAAACCCCCAAACAATATTAGCACCACAACCGTCCCCAATCACCCAACCGCCCCGTCTTGATTCCAACAACAAAGGGCATCTATTTCGATTATTATTTTCAGATAAGAAAAAGAGACTCACCCAAATTTTAGTGATGGTCCTCAATTCATTTTGAAACCAAAAGCCATAACCTAAACAACAAATGTATTAATTTAACCTAAAATTGGTATATGCATATATTTTAATTGTATTATACTGAAATAATCTACACTACAGAAAACTAACACAATTGTTGAAAACCATCTAATTTTTACACTCAAAAACTTACGAAACTCACTGAAAAAACTCAAACCATTTGACTTATTCAACGTTTAAGCTGGGTGTAAAGATGGCAGTGGTACAACAGTATTGCATCCTGCAGTTGGCTGCACTGTCAATGTTTAATATCGTAGATTACTTCACATTTCACTGACTTTGACGTTTTAAAGCGCCTGAAGAAAGTTACGACACTAAATTAATCAAAGCCATCTGCGAAATGTACATTGACAACCATCTATACGAGCCGCCTCTGGATCTTCCATTTCTATAGTAATTATCATTATATAATGATTTCTAAATTACACCAAACTAATTATGAAGAAAAATCAAATTTCAACTTTATCTATCTTTAATTTACCATTTATTCTCATTTAATTTCCATTGAAACTTCAAATATTGGCTGTGACATGACGTGACGTCACTTATAATTACATTGTTGTATAGCAATTAAGCGAACCTGTACAATCTAGCAACAATTGACTTTATACACCCGAACAAATTTCTAACGTTGCCATATCTCAACTTTTTGTGTTATTTTATCGTCCAAATAAAAAAACAGTATTACAAATTTACAAGAATATTATCTAAAATTCGGATTTATCGATAATAATCTACAAATTCTACCACATAATTGTTTTTTTTATCAAAACAGTAAATATGTAACAATTGTTGTAACTTTAACCACATTTTTGTTGACTTAAAATATGGCTTCCATGATAGCAACGAAGAAGTGTTTGTGAATTAATTATTTTTAAAAAAATGTTAAATTTTCAGATTTTTCTACTAATTTTAATACATTTTATTACAATAGAATGTAAGTATAAACAAACTGTATAAGAAAACAATAATTACGTAAAAAAAATGTTTAAAAAAGTGAGGTTATGTTGTTTTTTTTTTTTGGTTGATTTCCTTGGATTGATCTCTATTTTTTTAGGTAGCCAACAATATAATTTAAAAATATTGAAATCAACTGGTGGTACGGTAGTGCCGGTCACTTCGGTGATTGAAGAGAAAGCCGGTACGAATTTCTCATTATACTGTGATATTGTGTCTTCCGAAACGGCAACCAACAATAATCATATCGTAAAAATTCCGAATAATAGCGACGTTAATTTCTGGCGTGAACACGAATTCCGCGACTATATCAACAATAAATCGAAACGTTTCTATTCGATCTTTACAAAACAGAAAAATGGTAGTAATTACGGAAATAATACGAATAGTAGGGGTGTAAAATTGGTATTCAATCCATTACGTCCGAATGATGGTGGTAAATATATTTGTGTCAGTTTCTTTTATGGTTTATATAAAATTATTGAGATTATTGTACATGATGAGTATGATGATTATTTTGAGAAACATTTGAGGCAACATTTACAAGATAATTTGTATTGTACTGGACAAATGTTTGAATGTTCGAATGGTTTATGTATAATCAGTCGTTATATTTGTGATGGACAACATGATTGTCCTGATGGTTCGGATGAGACGCACGAATTGTGCAATGGGGACCCCTGTCAAGGTATACCGCCTGTTATAATGCTTTACATACAAGACGTTCCATTATAACTGTTACTTTTGGAACGTTTCTATACAGTCCGATTCAGTAAAGTATGTCCTTCAAATTTTGTCTTTTCTTGCTTTAAAAATTTATTGCTGGTGGGCCAAGGGATTCCCTGATCTGGATTTTTGAAACAGTTCAATCACCCCTTCGAATATTCACAATATTTTAAACCTTTTTTCCCGAAGAGAAATTAATTTTTCAAAATAGTGATATTATTTTCGTATCTAGTTGACTTCGAGTTTTTAAATTTAGGAATATTACGTAATTCTCAAAAGTTAACGTTGATTTTGCCGATTTCCAAATATCGTAGGAGGATTTTTCCAATTCTAATCGATAGCCTAGGTGTTCCCCTTCGAATTCTTTTATAAAGTTTTTCATTCGATTGAAAAATAGAAGAGTTATTAGACTTTATAGCTTACTGTCCATACTTTACTGAATCAGATTGTATATATCGCGTGTTTCACTTAAATGTTCCTAGTGTTTGACGACTGATTTGGAAAATATCTTAAGGACAACCGTCACAAAAGCTAGTTTTAAAGGTAATTTTCAAAGTAAAAATTTTGTGCATTTTTCAATGGATTTTGATGCTGTAAACGGCATTTGAAAAAGCATTTCTTCGTTGTCGTGAATTATCAGGTTTTTGGAAATTCGAACGTGGTCCGGAGTTACAAAAGAAAAACCGGAAGCATGTTTTTTTATATTTTCGTTCATAACTGTTAATATTGCTTATTTTTGAATAAATTTCACACAGCATGTATAAAATTAAAAGCGCTTTCCAATTATGATATTTTTCCGATCGCATTGTTAGTTTTTCGGAAAATTTATGAAAAACGAATTGTTGTTGTTATGAGTGGCTTACTTCATCTAGTACCGGATAGAGGGCCTCATGATAATTACAGATTTCTTTATCATATATCCGGGGCGACCACCTTACTTGTTTGCAATGTTGTCAAACCTCTTTTTTATGATTTAAAACGACACCTTCGGCTTTTTGTAAATAGATGGCCACCTATTTGTGTTTATAACATTTCGAGTATTTATAAGCTTTATTCTTTTGATTGAAAATAAAAATATTAGACGTCCCTACTTGTTTAGAAAGTCTTTGTTTTAAAGAACAATTAAAAACCCTCAAACAAGTAAGACGAATATATGACCGTAACTGTGTTGAAAATCTGGAAAAAATACTGATAATTGCCAAAAATTAAAAACAGAAACATTCAATGAAAAGGAAATGGCATTACTGCATTATTTACTGGGTAAAGAAATAGATAGATAGATTGGGTTAAAAAAAAGAATTAAATTGAGTTTTTTTTAAGATTTTATTATGAGGCACTATATAGAAAAATTTAGCAATCCATTTGTTAATATTTATTATAAGGGATTGTAATTATCGTGAAAGGATTAGAGAGCGAGCGAAGAAAATTTTATTAAAAATAAATACATATATTCTTAAAACAATAACAAACTAAACAATTACAAATTAACAAATAATTCTAAAAAAAAAACAAAAACCTTTCTTTGTAAATAGCAAAAAAAAACTAACAGATTAACATTAGACATTCTAAACTAGTAGGGACGTCAAATATTTTTATTTTCAACCTAAAGAAAAAAGCTTATAAATACTGGAAATGTTATAAACATAAATAGGTGGCCATCTATTTACAAAAAACTGAAGGTGTGGTTTTAAATCATAAAAAGGAGGATTGATAACATTGCAAACAAGTAAGGTGGTCGCCTCAGATATATGATAAAGCAGTCTGTAATTACGATGAGGCCCTCTATCCGATACTAGATGAAGTAAGCCACACGTAACAACAACAATTCGCTTTTCATAATTTCCCGAAAAACTAACAATGCGATCGGAAAATATCATAGTTGGAAAGCGCTTTTAATTTTATACATGCTGTGTGAAATTCATTGAAAATAAGCAATATTGACAAAGTTATGAACGAAAATATAAAAAAAATGTTTCCGGTTTGTCTTTTGTAACTAACTACGTTCGAATTTCCAAAAACCTGATAATCCACAACAACGACAAAATGCCCTTTCAAATGCCGTTTAGAGCATCAAAACCATTGAAAAATGCACGAAATTTTTGGGTTTGAAAATGACCTTTAATAATAGCATTTGTGACGGTTGTCCTTAAGGATTTATAGGAACCCTTTCGAGATAATTTGAGTCATGTAACTCACTAGGAAATTGGTGAAAAAACAATCGTTTCTAATGATGTTACGACTTTAAAAAATGAGTTACTCACATAAAATAATTCAGAATGCTCCTAAAATTGATTTTATTCGTTTTTTTTTTTTATTTTATTCTGGAGCGGGTAGGAATACTTCGTGTTTTTTTCCAGAAAAAAATGGAAATAAATTATGTGCCGAGTATACTTGAGTCATTGTGAGTTATTTGACGTGTTTATCTTGCTTTCAAAAGTTGCTACCTTTCCTAAAATGAGTATTTTTTGACCAACTTCCCGATAAGCCGTAGGATTTTGACAAAATTATCTCCAAAAACTCTCGTATAAATCCTTGAAATCACTTAATAGGTGTTTCTATTAGAGCTAGGAACATTTAAGTGAAACACGCCATAAGTATATCAAAAAATCATCAATTAAGTAATCTTAAAGGGAAGGTTCGCTGCTTTTTGATTTGGTGCGTGAAAAAAACGCTAATTTTTCGCAGAAATAAAATGCAATTCAGAAAGTCGTGAAATTATCTACAAAGCTATTAATTTTATTACAGTTGGGTAAGACTTAGGAGCAATTCGACCCAAAACGACTAACTACCTTTCTATTGCCATTTAACTTAAATCATCCTAATCCGTTAAAAAAAAACAATAATTGTATTTCAAACAGCATTTTTTTCACGCACTGAATCGAAAAATAGTGAACCTTCCTTCCCCTTGAGTCTATTTGTACCCCACATTTCGAAAAAACTTGAGTGAATTTATTAAATTCTTTAAATGATTGAGGATATTTGGAAAAGTTGGCAAAAGGTGGAATCTTAAATTTGCTAAATTTTATTTGAAATCTAATAAGAAACATTCAAAATGTTTGAAAATCTTTGCAAAAATCGTGTGAATTTATAAAATTCAATTCTATATTTTTATTTATAAATGCAACTCTTATTAAAGTTAGATTCTAGAACGATATAGATTGATAATGGATAGTATTTATATGATTTTGATATAAAATTTCTAACAATATGGCACACGAAAAACTTTAATTTTGACTCATTGTTATCTCAGATAGTTTCAAAGTAAGATTTAGAAAAGTTTGGCTATTTTAATCCAAAATTTGACAAATTTTGCCTCATTTTGGAAATCAAAAAAAAAAAATACGCACTTCTAGCCTTTATGCAAGATTCGCGATTGGCTTTCATTATTTTATTTGATCCTAATACAAATAGTTTAAAAGTATACTTTTAGACCAAAATTTCAAAACGAATTAGGATTTTTGATCTAATGTTTTCCGATTAAAGAGGTTTTTCACCAATTTCGCAATGAAACTCAAATTTTACTAAAATGTTCTTTCCCATAAGAACTAGGAACGTTTGGTTGAAAGACCCTGTATAGTTCCAGTATAGGACTTAGAAAAAATTAGTAATTTCAATCCATTACCTTGAGATTTTATTGTTACGTTTTGTTCTTATATGATTGTTGATTCTGATAAAATTTTGAAAAATGTGTTTTTAGACCAAAATTTTAGAATTCAAGTGAAAAATGCTGGCTTACTTCGAAGAATTTTTTCGATTTTATTCGATCTTAATAACAAATTTGAAAAAGATCTGCAGTTTGGCCCAAAATTCTTTTTTTTTGAGAAATTTTATTATAATATTTTGAAAAATGTATGAATTTTAATTCAAAATTTCAAGATCTTAATGAAAATCTTTGCTTTATTTCAAACGCCTTTATATCTTTGTAATCAAAATTTTAAAACTAGTGCTTTTGAGTCGAAATTTTAAAATTTTGCTTTATTTCGAAGAGCTTTTAGAATGTACGTTAGTACCATAAGAAATTCTATCAAAAATTATTCCAAGAAGCTCTCAAAACCTTACTTGATTCTAAAAGGAAATTAAAAAAAGTATGCCATTTAAATTAAAATTTCAAGACTTTTGGAGAAACATTGCTATAATTCAAAGACTTATTGTTTCTTAATAAAATTTCAATACAAAAATTTGAAAAGCTCTTTTTGTCCGAAATTTAAAAAAAAAATCCTTTTTATCTTGAATTTTAGGGTTATTGCGTAACTTTAAAGAGTAGAAAGTACTGCTTATTTTGAAAAGCTTTCTTTATTTAACGCATTCAAAAAATGCCAAATTTGAAGTTTTTTAATACAAAATTTCGAAAAATTCTTCACTTCAAAGAAAAATTTTACTTTCCGACCCAAATATTTTACTATTTTATATATTCTTAATCAAACGTTTGCTCCGACAATTTTTCTTGCTCTTTTTTTAAATATTATTTTCCATCTTAGATAAAATACCATGCGATGATGGACGTTGTATACCAACCAGTTGGTGTTGTGATCGCCATCATGATCCAAATTGTACAGTAACACATCGGCCAAGATGTTGTCAAATATTATCAGAAAGTGAGTTTATTTTTGTATTCTTTTAATTTATGTACAAATTATAATATGGCTTTAATTATTATATAATAGGAGTATAAAATTAAATTGAAAATTTAAAAAAAAATAAAATTAGGGGAAAAAACACGAATCTATTTTAGAATCTTTAAAATTTATACAAAAAAGAATGATATTTTTTTCTATCAACATCGAATTATTATGGTAGAATAAATTATGAAGAGGTCATTCGTATATTTCAGGTGATATTAAATTAATTCCACATTGTATTTTTACACTTAAGTTCATTCATTTTGAATATTTATAGTTCATCTATTTTTTGTCAGTCGACCTACAGAAGTACGTTCTTCTTATTTATAAAAAATTAAATTACACGAATAAATACTCAATGGTACCAAATAACAATATTGACACATGTCTTCGTTTAAAATTATAATCAATTAGAGTAATTTTAAATAAAAATTTTAATTAAATGTTTCTAACATGAATGGTATGCCATATTTTTTCATTTTCTCTATTTTTAACATCAATATTAAAAAGTCATGTGCATCTGTGGAAAAGATTTCTTCAGTCTCCAATTTGAAGAAATTTTAATTAAGAGAAGGAATTAATGAAAATCCGATTTTAATTTCCTTCTTTTTACGTCAATCGATTGATGATTAAAATTATGTACTTACATCTTATTTTTTTATACTCATGTCTAATGTGCCGGATATTAAAGATTTCTTTTTTTTTAAGAAATACAATCTTTTATCAGAAGGTCAATGTGAATTTCATTCATGATTGTTGTCGAAAGTAATTTTTCTCATTTTTTCAGGGCATGATATAAAAACAACTTTAAGACGATCTTTAGGTCATTCTTAGTCGTTTTATGTGTGTTGGTGATTGGTAAAAATCGCGATATTGTCCAAAAAGAGCGTTTTCAAACGAATTTTTTTAGCCAACTTTTGTTAAAGTGTTCTCTGGCAATCCCCATACAAATTTTCAAAAAAATTTTTGTTATACCCCTTATACAGTAAAAGCAATTCATATATAGGGTGTACCAGGGGTACGAGGAACCTCCATATCTTCGGTACTATTTGAGATATCGATTTGGAGATTTTTTTAGGCAGAAGCTGCAGACGTTCTGCACATTCTAAAATTATTTTCATTATTTAGTGCTTACTGCTATACAGGCTGGCGCACCAAACTTATGTTTTTTAAATGGGAACCCCCAACATTTTTTACTTCATTCTATAACTCTATAAATTTCTTGGCCGGCTCGAATGAGAATTTGACTCTATTTAATAATAATTCATCACTTGAATGAAATGCGACAGTAATTCTTTCTTTCATGTCCTCAATTGGAGGAACTCTGTACACACAATTTTTAACGTAGCCCCATAAGAAATAATCCATTGGGGTTAAATCTGGAGAACGAACCCGACAAGAAATTTACAGAGTTGCCAAAAGGAAATGTGTCACATTTATTGTCAAATGTATTGATAGCAGCCTACTTCAGTTTTTTGAAAATCAACAAGTAGAGTTTTTCATAGCAATCTATCGCATTTTTTTTAATCCATACTAAAATATAATGGCATTAACGTTGATACCATTTTTAAAAGAAAACTTAACAGTTGTTCAAAATAATCCTGTCAAATCGTATATCGTTGAAAAGCTTATCAAAAATACTATCGAATAGTAATGCAAGATATAGAGCATTCCATTTGAAAAAAAAACGAGTAATTCATAATTTTGCGTTTGTGTACATCATGTACGCAATAATTGGAATAGGATGATGAGTAAGCATTTAAATGAAAATTGAGAATATAGAAAAAGACTGGATATTTCAATCGCTCCTTTAGCTGCAGTAATAAAGACGTGACGATTTTTCAAAGATGACGCTTTTTCACTCTTTTCGACCATAAAATCTAAACGGTTCATAATTGTCCAATAAAATTACAGGCATCTTGATGTAAAAATATTGGGGGGTTCCCATTTAAAAAAACAAAAGTTTGGTGCGCCACCCTGTATAGCAGTAAGCACTAAATAATGAAAATAATTTTAGAATGTGCAGAACGTCTGTAGCTTCTGCCTAAAAAAATCTCCAAGTCGATATTTTAAACAGTATCGAAGATCTGGAGGTTCCTCGTACCCCTGGGACGCCCTGTATATTTTTCAAACTATAAAATCAAAATTTTCAGAAAAAGTCGAAATTCCTGAAAAACTATTAACGCTAGACCATGGGTCATGTTATCTATTTCATTTTTATCATAGAATCTAAATATGGAATAAAAAATATACCATTCCATTTAAAATAAGACAGTAGGGTGCACTACCCCATACACCGGGGGTTGATAGAACTACGAAAATATTTTCCAGATGTAGTGGAATAACGGGCGCATAGCAAATTCCAGAAATTTTCATCAATTAAGCCTAGTCTACATTGGTAGAGTTAGTAGGCTAGTAGAGGGGATAGTGGCTACTATCCCGTTACTCTACCAAGGTAGACATGTCGGGATAGTAGCGGTAGAGTACTAAAGATAAGCCTAGTCTACATTGGTAGAGTTAGTAGGCTAGTAGAGGGGATAGTGGCTACTATCCCGCTACTCTACCAATGTAGACATGTCGGGATAGTAGCGGTAGAGTACTAAAGATAGTTTTGGGGATAGTAGAGTAGGTATCACATGTGGAATAGTAGACTCTACTAGCTCTTCCCCTTCCACACTACAACGCCTGAAGTTTGGTTAATTTACGTTTGGTAAGTTGGCGATTTTTAGTGACTGTCTGTTCTCGTATTGCGGACAGTATCATTTTCTCGACTATAGTACTAGCTGTGTGTGGACATTCACTATCCCGACTTCAGTAAAGTAGAAGGGTGGGGAGCGAAATAGTAGGCTAGTACACTATCCTATTACTCTACTAATGTAGACTAGGCTTACCACATGTGATTCCTACTCTACTATCCTCAAAATTATCTTTAGTACTCTATCGCTACTATCCTGACATGTCTACATTGGTAGAGTAACGGGATAGTAGCCACTATCCCCTCTACTAGCCTACTAACTCTACTAATGTGAACGTTGTTTTAAGCCTAGTCTACATTGGTAGAGTAATAGGATAGTGTACTAGCCTACTATTTCGCTCCCCACCCCTCTTCTCTACTGAAGTCGGGATAGTGAATGTCCACACCAGAGATATGGAGTAGGGAGAATACGCTTCAAGCTGCGCCAACTGGCTAAAATTGAAGGCCGCCATTTTGCAGGTTGGTCAAAGCGGCAAATTTGAATGTTTTTTCAAGAATTCATTTTCCATATCCAAAAATTAATAAAATGTTGTTTACAAAAAATAATATAGTGGATAAGAAAATATTCACAGTTTATCAATAAAAAATATGTATTTTTTGTGTAAATTACAATTATTAAAATTGTCATTATCAATAAAATATACAATTTTCTGCAAGTATTTTCAATAGTTACAATCGTGTTTCTATTGATGACTATAGAGTATTATTTTATTCAATTTTCTTCTAATTAAGGAACCTTGTATTTTAGCTGTGTATCTTTTTGCCAAGTTGAAAAAACGAATTCTGATATAGCAGCGAACAATTTCTTTAATTAAAGTAAAATTATGGTTTTCCTCTGATAAGAAATGTTCCTGAAGATTTGGAAAAATTTCTTGTACCCGAGAGAAAAATTGCTGGGCGACAACATTTTTAAAATATTCAAAAAATGCAGGTTCTGATGGAAGTTTATAGTCACAATCGTTTACCAAGTGTAGTGTCAGGCTTTTAACAAAGATCCAGATCGAGGAAAACTAAAATATGTAATGCAATTATAAAGCGTATAAGTCTAATGAGTCTTTCTTTGATTGTTTTTAAACACGTGTAGATAACAAATACTTACGTATGAAAAGATATACCCTCAGACTTAAACCTTCTGATATTAGTACATCCCTGCACAGAACAGGGCATTTTCTCACAATTCAATGTCTTTTTTTATGAATCCACAAACTACAAATAACAGTTTTCAACTATGAACACATGTTTTTTGACACAACGACCTGCAAAATGGCAGCCACCATGCCGTTCCACTAAAATCGGATGCGCAGTGGTCGAAGCTTATTCTCCCTACTCCATATCTCTGGTCCACGCACAGCTAGTACTATAGTCGAGAAAATGATACTGTCCGCAATACGAGAACAGACAGTCACTAAAAATCGCCAACTTACCAAACGTAAATTAACCAAACTTCAGGCGTTGTAGTGTGGAAGGGGAAGAGCTAGTAGAGTCTACTATTCCACATGTGATACCTACTCTACTATCCCCAAAACTATCTTTAGTACTCTACCGCTACTATCCCGACATGTCTACATTGGTAGAGTAACGGGATAGTAGCCACTATCCCCTCTACTAGCCTACTAACTCTACCAATGTAGACTAGGCTTTATAGTTTAATAGTCATTTTGTATGTTTCTAGTTGACGGTACTATTTCCGTATATTTCATTACTTTAATGTCAATGTCGTATGTTATTGTTTCGTTGTTTGAAGCTGATTTTCTTTGATCTAATACCGTAAAGTTAAATAGATGACTTATAATTACTAATAGTTTGTTTAATTAAGCAAACTTGCATCGTCTTCGCTATAGTTAGTTTATTGTACCATAATAGATCTATTATGTATTGCCTTTATAAATGTGCACATAAATTTAATGCATCGATATTTTTAATAGTTCGTATACTATAAAATTATTGTTTTATTAAAAAAAATTCTACAGTCAAGTTAATGAAACTTATTTTAATTCACTCTAAGTTTAGTTTATAAATGTTTTCATTCATCGATGAATCATCTAACATAATGGCTTATAAAGAAAGATGGCCACATTTCCGCTTAGGCTTTGTCTATTGATTGAAATGAAAGTCAATATTGGTGAATTATATCCGAGTTTTTCTTTGTTTCCTTATATAACAACAAAAAATAATAGTAATAGTAAAAAGTTCGAGGCTTTTGGTTTTTGTATTTTTGTTTTTATAATTTTTCAATTATAAGTTAGTTATTTTAATTTAAAACAAAAACTTTCCATTTTACATAAATCGAAAATTATAAATTTATACATGGTGTATCGTCTTATTTGATAATCCTACTGTTTTTCCGTTAAAAATTTTATTGATTTAAATTTATAAAATCTGAACCTTGCGAAGTACGAAATATTAATTTTTGAAATCCTTGATAGTTTTGGAAAAGTTTTATTATAGCACTATAAAAGTACCAAGTAAAGTGTGTTTATAATGGTTATAGTTTTTGTTTCTTTATATTCAACATGAGCATTATTGATTATTGTGGATTATTGTGGAATAAAATTCCTTCTAGAAATATTGAATATTAATTTCTGAACTTCTTGATAGTTTGGTTCTGAAAAAGTTTTCTTATAGTTCTATAAAAATTTTGTTATAGTATTAAATAGAGTACATTTATAATTGTTATAGTTTTTGCTTTTTTATATAAACTATTAGATTGATAAATTTTATTCAAACTAAACCATTATTAGCTGTCCCTATTTGTTAAGTTGGCAGCTAAGTTAATAATGCTTTAGCAACGATGTAAACGCTCCGTGTTGTATTAACGCAGAATCAAGAATCATAGTCTAGCTTAAAATTACCACAACTATTGTCGATGTAAACGGTTAACTACACTCGATCAATAGTTCCAACATATAATTGCATTTAGAACTAAATTAAACCATTTTAACCACACTTTTGCAGTGTTTTTACATCGTGATTTTGTGCTTCATTCCGAAATTTCTGTTAAAAAAAAACAAACAAACAAACAAACAAAAAAACAAACTAAAATGGCACATTTAGTATTTATAAAGAATTCAATCTTAAAATTTAGTTATCTACCCTATCAACAATTGGCGGGTAGTTCAAAAATAAAATTCAAATTATCTTGACTACAATCTTTAACAATAAATGTAAACGCATCGTAGTTTACTTTTTAACTAATTGTAAGCTACTAGATGTAAACGTGATCAATTGATGATTAATATATGCGATAGTTAACAAGTTACATTCCGTAATTGTAACCTTTATTATGTTTAGGTCATAAAATTTGATTTAATATCAGTATAAAAAATCGATTTAAATTTAATTTATATGAAAGTTCATCCCGATAAGGGATCAATATCAAATTGATTCTTACTGCACCATATGAGGATTGAAAATTCGACCTAATTTTTCCTGCTGTTGAAAATTAACAAAATTGGCTGAGAAATTGAATGTTACTGAACAAATTTTAATAATGCACTTTTTAGATATTAAAAAATACCGGGTGTTTAATTTTAGATTAAATAATTCAATGGAAAGTTCTATTTACAGAACTGTCCCTGCAGAATATTTTAGCAAAATTAGAATCCCATAGCTTATTTGGAAGCTGATCAAAAAATGTTCATTCTTAACAATGTCGCGATTTTTTTATGTCTCAAGGATCATCTCATCATTGGTGTTTCCATTCTTTCCATTTTATCATGGAATATTTTATTCCACGATTGCATTTTTAGAATGCAATGAGGAAAAAAAACGAAAAGAAAAAAACTTTGGCATGGTCTTCAAAACATTTTTAATTATTGCTTGACTCTTTCGATATTTTTCAAAATGTGCCTTTTGACCAACTTATAAATGAGCTACGTAATGGTAATTATGCTCAAATGGTCTTCCTATAGGTACTTGAAATATTTTTGAAATTATTGATCAATTAATGGAAGTTGCTTCAAGTACTTGTAGCCCAAAGTTTTTTTTTTTTTTTAATAACCCAAAGTTATTTTTTTTAACAACTTTTACGTAGTTTTATGTGCAGACATTTTATTACTGCTGTCAATAAATCAAGCAGAAGGATTTTTTAATTTTAATTTTATCTTTAATTTATCCCCTGCTTTACAGGCGGCAGTAAGAAAGAAGTTCCTGAAATTCCCACTCACAATCAGTAATAGTGTCACCACTTTCTAATACGTTCAAAATGTGCATTTTTATCAGAAAAGTTTAGTTTTTAACAATTTTCTCAACAGATTGATTTGATTGATTGATTATGAAACTTTAGATTTCAAGCATGAGTTGCCTTTATTATTCTTATTTAATTTTTTTATGCAAGATAGATTCAAATTCAACAAAAAAACACGAGCTAAATATTTGCTGCGTTTGTGCATAAATTATGGCTCTATGAGGTTTTTGTGTTCTTTTTCTCTAAAAACCACATATTAGATTTTTGTAAAATTCGTTATAATTGAAGATTACATTAATATTAAGCTTTAGTAATTTTTTGAAATTTTTAACTTCCCCGACCAGAGGGTAGGGAAGTTATTAGTTTCGGACCAAAATTTCGAATTCGAGATTTCACCAGATCTTTACGTTTTGAGGTCCCCTGAACACGTTTTTGAAGTTTTTAGCATGATGTCCGTGTGTGTGTGTGTGTGTGTGTGTGTGTGTGTGTGTGTGTGTGTGTGTGTGTGTGTATGTATGTGCGTCTGTCGGTTCTCCAACGATTACTCAAAAACGGTTTCACCGATTGAGTTCAAATTTGGTCAGCACAAACGATTTGGTGGCCGTTCGAGTTGATTAGTTTTTGGTGCCAATCGGACCACGGGGGTGGAAGGGGGAGGGGGTTGATTGAAAAAAATTCAAGATAACATATTAATTTGATATCACCAATCGAAAGGGCATGTGCTTTTATGTCTAAAACGATACCCATCATGTGCGATGTTCTTTTCTTTTTTTAAATAAGGGCACAAAATTGGCAAAATAGTCTAGTCAACCAATTCAAATTTGCCGCCTTCTATCAGGGATCGGTTGCCATAGAAAAGAGTTGTTGTTCACGATTCAATTGCGAAATTTTGAAATGACAGTTTAGAAGGTTATCCAACATAATTTTTAAAGCGTAGCAAAATTTATAACGGTAGTTTATAAAGACAGAATGATATCTACTGTTGGTATCACTGGAGGCATAAAATCCTATGCGTTTGTTTACATTCTTCTGTCATTTTTGAAACTTAACCTCAGAATATTTGTTTTCAAGCGGTTTTTTGAGCAGGTTTTGTGTTTCGGTTAGCGCTTTTTTAATAAATAAATGTTTTAAAATAATATAAATTTTGATTTCTCCTAAAAAAGAAATGTATATTCCCTCGACAATTCAATCTATATGATTTGAATTTTTCCATGTTTTTGTTGGGACTACCGTACTACTTTTTATTCCGCGCTCAAATGACAGTTCTGTCGTTCTGTCAAAATTTCGCAATTGAATTGTGAATCGAATTGTAAGAAAGTCGAACTGAAAAGTCTGTGTGTGGAATCACCGATTAGTGAACAGAGTTTTTGTTGACGAGATGCTGGTTCCTCATTGAATTTTTCGGTGGTTGTGAGATAGCCACGGTTCTCGATTCCCGATTTTGATTTTTATAGTAAGTTAGTTTTTTTTTTTTTTAATAAAGTATCTCCAATAGAAAAAATAGTATACAAAACTCGTGCTACGGTACTCGTTTTTTTTTAAAACTCGGACTCGTGTCGGGGAAGTTATTAGGCCGGTTCATAGATTCGGCCCCTTTTTTGAACTTAATTGTAATGCAATGCAACATCTGTTATGTATAACTTTTTAGGTTACTTTTCTAAATTTTCAACTCGAACAATCAATTTTTGAGTATCCACTTTAGTGACATTTACCTGGATTTCTTTGCAATTTTATAAATAATTAATTGCGACACTTTGTATAAATATTTTTATTGAGCAATAGCGGTGAGAATGTTTAAATTAAAAATACTGCCACTTAAATATCGTCTATAGTCTAAATATTTATGTAAGCTGTAGACTAGATTGTTTTATATTTAATTTAATTAAAACGGGAGGCTATTTCATCCAGAAGAGATCAGTAATTTTTATAAATATTATTTTTATATAAAAAATATATAATTTTTGATTATTATTCAATTTATTTCAGCTTATGAAGAATTGGAATACGGTTCAGCTACTGTAACACACATGCATCATGGTGCTCGCTATCTCTTCATATCAGTATGTAAGTATTACTAGTATTAAATGGGTTAATTTTTTAAATAAAATTTATCTTTTTGTTAACACCAAAAAAAGGTATTTTGAGTGTCTTATTTGCTGTGGTACTATTGTTGTTGGTACTATCACGTGTTGTTTTCTTTGCAAAAAAATCAAATATATCAACAACAACGAGAACAACACAACAACAAAGAGATGGTACAAATAATAGAAGTATAGAAACAATAGCATTACATCATAACAATCTATTAAATAATTGTGATGTTTTTACATATCATATTGATAATAATCAACAAAATAATAATCATAATAATAATAATAATAATAATAATAATAATAATAATAATAATAGTGATTGTGAAGTTTCCGAACCATTATTGTTTCCGATTGAATTTAATCAAAATATTGATAGATCTGATGAACAGCCACCACCTTATATTGATGCAATTAAAATTGGACAAGTATTGAATTTAAATGAACCACCACCACCGTATACTAGTAGGGAAATGTTGAATATTGATGAAAATTAAAAATTTCAATCGATTTTTCTTGTTTGTTATCTTTAGATAAGATAAATGAATGCTCAATTTGGAGTAATAATTGTATGATATTCTATCTCGGAAAATTGTCAAACAATTTTTATTTAATTTCGATAATAAGAAACAGCATAATATTTTAGAATATCATTTGAAACAAGTACTTTCAAGTTTAACATTAATTTTAAGATGTTACTTAATTTTTTGTTCGTTTACTTTATGATAATTATCGTAATTTAATTAGATTTTTAGTCTGACAGCAAGAATCTTAAAAAGTGACAATATTTTAGACTTTACTTTTTATTTTGCATTGAGATTATAATAGCAGCAAAATAATTTAAAATATGTATATTTTACGTAAAAAATAGATACTATATTTTATTAAATTTTCAGGATTTTTTTATTATAACGAAGATTCAATCCTGTAAAATCCGTTTGAAAATTCCTTATGAATCCTTTATGAATATGACATTTTTCTATTAAAGATAATTATGAAACGACACGGTTACTAGTATAGTGAGTATAAATTGACAGTTTTAACAATTGCGCAGTAGGTTTGCGCAAATGATTTCAGATATAGTGCTGCTATACACTGATGAATCTTGTCCGATGTATTTTATTGAATTCTTAGAAATTTTAATTGAAAGAAGATCCAATTCAGTTGTAACCCTTTATAAGTTCTTAGAATATTCTTTATGAATATGTAAACTCTCAAAATAAGAGTCTTTATTAAAGACAACTATAGAGCAACTAATGTTACAAAGCTCAAGCTATAAGTTCACCTACTATTATTTAACGAACGGTTTGAAAAAATGCATAAGGTTTTATTGGGGAGGCATCCCTGGAGAACTTATTACCTAAACTAGAGCCTCCTAGCCCATTTGTAAATAGGTCAAAAGAACTTTGTCTGGCGAAAATAAACTAATGTAAGTTGTGATTTACAATCAAAATAATTTGGGGATCATCCCAACATCCGTTTTTTTCCTTTTTTTTTTTCAAATTGCACTCAATCATTTTACCGATTTCATTTTTGAAAATGTTGAAAACGAGCGTCTTTTTGAGCAACTTTAGAATGAGTTGCAAGATCCAAAATTTGCTAAAATAATCTCCAGTGGTCCTATTGATCATTAAAGCATATTTCTAATTCTTTGGCAAATATTGGCAGTTGCTATAAGAACATAGTCCGAGCCGAACAACGGTGTAAATTTCTCATTTTCACGCTGATTAATTTCCTTTTTAATGTATTTTATTGAATTTTTAGGCATCTAATCTTGCTGTATTCCTGCGAAAAGTCCCAGAACATCCTTTATTAATATGAAAATTGAATAAAAATCTAGATTGAAGATAACTGTAAAGTGGCTGATTATGGTAAGAATAAATTGACAATTTTAAAGATTATTGCACAGTAAAGTTTTGCAAATTATTTCAGTTAAACTACACTGTATAGATGCTTAAAATTTTTCATTTCCTCGCTGATTAATCTTTTAACCATTGTATTTAATTCAATGTTTAGACATTTTTATTGAACGAACATCCAACCTGTTTTACACTTCATAAAATTCCCAAAAGATCCATTATTAATGTGTAATCTTTCTCCATTGAAGATAACTATGAAACGATTACTACTACGGTAAATGAGAACTGATATAGTTTCAATAGTGGCTCAGTTTAATCTCACTTTCTGGACTAAAGTGAGATTTTAGTCCCTCAAAACAGGGACTAAAGTACTTCATTATATCCCTAGCGATATAATGAAAAATAAATAATTGTTTCCAAGACAACAAAAGTCTAGGAAATGTCAAATTTTATTAAAAATTTTTGATTTTGATTTCCATTAAAAATACTAACAGAGAATCTTCATTAACTTCTGCTTTTTTCTGGTGACACCAAGTCCTGAATATTTTATTGTGTTCGTATAAGTTTTTTGATTTTGAAGGCAAAATACCTTTTTTAAATTGAAATTTTCTGGCATTGCTTACCTTTCTGTAATGACGATTTCATTAATCTTGTTTATTGATGCAGTAACTTTGGTAAATTAGCATAGCACCTCATAATAAAAATGGTAATAGATATTTCCAAATCTTTAATTTTTTAAATTTATTGCTTTAAACATTTCCGAAAGTGCAAAAAATATCGTATATATCTCGGGACTAAAGTGCTTTCTTTCGTCCCTCGAGTGGTTGTTGCCCTTGGGACTTACGTCCCTTGGGCAATAAACTTCCACTCTCGGGACCAAATGACGCGCTTTAGTCCCTTGGTATATAATATACTATTTTACACTTCTGGGACTAAAGTGAGTATTTTAGTCCCTCAAAACAGTGACTAAAGTACTTCATTATATCCCTAGGGATATAATGAAAAATAAATAATTGTTTCCATGACAACAAAAGTCTAAGAAATGTCAAATTTTATTAAAAAATTTGATTTTGATTTTGCATAAAAAAATACTAACAGAATCTTCATTAACTTCTGTTTTTTTCTCGTGACACCAAGTCATGAATATTTTATACTATTGTTCGTATTAGTATATTATATACCAAGGGGCTAAAGCGCGTCATTTCGTCCCGAGAGTGGAAGTTTATTGCCCGAGGGACGTAAGTCCCGAGGGCAATAACCACTCGAGGGACGAAAGAAAGCACTTTAGTCCCGAGGTATATACGATATTTTTTGCACTTTCGGAAATGTTTAAAGCAATAAATTTAAAAAATTAAAGATTTGGAAATATCTATTACCATTTTTATTACGGGGTGCTATGCTAATTTACCATAGTTACTGCATTAATAAACAAGATTAATGAAATCGTCATTATAGAAAGGTAAGCAATGTCTGAATATTTCAATTTAAAAAAGGTATTTTGCCTTCAAAATCAAAAAAATTATACAAACACCAGTATAAAATATTCATAACTTGGTGTCACGAGAAAAAAGCAGAAGTTAATGAAGATTCTCTGTTAGTATTTTTTAATGGAAATCAACATCAAAATTTTTAATAAAATTTGACATTTCTTAGACTTTCGTTGTCTTGGAAACATTTATTTATTTTTCATTATATCCCTAGGGATATAATGAAGTACTTTAGTCCCTGTTTTGAGGGACTAAAATCTCACTTTAGTCCCGAAAGTGCAAAAAATTTTTTTGATTTTGAAGGCAAAATACCTTTTTTAAATTGAAATTTTCTGACATTGCTTACCTTTCTATAATGACGATTTTACTAATCTTGTTTATTGATGCAGTAACCATGGTAAATTAGCATAGCACGCCATAATAAAAATGGTAATAGATATTTTCTTTAATTTAATAAATTTATTGTTTGTAAATATTTCCGAAAGTGCAAAAAATAGCGTATATATCTCGGGACTAAAGTGCTTTCTTTCTCGGGTCGAAATGACGCGCTTCAGTCCCTTGTTATATAATATACTATTATTGCGTTTTTAGGCAATTTTATTGAAGGAAGATCCTCCCCTGTTGTGTTCTTGTGAAAATTCCTACAATGTCCTTTATTTTGAGAAAATTTCTACTAATTGTAAGAAGCTTTACTGAAGAAACTGTTGGCTTGGAAGATTGAAGAGACTGAGTGCCAAGCAGGTGAGTACATTCAAAATTGATAGTTTTACAATTATTGCGCAGTATAGTTGCGCGAGCGACTTTAGTTATACTATACAGATATACTTTAAACTATTTAATCGATAATTTATTACACGTTTGTTTTCGATATTTAACTGCAAAGCTTAAATAAATTGACATAAAGTCCCCACATTATAGAATGTTCTGTGTCATTTTCTATAAAAATCAAAGTAGAGCTTTCCCATATGGTTCTTTATATTGAAAATTTCCTGAGTAAAAAATTTAAATTGGTGGTTTTACGGTTTTAACACTTAATATCCTGGTTACGTGACAAAGTTAGTTTCGATTAACTTTTTTTTATTGGTAAGGAAGAAAAACGTCACTTTAGATAGATCTCGTTAAAAGTATTCGTTGATTTTTTCTTTTTTCAGGTATTTACTTGTAATAAGATCTAAAGCTTGTCATACACTTTTATTCTTCCAGATTTTAAACGAAAAAAAAAACCTAAAATACTCTCAATAGTTTGATCTACTTCAGTTTAATCTTGTGCTCAATCTCTCGAGTATACTCAGTACTACTTTAGAGACAAATTCCAACTGGAATGTTATCTCAACATTCACAACAATAGACAATTGTAATACAAACAAACTGAAATTGAACTGATACAGTTAAAGTTAACAAATAAATTCTTAACTTTGTGTATTTTTCATATATACAGGAATTAAGTTGAAGAAAACTGGGACATTTCCTACAACTGTTCTTTTTTAACAATGTTAAAAGTTTCTTAGTACGATTAGACTTACGTTATCTGAAACACAAAGTTTAATGCTTGATGTTTTATATAGCTTTGAATCTTTTATGTTATCCTGTATAAGTTTCTGTTATTTTGTGATTTTTTTTTTTTTAATTCTTACTCTTCTGCGCTGTATGCAGAACTGGAAATAAAGGCTCTAAATTTCTGGAGTCGTGTTATAAAATGGAATAAAATTTATTAAACGTTTGATTAATTAGTACAGGAACTTTTGTTGACTGAAATTTAATCAAATTAGTAAATTATGATAAATGAACTATTAAAAGATCTAATCCATTTGTACTAGAAATATAATCAATAGCAGAGCTTAATGAATTGCAAATAATTCTCTTTTTCGGTACTATTCCTTATGCTTCCATAGGGGAAATTCATGACTGTTAAGGGGTCTATACACCATGCAACCTGGAACACCCACACATTAGGGCCGTGCTAGTAATTTTTGACCAATCAGTGTGCGTAAAATAGTTGATAAATCTTCTAATCGTACTTGGAAGGCCAACCCATGAATAAAAAACTGATAATATTTGGAATCGAGTTATTATTTCTGTCATCGTTGCAGTTGTAGATGTTTTTCTAAGCCGCAATCCAGTGGTCGCAGTACCACTTTTCTAGTCGCCCGCCCGCGATGGTAGACCCGTTATCTGTTGCTGCAACACTTGAAATCCCTAGATTTCGGCTTTGAAAAACATTCACAATCACAACGATGACAGAAATAGTACTCTGATTCCAAATATTTTCATTTATTTATTCATGGGTTGGCTTTCCAAGTACAATTAGAAGATTTATCAACTATTTTACGCACACTGATTGGTCCAAAATTACTAGCACGGCCCTAATGTGCCTAATGTGTGGGTGTTCCAGGTTGCACGGTTGCTTGATGTGTAGACCCCTTTAGAAATGGAAAGCGTAAATACAAAACAAGCTTAGTTCCAACCAAGGTTTTTGTTTTTTATACATATAAAGTTTTCCCAAAACTATACTGATTTCGTTTTAAATAATTCTAAGAATTTTATTGTATTCAAGACATATTTTTTATACATTATAGAATATTGGCAAGTATTACTATCAGCATTGACAACAAGAAATACGTCTATCAAGATAAAAAGATGCTGAACTTGATGTTAAATAAACTCGATTTCAAAGAAAATCTATTTCGACTGTAACTTTTTTTTTGTCTTTTCGATTTTGTTAATTCGTTTTACTATCCTTGAATGAGTTAGACGGGACATTTGGACAGATCAATAATCAGTAAAGGAGTGTATGTGAATTTCAAGGTTACTAGAAAGGGTGGCTTTCTCGTTTCCTCTACAGTTGCATTGTTTTATCACCCTCAACCAGTCTTAAAGCCAACCTTCCGTCAGGTTTAGATCGCTTTTCAATGTTTTTTGTTCTTAATGTTAAACATATTAATGTAGGATTCATTCAATGTGATTAAATTAAATCTTTGTTAAAATGTGTTGGCTTTGAATATTTTACCCCCTATTTAGTAGGCACAATTCATACAGCTAAAGGAGAAAAAATTTCAGATTTAACTCTTATTGTCCTATTACCAGGCCTAATTTTGAGATAAGATCGTTGTTTTATACAGAGTATAAAACAACAATGGAGAGAAATTCTTCAAAATACTGGAATACACGAATACGAATGACGTTAACCAAATTTAGAATTGTAAGTTTAGAAGTCTAGATACCAACATTTGGGAGCTGTGTTACCAACCCGTTTTGTGATGGGCGTGTAATTTGAAATTTTCAATTTTGATTAACCAAAGTAACAATTAGGAATTGTACAATTCTCAAAATATTGAGTTGTTATAACCAAATTCCCTAAATTTCTAACCTTAGAATTCTAAATTTTATTCATATCTATCATGTGTGTTGTATTTAAAAAATTTATGCATTTTTTGTTTAAGTAAGTATTTTTTTTTAAGTTTTAATTATTTCAAACTAAAATAAAATTTATTCAAAATTTCCGAAAAATCAGTACGAATAAAATTAGTCAAAAGTTGGAAGGTTAGAAATTTTAGTCAAGTAGGATAGATTTTGTAAGGGAACGACTGAAGTAATAGAATAAAATTAAGTTACTCTAACCATGAAAATCTACCCAACCTCTCGGCAGATTTTGTATTTAAATTCTATTTTATAGAAATCCCTTGCAAGCTTTTATCTTGCCCTTCTTTGTTTGAAACCTACTCAGATTTTCAAAGTTTTTGCCTTTTTTTTAAATATTATTTTATGAATTGCTACTTACAATCGAATTTTCTTTGTTAAAAGTATTTATCTTTTTCTATTACTTCAATCATTCGCTTAGAGTTCCATTATATCAAATTAACAACTCTAGGTTGAAGTTTTTTCTGCACTTTGTTACATTGTCTGTTATTACTGTCTATTATTGTCTGTTATTACTGATTGTTAGTGGATTTCATACAAGAAATTCGATATTTGGATATCCCGTAACACTGACTGTTTTAATATTAGCAATTTTTTAGATTTTTCGCGAAAGGAAATCCATTTTCGAAGGGAAAATGTTATTTTTGTATTTAATTAAATTTACGTTATTAAAGGTGGTAATTTTTCATGGCGTAATAAGGGCGAAATAATTACTCTTTATAAAAACATCAGATATCATCCTATATATGGGCTGTAGAAAAATTAATGAAAAAATGAGTTTTACTAAAATTAAAAAGATAGAAACATTGTAGAGTGTATCTATTTCACTCTCCTGCGTTGTCTTGTTTAACTTATAGTAAAAAGGGCAAGCCAAATAGTGGGAGTATTTTTCACTTTAACTCTATGAATTCCTTTCTAACGCATTGAAATAAACGACACCAAGAGTGAGATAAATGCATTCTGTAATGTTTCTAACTACAGATGTTTAAATTATTATATTACGACTAAAATTATTCCATATCAAAGATTATACATGGGTACTAACATTACAAGTTTAATCTACAATTCAATGCAAAACTACATACAGAACAAGAAACAACTTGATCATTAAGTATGAAATACATTCAGCAAGATTCTGTTAAAGGCTATAACTGAATTCGTGTGTTGATCCTTTTTTTATAGTTCTGTTTAATTGAATCATTTCATCGTCATCAGGTTGAATCGTACGTTTGAAGAAACGAATCTTTAGACTAATCCGCTTTATCTGCATGTATAATTTACACTCTGTTGATTTTGGGTAGAAAAACGTTGTAGGATTCTTAGGTGAAGCGTAAAATTTACATTAGGATTAAGTCTAATTGTAGTGAATATTAGGATTTGTTCGTTAAAGCTGTGAATGATGGTACAGGAATCAAAAGATTTTGTTAATTTTACGTTTTCCCTAAAGAGCTCTTTAGTTTTTTTCTGAATGTCTGTTGAAACAAAGTTTTAGATTTGACGTAAAACGATACATTAGAAATTTAAACGGAATGTACAAAACTATAGATGGAATTTTTTTATAGATAAGATAATCGCTGTTTTCACGTAAATTTCTTTGAAATACTGTTTACATTTATAAACGTACTATATATCTAATATTGTCGTTGATATTTATTCTAAATAGATGCAATTTTGTCCATTTAAAGGCAATGAACATTGTTCACTGCACAGCATATTAAACATAGAATGCCGTGTATTACAAGTAAAGATGCACGAAATTTAAAGCTTACTATAGTTTGCACCATTATAATTGGCTCATATTTACAGTTGAAACGTTGTCATCATCAATTTTGAACTTTCTTATTTCATTATATTTTAAATTTTCGATATTACCCGTTTGTAATGCGATTATCTGCATAAATATGCTTCAAATTACACAGAAGAAATGGTTTTGTTAAAATGTATCATAAGGACTTAAGTTTTCAAACAGCACTGCAGTGTTTCTTGAGGAATCATCTGTAGGATTTTAAAAGCTGTCAAAAATACTACTGTACATGAGTAAACAGTGTAAGCCTGCAAAAAATGCTTCCAGTCAGGCAAAAGGGGTAATTTTGTCAAAAATTTAGTAGAAGAATCATATATCTATCATAATTGCTTTATAGCTTGCGTTCCTTGAGAAATCATCTGTAGGATTTTAGCAGCTGTCGAAAAATGCTGCTGAATAGAGTTATACGGTTAAATGTTTCAAATATGACACAAAGCATAGTTTATTAGAAATTCTTCGGAAGAACTAAAATCTCGGAATAAAACAGGGCTGCTTATTACCCTACGTTTCTTGAAAAGTTATCTGTAGTATTTGTAAGGATTTTAAGTAGTCTCGAATAATACTTCTGGATAAAAGTATGTTATGTAAATCTGCAAAAAAGTGCTTCAAATTCGGCACAAGGGATGTTTTTATCAAAAAGTTAGTAGAAAAACTACAGTTTTATAACTACATAGACAGGGCAGCTTATTAATGTCTGTTTTTTTGAAAAATCATCTGTAGGATTTGTGAAGATTTCAAGTGACGTCGAAAAATGCTACTGGATAGGGGTATACAGTTTTAGTCTACAAAAAGATGCCTCAAATTAGACATAAGGAACGGATATGGCAAAAAGATTAAAGAAGTTTTAGAACTAAACAATGCTGCTTATTAGCTACACAACGTAACTCTATAAAATGTTTCAAATCAGGCACAAGGGAAGGTTTAGTTAAAAATTTAGCAAAAGAAGTAAACAGGAATGATTTTTAGCCTGTTTCTATAGAAATCTTGAGAATTTTAAGATATCAAATAATACTTCGAGAAATGTGTACACAATGTAGGCCTGTAAAAAATGCCTCAAATTAGGCATAAGAGAGTTTGTTAAAAATTAAGTAGAACTAGAGACTTAGAACTTAACAGGACTGTAGCTCTAAGCCCGCTCCTGTTTCTGGAGCAGGCTTATGAGGATTTTAAGAGGCGTCGAAAAATACTACACAACGAAGATCTAAAAAATGCTTCAAATAAAAAATGGTTTTGTAAAAAATACCAAAAAATTTAGAGCTTTGTAATAAAATAAGACTGCTTTTTTGAAAGATCTACAAGATTTTTGAGTATCTTTGGAGTATTAAAGATTATATTATATTATTATTATAGATATGGATATAGAGCGAAAGTCTGAGCGACTACTAAAATATTCCTTTTAACTAATTTAGATTTTAATCTATTTATAATTGATTAACCTAACTCATTAAAGAAAATGCACATGTATGACTTTGTGATGTTTCATTTTCAATGACTTTCTTAGAGTACCACCCATTATGAATAATAAGTTTTATTTAATTTTCATTTAATGTAAAACAATCTAAATTAAATTTGAAATTAGCGGAAAGTGTATTTAAATTATATTTATTAATAATTATAGGGTGGCTTTATAAACAAAATACCATTCTATAGGAGATGTAATTCGTAAAAGGAACTGCTCTAAAATTAATATAAAAGAAGCTCAAGTTAATTTCCTTATACATTTTAATCTAAAGACAACAGGAGATTCTCTCAACTTACAGTTTACACTAATGACTCAATATTATCAAGAAAAATTACTAGCACTTTTATATTTTGTACAAAAATTTCGAATTAAATTCAGTGTTATCGAATATTTGCAAAAAACAATTAGAACATTTCCTCTCATTTCTCTCTTACAAGAATCATGCAGAGAACAACTTAATTTCGTTATAAATAAACACTCAATTGGGGTACGGACGACGTATTGTCGCCTTCTATACTCGCATCTTATTATCCGATATACAACCCTTTGGTGAAAAACGCAAATGTACAAAATAAGAAACAGTCACCGCCTCAACCGCCACCACCACCACCGTCATCGTCGTCGCCGCCACTAGGAAAATTTCGTTACTAGATTGTGCTTCAGTTGTTTTGTGCGTCCCGATGCTAACGCGACGCCACCAATGTCGATGTGCTCTTTACAATTTATCCATTACGCGCTAATAGAAACACTGCTATATTAAAATAAAGTTATCGAAGTTTTTATCAGTTTTTGCGTGGTGACAACAGTAACAACGATACTTTACTATCAACAATATTTCCGGAATAAATGTTGTTATAACAATTTGATTAATTTAATTAAATTTCACTATAGTGGTAGTTTTTAGTGTATTATAGGGGTTGTGATTAGTTTTTTTTTCTCTAAATGTAATCAGGTGAATATAATGTTTTTCTATTTATATTAGATATAGTAGTTGATTCTTATGCGCTACTGCAGAAAGTTTATTTTGTTTCGTACTCATCTTCGTGTTTTTTCTACAAAGATCCACGAAGATTGTACCTTTCGTGATCGTAATAATGATAGCACAAAAAAAAACTGTTGTCGCTGGTACCATTTAATTTTTTCATATGTAAAAGGAGAAAATGTGAGACAAGCACGATATTTGTAAATGTTTACAAATTTATCTATTTATAAAGACTAATTTTTTGCACCGATTGCTCAATTTAACGCTTATTGGTAATTGATTCGTGCCCAACTGTCAACACTACAGAACAGTTTAAATTAGCATTTTCTTGATCAAAATTGTGTCAGAAAGTCCTTTTTCTAACTCTAATTGTTAACTAAAATCATTTGATTATAACTGGAGTATTGCGAGAATCAAGTTGCGCATCTTACCTCCGATTGGTTGTTAAGTCACATCAAATTGTTGAAACTAATTGTCTAGAGGGTAGCTTAAATTCGGATCTTCTCATTAAACCGGTGCCAGAAAGTTCTTTTTCTGACTTTGATTAATGATAACAGTAATTTGATAATAATTGCAGTATTGCGCCAATCAAGCTGCGCATCTTAATGCTAATTGGTGGTTGATGAGTGTCAAGTTGTTTAAACTATCAACACTAGAGGGCAGTTTAAATGTGAATATTACAATCTAACTAATGCAACAAAGTCATTTTTCTAATTCTAATTGTTAATCGTAGTCGTTTGTGGATAATTGGAGTAATTTAACGATATATCATCTCTATTAATCAACTAATTGAGTTATTTTTATAACCGTAATAAATGTTGTAGGTTTTCATTACAAATTTCCCATTATTTCCCTCCATAATTATTCATTATCAGTAAATTAGGATTTCTAATTTAGAAAAGTTAATTTTCTGATAGTTTATTCTGTTTCATTCTAAAAATATAGGTGAGTATTATAATCGATTTAAACCATCGAGATAACAATTCGACAACCCTTATCGTATCATTGATTTTACCGAAATTTTACTTCCTACCCTGCCTTACCAATTCAACGCCACCAATGGAAAACAACTAGACTACTGTTACTACTACTATTGTTTGATTTATTTATTTTCTTCAAATTATGGTGGCACGTGACATAAAAGCCAATGCAAATCCCAAAAAATCATTTAAAATTTAATGATAAAACAGGAAACTACTTTGTGTTTGTATGTGTAGATGTGTGTGAAATTGGCTTCTAAACTTATTATATTTCTGTCATTTATAGAAAAAAATAAAAGCTTGTAATTTTGTTCTGTCTGTGATGATAAAAGTAAATTCGATTTGATAAAACGCCAGAATGCCATATCCACAAGGGTGGTAGATTAAAACCATTGTCGGTTGAAATAATAATTGTCTTATTGTTACTATCGTGTTGATAATTAATGTGTTTAGCTAATGAACAAACAGAGAGATAATAATAAATATTGATTTTATAATAACCCCCTTACTTTCATACTTATGGGTAAACATTTCGACTGTGATTTTGGAGAAACTATAAAAATTCGTATTTTTCATATACCATACATTGCACTTTTTTATCTATAGAATTATTTATATTACAATTGATAATGTTGATAATGAAACTACAAACAGTCTACCTCTTAAATCAATATTTTTGCCTAAAATACATTATAACAACCTCTCTTTAACTAAATTGTAGGTGAAATGTATAATCAAGTTACTTTCACTAACTTGAAACAGTTGACGTACATCATAGAATAAAAGTGGAAAACAAACTTTAGAGAACGTGTCTTTAGTTAAAAAGTTGGACAACATGATGTTTGGTATCACTTGAGGCATTTTGTAAAGTTTTATTAAAGTTAACAGTAACCCAAAAGTTGAATATAGCGGCACTATTTGAATTTTCTGCTGGCTGGATAAATTTTAAGTTAAGGGACACATTTGGTCCCTGTTTTTGCTTAGTTTGGAAATAGAGTGGTTAAAATCGAAATTACAGAATGTTACCAAAAAAAGTAATTGATCAATAAATGAAGTTTTTGGTTACATGGCAAATTTTTTGACCCATAAGGTATATTCCTGTTGCCAAAAATTTGCCTAAAAGTGGCTAAAAATTCGTGTTTCTATGAATATTTAGTAACTTTAATGAAATCTTCAGTTGTTTATATCTTCATTTTTAATTTAACACCAAAGAAGCAACTTTGGGCTCAAGATCGTTAAAAATTTGGAAATAACATTCAAGAGTCTTCTAAGCATAAGTTGTTTTCCACTCATTAAGTTTCTGAACTTTTGTTGCTCACATTTTGACATAAGAAACTCCTCACCTTTTAGGGAATATTAATTTTTAATAAAGTCTTCAGCTGTAGCTTTTATGTTAACTAAATGCCGAAAAAGCAACTTGTTGTAGCGCATAGAAGTTTTCTTGCTTTTCCGGAAAACTAACCGTGGAATCGGAAAATTTCTTAAAGGTTTGAAAAGAACTTTTTATTCGCTATCTAGCATTACAAGAATTTTTTCAAAATAATCAATATTGGCCAAGTTATAAGAGAAAATACAAGAACTTGGACAAAAATACGAAAAAAACATGATGTTAGATTTTCGTATGTAATTCAAATTTTTATCAATATTTTGAAAAATGGGAAAAACCGTTCCGGACTATAAGAAATGATCTTCTTAGAAATCTATCTCCGGTTGTCGTGGTCCCATGGACGAGCGAGAAATCGTGAGTTGGAAATTCACATTTTCGCGGGTTAAAATCTTGGGATGTACCTTGTCTCCTGAAGTTTATGGGCACTTTTATACACATTTTGCTAGAAATTTTTCAAGAAGGTCCACATGAATATTTAGTAGCTTGTATTCAATATTCAGTTCTACTAAGATCTTCAAATACGTGTAGCTCTTTGATAATTAAATATCCAAAGAACAGTTTTTAGCTCAATAAGAATAGTGGGGTAAAGTCGAAGTTTTCTAAACACAAGATTTTTCTCTTTATCAAGTTAATTGGATTTTTCCCCAAACTTTGAGACATAGTTTTTAGAAACTTCCTAAAAATTGGTGGTTTTCTATAAAAATGTAGTAACTGCTATTGTCAAATATTCAGCTTTAATAAAATTTTATTTTAATTTTTTGTACTCTTTTTGTTAATGCAATAGAAAAGGGAACTCTTCGTTCGAAATTGCTGAGAATATTGAAGCAGATTTGAGTCTTGTAAGGGTAATTTTTTCATCTGTTGTTAATTTTGTGCAAATTTTGATACAAATTGTTCTAGAAACTTCCTAATGTTTCGTGTTTTTTATGACTATATAATCCAGCATTTAGATTTAATAATATAGCTTTTCTGTTAATTAATTTCTAACAAGACAACTTTTAGCTCAATTAGAATATTGGGTTTGCATTCCAGAGCCTTCCCAGGATAAGTTGTCTCTAGTTTAGTTTATGAAGTTTTTCGACCAACATTTTATACAAACTCCTTAAAAATCGATATTTTTCTACGAATAGTTAGTAACTGCCTCTATGAAATATTCAGCTAACTAACTGAGTACCAAAGATGCAACTTTTAACTCAAAACTGTTAAAAGTATTTAAGTAAAGTTCAAGGGCCTTCGAAGAATTAGTTTTCTTCAGTTGTTAAGCTCCTGAGTTTTTTTGTGCTTAAATTTTGATACAAAAATTGGTGTTTTTCTATGAATATTTAGTGATTCTGTTGTATATTCAGCTTTAATAAAATCGTCAATCATTTGCAGCTCCATTGCAAATTAAATAACAAATGATTGACCTTTAGTTCGATAAGAATATTGGGGCAACTTTCAAGAATTTTCTAAGTATAAGTTGTTTTTTCGTTATTCAGCTTGGACAAATGTTTATACAAATATCTCTCGAAACTCGCTAAAATTGGCGCCTCTTTCCGTTTCTCACTAGCTATTTCTGTCGAATATTCAAATAATATTTAGGTCGGATCTGAATATTTTACTAAAACTGAATCTAAAATATTCCGTATATGTCCTGAACTATTTATGTCAATTCACTATTCGATACGAAGAAGATATTTAACAAGGAACATTTTTGATATAACATCATATTTTGTCGAACTATTGAGATACTTCAACGCTATTGAAAGTTTGGAATAATTGAACATTTTGCACGTAACTTGCAACTATTTCTGTTTATTTGCTTCACGTTTTCACGTTTTTTCAAGTATAAAATCGATTTTCTAATAATATTTCGGAACAAATTTGTTTTTGAGCTGTAATTTTTAATAAGCTTCCTGTTATAAACCACCCATTTTAAAACTTCCATCTCTTATATATATAAACTACTAGCGTTAAATTGGTTGGTTTTAGTAATTTCTAATTACTCTAACTTGAGATTAATCAATGTTATAAAAACATTAGACTCACCATAACAAATCTGTTGTTGTAGTGTGGAAGAAAATTGAGATTAAGTTTATACAAAACACATCAATTTCAATATTTGCCAATAAAATTCAATGGCAAATTTTTAATATTGCAAACAATTTTTGCAATATGGCGTCAATATGCCTAATAATTGAATTAATTTTCAATAGATAGCGCTCTGTGGAAAGATTTACTCATGCGCTAACCCACCAATTTTCAAATTTAGTTGTTAGATGACGCTAATGTTTTTGTGTCGATATACACATAGTTATGCTCTTGTTGTATAAATTTCCTTCTATTTAATGATAATCCAGCTCGGATTAACAATATGAACATGGATTGAGGCACTTATAAGCAGTGGAATTTATCTATTCCTGTCATAATTTACGGATTTTACTGTTTTAACTGATCGACGTGACAAATGATCTCATTTTATTTCCGAGTTTACCCAAAAAATTGGAAAAATTTAAATAAAGTTTGAATTTGTTTTTGAATATGTTTGTTTCCTAGGTAGGTATATTAATGTTATTAAGATGACGAAATTTAATTAAGATTCTGTTGAAAATTGGATTTTGCTTCCAAAGAAACATTAAATTTGCCTTTATTAATTAATGTTAATATTCCAAAATATAGACTTGAGAATCTTGTAAAAGCTTACGTTCAGTTAATTTAATACATTTTTCTATAATTTAATTAACTGACAGATGTTAGCACTAATTTTACAAAGCTGAAATGAAAGTACATGTTATTTTATTATAATTACATTTGTACTATACCGTGCTTTGACTTAAAAGTATTATATATGGTGTTTCACGATATTTCTCCTCGCAGTGGCCTATGACTTTGTGAACTTAGGTCCATTTCTTGTTTCAACTCAGTAATCTGTATTACCGACCAGCTATCTTTTCCATAGATTGCCGATAATACAGATTACTGAGCTGAAACAAGAAGCTGGACTTCGTTCACAAATTCATAAACTATTGCTTGTAAAAATAAATGGAGTACTCGAGACGCCCCCCTACTATCGTCAACCGCAAAAAGGTGGGCAGTAACATTTAGGACGTGGTAGGTAATTGCAGCAAGTTTCCGGGACTGTATTGTCAAATTTCAGTCCCATGTTAGGATCAGAAAACTAATTTTCAATTGAAATTTACAATTTCGTTAAAAAGCTTTAGTGAATTTTAGGGGATTAGAAGATTATATCAATCTACGATAGTTGGTAGTTAACCCGTTCCTACTAAGTAATAGATACAGATGTTATTATCATAACGTACAAACTGATTAACATCACTTGTAGTACGTATAATTTTCGAGTTTACGTTAAAAATGTTCCGTCATTGGTGTGTTGAAGAACAATAGCAAAAAGATGAGATTGATGTCTGTCATTGATGTGGATGAAGAAGATGTAGAAATAAATCATATGGAAGGTAATGGTGATAATGAAGGTAATAGTGATAATGAACCTGGTTATCCAAACCTGTCGAAACATTTGTCGCATGATGCAAAGACAATAGTTTATAAAGTGTTTTGTAATCTTAAAAAATTAGAACCTGAACTAAATTATAACAGTGCTATTCATAAAACATATATTTTAACAGAGATGCCTAGAACAACCGCAACGAGGATAATAAATTGTTTTGAAAATAGTGTAACTTGTGACCGAAAAACAAGATCCGATGTAAGAGTGAACAGAAAGAATTCCATTACTATTGACGAACAAATCATTTATGATTTCTACAAAAACGCTGATGTGCCAACATTAGAAAGCCTCCACAAAGTACTTAACGAATCTGGACGATTTTGTTCCAAATCATGAGTACATAAGTTCCTCAATTCCAATGGTTTTCGTTTTAAAACTGTAAATAAAAGCCAAATAATATTAGAGTCCAGAAAAATAGTAGAATGGAGAGGTCGATATTTGAGAGATATACAGCAATATCGGTCAGAAGGGCGCTTCATATGCTGGCTGGGTGACACGTGGTTTGATACCCATGCCACGGTCAAAAAAGGATGAGTAGATAACTCAGAAAAGATGCATCCGTTGGTAGAGGAAAAAGATTGATAATGTTACACAGTGGTTCAGAATATGGATGGGTAGTGCAGCTTCTTCTGTCGGGAAAGCAGCTTTCATCATCACTGCTGAACTACCATAAAGACATGACTGATGATTTATTCTGAAAGTGGTTCGAAAATCAATTACTATCGTCTTTACCATCAGCCAGTGTAATCGTTTTGGACAACGCTCTTTATCGCTCGAGGCAGCTCAAAAAATTTCCAAATAGTGCGAGCTTTAAGGTAGAGTTACAAAACTTTTTACAAGACAATGATTTATATTTCGAAGACAATTACACTAAAAAAGAATTATTGGAAGTCTTAAGGACAAAAATATTTTAGAAGAGCTATGTGATAAATAAGATAGCTAGTAACAATGGGCATACGGTATTGAGGTTACCTCCTTATTATTGCACATTCAATTCAATAGAACTTATATGGGCTCAACTTAAAAGAAATTTAAGAAGGCACATCAGTCCGCATTTTAGCCAAATAGGGGTAAATTTGATTAAAGAAGAAATTGACGCAATCACGAATGAATTATGAAAAAGCTGTTGTGATTATGTAATTAAAATTGAAAATAAATGTTCAAGAATTCATCAATTTCAAAATAATTTGATAATAAATGTAAGAGGCAGTGACTGCGAAAGTGATGAGCACTAAAGCAAATTTAGTTTGCTTCATAATATCGGCTTTTTTAAGAGCCACTAAAAGTCGCAAACAATGCCATTATGATGATTTTCTTTTTAATAAAAACGGATCTGGACGGAAATGTCTCAAGGAAGGTATCTAATTGTAAGTGTTTTATTGGGGCCGACAGCAAATTCAACGAAGCATGAAAAGAGTCATTTTAAACTACATCTATTTATTTTTACACGCTCGTGTAGATTTCATTTTATACAGATATACAGTGTGTTCTTTTCCGCGTAAACTGAGGGAAAGGAACACGTGTAAACAGTATCGTAGTTCGTATTTTGCAACTTTATAAAAGCCTGTTACTTACAGTTAAAATATGTTGCGCTGTAACTTGCGCAATAGTTGTCTTCTTTCAATTTTGAAAGAAATTCATGTTTCTTTTCTAGCTCATAAACGTTCACTCCCCATTGATAATATTACAGTAAAATACAACATTATGTATCTATAAAATTCACAATTCAGTCAAAAGTTTTGAAACAAATAGTCACAAAATATAACAAATTGCAATATGCTTTTTAATAAGAAAACCTGTCGATCATTTGTAGATCTGTTTATTACCTAAATTGATATAGAAATTCACTTTTATTGAGGTTTTATGTGCCATAATTTTTTATATTGAGTAGTCTAATTGTGGGAGGTACATAGTGATATTCTGTAACTAACAATGAAAAGTTTTCAAAATTAATCAATGATATGAATCCATGATTTTTACAAATTCATGGTTTATTGAGCAGTAGTGCTGAATTGGTAATGTTCAAAGTGTCTGAAGATGATAAACGAAATTTATTAACCCGGATAATCCTGCTTAAAAAAAGACTGTCAAGTGTAGTTTTATAGAGATTAAGTGGTTTATATTACAATCCTCTCCAATCTTTAATACCATATAAAATGATAATTGATTCTTGTTATAAACACTTTTAATGTCATTATTACTCTTTTTTTTTCTGAAAGCTACAGAGGTAAAATAATTGAATTTGAGAGTTAATTCTGACATACTTAAATGTATTCTATATAGCCGATTTAATACAATTTTTCCACATTTCAATTCTATAAATCGTACAAATACTGTGTTGTTGAAATTTAATTATCTATTCTTTTATAAAATTGATGCCTGTTAACACTTCTTTTTCTGCTTGTATGCCTCCATAGACCTTTTGTCTTCGTTATTGTTTTCCACCAGTTTTGACTGGTAGAGAAGTATGCACACTAAAAAACAGGATTTAGGATTGTAGTGATCGGCATATTCAATTATATGAGAGGATCTAAATTGTATTCTATTGGAAAATTGAATTGGATTGAGTTCAGTTGATAATTTAATATATTCCAATTCAGTTATGCAATATTTGAAGCTTTTAATTCAGATTTTTTTTCTGTTTTGGAGTTGTACTATTCTTAATTAATAGTATTAGAACCCTTTTTAATCAATTTTAAGATTGTCTAAAAATTAAAGTCAATATAAGTGCCAACAGTCTGGGGTTGTTATTATTGACAAATTTCCTGAATAGAAAGAGGCACCAGATGGTGTAATATTTTAATGTGAACTTTCCCATTTTTCGCCTGTTTGGTTCTTGATTTATAGCTTAAACATTGCAAAATGCTTCCTAGTTACCCCCCTGGTACAATGAAACATATTCAATCAATAATTATCTAAAACCAGTGCCTGACTTAGTAAGCTTGATGACTACTTGATGTCTATAAAGTAGCATTTAATTTCTTCATTTTTCGCCTGATTTGTTTTTCACTTAAATCATTAGAAATGCTTCATTTGCAACCAAAATTCTTTTCTACAATGAATGTTCAATGGATGAGCATGTGAACGTAATGCATACCCAAATAAGCTTAATGATTATCAGGGAAAGATCAGTTTCATATACATCTCCTAGTTTTTGATATTTGGTTTTTGAAGAATGCCTTGTAATCTCTCTGGAACTAATTTTTCCATAATGCCACATATGCGAATAAATCAAATAGTATTCCCATTGTAGCAATAATTTTATTCAACCACTACTTCGGTTCACTTACTTCTCTACGACTGACTCTTTTTTTTTGGGTTGGGACGCACAAGGGGAGGAGTGGCAAACTGAATTTTTTTTACTACACCATTATTTACGTACTTTGTTCTTAGTCTATAGTGCTGAAAAAATGCCTTATAAAATGCCTCTAATGCTTTTATAGCAAAGAAATTTTTCTACAGTGAAGCATGCTCAGTGATGGTTATTAGGGAAAGATGACATAATACTTTCGTATGAATTTCCCTACATATTTTTCACTTGTTCTGTAACATTGAGACAATGTCTTTGGAACTTATTTTGCTACATCACATGCAAATGTATAATATTTTCATAAGAATTTTTCGAATTTTCTTTTCAATTTTTACCGCATGCACTGAATGAATGCTTCCTAATCTCTTTGGAACTTGTATTTGCCAAAAGGGCACATCCATTTTTCTGTTTTGACTTATAACAAAATATGTCGCAAAAATGCCTTGTAAAATTTTCCATTGTGTCGAAGTGAAATGTCTCTATGATAAAGCGTAATTATTGAGGGTTATCAAAAAAAAAAAAATGGTGTGACATTTTCATATTCTTTCTTATTAAGTTTTTATTTATTGCCACCTGGAGTTACATCTGATGGCATAGTATTTTTAGGTGAATTTTCCGTTTTTCATATGTTTTGTGTTGCATTTATATATATATATATATATATATATATATATATATATATATATATATATATATATATATATATATATTAGAAAATGCAAAAATGCCTTGCAAAGAAAATTTTTCACAAATAAAGCATTCTCTAATAATGGTTATTAGGGAAAAATCATTACACCTTCATGTAAATTTTCATTTTTTTTTTGCCTGTTTTTCTTGATAGAATGCCTTGTTGTGCCTCGGGAACCTATTTTGATATACTATTCCAGCCGAATGGATCAGGTGACATTCCATTATCATATAATTTTCTAATTTTTTGCTTGCTTTATTTTCAGTTTTGACCTTCTAATTGGAACTTATTTTGCCCATACATCAAATGATCTATCATTTTCATATGAGTCTTTTTTACTTTTCGTCTACTTTCTTGTTGATTCTTAGAGGAATTATTAAAAATGCCTTTTAAGATTCTCCTAGTTGTAGATGCTTAATAATAAGATGGCAACACTTTCATGTAAATTTATACAATTGTTGCCTGCTTTCTTTTCAATTTTTATTACAAGCATAGGAAGAATATCTTGTGGAATTCTCCTAGTTGTCTTCTCTTATCACCAACTTTAAGTAAATTTTTCACAATAAAGCTCACGGATGCGTACCCTTTCTTTGAGAATTTTATCAATTGTTTTGTTAATCGATTTTTCAACTTCTACCATAAGCTTTATTATATCTTTTGATTCCATTTTGCCACAATATACTTATTTTGCATGCTTATAGCTTTATATAAAACTGACAAATCTTTGGATTTGGCCTAATATTATGACTTAAATTTTGCTTTACAACACAGTGGAGTTAATAAACTTCCACAATCAAATTAATGATAATTGACTTGTCCATAAATAACGTGTTAATGTGACGAAATAATTACATTGATCGAAACACTATAATAACCCAGTATAATAACTTTCATGCTGAAATTTAATTAACATTTTAATGTACTAACAGTTAATACTAGTAAATCATCAGTTTTAGTAGATTGACCCTATTTATAGCTTAAATAATAAAATCTAAACAAAGTTGCTATTTATAAATTTCGAAGATTATAAACTGTAAATTCACTTCTTAATCGATAAATTTGAGTGAATGGAATCATTAGGTATTGGGTTACTTTTATATGACGAGGAAAAAAAGTACAGTTGTTGATTTAGATAGCTCGTTTCCAGACTTTATTTACTTGTTTGTTTATCTTTACCCATGTTTTTGAAAAGTTGTTTACTCGTTTTACCTCAAGATTCGATTTATGATGGTACAACTAAAAAACTAAGAATCGATATTCAGATTAAAATATTAAGACACTTCACTAGAAAATAGAAGCTTTAAATTATTCAGTTGTGCTGAAGTTTGAATGATATTAAATTCATTAATAGAAGTCCTTTCGTTTTGGATTTTCTACAATTTCAACATAACATACAGTATTGAAATGATTTACAGGGTTTTGAAATTTTAACGAGTTCCACTAAAAATTCAACAATCTAGTAGAGATTTCATTTTAAAAATGCCATAAAAATCCCAGTTTTTATATAACTGTAATGTAATTTAGTTCTGTATTTGTTTCTTCTTTTTCTATGCTGCAAACATTAAATTTTCCACCATTTTAACATATCCAGACTTGGTAAATGGAATGAAATTTAAAAGGATTTAATTACAATCATGTTGAAATGTAATACTGTATGCTTGTGTAAAACTTCAAATCTTTAACTGTAAAAAGATCCACCATCAGTAATTGAATCCAATCAACAATTTGTTTATGGCTTATCGTAATTAACACATTAAATTATGCAAATCTATCAGGATATAACCCATTATTGGTTTATATTTCAATTAATAGTTAAAACTTTTGTGTAGTTGTAGAATTGAAATTAGTATTGACCGCAATTAACAGCTTTAATTTTCAAATGAACCAAAAGGATTTGATTTTAGAGTTGACATATTGTTGTAGACTTGATTCTTGATTGTAATTTTGTAATTTTTCGTAGCTTGCCAGCTCTGACTTTGATACCCTCCAATAGGATTCGATTGTAAAGATGGCGTAATGACAGTAAAATGATTCTGATTGCACAGTTTGACAGCTTTAACCTTGAACTCCACCAATAGGAATCTAGTTTGGAGGTGACGAAATGTTGTTGAGTTAATTTTTAGAGCTGTGCACAGCTAGACAGTTTTAACCTTAAAATCTATTGTAAATGTGACGCAATCTTTGTATTTAGAATTCTGCACCTATACTTACACTTTTATGTATTATCGAGGAAATTTAATGAAAATCGAAGATTTTCTCATTTCAACCGATAGTTTGCCAATAACAAATAATTACTATTGAAGCAGTTGTAGGAGTTTTAAATTGCATTCTCGATAGTTTTCGAAATCTAAAAGTGTTGTTTGAATTGTGAATAGTTTCAATGTTTATTGTATATCTTTGTTGCATTGTGGTTTTCCGTCTTGTCTTACGCACGGGTGGTTTTTAGAGAATCAAATAAATCTGTCTAGAAGCTAAACAATATATTTATTTTATAAAAGCCATACATACTACACAATAATACGATTGCATTATTTGATTTATTAAAACATTCCGGATTCTTTGAATTCATCAGTATTATCCAGCTGAAAACAACACAAAATACAGAATGAAACCCATAAATGGTTGATTATGAAATTTTCAAATGAAATACCCTTTGTAGAGTCCCTATTGATGATAGATTTTTATAATTACTCTATATGTCAGTTACATCCGGAATTATTGTTAAATACAATACCGGCCATGATGAAATATTACTGAATTTGATATTAAAAGGCTTCGTTCATATATAGCTTTAATAGCCCTTCCAGTTAAACCCACTCCAATTATCACAGTTTGATTTTTTCTCTGATTAACAAATTTTCTCAAAGCTACAAATTCTTGAAACACTTCTTGATGGGCTGTTGAAAATGCAACCCAAGGGATGTCACTCCTTTTTCTGTCGTATTGGAATCTCAATAACTACCCCCACGAGTCCAACCGCAATGACCAGTGTGGAGGTCATCACTACCACCCCTACGGAGAACTCTGATCTCCAACAGATCGACAACTATTACGAAAGCTTATTCTCGAGCACACAAATCTTATTTCACCTATAAGTACTATTATTTTGTAGCATTGATATTGTTTCTTATTGTTACAGAATATTTGGTGTCAAATACAACAATTTTGAAGAAATCCCTCTATAAATGTGAAAAATTCTAGTTATTTCAACAATTCCAAGCATTGGTGTTTGAGTATTTTAGTGTAGTGTTAGTGTTTTGTGTAATTGTGTAAGTGTCCAACAAAATCAAACATCATTAATCAAGATATTTAATGGAGTCTGGAACGTAAGAACTGGGTAAGTACAATTCTATTGGCTCCTTTTTTTCCCCATTGAATTGGGAATTATCATCCTCTATATTGTGTATCGGCTGAAAACGTTTTTTCACATGTATGAATGTCGGATATAATCGATTGAATTTCACACTAAGGCTAATTTTCAATGGTGAACAGCCTTTTGTTCTCTACAACCCCCCGGTTACTGTGTCCATACGAGTTAATTTACCATAAAATCAAGTCTATTCATCTAATGGGGATGATTATAATCGCATGAAGCGTTTTATGCGTTCATAAATCTACCAAAGTCCGAGTGGTGTTAAAATATTTCATTTATTTATTAAAGCCCCTAAATTATAAAAATTATAACCTTAAATTTTTTGCAATACAAAAGTAAAGTGAAGTCGACAAAAAGAAACAACAAAACGTGTATTGAATCTAGCATTGAAATTGCTTCAACTTGGCTAAGGGTTGAAATAGGGGATACTCGATGAATATTAATGGTTTCTATAACTGTACTCGTATACTTTATAGATACAGTAATAGTGACACTCACCCGTCCATTGTAGGTAGAGTTAATGTTTATCTAAATATTAATGATAGCAAGTTGGGAAGTTAGGTTTGTAGTGTAATTATCTATATAGTTGTTTCCTAAATAATGGCTAGCTGGACTGATTCAAGTTATCCAACACGTGTTTGTTTTGAAAGTGTTGAATTTACAAACTTTGTTTTAACTGTGACACGACGGAGTAAAGATGAGTAAAATCTTATTTCCTACTTTTGAGCGAATCTTGCTGTTAGATTACCAAAAAGAACAAGATTTAGGCATTTTAGTCTAGTTTTCAACAAATTTTGCTTTTGAATCATTGTACGTACCTTAAATAATGGACTGATTCAAGTTGTCAATAGGAGTCTATATTGAAAAAGATAAATTGACAAGGGGATTAACAGGAGTAAGTTTTCTTTTTCTCAACATTTTTACTTTTGAGCGATTTTGTTGAATTCTCTGAAAGGTAAACGCTTGAGAATTTTTAGCTGTCTCTTAATAAATTTTGTTCTTGAGTCTTAATAGTACCCTAAAGTGTATTTAGTTGGGTTGGATTAAGTCGTGTAACACAAGTTCAGGTTGAAACGGATAAACGAACCCTTCCTTCATTGATACGCGGGTAAGGAGTAAGTTTTTGTTTTGGCAGCAACTTTGCTTTTCAGTAAATTTTACGGTTATATCTCTATTCAAGCATTCTTAGCCATTTTTTAGCAATATTTGCTTCAGAGTTATAGTAACTCATTAAATAGTTGCTAACTAGATTGATTTAAATTGTCCAAGTTTAACTTTAAAGGGATGAACTAACGCAATCTTTTGTATTCATTCAGATGCAAGCGTAAGCATGAGTGAGTTCTTTTTTTGACAATATTCTTCACTTCTTGAGCGCATTTTTCCTAAAGAAAGAGAAGATTCCGACATTTTTAGAGAATGTTTTTAGAAAATTTTGCTCTTGAATCATAGTTATACTCTAAATATTGTCTAGTTGGACTGATTCAAGTTATCCAACATGAGTTGATAAGAATGAGTTGACATACGGGCAACTCTGCAATTACAGTAACTAAAAAGAACAGTAGATTCATTTTTGGTACTTTTGAATGAATTTTTCCGTTAGATTCTCAAAAACAAAATGATTTAAGCCTTTTGGGTAAATTTTGCTTCTGATTGAGTCAGGTTGTCCAACATGAGTTTCAGTTGAATTGATTAAATTGGGATGTCAAGGTAAGGATGAGTAAGCTCTCCTTTTGGAGATATTCTTCATTTTTGAGCTAATTTTTCTGTTGGGTCGTCAAAAAAAAAAGATTCAGATAATGTTAATTTATTTCTTGATAAAGTCATAGTTACACATTAAATAGTCTCTAACACTGCGTTCGCGGAGATAAAGAAGTGTAAGTTCAATTTTGGGCAGTATTTTTTGCTTTTGAACTATTTTTAGTCGGTTTTTAGCAAATTTTGCTCCTGAGTTATATCCTAATTGGTTAGCCAAGATGTTTTTGTAAAAAGGGATTAATTGACGCTCAAGCTGGCCCTCCGTTCATTGAGGTACAGGATTACGGTTCAGTAAGTTCTCTTTCTGGCGTATTTTTTATTTTCGACCAGAATTTTCTGTTAAATTGGTTGAAAAAGAAAGAATGAGGTCTTTTAGTCTATTTCTTAGCAAACTTTGTTCCTGAGTCGATATTCAAACATTTCAACTTAGACTTTAAGACGATTTCTTATTTTTTGTTACACTCTTAGTTAATAAACTGTTCCCCTTATCAACAATGTTAAAATCTTACTGTTAAATACTCATAATTTTTCGTAGAAAAGCGTTGCAAATTTTGAAACGAGTCGATCTAAACGAGAAGGAGGTATTGTTTAAAATAAGAATTATTACCAATTAAAAATGATAAATACTAGTAGAAAATTGAGTATTTTGGCTTATATAAGCTGTGAAATAAAATTTAGATGGTTAATTTTACGCTACCATTTAATATTCATTAATTTTATTTTAATGTTCGTTAATTTTATTCATAGCATTGCATCAAAATCAAATTATGATAACATATAAGGATTAAATTTAATTCTACTTAGATTGATGTGCAGAAAATCAATTTATAGTTTTAGTAGTTTTAGTTGCTCTATATCAAAATAGTTTTTAAATTCTGGTAAAAATAAAAAATTAACGACTTCCATGAATTCTTGAATCATAATGAGATTGAAATTGAACAGTCAGAAATTATAAATAATGATAGGAATGAGGAAGAAATATCGTTATGAAATCGAAATTAGCTTTATTCGTGCATACTAAAAAAGCGGAGGGTGAAATATAATAACTTCCTTATAATTTTCCGACACGTTTACGTAAGAATTAATCACGTAATGATTGCAAGATTTCTTTTCTAATCTTATTAGATTGCTTTTTGAATACTTCATTCACAGCTGTTGAAAAATTCCGTTTTTTAGCTCTTCATTTTCTGCTTAAAAGTTTAACTCATATTGATCTCAATGCACTTTAGTGAATCTCAGACAATCCCCTGTTCGCTACGCCAATTAGTTGAACTTGTGGCGACATTTATAATTTGACATAACATACTTGTCCAATATTCGGTAGGGACACTCTGTATATAACAAAAATATAGATCAAATCGACTTGTAATACTTAAACATTCCATTAATAGGTTCAAAATTTTTTTGATCGCATATACAGTTACTCACATTAAGTATTCGATATATCTTTGTCAGTGATAAGAGATTTTTGATTGATTACTGATGCTCAAGTTTCATACAAAATAAATTAAATTATTCAATGTGAAAAACGCTGCCAGCCTTCTTGCCAGCCTTCTTTTGTACAGTGAAATATTACTTTTGCTTCTTGTTTCTTTAAATTATCGATGATGAATTGTTAAGCAGATAATTGATAATAATTGAAGATGCTTCATTTGTGCTTATTCTTAATAATTTGGTTAAATATTATGAATAAGTAAGGAGAAAATGATTGTGAATTGATAGAAGGTTAATTTTCAACAAATATTACCATTTTTTTTATAAACTGCATCACTATATGTATCTATTGTTCGCAATTTCATGTTTGTACCATAGAGATGGTTATGATATGTCTTATCATTCTAGATATTGCTCCCTTTTGTATAACATCCAATATATGTCCTGGATAATATCACAAACTAGCCTGACATTGATTAAATTAGTACTATCCCTTTGAGATTAGAGCTTATTTAATTGAAGTCATCATACATTTGCCAGTTGTTAATTCGATATGGCTACTTCTGCTCCGTCTATCAACTTGTAATTGTGATAAAACTGTATTTATTTGATTGGAAAATTGATAACTTATCAAATCGTATAGTACGAAGATAAATTATACTACATTAGATTTAAACAACTGACATAAATTGAAGATTTTTCAACTATTAAAGCCTTGGTATTATAAAAAATTTGAAAGGGGCCGAATCTAAGATCCGACCTAATAACTTCCCCGACATAGTCCGAATAGTTAATCATGAATTAGAATAGTATATTAAAAACAAGTGTCAGAAGTCGACAATTAATGCTCGAGTCCAAGTTTTAAAAAAAACTAGTACCGTAGTACGAATTTTTTATACAATTTTTTCTATTGTAGATACTTTATTTAATAAAAAAACTAACTTACTATAAAAATCAAAATCGGGAGTCGAGAACCGTGGGTATCTCACAACCACCGAAAAATTCAATGAGGAACCAGCACCTCGTCAACCAAAACCCTATTCACTAATCGGTGATTACACACACTCTTTTCTGTTCAACTTTCTTATAAACTCGATTCACGATTCAATTGCGAAATTTTGACAGAACGACAGAACTGTCATTTGAGCGTGGCGTAAAAAGTAGTACGGTAGTCCCAACAAAAACATGGAAAAATTCGAATCATATGGATTGAATTGTCGAGGGAATATACATTTCTTTTTTGTGGAAAAATCAAAATTTATATTATTTTAAAACATTTATATATTAAAAAAGCGCTAACCGAAACACAAAACTCGCTCAAAAAAACCGCTTGAAAACAAATATTCCGAGGTTATGTTTTAAAAATGACAGAAGAATGTCAACAAACGCGTAGGATTGTATGCCTTCAGTGATACCAACAGTAGATATCATTCTGTCTTTATAAACTACCGTTATAAATTTTGCTACGCTTTAAAAACTATGTTGGATAACTTTCTACACTGTCATTTCAAAATTTCGCAATTGAATCGTGAATAGGGTACATCTCTCTATATAACAACAATTCTTTTCTATGGCAACCGATCCCTTATAGAAGGCGACAAATTTGAATTGGTTGATTATACTATTTTGCCAATTTTGTGCCCTTATTTAAAAAAAGAAAGAACATCGCACATGAAGGGTATCGTTTCTGACGTAAAAGCACATGCCCTTTCGATTGGTGATATCAAACTAATATGTTACCTTAATTTTTTTTCAATCAATCCCCTCCCCCTTCCGCCCCCGTGGTCCGATTGTCACCAAAAACTAATCAACTCGAACGGCCACCAAATAGTTTGTGCTAGCCAAATTTGAACTCAATCGGCTAAACCGTTTTTGAGTAATCTTTGGAGAACCGACAGTCGCACGTACACGTACACACATACACACACGCACACACGCTCACACGCGCACACACACACACACACACACACGCACACACACACGCGCGCGCGCGCACGCACATACACACGCGCACACACGCGCGCGCACACACACACACGCGCACACACACACACACACACACACACACACGCACACACGCACACACACACACACACACACACACGCACACGCACACACGCACACACACACACACACACACACACACACGCACACACACACGCGCGCACACACACACACACACACACGCACGCACACACACGCACACCCACGCACACACGCGCACACACACACGCACGCACGCGCGGAATTTTGGTCCGAAACTAATAACTTCCCCACCCTCTGGTCGGGGAAGTTAAAAATTGTGTCGATTTTACCCGGAAATACAGATAGCGTTTGCTCAAATTCAAATAGAATACATGGAAATATCAGTAGGGACTATTATCGTATATATGTATACAAATTGAGCAATTGCACATTGTGTCTATAAGCAACGCATGCGCATATTGAGCTTACAAAGTCAAGCGTATTTGTATTACAATATAACTATATAACTAAACTTCAGACTCCTTGATTTGAAACAATTGTTCTAACAAACATAATTCAACAATTAGCTATAACAATTAGCGAGTATTTTCATAGGATATTCGATTTCAGTTATAATCGTCGATTGTAATCCTAATTAACCGTAAACATTACAATCCCTATTGTATTGTATACATAAACATGGAGTAATAGTAGTAAAAATTACTGGCGTCCGATAGCCGGTATAAAAGATGGTTATAATGCCAAGTCAGGTCACAGGCGGTAAAAACGACAAAAACCCGAATTCCATTTAATAAAATGTATTTTGAGTCGATGAATTGCGCTAAATATTGAGCCAGCAAAGTTGTTTTTAATTAGAAATCCTTCATTCGATTTGATTTTAAACGAAATCGACAATTTGAACTCCAACCCTCTTACTGCAGTCCATAAGAGAGTATCGACTTATTCTATTGCGACCTTCCATCTCAACCTTATAATTGTTTCAGAAGCTACCCCAATTTTAGGCGCCTGCTTCTGTTTCGTTTTGTTTCTTTGCCAAAATATCTGACCGTATCGCCGTAAAAGCACTACCCCAAAAAATTTTGTAGGTGAAGGCAAAAAATATAATTTATCTTATTTGTTTCAATTCCATAACAAGTATAAAAGTAATTCAAGTTTTATTCCAGTGATTTATAGCAAAAAGGAAATGCGGCATATAGAAAATTCAATAAATTACATCTAGTTGGGCGGTTATTGTGGCAATTTTCAAATTTTATGGTATTTTACTACTGACTATGACACAATTTAACTAATGATTTACGACAATTCAAATATCAATGTGTAATTTTGGATATCAAATGTAGGGAGAGCAAATAGATTAAAATGGTTTATAACACACGGACCTCTATTTTGGATAACTTATTTTACAAATTCAATAACTGATGTGGTCTTTATTTACAACTGCAATGCGCAAATTGTAAAGAATCGCAGCTATTGTTTGCTAGAAAATGGAACACAATTAATTTTAAAAACAAATTGTAAACAATTCAAATATGCTTTAACTCATATAACTTGCGTGCCGGTTTATGATTTATTTAATAATAACTATCCATTATATTATTAGATAAATGATAAGGAACATGGGGTAAAAATAGGTGATAATTAATGATTAGGTCATAGTGATAACGGTAAAACATATGTTATTTATGTAATCTACCCTTAAATGCTCTTTTTTATATGATTGTGTTGTTTTCTCTCAAATATTGCCATTACCCTCTTTATATATAAATAGAGAAAAATAGAGCCGATAATAGAAGTTGATGAGGGTGGACAGAATTGATGATGTGAATTAAGCTAAAAACAATACAGAGATAATCGAATTTTGAAAGTAGAACAATTGATACTATACAAATTTTGTTAAGATGTATTCTCTTCTAATATTTCACAGACCCGTTATTTATTGATACAGTAATTGAACATACTTATACTTATTGACTTCTAAATAGAGAAACACTCGATCAAGACTTTATTCACAAACAATTGTAGTAGACATTATTTATTAATAGTTTTCTTCGTAACGGACTATGAAACATTAATATTTTTACACTAATTACGATATTAACAATTTATTAGTAATAAAGATAACCTTAATTAGCGGACGTTCTGTATAAATCCCTATAAGAATCACTTTTAGAATCGCTCGTTAAGCTTTATGCAACTAGGGAAACACATCCGATAAAAGTATGTCATGTTGATTTAATCCTCTCTACTTCATTGCAAATCAATTGAAATTCCCCACAGAGATTTATAGAGGTTATCGTTACAAACAAGTTGATTCAATGTCTAATTATTAAGCAGAAATGTGTGTTGATGGCAAATCGAATTGTAAAAAAAATCGATTTCCTGTCAATATTTCAATTCAAAATCCCTAACAAACTAGTTTCAATTCATATCATTGTGATCTGTCGATAGCACCTGTTCTAATTGTTATGCATATTGTAACATTTCTCTAAATGGTTTTTTTATTGAATAAAGTTTAGTTTTGTTTATATAAATAGTTAGAAATGGGAAAATTTATCGAAAATGCATCCAAATCTATGTTGCATTAGTAGAAAACCGGGAACTAGACGAGAAAATATATAAAGAGAGAGCAAACTTGAAGTTTTATAAGCTATGAGTTCACTTGTAACAAGATCAAGCAATGATGAACATTTCAAGTAGATATATTCATATTGAATTTTTATTATATTCAAGCAGAAATCTTGTATTTGTATTTGTAAAGTACATATACCAAGTTGTTTGATTAGAGGTTTTCTTATATCTCGCTGCTATAAATCGTGAAAATTACAAAAATACAATCTTATGCTTTCTTGAAAGGTTATATTTTTCTGTAAATCGGATATTCTAGTTTTTTTGAATTGTATTTTTGTCTATTTAATATTGAAAGGCACAGTTTTTCGCCTCATTGTAGCATTTGTTGCTTGTTTAGTTATTTAAGAAACATAGAAAATACACAGTCCTTACCCTTCCTGTATAGCATGTAAACTTCAGTATTCGAATTGAATTTGCTGTGTTATTTAGGAAACTTTAAAAAGTGACAACCTTTTGCAAGACTATGCAGATGTGATTAGTTATAAATTTAAGAAATATAAAAGTCCTTTGCCTTCCTGTTAACTTCCTTTCAACAAATCTGAAAAAGATAAATAATTGAGGAGGCGAATGATTAGGACATTTCAAATTTTACACAATTAAGATCTTACAAGAGCCTAGAATATTTGCAAAATATATTTTGCAATTTTCTTAAATGTTATAGAATCAAACCAATTTTCGTGAAATACTTGCCAGATAAATTTACTTGAATTTGAGAATTTCACTTGGGAATATATGTACAGTTGTGCTATACTAATGATTAGTAGCTTAGTGCTTTATAAAATTGGATTGTTAAGATTATATCTTAAATATTTGAGGTGCTTTTATTATTCTATCACCTAGAGAAATTGTATTATTGTACAAATGAATATAGATTCTAACATTAATAAGTAATTTAAGCGTCCAATTTTATTCAATATAAATTATAAAACCGTCCAATATTTGCTCATATCCTGTAACTGAATGAATTAAACCATGGTAAAAAATAATTAATTGATTATAAATGTACATAGTCAAAGATTTATTTTAAGTAGGCAATTAAGTGTGATTTACATTCGAATTGATAGCTTGTCAAACAGAGAGAGTAGGAGAAAAAACAGGGTGTGTTAATGACATAAATCTAGGACGTACAGTCGCGTAAAATTGGCTGAAAATCGATTTTTATCTTTAGTCTATCAGACGATCATCAATATTCAAGGGATCTTGAACGATAATGTTAACATCTGAATTTAAATTTTATAAAATAGAAGGTATTAGTCGATATAATTAGCTACAAGGGGCCTTTTGGAGTTCCAATTCAATTCTAGAGCTGTATTTCTATTTTTATTTTGTACAAAAAGTTTGGACATCTTCTATAATAAACGTTTTGTATATTTTTATTTCTCCTTGTGAAAATTCTCACCCAATTATACACAATTTTTATTTTTTAGAAATTTCTTCCCTTTATTGAGTAATCTATCCTCCTATATAAGCTGTAGTTCCTTTTTTGAAGCTGATTTTAATAACTTTAGAATTATTTATGGTTTTCCTCGGGGAAATCGTTTAAACTAGTTCTACCAAATAATGTCGAGTAAAATATGGATTTTTTGTTAATAATTACTAAAATATGAATTTGTTTTAAAATATATTCATGAATTTTAACTATTAACATATAATTTTTATACCTTTTTTTCTATTTTGTTCACAATTGTAGTGAATGTATTACATTTTTGGTAAGTTCAACTATTGACAAAATCAATAATACAATTATTACAAATATGTACGTTTAAATTGTGGATTTTTTTTTCGATAAGCGAACGATAAACTTCGTTTAAAATTCAAATTTTACTCTAATTTCTTGTTTGCTCTTTTCGTAATGTCAATTAAGACTAATTAAAAGTTCTATAAGAAAAGTTTGGCTTAAAAGTAAAGCGAGTCTAATATTAAGTTTTTTTTTTAATTAACTGACTATTTAGGTCTGTACCACACATTATACTTTTGTAATTTTTTTTTTCAAAACATCAACAAACAGGAGACAACGTTTTATCATTTTAAGATTGCTTATATAAGACTCATTATGTTTCCATTTAACTTGATGTCGAGCATGCGCATTAGAAACTTTACAAGCAGTTTTCAATTGCAAGCAGGAACAAAGTTTAAATGCAATATTTGAAGAATATGAAACTTAAATTTTTGAAATGTCAGATAATCAGACCTTAAAGTTAAATTATTTCTTGGCTTAAAGGCAAAATATCTCTAACAATGAACTTTGTTCCAATTAGCTGACTTACCACACTAAAATTGGGCGAAATTTTGTGAAAAGTCACTAAAGACGATAGAACATGGTATAATATGTGATTTTATTTTTATGCTTTGTTCTCTCGTGTGTAGTGACTTTTTATAAAATTTCGGACAAACTAAGTAAAATAAAGTTGCATGTAAAACCTCACCGTTTTCCCATTGCTCACGATTTTAAGCAAGCGCTTTAGGAACTTTACTAGAGATTTCTATCTGTAAGTTGGAATAAACCTCAACTACAATATTTGAAGAATATGAAACTTCAATTGTTGAAATATCAAACAACTAGACAATAATGTTAAATTAATTTCAACGTCTCGGTTGTATCTTTCAGCGTTCATTTATTGTTACATTTGGTATTCTGACAATATTTTCTCAAGTATTTGTATTATCGAAGTAATATTTAAACAACAGAACGCTGCTCAAAGCTGTTGTTTTGTAAATAGTGTCTTGTATATTATTGTTGATCCAATAATTTTGCCAAAAATAAAATCCTACACAACTGTAGATAGTTCTGTAGTGTAGTAGGAGTTTAGTTTTAGAGTAACTTTGTAGTTGAACATCGAATTTTGGCGAAGTATAATTGCTGCTTGTTCAGCAACCTAAAGCTATAAATATCGTAAAATTTAATAAAAATAGTCGATTTTCTTTCATTTTAGAGAAAATAGAATCTAAAATTTGGGCCGGTCATAATTTAATTGCAAGTGACAATCCAACAAATTGATCTCCTTAAAATTCCAAGCATTCATCGAAGTATTCCCGCATTAATAAGATTTATATGGGAAACAAATTCCTGAAATTCCTCAAATTCACCAACATGCGAAATTTCATGTTACTATCCTTTATTCGAGTTCCATTTATTTATTTATAAAGAACATTATGGAAGTATGTCCGTTAGAATAATTTACAAATTTACAAAATCTCCAACAATAAAACAGTAGCAGCAATTAAATGAATATAATCGGGGTTGTGGATCATTTAAATTTAGCAGCAATTTAACGTTTTTTCTTTCATTAAGATAACGATAATGGGTGATTATAGTATAGACACATGTTGACAAATTAACATCATTTCCAAGTTAATTACGTTTGAAAAATGACGTCAATAATGCCTGGATGTGTCCTAAATTGAATCTGGAACATTATCGACTTAATTAAAATAACGTAATTTAGTTTTATAATACCTTTATTCGAGCTTAATGGTATAGTTAGGCTAGTATTCTGGAACATTTTCATGAAAATCGCTATTTAAAATGTTTGAAGTGCTACATATTTGCGCTATAACCTGCGCAGTAGGTTTTATTTTCATTAAACCCAGAATATGAGCTATGTTGACAATATTAGTCAATATTTTCGATAATTTTCAAAAACATATTGAAGGCATGTAACTTATATATTTATGTGTAACTTACTGAATACGAGCGGTGTTTGACAATGTTAGTCAATACAGTCGATAGCTCCAAAAAGTATGCATTGTTTATAAAATATGAGAACTTTTCTTACGAATTGGTAATAGTAAGCACACTGTCTGCACTATGAAAGTTTAATTACTTTCGTTATTAATATTAATGATATCTTTTTGAATTATTCATGACTTAATTATAACTTGTTAGTTTATATCACGAATTCTATTGATTGTTTTGTGGTCGTTCATTTTTGTTTAATCAATATTAATATTTATATTTCGTCTATTTAATCGAGTCAGCTTGTTGACAAAAAGTTGTATTTTCCTCTCTATTCTAATTATTTACGACAAGTTGACTGGTTTTTAACAGTTCAAGTATAGAGGTTTTTTTTTATAAAACAATCGATTTATAGCTTTAATAACAAATTTCTGCTTTTTTTTTTGAATTTATTATTATTTCTATTCATGTATTGGTCGTTTTCCAGGTAAATTTAATCAAAAAATTCATTATTTTTTATTCGTAAAATGATTTATTAAGAAGTCTTTGTGTTAATTCTTATTTTGGTAGTTTATAAATCAAATTCTAAGCAGAATCTTTACAAAGGATTTATTGTTTATGTATAAAGAATACAGCATCATCTTTTATGATGTATTTTATCATTATTGTTATTACTTTTATTTTATATTTTATTCTCTCTTAATGTCTAGAGCATTCGCGGCTTTTTGTATATTCTGGTGTTAAAACTAATTGCAATTAAAGTTCAAAGAGCTTTCTGGACCACGTTAATCAACAATTCCCGTTTAACAAATATACTAATGATTACAACATTACATTATCTTTTAAATTTCTATTTGAGAAATGAATTTTGAGATACAAGTCATTCACCAGCTCAATTTTTGTATAAATTTCTCACAAAACAAAAAAGTTTATGTCGCTTCTAATGAACTAGAAATCTGTAACATGGAGAAGCTTAAGGTTATTGATTGAACTATTTCCAGCGCCATCTAACGTTTACGAAACGTAATAATTACCAGTGGAGTTCAACTCGACTCAATTCTAGGGAAAATTATCACATTAGTAAATCGTGTTTTCAATCAAGTTTTGCTCGTTCTTCCAAAATTATGTATTTTCTCAAAATTTGGTCTACTTAGAACTTAGAACATTATTAAGCTCTGGTGATTTTTCGAAAATTTTTGACCTTACATATTGTTTCCTCATCCAGTAGAATTATATTGGCGAGATCTTGCAAGAAGATCTTTTTTGGCGCAGATTCGCGCCTATATATATAGATATAGAACATGTGCTCTTTTTAACCTCCCCACTTACGAAAAGTCCAGTGCGCATCCATCCAAAAAGTTCTTCTTAGAGGATCTCACTTATACTTTAAGCGATTCTTGAGCAACAAACAGACTAATCTAGCCAATAAATAAGACATTCATCTGAGCTGAAATTGTAATTTCTGCCACTCTGTTCAAAACTTGCATCTATTGGATTGTCAAAGTTAACTTATGAATGAATACTCTGCGTCGTTGATTAATTTCTTTCCATTTGTCTTATGAATAGAACATTCCTCAAGACGTCTGCCAGATAAAGTTCTTTTATATTAAGTTTTCTCAGGGAAAATTGCTACAATCAATAAAAAGCAATGAAAATATTGATCTTGACAATTTCTATAACTTTACAAAATGATTGAAATAAAATTCAGTAGTTTAACATTTTTCCAACTCTTCATGGAATGTTAACGGAGAATTTTAATATACCTGATTAGATCTGTTGTTGTCGGTTAACATCAAAGCTATTCCAGTATTTCCTGATTTGTTTACTGATCCGGCAAGATTATTTGTATTCAGTTGTGTTTTTCGTTTGCACACATTCGACAAATAAACGTAACGTGACTGGAAACTTACCTCTTTGAAGAAATTGTAATTTTTTATATACTTTCGTCTATATTTGTATGTTCTGAACGTATAAAAACTGAAGCAATAACAGCAAAGTAATGGGCTCTTAACGACTATTAGAAAAATAATAGGAAATAAAATTAAGGTGGCATCCACAATAATTAAAGCTGCCATACACATGACAACATGATTATTAACTTAATAACTTCTAGCCATTCGCTTTATTCTCACCAGTTTTTAACAGTTGGTGTCTACGTCAATATTTGCTTAACTTAATTAGTCATTAATTATAACAGGAGAAGAATTATTAATCATGTTTCTTCATGAAAACATTTATTTTAAGACTATATGGCTATAAAATGTTGTACTGGCAAGTTACTACGCATCCGTATATTATACATACCTACATATAGTTCTACCTTCTGCATTTTTTTCTGTTGTGAGTTTTACCGCGTTATCTGGAGCATGATTTAGAATTCGTTAAAAAGTGTTGGAAGAAAAGATTTTGAATATTAATGAGAAAAAAGTCTATTTGAAAGATCCAAAAATAATTCATGATTATCCGAAGGTAATCAGTTTGAAATCCTTCCTTGTTATTTTCATACGCTACAGTGATGGAATTTGATTACAAAAGAGAAAATGCAACTGCTTGTATGCAACGTTTTTGTAAATAAATCCGATAATTTCACTTCAACAACCACTTGAAATCTCTGAAAGAGGAACTTGACAACGACAAGTAGTTAGAATGCATGTTATCGACTAATGAAGCTGCATTGAAAAAAAGACCAGATCTAATATCATTATCATTAATGATGGTCTTATAATCGTTCTCATATTTAATTTAGAGAGGTTGTTGTATAAACTTTTACCAAAAGCTGAGATTGATTTTCAGATTTTCCGTCACCAAACATATAAGTATATCTCCACCCATTGAATTCGAATAGCTTTGAGGTGTTGAAACATACGTTACCACTTGAAAGTATTTAGACACCCCGTAAAAATGAATAAGAATGAGCTTTTTGAATAACATTTGAAGTATATTTAGGGTGTGCCAGTGGTACGAGCAATCTCCATACCTTCGGTGCTATTTGAGATATCGACTTACGGATTTTTTAAGCAGTAGCTGCACGTTTTAAAAATATTGTCATTATTTATTATGTATAGTTATACAGGGTGGCGCACCAAACTTATGTTTTTTAAAATGCAAACCTCCCTATGTTTTAGCATCATTAGGAAGGTCTTTGGATTCTCATCAAAATGACTGTAGTGTAACTAAACAAATTATGAACCGTATAGATTTTGTGGTTGAAACAAGAGTGAAAAGGCGTCATCTTTGAAAAATCGTCACGACATTATTGCTGCAACTGAAGCAGCAGTTGAAGTTTCCTCAATTTTCATTTATTATTGTTCACAGGATGGGTCCAAACGTAAAATTACAAATAACTCCGTTTTTTGTTTTCAAATGGAATACTCTATATCTTGCCCTACCATTCGATAGTATTTCTGTTAAGTTTTTCAACGATGTACGGTTTGTCTGGCATGTTTCGAGAAACTGATGAGTTTTTTTAACTTAACTTTGGTGCTTTAACATCTTAGTATCGATTTTTAAAAAATGCGGTAGGTTGGTATGAAAAATTCTACTTGTTAAAAAATAATAAGTGGGCAATCAATAAATTTGACACATTTCCCATTTCTATATTGGAAACGTTGTAAAAAATTTTTGAACATGTACTTCACCCGTGAAGAATTAATAAACATAGTATATTAAATAGGTGAAGACGCAAAATATTGTTAAATTTCTCTTACATTATTGTAATATAAATGGCTGGAAATACCGGAAAATAGCGGCCTTCCAAGATTTTCTTGGGCCATTGTTATATGGTCGATTAATTCAAACGAAAGCTTCAATTTGGAAAATTCAAGTACTGATCGAGAATCAATACTAGTTGTTTTCTTTGTGTACGAGTTTTTTTCACCACTCCAGAGGACATTCTGTAGATACTACAATAAAGCACTTTACTCAATAGATTAATCCATCTACTTGTATATAATTTATCCTAATCTATAAAATAATAGGGACTAATTTAATTAATCAAAAATTTAAATGTCCTTTATTGAAAGAGGTGGTTAAAGTAATTCTCTCGAGGCATAAGGCAATTTTCAACAATTTCACCTCAGGAAAAATATTAAAAACGCCAGTCTTTGACAATTTTATGAGGAAAGTTTTAGAGTTTTTTCTTTCACATTATGTAAAGTTTTAGGCATTTGTCACCCAATACCCATTTGGCAGATCTCTATCATCTGGTGGATTTGTACGAGAAGTATCCGTTGAAAACTTATTTTATGAATAGTCTACCTTTAAAATTATATTCTTATTGAATGAATCAACAATTTGTGGTATTTCTTGTAAATCTCAAACTCATGCATTGTTTTTCATTCGTGCATTCTCCATTCTGATATTCTGTTGAAATATTTCTGGTATTTATTGGGAAGTTGTATTGTTTTAAATCGCTCGCGTGTATTTTGAATCCCATCGAATTAAATTTTGGTATTGGTGAAATATGTAAACGCATTGTTTTGAAATTATCACATTTTTACTATCGTATTATAATTCAAAACAAAACGAATCAAATTCAAATCAATAATTCGAGATTTCGGAAGAAATTCTAGATAACAATGGTTCCTTTGCATAAACTTGCCACGTGTGCTTTAAAATATGGCAAACCTATCAATTCATTAATAGTAACCAAACTTTTCTTATGATTATACCTTGTGGAACGTGCTTAGACTTTTAATGTCTTTGAGCAAAGCTTTCTAGCTATTTTAACTTCGTGTGTGCTTGCTTTGAGCTTCATAGTACAGCAATTTACAAGTTGCAATCATACAAAGAAGCATTCAAGTCAAAAAAGTGAATTTTTTGATCGGCGGAAAGAACAATCCAAGTTGCAAGAAACGAATCTGGGGAAATTTTGTGTTACAGATAAAAATGAAGAAATGTGTGTTCATTCATATTTTTTCACAAAATTCAACTTTAAGGCCGGGGAGTAGTTGTTCTAATTTTGACCGGCGAAAATATGAATTTCTAACTCGCGATTTGTCGCTCGTCCCTGGGACTACAACAGCCGGCCATAGATCCTTGAGAAGGGCATTTCTTATAGAGCGCAATGGTTTTTCTCGTTTTTTAAAATGTTGATACAAATTTGAATTACAGACGAAAATCTAACATGTTTTTTTTCGTATTTTTGTACAATTTCTCGTATTTTCTCTTATAACTTGGCCAATTTTAATTATTTTGCAAAAATTCTTGTACCGTTAGATAGCAAATGAAAAGTTCGTTCCAAATATTCAAGAAATTTTTCATTCCACCGTTAGTTTTCCGGAAAATTAAGAAAACTTCTGTAAGCTAAAACAGGTTTTCTCCTACAGTTTTTATTTGACAACATTGATCAACCCCTCATTCGAAAGCTGATACAAAGACGGAGGGCAAGATGAAGCCCTTTTTTGATATTTTGAAAATTGCCTGAATTATCGCGGAAAAACCAAACGGTTTTTCTGGTATTGTTTTCACTTATTAAAATTAATTATTTTGCTTTGAAATACATACGGTTAAGGGCCAATCCGACTAAAATCGAAACAGGATAACTTTTTTATATTCCAACGGATTTCAATATTCTAAACGGTATTTAAAAGGGCATTTCAAGAGGGAGGGAAGTACGTATTTGATTTTTTGGAATTCGGATGTAATTTGGAGTTACAGAAGGAAATATAGAAGAATGTTTTTTAGCATTTTTTACAGTTTTTTTTTATATTTTCCCTCATAACTTGGCAAATATTGCTTATTTTCTAATGAATTTCACACAACATGTGGCCAATTGAAAGCGCTTTCCAAATCTGTCAGAAATTTTCCGATCGCATTGTCAATTTTCCGGAAAATTGATGAAAGGTTTCGACATACTAATTTTGTTTTTTTACGGACAGTTTTCAACATAGATGACTGAACCAGGGCTTGTTTGAAAGCTAATGAATAGCAGATTATTTTGAAAATAGTTTGAGATTGAAATTTGGAAAATTACTGGAAATTTATGGTGGCGAATCTATTATCTATTATTTTTATCTGTTAAAAATTAATTATGTTTGTAGAAAGTATATTGCAATTTATAGATTATTTCATTACCTTTCCAACAGTACCATTGTTGCTGCAAAAAAGTGAAAATCTTCTGGAAAATTAGTAACAATGGTACCGTTGGAAAGATAATAAAATAATCTATAAATTGCAATACACTTTATACAAAAATAATTAATTTTAACAGATAAAAATAATAGATAAAATTTCGCCACCATAAATTTCCAGTAAATTTTCCAAATTTCAATCTCAATCTATTTTCAAAATAATCTGCTATTCATTAGCTTTCAAACAAGTCCTGGTTCAGTCGTCTAAGTTTAAAACTGTCCGTAAAAAAACAAAATTAGTATGTCGAAACCTTTCATCAATTTTCCGGAAAACTAACAATGCGATGGGAAAATTTCTGACAGATTTGGAAAGCGCTTTTAATTGGCCACATGTTGTGTGAAATTCATTAGAAAATAAGCAATATTTGCCAGGTTATGAGGGAAAATATAAAAAAAAAAAAATTTGAAAGGGGCCGAATCTAAGAACCGGCCTAATAACTTCCCCGACACATTCCGAATAGTTAATCATGAATTAGAAAAATAAATTAAAGACAAGTATCAGAAGTCGACAATTAATGCACGAGTCCAAGTTTTAAAAAAAACTAACTTACTATAAAAATCAAAATCGGGAATCAAGAGCTGTGGCTATCTCACCATCACTGAAAAATTCAATGAGAAACCAGCACCTCGTCAACCAAATCTCTGTTCACTGATCGGTGGTTCCACACACACTTTTCAGTTCAACTTTTTTATAAACTCGATACACGATTCAATTGCGAAATGTTGACAGAACCACAGACCTGCATTTCAAAATTTCGCAATTGAATTTTCTATGGCAACCGATCCCTTATAGTAGGCGGCAAATTTGAATTGGTTGACTACACTATTTTGCCAATTTTATGCCCTAATTAAAAAAAGAAAAGAACATCGCACATGAGGGGTATTGTTTCGGACATAAAAACACATGCCCTTTCGATTGGTGATATCAAATTAATATGTTATCTTAAATTTTTTTAATCAACCCCCTCCCCTTCCACCCCCGTGGTCCGATTGGCACCAAAAACTAATCAACTCGAACGGCCACCAAATGGTTTGCGCTGACCAAATTTGAGCTCAATCGGTTAAACCGTTTTTGAGTAATCGTTGGAGAAACGACACACACACACACACACACACACACACGGACATCATGCTAAAAACTTAAAAAACGTGTTCAGGGGACCTCAAAACGTAAAGATCTGGTGAAATCTCGAATTCGAAATTTTGGTCCGAAACTAATAACTTCCCTACCCTCTGGTCGGGGAAGTTAAAAACTGTAAAAAATGCTAAAAAACATGCTTCTATATTTCCTTCTGTAACTCCAAATTACATCCGAATTTCAAAAAATCAAATACGTACTTCCCTCCCTCTTGAAATGCCTTTTTAAATACTGTTTAGAACATTGAAATCCGTTGGAAAACAAAACAGGAACCCTGTTTAGAATCTGCTTATAACTAGGCCCTTAAGTAGATAATTTGGTTCTGTTTCCAATTGGCCTATTATTTTAGTAAAAAGTGTTGATTTCTCGAAGAAAATGGAATGAAAATCCAGTCTCTTTGTTTGTGTATTATCAAACAAGATTACCCGCCATACTGGTAGACAGTGCACGTTTGTCAAATCGAATTATGTGTCTCGCTTTGGATTGAGTATCGATGATTCCACAAACTTTCTATTAGGCAAACCCGCACTGTTTACGTGTGACGCGGGCAATCTTTGTAAAATAACGACGTTGGATTGCCACTCAATTTTCTTCGGAAAATCAACACTTTTTCAAAAATAATAGGCCAATTGAAAACAGGACAAAATTATCTACCTAACCGTATGTATTTCAAAGCAAAATAACTAATTTTAATAAGTGAAAACAATGCCAGAAAAACACGTTGGTTTTTCCGTGATAACTCAGGCAATTTTCAAAATATCAAAAAAGGGCTTCATCTTGCCCTCCGTCTTTGTATCAGCTTTCGAATGAGGGGTTGATCAATGTTGTCAAATAAAAACTGTAGGAGAAAACTTGTTTTAGCTTACAGAAGTTTTCTTAATTTTCCGGAAAACTAACGGTGGAATGAAAAATTTCTTGAATATTTGCAAAGAACTTTTCATTTGCTATCTAACGGTACAAGAATTTTTGCAAAATAATTAAAATTGGCCAAGTTATAAGAGAAAGTACGAGAAATTGTACAAAAATACGAAAAAAAAAAACATGTTAGATTTTCGTCTGTAATTCAAATTTGTATCAACATTTTAAAAAACGAGAAAAACTATTGCGCTCTATAAGAAATGCCCTTTTCAAGGATCTATGGCCAGCTGTTGTAGTCCCAGGGACGAGCGACAAATCGCGAGTTAGAAATTCATATTTTCGCCGGTCAAAATTTAGAGAACTACTCCCCGGCCTTAATTGCTTATTTTATAATGAATATAATGTAATTTGGAAAAAAATTGACAAATATGGCCAAATGTTGAAAACAGTCCTCTTCAAAATGTTGCATATAAAAACTTATACATGGAACAGTATCAGGATGCTTTCATTGATAAAAATGATTGTTTCGTAAAAAAAATCAATTTGTAAAAAGTTCTATAGGTTTTCCATTTATGCTATTGTCTTTGCAGAAACTAATATGAGTTTTGGGAAAAATTTTGTAAGAAACTATGCTACTAGCTCCTATATCGTTCAGCTTGAAATGTTCTTTACAACGACCTTTATTTTAAAGTGGAAAACAGCGAGATATCCTTTCTAAGAAGTTCTAGTCCGGTCATTTAAAGGCAGTCTAATAATTAACAGCATGTGATGCTGTTACAATTGCCTAAACTTAACAAACTGCTTCAAAGTTGATTGTGGAGTAACAAATAAGCACATGCTTATTCTTCAAGATATACAATTTTACATGCTGCAAATGTGCACAGAATCACTGAAGTTCAAAAAAGAGAAGTTTTAGTTGACAATTTCTAGTCTATTTCTCACTTTAAAATTAAGCATTATGATCCGCTGGAAAAACTAATTCAAACTACAGGAGGTGAACTCTGTGAAAATTGTAATAGTTTAGTAGGTAGTTGTCTGAAATATTGAGGAAAATGGCGAAATTTTGAGGTAGTCATCTTCTAAATGTATCTACTAAAAGCTTAAACATGAGAAAGTTATATTGTTGAAAAATTGGAGTTTAGAAAATCCAAGGGCGATTCTACAGAAATTCATTTACCATTTTCACTAAACATATTTGATTTATAACAATCCATATTTTTCTAGTTTGTAGAAGATCTTATAGGCTTTCCAACTATACTATTCTCGTTACCAAAATTTGCTCTTTTTGGTAAACTTGCATAGAAAACAACGCAGCTGTTACTTAAAATGGTCTTTGTAACGATTCTTAACAATTGATTTTAGAGTTAGAGGTAAAGGATTAAATATTTCATCATCTTAAAGGACATTAAAGCTTAATGTTATATAGTTGTCAAAAATTAACAAACATGCTTCAAAGTTGTTTATGGTGCAGTAAGCATCAAATTTGATGATTGGTTTGTGGTATTATTTACTTTAATAGCATTATTACAAAATGTAGGGAAATAAATCTGATATTCAAATGGTTCATCTTTGTAACTGTAACAATACATCTTCCCTAGGATTCTATTTTATTGCCAAACAAATTCGACATCTGGATAAGAGCACAGGTGGTTAATTTTATTAAAAACAGAGCAAAGAATAGGGAAAGGAGAAATAACAGGAGCAAACTTTTCCAATAGGATTTAGGGAAGTTTGCCAACTATTCTCAAATGTGCTTTTATGCAAATAGAGAAACTAGCTTGCTTTGTCAAAAGTGCAAACTATAATGCTAATATTATATTGAGGCACCTTTTTTTGTTTTTTTTTTTTATTATCTCTCTTTAGACGATCAATATTTTCATCACCGGAAAGCTGTGTCAGTGGCTTCTCTTTTTTGTATAATATACATATGGATAGTCTACTTATCTATTATAAATGGAGTAGTTTCTGTTTGCCTAACTTGTCCTTTTTTGGATCTTCTATGCCTGTCATCTTATTGTTTCGTCGAAATAAGAAGAAATTTTTTGGTGTAAATGAATCTCTTGACATGTTATTGTACTAAAAAATAGCTTGACTAACGCAAATCCTATCTGCTAGCAATAGGTCAACTTTGTAGCTTTACAGTTTACTAAACTTCATGAACTTATCGATGAAATAATTGTATTATCGATCCATATTTATGCCTTTCATGTGCACTGTAACAAAATTTCGTATCTAATCCATGTTCCAATCAAAACGTTTTCAGGGCCATCTATTGACGATTAGATTAATCGTGGATATTCTGACGTCACAAAAGTAAATAGTTGACATTTCTGTTTTGTATTCGCCGACAATTAGGTTTGTTGCAATGTCAATATATGCTTGTTGTTTTTGTTCATTTTCGGCTTGGTAACATATTTTGATGAATTACATAACATTTAACTTTTGTTTGCCATCAACAGTGGAGTATTTAATTTCCCAATGGTAATTGAATAAATCCTCCATGCAATTTACCTCGGGACATATGTATATAATTTATTCAATTGTTGGTCGTTTTAAATTTTTTATTTAAATTTTACTGTTTCCTACACACAATAGAATCATTTAAATACAAGTATTTTTAATTAGAAATATTCTATGTGGAAAATCTGTGTATTATCTAGTCGCGCATATGATTCCTTAGCATGATTTATGTGTATATCAAGAAAAAACTACTTGTGTAGTATGTTTTTCATAAATCATTAGTGGTACACTTTCTTATGATAAAAATTTATTATATTTGGTCACAATCAGATGACGTTCAGAACATTCCAGGCTAGGGATACAACCGTCTGTGAACCAAACTTTGAAATGTCTCTTTGGAGAAAAAAGTTGTCCCGAAATAATTTCGTTTTTCTACAACCACTATTAAAAGTAATGATTTTAACACAGGTTATTCGAGTTAAAAATTTAAAATTATATGTTAAAGTTAAAAGTGACGGATCAATTTTAAAAGCAAATTATTTGGAGTTATAGAAAACCTACATGGTGGTTGCACATAAAATATTGTATGATATTCATGTTAAAAGTAATTTTATTTTGCTCGTATGGTTGCTCCATTCGCAAAATAAAATCTCACTTTTAACACGTATATCATAAATAACTATTTTATCATTTTTTCTCGTTCAAATATAATTTAAACATAACGTAATTTATCTCTAAGAAATTGCACTTGAAGTATATATTTATGTTTGTTTTCTTGTCAACAAATGGGAAGTGCTACTTCTTGAAAGATAAATTTGTTGTATTCAGGTAAACACTTGAATAGGTACATTTGTAGGTAAAATTCCAACTCCCTTGGTAATTGTAGAGATAAAAAAAACAGCTTAAAAGAGGCAAATTTATTGTTGTACAAGACATTCCCTCTAGTTCTACCCATTAGCGTTTCTAGTTTGTTTATATAGCTGCAGAATGTATTCAAATAGAGGCTTAACAACGGAAATGCTAGTGGAATTGCCAAAAAATGTGTTAAAATACAAATATTTTCTTCAAAGTGGTTAATTTATTCCCTATAGTTCTAATTCCTAGTATTTCTTACTCACTTATAGAGATACAGGAAACTGATACCTTAGTATTCGAATAGTGAGTTAATCATGAAAATGATAGCATAATTATTGGAAAAACATTTCAAATCAAATCGTTCTCTCACAAATATAACTGCAAATTATATTATAAGAACAGCTTAAAATAGGAAAACTCGTTGCTACACAAGCTGTTTCCCTTAAACGCAACTATTAGCGGCTTTTTTTGTTTCGTTCATAAAGCTACCAAACAACTTATATATCAACTTAGCGTTGATAAATTTGCGATAAATTGATGATTTAATAGCAAAAACACTACTGTGACTGTCAAAAAATTCTCAAAGTAAGTTTTTCTACAAATGCAATTGTAAACGATAAAAACAAATCCAATCTAAGTCTTACTTCCCAATGCTCCTCACTAATTTATAAAGATATAAGAATAAAAGTTTCTAAAAGTGATGAAGTAGTGACTAGTGAATAGCACTAAGAGAATGAAGAGATTTACCTCCAAACTGCTTAATTTGTGCTTTACCGATAGTAAAAGCATTCAAATACTGAGTGAAGAAAGCGTAAAAACCTATTAAATTACGAAATGTTTCTTCAAAATGCTTAATTTGTAAGTTTTGAGCAGACATGCTAATTGTAAACTATAAAACGTTGAAAAAGAAAAATTTATGGTTACACAAGACGTTCCCTTTAGCTCTAAATATCCATTATTTTTAGAGATATTGGGATGAAACGTATTAAAATTGAGAATAAAATGCTCCAAATAATAATAAAAGCGTTAGAGAAACTGTCAAGGAACTCTCAGATTGAGATTTTTCGCCAAAAGGCTATTGTGAATCATAAAAACAGTCTAGAAGAAGCAAATTTATGATCATACAAGAAGCTTCCTCTAACCACAATATTTAGCGTTTGTTGCTTATTTAAAAACGTGTTAAATTGAGACATTCATAGTATTTATTGCTTATTTAGAACGCGACAAAAAGAAAACTCAGCAAAACTAGAGTCGCACTCGAATAATAAGTAATAAAAAAAACGCTAGCGAAATTATCAGAAAGCGTCTCAGATTGAGTAGGTTTTTTTGAATGCAAGTGCACGTTATAAAAACGGCTTAAAAGAGTAAAATTTATAATTAGGAGGCATTTCTTCCTCATTTATAAAGAATACAAGAATAAAACTTTCAAAATCAATAAGTATCACTTAATTAGCGATTTAACAGTAGAAATACTAGCGTAACTATTAAAAAAAAACTCATTAAATTGGAACATCTTGCTCGAAGATGTTGAATTTTCGACTTTTGAAAGAACTTGTAACGAATAAAAGAGCTTAAAGAGAAAACTTTGTGATTATACTCTAACTAGCTCTAACTACTCTGTGTTTCTTGCTTATTTATAAAGATACAGGAGCAAAACTGTTTATAATTAAAAGCGTAGCACTCAAATGGTGAGTTAACTGTGAAAACGCTAGCGTAACTATTAAAAGAATGTGATAAATTGGGACATTTGCCTCCAAAATTCTTCAGTAGTGATTTTTGAACACAAATGCTAATTGTAAACGGTAAAAATTTCTAATACTTATTTTTCATTTAAACAAATATGGGGATGTACTTTGAAATTGTAAAAACAGCTTGAAAGAGGATAATTCGGGATTCTAGCTTCCTCTAGCATTCACCCCTTGCTTATTTATAGAGATATAACAATAAAACTTCCTGAATAGGTAAAGTATCTTTCAAAGTGCGATTTAATTTTAAGAATGTTCACGTAGCTGTCGACAAAAATGTGTCAAATCGTGACATTTCCCTTTAAAACGCCCAACTTATGACTTATGACTTCTGCTTATGGCTTCTACTTCACCATAAAAATGACGCTTTGAAATGAATTTTGATATTTATTTCCAACTCCTTTGTTATATTACCATTATTTTTCTTGCTCGAATCTATTCAAATATGCGTCGTATACTTTTGTTCTCATTTGATATTCTTTCGGTTAAAATTGCAAAATCAACAGAATAGAAATGTTAATATTATCTCAATTCATATCGTTGATCCAATCATTTCTCTATTGCTCTATCGTGGAAAGTTCCATTATATTATAATGGTTGTTACAGTTTTTGTAACCTAAATAAAGACGTTCATCTCTTACATACGAAACAAATTATTAACGTTCAGCGTCAAACACGTACAAAAGTGCATACACATAATGTAAAACTTTTGTAAATATTTGTTTCAGCTAAACTGAATATGAATGAATGGAATTTTCATGTCACATTTCCACTGTAATACAATTCAAAAGTGTCACGTACACTCTTATATGTCGTCTTGCTTTTTTTTTGGTTTGACAAATTATAATAACCAGAAGGATGAATTTGTATAAAAATATATTGTAACAGTCAGCTTTGATAAATCCTGAGATTGTACAAGAAAAAATAGACAAGCTATCAAATTATCTCATCTGCAAAACAGACGAATTTATCTTGTTGTCAAATGGTACACGTGCTACATTAATTTTTTGTCTGCTGCGTATTGATAAAGTCAGGCACTTAGAACGCTCCAGTACAAGAATAGATTTCGTATTTTTTCAGCTAAATGTTCCTAGTTCTTATCACTGCTTTTATTAATTGCTGGGAACTTTTAGTTCAATAGGACAGTCCACAAGGAACATTTTAGCAAAATTAAAGCTTCGTAGTTCATTGGTAAATTAGTGTGAAAGCCCCTGTAGTATAAACGAGTATACTACAAAAGAAAGAGAGTCATCAGGTGATAATGACTAAAAATCACTACCGTTCATGATGCCAGCGAGCAAATATTCCGGCTTTTTCAAGACCAAGTGATAAAAAACGAAGAAAAGACTTCTTCGTCAGGATTGTTCAGCCATTCTTGCTCGTTGTCTGTGTGTAGTTGGTTGGTGAAAATTAACAAATTAGAGCGACTCTTCACAAACTTCCAATGACGTATGACGTTCTAATTTTGGTAAAATGTTTCCTAGGGTCTACTCTACGAATTCTAAAAGTATTTCTCAAATCGTCCCACAATTAATACTAATAGTGTTACAAAGATTAGGAATATTTAGGTATAATGAAGTATCAGAGAGCTAGCAACATTATTTGGTGTACTTATCTCACTTTCAACGTCATTTCTCGCCATCTGGAGAAGACAAATAGAACATATTTTGTTGTTAAATGCATTAATTAAACAGAGACAACTGCTTCTCTCGATAATTTAGATAGGACAAGAGTGAGATATACATGTACATCCCGCAATGTTTCCATTTATTTATCCAGCTCTGTAGATTGAGATTACTGCAGTTGTTTGAGAACTTCGAAGGATATAAGTTTTTTTTACCAATGCAGGAAAGAAATTTGTGGAATAATGGTATCAAATATTTATCTAGAAATTGAGTTTTATTGAATTAAATTTTCGATGCGAAAACAAGATGAAATGGGTTGTTGAAGTGTTGTGTAGTTACTTGAATCGTTACTAGATTATTAAATTCCTTTATAATAAAGAATATTGAGTGATTTTATTAAACATTTACGTAAAATTCAAATTCATTTACACACAGGATGTGTCTAAATTATAAAAAAAATGGCAGCGTTAGCGGCGACTTGTTACGTAAATAAGTAATTGTCACCATCTAGACTCTTACTCATAAAATTCCCCATCTGTATGTTAAATGTGCATTTCAGCGCCTCTGCATTTGATTAGGGAGTGGCTCAAGATGATAACTATAATTTTAACTATTTCACCGACAGTAATAAGGTTAGAATATGTAGATTGGTTTGTTCTAAGTTCTAAAAGTTTGAAATCTGCTACAACTCTAGTGTTACAACTCAAAGGAAAGCTTGTGGCGGACTGAATACATATAACTGGAGGTATTGTAATGGATTTCTTCTTTTGTGCATTTCTTGGCCTGTGTTATACGGAAATAGAGCGAATTAAGTTGTAGAGTACTCAATTCACCAAAGACTTTTTAGGTTCAGTTCTAGTGAAAGTTATTACGCTTTGTCGGCGTTATATGGCGTGTGTTTTTAGAAATGTTTATATCAAATTATATTTAGTTTATTTGTGATTTTGTTTTTATTTTTATCAAAACTAGAAGTTCAAAGTCAACCAAATCAATAGTGCAGCTAAATAAGGCTAACTTTGATGTGATAGGGGAGTTTAAACGAAATCTATCGGCTCATTTTTGAGATAAACAATAAAATAGAAAAATGCTGTGTTTTTTTTTCGTTTTTTTCGATGACTACATTATAGATTTTTTCCAAATTTGGCAAAAATGAAGCTTACAGAGATATGAAGCTATAGTAATTTTTTGAAAATGTTTAAACTAACAACAACCAAAAATCAGATGAAAACATTCAATATTTCTAACTGTTTTCCTAACAATGTACGATAATAAAGTTAAGAAATTGTCAAAATATACTTCAAAACTTCTCACGATTTGGTCATTTCCAAGAGAAAAAACGTCAATCTATGTTAGTAAAGTTTATAATAATGAAATCCGTATAAATTTTATAAAATACACAAGTAAACTTGGAGAAAACAACATCATCCCTTAATAAACAAACTTTAACAAACAGCCTTCAAAATATATAATGAAACAACATGTTGTCATTCTAAATCGGGTATTTTTTCCATAACAGTTCACCATACTAAGTAATTTTTAATTAAGAAAATGATGTTATAAAAATTAATTTGCTTCTTTATTATTATCAAACGAATTTTAAACCGGCCTGTTGATGAAGTCAATGAAGAGATAAAACCGCGTACGAAAATACAACGACGACAACAACTCTTTATAATTTCCACTGCTTCGTACAAGTTGAAGTTTACTTTAATCATTAACAAAACAAGCAAAACTAAGTTTAGCAAATTAAAGAAAGTTGCAGCTGTAAAGAGTAACTAATGCAGAAATAATAAGTTTCGTTTTTGCATACAGATAAACTATTTTTTGACTGACAAATATGGTAAATTTTCAAACGAAAAAATCGAACAAAGTTGTCACCTCACTATGAATTTGGAATTTGACCTTGGGCATCTATGATTTGGCGAGTTGCGCATGTGTGTAACTGTCTTCGGTAGGCGATAGGAACAAACCTTATTTTTACAATTTGAAAATTTGAATTCAATATCGACTTTAGATAAAAATTCATAACTTTCAAAACTGAATCCATTTCAATCCATCTTCGAAACAATAAAGTGTAACGGATTTAACTCGGCAGATCTACTATTTGTTGTCGTATGTAGAAATAAGTTCATGTTATTTATTCCCATTTTGTGTGTACAAAACTCTATTTTTAAAATTCAGACTATCGCAAGATTGAAACAATAGAATATTGACATAGAAATGAGACTGATATCTAAAATTAGACAATATTATGATAAACGTTCAGGGAAAATACAGTGTCGAGAATCCAAAGGAATATGATTTGAAGAAAAGTCCTATAAGTTAATGAGCAATTCGAAAAATAATTTGTAACGAAATTTACAGAGAACATTCTAACAAAATTTGGACACCACCATTCATCGGAATTTCGATCAAAATACGTTTCTTTTGGATAATGTTGCGATTTTTTCCAACCAACTATAAACAACCAAAAATGGCTCAAAGATTCTGGTAAAAGTGCTTTTTCAGATCAAAATAGATACAAATGATTCAAAACTCTATTATCCACTTGAAAAATGTATTCCTCTCAAATGTTCGAATTTTCTCATTTTAATAATTCGATGAAGAACAAAGAGAAAAAAATGTAAAATTTACAATATAATTCGAGGGTTTTAGTTTGAAGTTTCTGTCTAAAATGCATCAAATTCTGCTCAATTGTTTTATTCGGTTCGAGCTACGTTATCCAACTAACAAGAAGAATGACAAAATAGAAAGTGTACAATTTGTGAGTAACAATAAGTTTTAAAACTAGAGCAAAATTACCATTTTTATGTTATAAAAGATTAATTTCGCAGTTCAAGTTCAAAATGAATGTATGAAATGCGTAAAAATTGTCTTATTTTGATTAGAGTTATCTTTGACAACTAAAGATGGACAAAATGTAACGAAATTTCATTTCAGAAATTTGTAACTTTTGTTACTGCTTAATGCCAAACTTTGTAATGAATTGATGATTTCAAGCAACAAAGGTAAAATTTAGTAGTCAAAATTAAAAATTTATATCCAAAAGGCATTAAGCCTTCGTAAATTTCGTAATTAAGGAGGCAAATTTGGCAATGAAGTGATAAATGCCAAAATTAGAGCAAAACCGCCAATTTTAAGTAATCCAATTACAATTGAGGAGTTCAAAATTTGTGACCGAAATACTTTAAAATTTGCCAAATTGTATATTTTTTCTATTTGCATCATGAGAGTTAGAAAATAAAATTTGATAAAATTTCATTCTACAGTATGAAATTTGTGTTTTTTTTTACTACAAACTGCCAAAACTTCAAAAAGGCGAAAAACAGACAAAAAATTACATTACGAGGCTCTCTAGATCAATCTTAGTTGTTCTATGCATACAGTTGATTGATGAAAATCGCGACATTGTCCTAAAAAAGCTTTTTTGACTGACTTTTCGATGAGCTATAAAGTTCAACTAATAGAACTAATTTTTAAACTGTATATATATTTTTTAATCGTTCGCTCTATATTAAACTTGTATAAATTATTGTTTTCAGTGATAATTTTTAACGATGAAATTAATTAAAAACCTGTCGATATGAAATTATTGAAACCTACAAATTTAATTTCTTTATCCTGAATGTATTGCCAGTGGGTGGTTTCAATTTAAAAAAAAATACCAAGAATTTAGGGTGATTAACAAATTTTCCAATTTCCCAATATACGATTACAGTACCCTCTATTATTGCACGACCTCAATTCGTTAGAGTAGCGTAGAAGTTTCCACTAAGTGGTAGTTTTGAGCTATTGATCGTATGATTTTGGTTCACAACCTTACCAAAAGATGTCGCAACGATTGTTGTGTTGTAAATTCTTTTTGCACACTAAAAATCCATATTTGAAACAAACCATTGTTCCTCCACCCTTCTCAGACGCATTTCTTCAATAATGCTACAAATAAGTCTCTAATGATGATTTTTAAGTGCTTCTAAGTTTATATCATCGAATCCGTTGGGATTATTTCTTGTTTGTCTATAAAGAAACTGCTCAAGGTCCACAATTCTATTTTTGTTTTTATTGCTACTTAATTTAATAAGAAGTGGGTCAGGAAAATTGCCCCTATTACCTATATTCCTATACTTCTTGAACTTACATACAAGAAACTATCATTCTTTTGTCATCGTTTAATCTGATCTATTAGAAAGAGGCGCAAGCAATGGATAAGTTAGACAAAGACTGATAAAAACAATAGACATAATAATGACAAGAGTGAGAGAGATGCAGGTTTGAAAGTTTCTATGTTTTTATCAAATTATATATCGAGAATCGCAGGAAACAATTAAAACCTTTTGTTTATAAGGAAACTGTAGAATCGTTAAAATAATCATCAAATTATTGTTATAGTGTCGCTTTTATTGTGTTCAAAACTAAATTCACTACGTTGAATACTGACGTCAATGTATTCAAAATTAGACACTAGGTTTAATTAATTACCTACTGTTGATCACATCTACATAAAGTTAATTAACTTTTTAATTTTACTCGTATAAGTTAATTTACAATTATAATTTTGGATAGTGTCTATTGATCTGTTGAACAACACTTTGTTATGTAAACTATCTCATAATTTCTGTACTTACGTCAATTATTTAATAAAACTAAAACTAGTAGACACATATGAAAATTAATCTCGTAGGAGTAATAAAATTCTATTAAAGTTTGCTGCTTGTCGAAATAAATTTCTATTTGATCAAGCATGAAACACAACAAAGAACCAAGCCAAGGCCTAAAGAATATAACAATAAAACTAAGTTTTTATAGTGGAAGAAGCAGAATTTGTGAGCCACTTGAAAAAAACGAAAAATTATATGCGAAAACAATAACAAAAATTTCCCTACTTATATTTTGTTAAGTAAGTGATGTTCTGAATTGTTCGTAAACCCTTCAAAAATATTCTCGCTCTATTGATATCTCAAGAAAGAACCGTCGCTACTCAAGTGGTAAAATTTGAGCAAATTTATCAATTTTAAGCAATAAAGGTACAGTTTGACAACTGAAGTTCAAAATTTATTTAAATACCTTAAAATTTGCTAAATTATCTTATTTTGGAGTTTGTGTAATTACAGGTACATTTTGTAGCTAAAACTGGCTTATGGTAAATTTCACTATCTTGTTATTAAGGGCCTACCCGAGTTATAAGAAGCTGATTCTAAACAGGATTCCTGTTTTGTTTTCCAACGGATTTCAATGTTCTAAACGGTATTTAAAAGGGCATTTCAAGAGGGAGGGAAGTACGTATTTGATTTTTTGAAATTCGGATGTAATTTAGAGTTACAGAAGGAAATATAGAAGCATGTTTTTTAGCATTTTTTACAGTTTTTTTTAATATTTTTCCTCATAACTTGACAAATATTGCTTATTTTCTAATAAATTTCACACAACATGTGGCCAATTAAAAGCGCTTTCCAAATCTGTCAGAAATTTTCCGATCGCATTGTTAGTTTTTCGGAAAATTGATGAAAGGTTTCGACATATTAATTTTGTTTCTTTACGGACCGTTTTAAACTTAGACGACTGAACCAGGGCTTGTTTGAAAGGTAATGAATAGCAGATTATTTTGAAAATAGTTTGAGATTGAAATTCGGAAAATTTACTGGAAATTTATGGTGGCGAAATTTTATCTCTTATTTTTATCTGTTAAAATTAATTATTTTTGTATAAAGTGTATTGCAATTTATAGATTATTTCATTATCTTCCCAACGGTACCATTTTTGCTGAAAAAAAGTGAAAATATTTTGGAAAATTAGTGATAAACAAAACCATGTTTATCGTGTGAAAAACTAGTTGAATAGCAAGTCTCCAAACCACAAAAATGAGTTACATCTATTGGCGGAAAGGGGGCTCCAAAGTCTGTCATCTCGTTTTTCTGCAATGTTGTCAAATTTGTTGTTGTTCCTGAGGCTACACCTTTGGCGTCTTATTATTGCATAGATAATTGGAGAAAAAAAACAATAAATTATTTTTTTGTAAAAAAAATTACAATTTTCTTTTTTTAACATTCCAATTAAAATAGCGACTATTTTTTTTTTGTTAATTGTTAAAGTTAGTTATATACAACCAGTTTATTGTTTTTTTTTTCTCCAATTATCTAAGCAACAATAAGATGGCAAAGGTAAGGCCTCAGACAGAAAGAATAATTTGACAACATTGCAGAAAGAGAAGTGCTGACATCTGTGAGCCGCTGGAAGAAACCCATTTTTGTGGCTAATATTATACTCTGGCGAGTTGTTATCGAACTATCACTGTCGGCTTTCCACATAAAAAACATAGTTTTGTTTATCACTAATTTTCCAGAAGATTTTCACTTTTTGCAGCAACAATGGTACCGCTGGAAAGATAATGAAATAATCTGTAAATTGCAATACACTTTATACAAAAATAATTAATTTTAACAGATAAAAATAATAGATAAAATTTCGCCACCATAAATATTTCCAGTAATTTTCCGAATTTCAATCTCAAACTATTTTCAAAATAATCTGCTATTCATTACCTTTCAAACAAGCCCTGGTTCTGTCGTCTAAGTTTAAAACTGTCCGTAAAGAAACAAAATTAGTATGTCGAAACCTTTCATCAATTTTCCAGAAAACTAACAATGCGATCGGAAAATTTCTGACAAATTTGGAAAGCGCTTTTAATTGGCCACATGTTGTGTGAAATTCATTAGAAAATAAGCAATATTTGCCAAGTTATGAGGAAAAATATTTAAAAAAACTGTAAAAAATGCCAAAAAACATGCTTCTACATTTCCTTCTGTAACTCCAAATTACATCCGAATTCCAAAAAATCAAATACGTACTTTCCCTCCCTCTTGAAATGCCCTTTTAAATACCGTTTAGAACATTGAAATCTGTTGGAAAACAAAACAGGAATCCTGTTTAGAATCTGCTCCTTATAACTCGGATAGGCCCTTAACGTTTCGTTACTTAATGAATGAATAAATTTTATTTATTCGTTAAACAAAATATTATTTCACCAACGATTTTTCACTTTCAATTTGTAGTTTATTGTATCACTCCTGGTTACATTATTTGTTTACTCTAATTTGACATTTATACATATAAATATTTAAAAAAAAAAAATTAACTCCTAGAGGTACCTAAAATAGTAAACCTTCTGAAGAATTTTTTATTTTAAGAAGGTGAAGCTACCTAATTTGCTAATTTTGATTAAAATAGGATGAAGTTGAATAGATTCAACTCGTGGAGCTACCAAGAGGTAGGCCTTTACGAATTGTGATCAACAATATTCTAACTTCTATACATAAAATAGTAAACCTTCTCAAGAATTTTTTATTTTGAGTAAATGAAGCAACCAGCTATGAAGTTTTTTTCTAAAATAGGATGGAGTTGAATAGATTCATCTCGTTGAGTTTCCACGAGGTTGGTCTTTATGAATTTTGATTAAAAAAAAATCTAATTTCTATGTATTTTATTTATTGTTTAACTAGTCAATTTTCGTCAGTTAGCTTAACGGAAACTTTATTTGTTAGTTTACAAAAACAAAAGTTGGTAAAATAATAAATGTCAAATCTATTTATAGGTTACCGCTTAACTAACGTCTATAATGCATCAAACCCTGATAAATTGTCTTCTTTTTGTTTGAACAACAAATCTAACAATGAAATGGTGGAATCGCGCGGCTAAAACAATTTTACCCAGACAAAGTAAAATTTATGATCTTTTCACTGATAAGTGCCAAAATTTGTGCAAAATCGTCAGTTTTATGTAATAAATCAGTAATTTTGCAGTTAAAGACCAAAATGCATGACTAAGGGTCAATTTCGCCAACATAAAACTGACTGTTTTATTTGGATATTTGCACATTAGTGTTACCTTTTTGTAACTAAAAATGGACAAAATATAGCTAAATTTCATTTCTCAAATGTGTAACTTTTGTTACAACTTAATACCAAACTTCGTAATGAATTGACGATTTTAAGCCATAAATACATATTTTAATATTCAGAATTCAAAATTTCTATCTAAAAGGTATAAAACCTTCCTAAATAGTTCAATTTTCGGGTTTAAAGAACAAATTTGGCAATAAAATTGTAAACTTACACAGTTAGAACGCTCTTATCCAGTGCCCAATCCAATGTCAAAACCCACACAAAGAGTAAAATTTGTAATATTTCTATTACTGAGTGCCAAAATTCGGGAACAATCTCTGATTTTAAGCAGTGCAAGTACAATTTAGCAGTTAAATCTTAAATTAATGATCAGAATACCTTAGAATTTGCTAAATTGTCTTATTTTGGTATTTGTATAGAGTTGACAAAATCCTGCAAAATTGCATTTTGTTGTGTGAAATATGTAGCGTTTTTTGTTAAATGTCTCTAAGGCGTCAAAACTGCTCAACGGATGGCAATGTAACACTGTTCAAGTTTTAGAAATTGATGAGGTGCTATCTAATCTTTTTAATGTTGAAAGAGTTGTTACAAAATTAAACTAAAATATTCTGGAGGAGTTAATCAATTTAAACGTCTTTTTAATGAAAACCCAGTGAAATATAACTAGGATACTATTTATTCAGTGATATTTCTAAATTATCTATTCTTACGTCAATTTTATACACCAACTGCTTCTTTGCTATCATTGTAAAGTTGTCTTCAACTTGACCTGGTTAGAAGTAGAGAATTATTTTAAGAGCAGGAAATCTTTTCATTTGAATTACAAACTTTCTTAGACATTTCACGGATACGAGTACGTCCTGGAAATGATTAAATTGGTAATTTGAATAATTCCGCCTTCTTATTTACTTACTCTAAATCTTTAGATATTTTTGAATGTAAATATTTTATTAATTTGTAAAATTCAATCATTTATTCTGTCGGTTTTCAAATAAATGTAAAAAGTTCCATTTCTTTTTTTTGTTGTTATGAATCTGAAACCTTTCAAAAAATCAATGAGTAATTCTACGATTTCATATTGTATGTTAATGGAATATGGTACATAAAAATGTACACATTTTAATAAATTGCAACTATTTTGGTTCGTAATAATACAACATTCCAATGAAATCTCTCAAAATGGAAAATATTCAATTACTAGATGAGAATTCTTATGTGACGTGTGTTTTCATTGAAAGTTACATAAAGAAACTTCTTTAAATTGCGATGAATGTTGAGGAGACGTATCTTCAATCATATGCAATAAATCAAAATAAAATTGTACCTACTCATTCAAATGGCTACAATTTTAGGTTTCTGTTTTGAAGGGAAATGCGAAATTATCGATTTTCCTTTCTTACAGTTGAAATATTTACTCAATTCGGACAAAAAATGATCGTTTCAAATCGTTTTGCAGGATACCCTACCTAATTGTGATCGGTTAATATTTATAAGTATATATTTAACCGTAATTAGATGGGATACATGGTATATTAAGAATATGCACCTAATAAAATTAACTATAAACATCAAATTCAATGCTTTTGTGTGTTTTCAAAATCCATTTTATTCAAAACAAACAGACTCTGTTCTTAATTATGTCTGACTAATTGGAAATTCACTCTGTCTTTCTATTACATACAATCGTTCTGACTATTCAATTTACCGACTTAATTAACTTATAGAGTGGGAATTAAAGGTAGAAATTCTTAAGACAGAGTAGATGGGAAATGTGGTTTTATTAAAAAGCGCATGCGTAAATGCTGTGAGACGAATAATTAGCGCAGTCGCACAAAATCCAATAGACTTTCTTTTTTTTTTGTCTTTTAGTTGGGCAAATCTTGTAAATTGATATTCGTGAAAATCAATAATACGATTTCATGTTTATTTATCGTGTGAAACGTAGCATTAGAAACATGCTAACGTTGTTTTATACTTCTGATAATGGATTTTCATACCAACAATTCTTTTGAAGTTGTTAGCTTTATAAAGAACAATAAATTCTATTTAGTTGGTTATAATTTTGGAATAATAAAATTTATATTGTATTCAACAATTTTATAATACAAATTTATTTAGTTGAATAGTTAATAGCAGCACTAATGTGATTTTAATGAAACTCTTGACAATCGACAAAATTGTAATATCGTTGTTATTGAGTAGGTACTAAATTCATTTCATTTCAGTAAATTATTACAAACTACATAAATTTGAAATGTTCGAATCGTTATCTCTGTCGATTTCATGATGAGTTTCCAAATGAAGGTTCATCAGTTTTATAAAGTTTGTAAATAAAATCTCTTGGTTGGGTAATTTCAGCTTCGCCTAGTTGGATCTTTTTAAAATCAGAAAGAAAAGCTATAAAAGTTGTAAGAAAACATCGATTTTTATCAGTCTCCCATATGAAATCCACCATTCTATTTATAGAAGTATTTCCCATTTCTTCGTAAATGAAATCGTTTCTCAATGTCCCTTCAAGGCTTTTTAATGCAATATATGTGCTAGTTTTTTTTATAACAAATGCACATGAATTCCAAAGCTTTCTATTGGAGGCAACTTTCATATTTGTAAAGATTATTTTTCAAAAACTATAAAGCCTCTCGCCTGCCCTATATTTTTAATAATTCCAAGGTTTCATTCAAAGGAATGTTTTCTATATAGAAATAAAATCTTTTTTGAGATACTACCTTAAAACAAGTCAATGTCATAGATATGGAGTTATTTTCTTAATAAAAAAAGTCTACATTTGCAGTCGAAAATTCTATTTAAGCGACTATTTCTTCAAGTCATGAGAAATGTGGAGTTTCAGTTTTTTCCTTGGGCAATCTAAAAACTTTGATTTATGAGATTTTTTGTCTACAACTGTGCAAAATTTTACCATTAGTAGTCCTCCATCTGTTCTCTATATTTTTAAAGAAATTTACGATTCCACTTAAAGCAATAAGAAATTCTACAAATTTTCTATTTAAGGGAGTATTTCTTCAAAATGGCAAACATTTGGTGCTTCAGTTTCTTCATTGCAGATTCTATAACATCAGTTTTGTGAAGTGTTTATTTCCCAAGAATTGCTCAAAATTTGGCGAGAGGTCTTTAGTAACTCTTCTGCCCTCTGTTTTTAATAAACGACCCTATGCAGATTCCTCAGAGATGACACCTCTGAATGGATGTGGAGTTATATTTTGTAGATGACAAATTCAATAACTATTGTTTCTTCAAAATAGTAAAAATTTGATATTTTTTGTAACAACGCTACTTTTGTGAAGTTTTTTCCAAGAACTGCGGAATTTTTGAGGCACATGTAGGTCTATAAGAGTTTCTCATTTGCTCTTCAATGAAGTCCAAAATCCTATTTAAGGGCGTATTTTCTATTTCTCCAGATTCTTTTAAAGGCCCAAAATAGCCAAACATGTAGAGTTTTAGCCTCAATTTCTTCGTCATAAGCTCATCAACTCTAGTTTGATGAATTTTTTTTTCTGAACGAAGGTTCAGAATCTGTCTTAAGTCCTCTGATGAACCTTTGTTTTGACACTGTAAGCGTTTAAACCGAAACCGGTTTACCAAAATTTTAAGTAATAAAACCTTGGAAAGAACTACACCAATTCTTCATTTGTATCCAAATTGCATTGAAAATTTCACCAAGGAATGGACCTCCTCTTATATCATAAACTTTAAGTTTTTCTTACCAGTTTACAATTATTTTGGTGGTAGGTTTTGTTAAATTAGCCACTTTTTATTTCAACTGGTTGCAATGTCAAAGAATTAGCCGCAATTCTATTTCTTCAACCATCTGTTTCTTAAACGCCACTGAAGTGACTGTTTTGATAGGAAATCTAAATTGAGAGGAAAATTGTTATCTACCATTTGTCTTCGCAATTTCTATCTACGGCTGCGAAATTCAATCTAACACACTTTCTCCATTCGACATATTTTGGAATTTCAACAGATAAATTCTATATACCCAATATCTAATTTAAGACTTCGCTTTTGTTGATCTTTCCGTGGAACGGGGAAAAATATTTCCTCTATTCAACTGAAAATAAAAAATTACTCCACCATTATTGTGCATCAATTAGAAGTTTCAAAATTCATCCTGTATTAATAGAATGAGACTGTAAGTACAAAGGATTCCATCTAGAGTAAAAACCTTGGATATTATTGTAGTACAGAAATAGTGAAACGATTTTTTGTTAAATATTGGCATCATTCAACCATTCAACCATTCAAGATAGCCAAATTTTGATTTTTATAATGCTTTTTGTTCATTTTTTTTATAAAAGGACACCTTATTGATTACAGTATTTCGATATAAGAGTGTAGTGATCCTTTAAATAAATCTTCTATTATTAGAATTTCCTCTTTTTACAACAAAGTTTAAATTCTTTTTCCGTTTGAAATGATTCTGTTATAATCATAATGAAATTCCATTGTTGAAACTTTAATCAGTTAATCATAACGACGTTAATTAAAAGCTCATTTAATAAAAAATTCAACAAAATGTCGGAAAATTCGTGAATTAATAAAACTTATACAAAATTGAGATTTATTATGGGAAATTTACAAAATACCTGCCAAAACAAGAAATATTACCACCAATTCGCTACAAGCCGAATTGTTCCGATTCCAGTCATATTTAGGTAGTGGTGGCGACGGCGGCGGTGGCGGTCGGTTTCGTATTATTGGCGGCGGTTCAACACTCTATCGCCGCCACCGACACCGGTTTGTTTGTAGTGCTAAAACAGTGCGATTTCGGTATAGTTTCGAATTTTTTGGTGTTAATACAAATAGAGAAAAGATCAAATTTCGGCCAAATTGAGGTGATCCTCTTGTTGTAAAAAGAGGTAAAAAGGTTTGAATATTGCCGATTATTGTGAAAATAGGGCACAATTTCTATGTGTTCTGTGTGTGTATGTTTTTTCAAGCCAATCTTTTATAAAGAAATCGATTAAAATTTGATCAAAATTCTAAATTATATAAACAAGTTTAGAATGCAATTATCAGCTGTTCAGAATCGACAAAAAATTACTTTATCCTGTCACAAATTGGGGTAAACTTTTTAAGAGACCGTTGATTGGCAATAGATCATCATTAAAACAAAAATTTGAGTCTATTTCGTAATATTTCTTGAAATTCACCCTTATATTAAGGATAATAAATAACAGGGGACGTTTTTAATTACGCTGATACACCGAATTTCTTCCGCTATCTCACTAGTAACGGGATCAACCAACAAATACATTGATAGAAAAACCAATTTTCTTTCTCAATAATTGCCAACAATGGGAAAATTGATCGAAATTTGGCTTGTACTGCAAATAATTCGGTTAGTTTTGAATTTTGTCGATTGTTCTTAGACTTGGTTCAAATGATATTAAAATAATCTTAATCTTTTTATATTAGTTGTGTTTAAAGAAAAAATGTCGACTTTATTTGACATTTTTTTAACATGTATGTTTAAACTGTCAAAACGCTTCATTGTGCTTCAATAAAAGATTAAACGGCTTACTTCAAATTTCAACACGGCTTGTCATTTGTGTCAAGTTGACGAATCTTAAATAGACAAATTGTACATTTTTACGGAAGAACAACTCAACTATGCTCAAGAGGCCGAGTCACAATTCGGTAAAAATAAATAGAATCTTTGATAAACAATTTTCTATACATTTCTAACTCGAAATTCGAGTGTTTAGGCTCGTTGGAAAGAACATTTCAAGCTGTGTGTAATATATGAAAATGACTAAAGAATTTCCATATAATCACAAGAAAATTTCAAAAATTTTCAACTTGGAATTCTCTTATTAGTTTCCTTTGTAAAAGCTTTCAGAAAATTACGACATTCAATTGTCTATCTTTAAAATTTTGCAAGGAATCTTTCTTTGAAATCTAACTAATTTAATCGGAAAACTTCTAAGATATTTGGAAAACGCTTTGGACATACTTTACATTTATTGTCACTAAGTTTATAATAACTTATAAGTGAGATCCTCTAAGAAGACTTTTGGTAAGTGGGGGGTTGGAAAAACCATGTGTTCTATATCTATATATAGGCGAGAATTGCCGAACACGATTCGGACCTGCGCCAAAAAAGATCTTCTTACAGGATCTCACCAATAGTTATGAAGAGAAATATTAAAAAAAAAAAACACATGCCTTTAGAAAATGACTTTAAATTACCACAAAATTTTCAAAACGGTTGTTTTGTTATTCTTTCCAACGAGCCTAAACACTTGAATTTCTAGTGAAAAATGAAAAATAAATCGTTTATAGAATTTTCCACTTTTTTCCTGAGTTGTGACGCGACCCCTCAAGTATCATTTTAGGAATTTCCAAGTTCACCATCTCTAAAGAGGCAGAATGTACATTTTTCTAAAACAACAAGTTAAGTACTCAAGTATCAAAGTTGAAAATTCAACATTTTTAACCACTTTGTTTCATTTGAAGTTTGCGAATAATTTCCAACAAAGGACTATTGTTTCTAAAACCAATCAAATTATCTAATGCTTTATGGTACAGAAATCACCATTGAACGCTCTTAAAAATATTTGGCTCCTATTCTATAACCCAAGGATCTTCAAGTCTTTCTTATTGTTAGTCGTTTTACGTGATATTGTCCAGAAAACGACTTCCCAATAAACTATAGAGTCCAACTTTTCCTAAAATGTTCTCTGAGGATCCTGTTACAAGTTGCCACTGAGACTTGTAACTTATTTCATACAGTTGCAGAATACGGGCCAATAATTGTACAGCCACTAAATAAGAGTCTGATAGATGGTGGATGCGCCGGGTTATTATATCTTGCTTTTACTGTCCCGATTTACATATTTATGCATGGTTTAACATCATAAAGTGCCGATAAGCTTAGTTAAATGATAAATTTATTCTTTAGAAATATTTTAATACAATCGTCTCTATTTCATATCAATGCATGGCCACGTATTGGTTTACTCTTTTATGAAGAGATTTGATTCGTGAGACTTTAAACGTCTTTGATTTCATCATTTAAAATACTCTCTTTTATTCTTCTTTTATCTCATTCTCTATATTTTCCTTAAAATATTATATATCGTCTTATGAATGTATAGAATTGTGTTTTAAAGTATAACTTCCAGATTTATTTTAATAAAAATATTACATCGTAACAATACAATTCCTGATTTACATTATGTATTATTGAAGAGTTGAAACCTTGTATAAGAAAATTATATCTATATGAAAGTTATTACTTAATGTAAAAGTTTAATTTGACGTTGTTTCCAACTACAATACTCTACAAATTTCAGTTCGTTCGCTCTACTTACAATACTGTTTGTACAATATGCTTTTTTTACGAAGATTTTGTACAATCTCTTTTTATTGTTATTTATACCGGGTGTTCTATTTAAATATTTCAAGTTACTGTCGCAATTCCCATTAATTGCCGGACGATTGGAAGAATGCTTTAACAATTTAACAGGTGGGTAAGGAACAGCAGCGATAAAAAAAAATTCGCTTGAAAACGCAACGTAGTCAAGTCAAAGTCATTTTAACCTATCTTCCAATGAGCTACGAAATTCTAATTTTGCTAAACTGTTCGTTATAAGCAACTCTACAGATATTAATTATAGTTTTCAAATCTTCCTACTATAAAAGTAAGAATAGGTGATATTATAGATTCGTTTAGTAGTTAGGCACAGAAATGAAAATTTGTGCCCCCACCACTAAATACGTAGATGGCACTTATTGTCGCTTCTGCGCAGTAGAATTGAAGGACTAATAGATGGGAATTGCGGGTAGGAACATACCTATTTCGATTTTTAAGGAAACTTTGATTTTTAACTTCCCCGACCGGAGGGTAGGGAAGTTATTAGTTTCGGACCAAAATTTCGAATTTGAGATTTCACCAGATCTTTACGTTTTGAGGTCCCCTGAACACGTTTTTGAAGTTTTTAGCTTGATGTCTGTGTATGTGTGTGTGTGTGTGTGTACGTGCGTCTGTCGTTTCTCCAACGATTACTCAAACACGGATTAACCGATTGAATTCAAATTTGGTAGGCACAAACTATTTGGTGGCCGTTCGAGTTGATTAGTTTTTGGTGCCAATCGGACCACGGGGTGGAAGGGGGAGGGGTTGATTGAAAAAAAGACAAGATAACATATTTATATATATATATATATATATATATATAACATTTGATATCACCAATCGAAAGGGCATGTGCTTTTATGTCCGGAACGATACCCATCATGTGCGATGTTCTTTTCTTTTTTTAAATAAGGGCACAAAATAGGCAAAATAGTCTAGTCAACCAATTCAAATTTGCCGCCTTCTATCAGGGATCGGTTGCCATAGAAAAGAGTTGTTGTTCACGATTCAATTGCGAAATTTTGAAATGACAGTTCAGAAGGTTATCCAACATAATTTTTAAAGCGTAGCAAAATTTATAACGGTAGTTTATAAAGACAGAATGATATCTACTGTTGGTATCACTGAAGGCAGAAAATCCTACGCGTTTGTTTACAATCTTCTGTCGTTTTTGGAACATAACCTTAGAATAATTGGTTTTCAAGCTTTCTTTTGAGCGGGTTTTGTGTTTGGGTTAGTGCTGTTTTAATTTACAAATGTTTTAAAATAATATAAATTTTGATTTTTCCACAAAAAAGAAATGTATATTCCCTCGACAATTCAATCCATATGATTTGAATTTTTACATGTTTTTGTTGGGACTACCGTACTACTTTTTACTCCACGCTCAAATGACAGTTCTGTCGTTCTGTCAAAATTTCGCAATTGAATCGTGAATCGAGTTTATAAGAAAGTTGAACTGAAAAGGGTGTGTGTGGAACCACTGATCGGTGAACACAGTTTTGGTTGACAAGATGCTGGTTCCTCATTGAATTTTTCGGTGGTTGTGAGATAGCCACGGTTCTCGATTCCCGATTTTGATTTTTAAAGTAAGTTAGTTTTTTTTTTTAATAAAATATCTCCAATAGAAAAAATAATATACAAAACTCGTGCTACGGTACTCGTTTTTTAAAAACTCGGACTCGTGTCGGGGAAGTTATTAGGCCGGTTCTTAGATTCGGCCCCTTTCAAATTTTTTAGTTTTGTAATTAATTAATTTGAACAAAATCTACACAGACTTAATCTACATTTCACACATTTTTTCTTCGTGTTGTAGTCGGTAAACGTTACAAAACCACATTTTTATTACAGGAAATTGCATTGTTTACATCCTCGGTAAATGTTTGTTGTTTATTAACACATCCACACATTTTACTTAACGTTTCGCATTACTATTTCGATAATGACAAAGTAGATGAAATGATGCGTTCGTTTTATTGATTAGTTGATTGAAAATGTTAAAATTCTGGTTAATAAATTTTAGCAGACATATAAGAGAAAAATGGAATAGCTTTGATAATAACAATGAAATTTTTGATATCATTGCAATATTTTTCTATCCCATATCCCTTCATTTTCAATTTGATTATTTCCAACAAAACATCCGACAATTTTCCAAGTATTTTAATATTGAGTTATTCTTTTGTAGTCAAAATTTCATTCGTTTGATCTTTTTCTTCTTTTTCTACTACTACTACTGCATTTCCATCTTAATAGAATACATCCAACATCAATCTATTCCAATAAATTAATTAAGTGGATTTTATAAAGTTTTAAAATAGATTTAATGTCTATTGTAGACGAAAAGCTGTGAGGAAAAGTAATAGTTCGGTAATTTCAAAGGTTGTCATAAAATTTACACAAAAGAAAACACATAACTGAAACTAATGGAATGTTAAAAACGTTTTCTTATTGTATAGCAAACTTTTAAAGTAAAAAACTGCGAATTTTAATAACACAGTACGTCCACAGAACGGAAGTGAGGATGAATGCTCATGTAGGAATGCGCAGACACTCTATAAACAATGCGCAATGGATTTTTTGTGACAAGAGCTAAAGGAGTTTACATATTTGACTATCGCGCTAAAAAAAGACAATTAAAATCTGCTCGATTAAGATGAACATTTTCTTAAAGAATTGCGAAATTTTCAACCTAATTAATGCAAAATATAGTACGTTTTTACACGATCAAGCGTTTTTGTTTATTTACTACAGCTGATTTAACAACGGTATGTTGTTTTTACTGTTGTTTACAGTTGTACTTACCGTTCTAGAACGGTAAGTACAACTTACCGATCATGTTTGGAAAAATGCCATGATACCGCATGTATGAAAGCAGCCTACTTATCTAACCATGAGACTACAACATATTCAAAATTTTCGTTCTGTTCGTATTGTTTAAAATAAACTTGGTGGTACAAAACAATTGATCGTGCAAAATATTATATTAAATATCAAGAACGGTAAAATCTCTTACCGTTCGTGATGCTTATGATATTTTTTGCACGATCAATTTTTTTGTACCACCAAGTTTATGTTAAACAATACAAACAGAACGAAAATTTTGAGTTTGTTGTAGTCTCATGATTACATAAGTAGGCTGTTTTCATATATGCGTTACCATGGCATTTTTCCAAACATGATCGGTTTATACTTACCGTTCTAGAACGGTAAGTACAACTTACCGTCGTAGCAACCAGTAAACAACAGTAAAAACATTCCGTTGTCAAATCAGCTGTAGTAAATAAACAAAAACGCTTGATTGTGCAAAAAATATCATAAGCATCACGAACGGTAAGAGATTTTACCGATCTCAGACAATATTGGAGACTGAGCGCAGCGATCGGTAAAATCTCCTTACCGTTCTTGACACTTAACATACTATTATGAAAAGGCGCTTGTTTATAGTAACATGAGCAGGTGTTTGCAATTACGGGCGAATGAACAAACGATTCTTTATAATTGGGGATAGTCAAACGACCAATTAACGGTTACGGTTCTTGAAATATACTGAAATTTTAAAACAAAATACCATAATTTTGATTTACACAACAAAATAGCGCATCTTCAATGCTCATGCTTATCTTGAGATACACAGGCATTGACCTTTCAAAATTTGTAGTCCAAGACGGCTGGGCAATTCCTAGATTCTAAAGAAGGGATAAAAAATCGATTAACAGCTTACAGATTGAAAATTGCATTAGAACAGTTTTAATCAGTCCGATTGAGATGATCATTTTCTAGAAGTAGAACAAAAATTTTCAAGTGAAAACCACAATTTCCTCTTACACAGAACGTCTATAAAGCGCTTGCTCATATTGACATGCACAAGCACTTTGAGTAAATTTCTCAAAAATTTATACTCGCAATTAACAAGTGACGGTTACTGTACAGCTTTGAATATTGTGCTAGAAATAAGAACGTTTTAATAATTTCAATTAGGACGAGTCTTTTCTTGAAGAATAGCAAAAAATTTAAGCTAAATTCAGGAATCTTTAAGCAAAACGGAGCATTCTTGAATGAGTATGCCGACATTGACACACGCAGGCGCTGTATGTAAAATTTTCATAATTTGTACCTCCAGATAAAAGCGCAACAGATTCTTTATAAGTGGTGGGTAATAAAGCGATTATTCATTGTATAAATTAGAATTTTACGTTAGAAATAAGACAATTTTAATTTATAAATTGTAATTGATGTTTCCACCCTATCAATAAAGTTAACATAAAATATTGTACTGGATAGCCGCTAGTCTGTCTAGTGGGACTCAACTATTTAGAACATGTAAACAACCTTGTCTAGTTGGCTAAGTTTTATCGATAATTGATATACACGTGCCCGAAATTTACATTTATCGGAAATAAGAAATTGATCTTTTTTTGGAATATATTGAGCACTTTTATGATTTTCATAATTGGATGGTGCAGTAGTATCTTTTCGAAGACTGTTTACATGTTCGAAAGATTCACCAACAAATTGCTATTGTCCGTAGAATCAATAAATTATACAACGTGTCTTAAGAAATTCACACGTTTTCTCTTCATTATGACAGAATGAAATAATATTTTGTTAGATGGAATCATTGGAAACGATGATTGTCCAGTTCTAAGAATTTTATGAGTTATGTCCAGTACCATTTTAACGTACAATTAGCGCTTTTTTCAAAAAATTATTCATTATTCAATGAAAATCAACATGTAATACTAACTAATTTTATACCAATAATGCTAAAACTGCAGTTTACTATAAAATAACGATTTCAAATCTATGTGAAGACAATTTATAACAAAGTTCTGTATGAAAAATATCAGAATTTTAATGATATTCGAAAAATTGTAGAAAACATTAACAGATCAATATTACAGGTGTAACATTCCACACCCAATATTAACAACGACAGCACGATTAGAATTAATGTTGGAACACATACACATTTGTAACTAATCTATTGGACAACAAATGCATTTATTATTAAAATTGATGGATTTAATCATCTATAGCTATCAAATATATGTATATTTCATTTAAATTTTTATTTATTTTTGCAAACATTTTAATAATCGATAGGAGTAAATACAATAAAACAACAAATAAACACAAACAAGCTTTGGTTTAGGTAGAAATTCTATTGTATTGTCACAATTTGATTCAATTGCAATGCACACAATAACAAAAATATTGTAAATTTCCATCCACAGCTATATAAGCGTACATTCGCATTTTCTAATTGTGTACTTGTGCGAGTTGTTGGCGTCAGTATAGAAAATTCTTTGTATGAAATAAATCTGCGCAGTACCCGGCGCAGAAGCTTGTTATACTTTATATGAACAATTTATCGGGTGTATGATGAGCTTTGTAATATTGTACCTAACAGAATACTTGTATATAAATGAGAGTTTTATTTTAAACGGAACAAAAATCGATTAAAAAAGTTTCACTTAAACTTTTGTGTGTTTAAAAAGCTTCCATTATCATCTGTTTATTGTATAAGAGCATTACGACCGTTCTAAAAAATCTTTAAAGAATGCCACCAACGGTTTTTAATCATTGGCTAAACTGGATTTTGACGTTAAATTGGTAAAACTTTGAGTGTTATTAAGAACGAATGAACGAAATACTCAAAGTTCTTAATTTTGTTTAATTAGAAGCTTTAAAACAGAAGTTGTCATACATAAAGTGAATAATTACAAATTTTCATGAATTTGGTTATTGTACTTATAGAAGTACTAAAATTAACACGTTTACACCAGTACTAGTGCTGTTCTTGATTGTATTTGGTACAAAACGCATATGCATTTCGTATTGATGCTAGTAATAAACTTGATACCATTCAAAAGTATATAATTTAAAGATAAGTCCTGTTTGCTAGTGAACCATATGGGAATTATTTTTGAGAATATGTAGGAGAATCTCCAGAGAATGTTTTTGCAAAAGTTGGATCTCGTAGCTCATCCGGAAATTTGTCAAAAAACCTCTTTTGGGACAATGTCACAATTTTCACCAATCAACTTCGCACGTAAAATGATAAGTAATGACCCAAAGATCCTTGTAAAGTTGTTCTTGTTGCATTGTGTTTAAAAAAAAAATCGAAAAATGAGTTCAAATTAAAAATAGTAAACACCTGTGAGATTAGCAACGTTCTCATTTATAAATGTTGTCGAAAGTAAATTTTCGTGTTTTTTCAGAATAAAATAAAGAGAAGTCGAGGATCTTTGAGTCATTGTTAGTTGTTTTGTATAGTTAATTGATGAACATTGCGACATTTTCCAAAAGAAGCGTTTTTAATGACTTCTCGATGAGCTATAAACTCCAAATTTTTTTAAAATAATCTCTAACATCTCTTCCACAAATCGCTTAAATATTTTTCGAATTGTTCCCGACTTAGATACCTACCCAATAAAGAATATCATTTCAACAGTAAAATAGACAGCTAAAATCTCGGTTATTGATGGAAAAACAATTGATTTACTCAGTTCTGATTCTATTATTTATTTTCAATGTGTTTTTCTGAATTCGAGACAAGCTTAATCCGCGTTGGAAAACAAGCAATTTAGTTGTTTTTTTCTTTAACTAACTCCTATTTTTATTCTTTATGATTTTTCTTTATTTTCTATAAAGTTTTCATACTTTGTTACAATAATACTTGAAGTTTTTACATAATCAATTCAACATTTTTATGAATAAATTTCAATAATAAATCTCATGTTTAGATACCGACTATTCTAAATAATATTCTTAGTTCTTATTACATCGCTTATTGATTTAAAAAATATTCTAACGACTTGTACAATAGTCCCTAAGTAACATTTTAGCAATGCTAGAACTTCGTATCTCATCGAGGAATATGCATGTAAATCGATCAAGAATGACTAGAGGATTTTTTTTCGATATCCAGCACTAAATTTCAGAAAAACGGGAAAGTTACTCTACGAAATTAATGGTAAATAATGAGTCTATTGTCTATTACTTTTCTCTTGAGTAGTTCAATTGTTTATGTTACTTAAATGCTTAATTATCTAATTTCTTGCAAAAACAATCAAAGTCAAATCTAAAAAACGAACAAACAAGCATTTAAGTCTCATAAGCTTCTGTACTTCAAGAGAAAAATAGTAAACAGTTGAGAGAACGAATGAAAACTATTTTCCAAGGAACTCTGAGTAATTTTGGATTGCTTCACGTACAAATTAAAGCGATTTTTCACCAATTTCCCAATGAGTTAAGAGCTTCTAATTCTACTAAAATGTTCCCTAGGGGCCACCGGTAATTTGAAGGAGTGGCCATTAAAACTATACTCCATTTTTAACTAAGAAGAGTAATGACTAAAACCGGGTTTACACAGAAAAAAAAAACTAGAAATAAACACTGAATCGTTTTGGCAGTTAATTTAAATATTTATGATTCGTTTTTAAAATTAACATATTACAGTAGTATTAAAAGTTAATTATTTTTGAGTTGTGTAAACTTGTCTGCAAAATAGCCAATGGGAAGTTAGCATTTAGGCGCGCAAAATTTAAATGACTCCTCCTAGTTTAAAAATAATGTATAGGAACATTGATGTGGAACAAGCGCTATAATTCATTGTGTACAGTCGATTATTCCCAGAGGTTTACCATATTGACTCCATCTCTAATTATACACATTAATAGTTTGAATTATCCATACAGAAATTATAATTTCGTTACAATTCGCATATATTTCACAGTCAAATTGATCGAAATTCATTTCAATATTCTAAATATGAAGTAGATTTGCTTGAACTATTGCTTTTATTGTCGTAGACCTTTCCCAACAAAAACAGATACGAAATTCTCCTTACAATTTGCAGTTATAATCTTTTATCATATTTCCGCAAGATATTCGAATATTGTCTGTTGTTGAAATGTCGAAAATCAGGAAATCTACCACGTCTATTCAATGATAGTAGGATTATTTTGTTATCATTACACACAGTATTATGTGGAAGGGTATTTAAGGGATAATGTGGGATAATTGTGGAATTTTGTTGGGATTAAAAAATATCCAAGTTGAGTTTGTGGCATTTAAATTGAAATTTAATCTTTGGCCGAAATTTGAGATAAAAATCGAGTTTTTTCTCGTTGTTTTTTTAAGTGTATATCCGATTAAAGTGGTTACGTGGCAATTTATTTAGATTTACGTATAAAGTAGAGGAAATGGTACATCTAGGACCTGGTGTGCAATATGTGGCTGAAGGTGGGAAAGCGTTCCCATCTAGTCCACAGGATGTGGTTGTTGAAACGAAAAAGATTGTAAGTATGAGGATGATTGTTGTACCAATTTTAGATGTTTAAGAGTCTTTCGTGTCTAAATAACAAATGCAAATTGGTCCCATGAAAGGCTATTTATGTTTATATTTAGAAACTTACTTCAGTGGAAAAGACGATTTTATTGAGCAAAATTTACAAAGCATTTCATCCCACAAGACAGATTTTGTGTAGCGTAAATGAAAAATCAATTCAGTATAAAACTTGAGAAATTCTGATACAATCTTGATTATTGAAATGGTTTAATGGCTAAGAGTGCTAACAAAAATGTTGAAGAATGTTTAAAATTGCTCATAATTATGCGAATTTCCAACATTCAAAGTGATAAAAGCTAAATGAAATTTTATTCTTTTCCAATCCTTAATACTGTTTTACAAGATTTTAATGTGAAATTTCAAAAAAAATATAGCACCTCTAGTTCGAAATTTCAAGATTTGGATAGTAAATTTCGTTTTATATTCAAAACATTTCGCTCCTTTATAGTATGGTCTTGCCAAAATAAAAAAAATGCACTTTTTATGTAAAATTTTCAGTTTTTTGCCCACTTACATAGCACAAAATGGAAAAAAGGATTTCATAGGACAAAATTTACATGGTGTTTCGTTCCACATACTGAAATATTTAGATTAGAATTAATCACTCGAATTAAATAGATTTTCAAAAAAAAATTAACATCGAGGACCCTAGATTTTGTTAGGAAATTTCGTTTTATTTTTAAAATACCTTGCTGTATTGTAGTATGATCTTAAGCAAGCAAAAATTGCCCTTCTGGTATAAAATTTTTAGATTTTCACAAAGACTTACCCACTTTGATAACACAAAAAAACAGAATTTGATTGGACAAAACTTACACTGTTCCATCTCATATGCTACAACTTCAGTAGGGAAGATAGGAGATTTAGTTCAAAGCTTAAGAAATCCTAATCCAATCTTGATTATTGAAACGTTTCAGAATCTGAAAGTGCTAAACATGTTGCAGAAAGTCTAAAAAAAGGTAAAGAGTTCTGATCCTGAAATGGTAGATTAACAATGCAAAATTTTACTGAAATTTGGTGCTAAAATCTTGTTGAATAGCGTTAAGCATTTGAATTAAGAGTTATTTTCATTACAAGGGCGGAAAGTGTTTCTTAGCGGATCGGGTGTATACGTCGGAGCCCTCGCGTCAGCTCGGGCTCTATCGTACACACGAGGTCCGCAAAGACACTTTCCGCCCGAGTAATGAACACTATTTTTTCTACAATTGGGCGGAAAACACTTTTCGCCCTAGGGCGGAAAAGTAATCGACCAATCAGGAATCAAGATTTACTTACTATAGGTCAAAAAAGCAATACACCAATTGGAAATCAGGATTTACGGCCGTTAACAAACGTAAAAACAAGACTGAAATTTAACACTTTCTGTGTCCAAACAGAAGCTGAAATTTGACAGAAAAATAGAATTTTATATTCAAAATTGACTAGATTTTAAAAATTTAGAGCCCTAAAAAGCAATAAAAGCCAGCCAATTTTCTTGGCAAGTCTTAACACTGTTCTACAAGATTTTGATTTAAAAATGTAGCCCCATTAGTCAAAAATTTCAAGATTTTGGTGGGAAATTCTACTCACTACTATATATTAACTTGATCAAAATATGGAAAAAAAATCCACTTTTGATATAAAATTATTTGATTTTTGTAAAAGAATTTGCTCTAATTCAACCAACTGTTGCGGCTTCTCAAATGTCCAATACAAAATTCCCCAAATTTAGCGCTTATGGGCTAAAATCAACAACATAATACTCTATTGAAACAATAATCAAATGACTCAAACACTACCAAATTACTTATGATTTTTTGCCAGAATACCGCAAATACTCTTCTATCTTTTAAACGACATCAAACTATTCACATGATGACTTTCACGCCAACAGTTATAGAATACCACAAACGTTCTTCCTTTCTTTCAACGCTACCGAATTATTAGAGCAGTATTCATGTCTTTTTCATCAGCAGTTACAGAATACCATAATCACCCTTCTGTTCTTTGTGTTCGCCAGAATCATGCTCAAACTAATGAAAATCAATATAAATACACTTAAGGTGATCTTACCGAATCTTTCTTTAGATGTTGATTTGTTTAATGTTCACTTGAGTATAAACTGATCGATTTTCGTTTTATATTTCTCCGGCTTCTTCAAAAATAGAAACGCAGAAACATTTCGATTTATCATCAAACCACTGTCAACAAATAGAACTTAATTGGAAGTCTTTCCTTGAGAATTATTTGAGATTTCCACTATCCAATATGAGCTTGGATTACTTGAAAGACAATATTTGTTGTCGATACACCAAATTTTAAGATACAATGATCCCTCAATTTGCACGATACTAATCTTACATACTATTTTTTGTATATTGTATTGATTAACGCGGTCATGTCGATTTAGCAACAAAAAATATGTCTCTCCTGAATATTGACAATCGTAATTGACGCGACTTTGATTTGTGGAAAACGAATACGTGTAAATTGAGAGACAGGTGCCATTTATCATTAAATTTCCTATAATCTAGCTTTGATTAATTCATATTTCTTTTGTTTCAGGTAAGTTGCAAAATTAATCACTTATTTGTGTTAAGAAATACTAGCGTTATAAGGTAAGAGGGTTGATTTTTGTTGTATTGGTTATTTTAGTGTTGTTCGATTTAACTGAATCATCTCCTCAATTTTATGATCATGAATTAATTAAGAGCTTCCATAAAACAACCTTTGATCTTGACAAATCTTAATTGTTTTCCTACCTTTAATCTATTGGATTTTTATTAATGATTCCGGCGGGGCGTTTTTGCTGATTAAAATGGAAATTTATTGATAATTTAGCAACATCATCATTATTATCATCATCTGATCGAAATTAATTAAGACACAATTCTAATTATAGTCAAACACGTGCTGCTCGTTTGTTCTAATTTGAAATGACACCCTTCACAACAAATAAGTTTCGTTTAGATTGCGATACAGAACAGTTGGAGAAGTTTTCCTAAAGTGGGTGGCAAAAAATCGTCAGCGTGTTGTGTTGTTGAGGAAATTCTCACAACATAGCTGCGTTAAATTACACGGAATAGGTTTTTGGAACGGATTTCTAACCTGAAGGTGGACCTGATATCTTTCCAATTAACTAATAATAAGATCAAAGTTGACGATTCTCTCTTTTAAGAAAAGCGATCATTTTTCAGCTAGTAGAATTTAAAAGGGGAAAATGCATAGACTTTCTCTGTCAGTGTAGAAAACTTTCGATTTCTCATGGGAAACACTGTAAGGAATAAAGATTTGACAATGTAACGCAATTTTGCAGCCTCTTGAGTTGGAAATTAAGTTATCACCAACGCATCATTTCCGTTTTTCAATGCGACCCATCATTATTAAACATTGTAACTTCTGTACATTTTAAATGGTGAATTTTCTTTTCGTTTCCAAGTGAAAAATAGTGTAACATTTTAAGTTTTCGGAAAATTTTATTTTCCGATTTAAATTTGAGATCAGATTTAAAGAAGTTTTGCCAAATTTTGCTTTTAAGCTTCGTTTTTTTTCTGCTTTTAAACATGGCTTAGTATTTAATCGAGCTAACGCTAGGCTTACATACAATTAGAAGAGTATTTGCTCCTGTCTAAACCTTTATACATTGTGATTCAAAAGAAGCGCATAATGCAAATAACTTCTTTATTTATCAAAATTTCGAAAAACGCCCAGACAGGTAACTTTTTATTTTTTTTTGTGGCTGGGTCAAAACGACTCTACCAGTTACCATCGCGAAGAAATAGTGCCATCATTTTTTTTTTTAATTAGAACTCCTATTTTTGATTTTTTTTTTTTGGAAGAGCATGTAAAAATTATTGGGGATTACATAAGAAAATTTTCGAGAAAAAATTGTTAGTTTCCAAGACTTTCAGTAATCACAATTGCCATGCATCAGCATAGTAAGTAGAAAACACAATACCTCTGGATAAGCATTACAAGCATTGATTTATTAAAGGATCAAGTAAGCATAGGTTGAATTTTGGTCATATGTATGTAATTATTGACAAACATGGAGGATTTAATTATCAAAAATAAAAAAGAGAAATTTGAATGATTGTTAGCAATGGAGATGATACAAACCATTAAAGAGACCAAATTGCGCTTCAGTTTTACTCCGCCTTTTATCTCCATTGCTAACAATAACTCAAATTTTTCATTTTATTTTTGACAATTTGATTCGTCATGTTTGTCTATAATTATATCAAATATTCAAACTATGCCCTTTTGATCCTTTAGTAAATCAATGCTTGTAATGCTTATTCAGTGATATTGCCTTTTTCGTATACTATGCTGATGCAAGAATATTGCGTTGACAGAAAATCTTGGAAACTTTAACAATTTTTTTGTCAAAAATTTTCTTATATAACCCCTTTTATTTTTACATTGAACGCAGAAAAATATGTCCTTCCAGAAAAAAAAAATCCAAAATTGGGGTTCTAATTAAAAAAAAATTGATGATAATGCCATTTCTTCGCGATGGTAACCAGTCACAACCCAGTCACAAAATAAACTATTAAAAAATAAAGTTACCTGTCTCGTCGTTTTTCGAAATTTTGATAAATGAAAAAGTTATTTACATTATGCGAAACCTTCGACTCACACTGTAGATGCACGTTTAGGTCAATTTAGTGTAAGATCTTTACAAGAAAAACCTGAATATGGGAGGAAAACTGGGCCTAAATGATCAAAAAAAATGAGATTCAGACGCTTCCCTTAATTTTTGGACTGTCTCAGGGTAAATTTGCTAGTAAATTGTGTTGAGGCTCTATTTCAACAAGTTTGATAGTTTTGGAGAGAGATTTCGAATTTGAAAGTAAGTTTTGCAAAATTTTCGCCCGAAGCTATCAGTTTTCAACATATTTAACTTTTTATTGCTAAAATTTAGTCTGAAATTTCCTTCTTAAATCATTTTATATCGAATTTTGTTACTTTCAACTATTATTTTGAGACATATGTCTTCCCATCTTTCGAAAAATTGCCTCGTTGATAACGTTAATTTTTTGGACATTCAGAAGAATCCTTCGATTTGTTCCATATTCAATGCGAACAATTTAATATAGGCTAACTTATGGGGAAAATATAGGAAACCTATGCTTCTCTCAATTAAAAGAAATTTTTTTTCAGGAATTCTAATCTGAACCGTTAATATATTTTTTTTAACTCCCAATGCCCCATCAATTATGTGACAATGTAATCGAATAATTAACAACAGTTAGTAGCTTAAAATGCCCTTTAGAACAAGAGATTTACTTTGGAGTGAAAAACAAGCTAGAAATGATAAATCAACTTTCCTTTTGATTTTTCAAGACTCCTAAAAAGTCAAAAGTATCAACTACAAGACTTTAGCGAATTTCGAATTTAACACTTGATTTTGATCTTTTCGGCAAATTTGGCTGTATGCAAAGACTAGTTAGTCACTTAAGAAGCTTTTTTGCTAAATTTTGCTTTTAAATCGCTAGAAGAATGAGATTCAGACCCCTTGAATTTTAAATCTGTTTTTGAGTACTTTTACTAGTAAATTGTGTTGGGGCATAATTTTGTCATATTTAATAGTTTTTAAGCAAGATTTTGAGTGTTAGTCAAACCAATAGTTTTAAAAAGGCTTTAACTGTTAGTGTAGTTTGGATTCTAAGAAAATTTCTCTCTAAAGATCCACTTTGTATCAAAATTAGATATTTTTAGCCAACTCCTTAAGGACAACCGTCAGAAAAGCTAGTTTTAAAGGTAATTCTCAGAGTGAAAATTTAGTGCATTTTTCAATGGATTTTGATGCTGTAAACGGCATTTCTTCGTTGTTGTCGTGAATTATCAGGTTTTTGGAAATTCGAACGTGGTCCGGAGTTACAAAAGAAAAACCGGAAGCATGTTTTTTTTTTATATTTTCGTTCATAACTCTGTTAATATTGCTTATTTTTTGAATGAATTTCACACAGCATGTATAAAATTAAAAGCGTTTCCCAATTATGATATTTTCCGACCGCATTGTTAGTTTTTCGGGAAATTTATGAAAAACGAATTGTTATTGTTGTTATGAGTGGCTTACTTCATCTAGTACCGGATAGAGGGCCTCATCATAATTACAGATTGCTTTATCATATATCCGGGGCGAGCACCTTACGTGTTTGCAATGTTGTCAAACCTCTCTTTTATGATTTAAAACCACACCTTCGGTTTTTATTTCTTTTGTCAATTCTCAGTATTTTTTTTGGTTTTTAACGCAGTTACGATCATATATTCGTCTTACTTGTTTGAGAGTTTTTAATTTTTATGTTTTTTTAAAGACATTCTAAACACGTAGGGACGTCTATATATATTTTTGTAATTTTTCTTTCAACCAACAGAACAAGCGAAAAAAGCTTAAAAATACTCGAAATGTTGTACATACGTGTAATATTTACAAAATTACCGAAGGCATGGTTTCAATCATAAAAAAAGAGGTTTGACAACATTGCAAACACGTAAGGTGCTCGCCCCGGATATATGATAAAGCAATCTGTAATTATGATGAGGCCCTCTATCCGGTACTAGATGAAGTAAGCCACTCATAACAACAACAACAAATCGTTTTTCATAAATTTCCCGAAAAACTAACAATGCGATCGGAAAATATCATAATTGGAAAGCGCTTTTAATTTTATACATGCTGTGTGAAATTCATTCAAAAATAAGCAATATTAACAGAGTTATGAACGAAAATATAAAAAAAAAACATGCTTCCGGTTTTTCTTTTGTAACTCCGGACCACGTTCGAATTTCCAAAAACCTGATAATTCACGACAACAACGAAGAAATGCCCTTTCAAATGCCGTTTACAGCATCAAAATCCATTGAAAAATGCACGAAATTTTCACTTTGAAAATTACCTTTAAAACTAGCTTTTCTGACGGTTGTCCTTAAGACACATTTTTATCCTAGATCATCAAAATGTAGTCAATTTAATTCTTACAGTTGACTTGGCACAAGGCGGCTGAGTAATTATCCCACGTTTTTTCCCTCAATTTTCAAAACTTGGATTTTCCATCAGTGTCCTGATGTTTTCCTATGTACCGTGTTTTGCCTCGGGTTATAGGCTCTTATGGTAACTGCCCTTATTCAGTGAACAATTTGTAAAATATTTTGAAGATTTCTAGGAGGGTCTCTAGAGATCATTTTAGTACCAGTGTGAAGTTGGTCAAAAAACGCTCGTTTCTAACAATATCGTAATTTTCAAAGGTGAAGTCCACAAGTTAAATGACTTACAATTAGAATGACTGCTCTCAACATAATTCTTTTAATTTTTCCTCATCGCATTCCAGAATAAATGCAAAATACTGGTACCCATTCCAGAATAAAACGGAGAGACACGAAAAAAAAAGGTAATGTTACAAGCATCTTCAAGACATTCTTTTAAATGAGCTATGGGGCTCAAATTCTGCTAAAATGATCTCCGGAAATTCTCCTATTAATCTTTAATATATTTCACAAATTGCTCGCTAAATAAGGGCAGTTGCCATAAGAACTTATAATCCGAGGTAAAGCACACGGTGTAAGCTTAAAAAAAAAAAGGAATTTCCCATCTTTAAGTTTGTATAAGAAAACCTTCAAAATTTTGCCATTTTTCTGGACTTCTCAGAAAACCACCAAAGAATATGGAGGAAAATATTAATAATACATGCAAACCTAATTGAGAATTTCTAAAAAACATCCAAAAATACAGAATTCTTGTTATGCAGCATGAAATACTCTTCCCAACGAGCTAAATTTTATTGTAAAACGAAAAATAAACGAGAAATCGTTGATCAAAGGAGTTCCATTCCGGTCCTCGAAATTTTCAACGTTCAGTACAATGCAATACAATTTCAGTGCGTACGCCTCTGGTATTAGTTGTTTATTGTGTTTTCCTGCAAATAACACCGTAAGCTTTGAGGCGAAAACGTTCAAACGTTCAATTCGAAGAAACTGAATAGTTCTAAAAGCACCCACATATACAAATTAAATTTCGCATCAATTATGTTGGTGTTTGATGCTAAAGAACTATTAAACATTTAAACTTTCCCCGGAAATTTTTACACCTTCATAGGAAAAAATAAAGTTACTTTTTACATTAATTATAATCAAGATATTTAGAACATGTAGGTTGGATTAACAAGCGGATAAATTACATTAAATGAATCTGAATATAATTGATAACAACTGTTGATTTTTTCCAAATTTGTTGTTTTCATCCAAATAGTTTTCAGTAAATTCACAGATACAAGAAGCTGAAAAAATCGAGGATTCAATAAAAACAACGTTCTTCATCTCGATCTTTGCTTTATACTTACACTTTCATAACCATAATCATCAATTTTATAATCACGTATCTTAATTATATCACCATAAATTGAATTTATATAATTGGAATGTGCTGCCATCAGTGATTGTAGATCATTTGCTTTTTCAAAATCCAATTCGAAATGTTTTTGTGATTGATTGAAAACAAAACCGAAAATATAATGCTGGATATTCGAAAATAAATTAATTAAATAATAACGCAAACACATCAAACGTTTAGTTGTTGTTTTTGTCGTTTTAATTTTACGCGGCACCAAATCTACAATACACGACAATTCACAAATAGAGTGGTATTCTCTAACTTTTTAATTGACTGGCTACCATGACAAAGCTTTTGAATAACCAATACTTGTCTCTGTTCAATTATATAGAAGATGGAATTATAGAGGATGGGATATAAGTTCTAGCCAAAAAGTTAGAGAATATGATTGTATCAGTTGTATTCTCTAACATTTTAATGACTGGTTACCATGATAACGCTTCAGAATAACCTGTTTTATACTTATCTGTAGAGTGAGATAGAAACTCAATTCAATGTGACTATCAGTATCCAGCGCTATCATGGTAATTTGTCGAAAAATTACAGAATACCATTGATACTGTTGCATTCTCGAACTTTTCAACTAAATTCTCACTATGATAACGCTCTTGAATAACCTGTTCTATATTTCAATTACAGATAAGATAAAATTGTAGAGAATAGATAGTCGCCAAAAATTAGAGTGGTACTCTATAATTTTTTGGTGACCAGTTGCCAAGACAATACTGGATACTAAGTCATTTTGAATAGAGCTGCTACCATGACAATGCTTTTGAACAGCCCCCTTTATACTTGTCTCTATTCAATTATACATACAGTCAATATGACAACTAGTAGCAAAAAAGTTAGAGAATACCACCAATACAATCTAAGTATTCTCTAAGTTTTTGGTTGGTTACTTAAATGAATAACCTGCTTTATATGTGTCTCTTGTCAACTGTAGATAAGACAGAATTGTAGAGAAGGTTTGTTCAAAGTGACTATCGATCTTGAGTTGTCATGGTAACAAATCAGTAAAAAAATTAGAGAATACGACTATAGCAATAGTATTCTTTAACTTTATTGCGTTTGGCTCTCATGACATCACTTTTGAATAAGTATTCGTTCTATTCAAAGTGACTATTAGAATCCTGTCTTGTCATGGCAAAAAGTTTGACAATACCACCCTAACTTTTGCAGGGTTGGTTACCTAAATGCTTTATGTTTGTCTTTCTTCAATTATACATATAGAAGATGGAATTATAGTGAATGAGATAGAAGTTTTGTTTAAAGTGACTGGCAGTGTCCAGTCCTGCCATAGTAACTAGACCCAAAAAAGTTAGAGAATACCACTCTAACTTTTACCGCTACAGATCGACAGTTTCTTTGAACAGAGCTTCCATTCGACTCTTTACAATTCCATCATTGAAAAGAGGCAATGATCAATCGTTAAAAAGTTAGAGAATACCACTGATAAATAGATTTATAGTCCATACCTGTATATGACAGTCGATTTAAAGTAAATAACGCCCATTTTAATTTCAATAAAAAATTGAAAATCTCTTTATATAAAATTATATGATCTGATGTTATTATAATATTTAATGGCCATTCTATATCATACTCAATACTGATCAAATTGCAAACTTTATACGTTTCCGGATATAGTCGACAATTCTGATCAATCTTAATCAAAACTGTCGTATAAAAATTCGGATAAATATCCATAATTATATCTTGAAGATGGGACGTTAGCCAAATTTCATTGCCCCAAACTTTTCTCGGTACAGCTAACTGAAATCATTCAGAATTACTTCAATTTTGAAGCCAAATTCGAACTTTAAATATACCTTCTCGAATAAACGACGATAGAATGGAAATATCAAATCGTCACCAAACAAATATAAATGGCGTAAGAATTCGAATTGTTTCTCTAAATTGTATTTCTCTATCAATAGATTCTTTACCATTAGACCGGAAGTAATAAAGCGTTCCTTCAAAATTCGCTTCAATATCGTTTCGAAAATCTGTTGAGTTGGATATAAATTGTTGGGTAGCTTGAGCAATTTCGAAAAAATTGAATCATTTATATTCATATGCGTGTTTTCGTGGAGATTTTCATAGTTTTTATTTAAGACTCCTTCGAAAGCCTTCATAAGAAAACCATCATTTGTGTCGAGTTCTTCTTTTAAATAGTCAAAGGATTCATATTGACTATCAGTATTAGATTTTGCGTCAATATCTTCGTTAATATTTGTTTGTATTTCATAATAATCGTAGAGTTCTTCGAAGATTCGTTTAATGAGTTCTTGATAGATTGTTTCTATAATTTTTGGTTATTTTAAATTAAGAAGTCCGACTACAACTCCTCAAACAAGTGGAATCTTTGATCCAAGATTTCTCCTTTATTTTCCAATCTAAAATCAAGTGCGATAGCTCGTTAGAAAGACCATTTCAAGCTGCTTGACGTTTTCCGTTTTGGGAAATTGCTTGAAAATTTTGAGTTGTAAATGAAAATCTAAGAATCTTGAGCTTTTTATATTTTCCCAATAACTCCGTCGATATTCGTATAAGTATGAAATTTGATTGGGAGCAATCCGAAATTTCAAGAAATTTCGCGATCGGCTCGATGATTTCCCGGAAAACTAAGAAAAATGGCAAATTTTGAAAACACAATTTTAGAAATTGATTTCAGATTTTCCTGATTATTCAAAAAATCTAAGCAACTTTCTAAAACGATAGAACGCATTTAATTTTAGTCAAAAATAAAGCAGAAATCGCACGTTGAAGATTCCAGTTTATTAAAGGAGTTATAGTCCGATCCCTTAGAAACAAATACCTTGACTAACAATGACCGTGTTGTATTGGCCCAACATTCGTAAAAAATGTAAACTACGACCAATTTGTAAAACATCATTGCAGATAATTTTCAAAAAACTATCCGAATTACACAAATCATTAATATCAGCTTGTAATTCGAAGTTCATTTGCCAGTTTGGGTAAATTTTCTGACTGTTATCGTTTAAATTATACGAATTTTTACTGGAATTTCAATCAAATTTGTTAACAATTCGTCCAAACCTGAACGAAATGTGTCGGAATTCAGTTTATAAGCACCAATTTAAATAATTAAATATTTCGATTTAAAGTTTCATAAACATCACTGGTTTTTAATTCGAAAAATTTGTAGCTGCTCGGACACGTACTTTATAACTATTCATTTCCCCTTGAGACATTTTATGCGTCCTTTTTAAGAGTCTCTCACAGAAAAGAATAATCTCGGCTTAATCAAGATTTTGTTTTTATCATTTTGATATAAATTAAAATAATCCCTAAAACAATAGCATTTCATTTTACATAGTTGGAAAATGAGAGACAAGACAGTTCTTGAGAGACCAACGATTTGTTGAAACGTCCTTTAAACTTCTTTCCAAAGCTTTATTTTTAATAAATCATAAAATAAAGCGCGGATGTCAAGCTTTCTTTTTGACAACAACTGATTAAAGCGTAATTTTATAAAGAAACCTTTACAAAAAGTAAAAAATTCATGTATTCAAAAACATGAAATATTAAAAACTTGCTTTTAAAAAGAATAACAAAAATATATAGACATTAATACAGGATATCGCATAAAATTTGAGCGTAGGAAGTAAATAAAAGTATAAATACTGAATGGGTCTCTTAGCACTATACGTCTATGCCGTAGAAATGTCCTAATTTTACAAATAATATTTTAAGGATTTTTAGGATAGCCCCCAGGGAACATTTTAGCAAAATCGGTACCTCATAGTTCATTGGGGAATTGGCGAAAAAAACGCTTTAATGTGACTATGTCGCAAGTTTCACCAACCAACTACCGTACTTTTCACTTAAAGGTACATAATTTATAGAGCAACTTAGGTTATTTGACGAGCGATCTGAAAAATATTTTATGGATTTATAGGAGAATCTCTAAAGAACATTTAACCAAAATTTGAGCCCATAACTCATCGGCAAGATGGTCAAAAAACGCTCGTTTCTAATCATGTCGCAATTTTTAAAAATGAATTATACAAGCTAAATGATTTAGAATGACTAAATGATGCTCCCAACATTGTTTTTTTTTTGTTTTTCTCCATTTTATTATGCAATGGGTAGAAATATTTTACATTTACTGCAGAATGCAATGGAAAAAAATAAGAAAAAATATATAGGAGTCATTCTGAGTCATTTGAGGTGCTTAGCTCGTTTTCAGAAATCGCAACATTAACTGAAACGAAAGTTTCTTGACCAACTTGCCGATGAACCGCGAGGTTCAAATTTTGCTAAAATTATATCCCAGTACCCTTCTATAAATCCTTAGAATATTCTTCAAATCTTATCAAATAATGAGATTCGGTATATTTGAAGCAACATTCTTTTCCCCGATTTTACCCAAAAATTGTAGTTTAAAAAAATAACCGAACACTTCAGTAATATAAATAGCCGTTCATTAGAGGAAAATGGTAAAAAACAGAAAGCGATTGATTATGATCCATTCATTCGTCCAGATTTTCTAAAATCCGGTGATGAAAAACGGAGGAAAACTATTTTACAACGGTCTTCGAGTTATACTTCATTGTTTTACGTGTATTTGGCGCAAATCAAGTTTTCAACTAATTCTCCAATGAGCTACGAAGTTCTAATTTTGCTAGGATATTCTTTACGAACTACTCTACAAATTTTTTTAGATATTTTCCAACTCGTAGCTACCATAAGAACTAGATACAGACGGTATTATTCAATTCACATTCTTTATCTTGATTATCATGATCCTATAAAGAGAATCTGACACAATGATTGGATCGTATTTTAAAATTACCCTTAAATCCTTATAATTTATCAAAATAATAAGAAAATCGAACTGTATTCCACTGTAAAATACGTGTGAGACAATCTTTTACTCAATAAAACTTGGAAAAAATATGCAACATAAAATTTAAATTTACAGTAACAAGAATTGAAGAATATAAATCAGAGAAATCGATACTAACGAGAATTTTGTATCGTAATAAGAGCGATAATATTGTAAATGAATATTTTTTAAAATACGATAAAAATAGATTTAAACGGCAATTAAATCGCTTTAGGGGTTGAGAAACTCATTTGTTGCTTAATTGTTGGGTCATTTTAAATTGCAAAATAAAATTCAAATTTAAGTGCTTGTTGTTGGGTTTAATTTGAAATTTTAACATCTTTGAAGCACTATAAATGAATTATCAATTCAATATTTGTTTGTATAAAAGTTCCTATAATGAAAACTGTTTAAAAATTTTAATCTAAAAGTTAGTTCTGTGGACATTAACGATTTTAGTTCAACTTCTATATTAGAAAATAGAATAAAACGTTTAAGTCAACGATTACGGTTGAGCTTTAGTTTGAACTATTTGAAAATGTTAGCTCTGTAAATCGTGCGTCTTACTATCAAGTGAATTTCATCTCGGATTACTAATTCTTATGGAACTCTTCTTATCTGATGAGCGACTTGAAGAATATTTTAAGAATTTACAGAAGGGTTTTGAGATCATTTTTAACAATGTTGCAATTTTCAAAAATAAAACGCATGTAGAATGAGCCAGAATGACCCAAACATGTTCTCTACAGAATTCTACATTTTTCTCCACCGAATTCCAAAATAAATACGAAATTATTTTAGCCTCTCCATAATAAAGTAAAGAAAAGGGGAAAACTCAATGTTGAAAGCAATCTGAAGCCGTTTTGAGTAATCTGAGGTGTATAATTCGTTTTTTAAAATCGCAACAGAATACAACGTCTTTTGACCAACATCCAAATGAGCTATAAAGCCTAAATTTTGCTAAAACGATCTCTAGAAACCATCTTACAAATCCGTGGAATAATTTTCGAATTACTCGCCAAATAATGGAAGTTTTTTGTTATTTTTTGCGACAACTATGCATACAAATTGAACCCAAAAAATTCAGGAGCTAAATAAAATTAATTAAAAAGTGACACCTAAATTTGAACAAACTCTTATATACAGTTTTTGACACAAAAAACATGATTTTTTGACGTTTCTTCCCACTTTTTCCATAAACTACACACTAGATTTTCTCAAAATTTGATATAAGTGGAGCTTATAGTGGGACAGAGCTATGGTAATTTTTTGAAAATTTTTGAACTCTTTGATTTGACCGTACTCGACGAAATTGATAATTCAAAAGAAAAAAAATTAGAAATTTGGCTTAACTTTACTTGATATTAAACTTCGGCAATTTGGAAACTTTTCTCTAATGATTTTTTGTCTTTTATCCATTAGAACTCAATTTCCAACTGATTATAACGTAAGTTTCTGTAGACTCTTGTTATTATTATTATCAAGGAATACACTAGCTAGTGTTGATATTTTAATAAGTTTAAAGCTTATTTGGCTTAAAATTCCGGCAAATTTCCAAAATATAAATTTAAACTTAAAGAAAACTTACTCTACAACGACGAACTCCCTTGTTGTGTCATTTAAATCATCATTAACCAACCAATCATTGATGATTTTCATATAATAAACAATACTCTCCAAATATAACGATAATTTAATATTTTGTTCCATTTTATTACAACAATTATTTAAACATTTACGTAAATTTATCAATAGTTTCAACGAACAAATCAACGGTAATGTTTCTTTAAAATCGTCGAATTTCAATTGATCATGTACCCTTTTTAATATATGTAAAATATCGAAATTTTTCTTTAAAAAATCGATCAAATTCAACAATGTAAATGTTGAATCTTGTTGGCGAATTGTATTTTCGATTTTTATTAATTTTTCCATAAATAATTTTGTGATATTTTCAATACCATTCGAGTAACATTTGTACGTTTCGGGAACGATAAAGGGTTGAAATTGTACGGTTAGAGATTGTGAGAATTCACGAAATTCATCAAGAATTTCGATGTATTCCAAAAATGATTGTAGGAAATTCTCAAAATACATCTAAAATTGTTAATTATTAATGTTTCCGGTGCCAAAAAAGTACCAAATTTTAAGATACAATATCTCATTTGTTTTTCAATCTATTTAAATGATATAAATGGTGTTGGAAAGAGTATTTCAAGGAGCAGAAAGTTTTTCGTTTTGGGAAAATTCCATTGATTCGTGAGCTATAGAGGAAAATTTAACAGCATTTTTTTTAATGTAATCTCTGTTTTCCCTCATAACTTAGACGCTCTTGTTTATTAAGCAATGAAATTATAGATTTTGGTATAAAGTTTGCAAATCTGTCAGAAATTTTCCAATAGTCTCGTTTTTTTTCAGAAAATCGATAAAAAGTTGAAATTTTTTTCCTGTTGTACAAGGTTATACTTGGGAGAAGGGACGGCCTTTTCGGAAAATCCAACTTTGGAAAATTCGAAAAGCTATGCGATCCCCATATAACATATCGAACACGATTATATGACATCAAAATTTACAACAGTCAATAGGGAATTTTATCAACTTTGTAAAAATTACTATCGCCAGAAAAATTTTCAAAAAAAAACCCGAAAAATTCAAGAGATTGAAGATTGAGAGATTGTTGTTACCTGAAAATAGACCGGCTTTGTTCAGATAGTGTGCTATGATGCGTTCTTGGTGACTGATAGTATAAAGTAGAGTACCCAAGATTGTTTAACCTCTACTGAAATGTGTGAACAACCCTACTTCTAATAACCCAAGTTTGGCAACCCACCGTAAGTTAAAAACGGTTCAAACGGTCCGTTTTTCAATAAAAATCATATAAGTAATTTGAAAATAATTAAAAAAATGAATAGAAATAATTAAAAATAATCAAAATTCTTATTAACAAATCAAAAAATTGTGTTACAAATTGAAGCCTGTCAAAATTTAATTGAACCTTTTCAGTTGGTGCAACGATTTTTTTCCGTTTACAACAATGAATTTAATGAAACCAATCGAATTTAACAGCATAGTAATTGACAGAGTGTTAAAATCAAATGATGCAACAGATGGATATTGTGTCAAATGTTTGATGTGATAGGCGCAACACTTCTAGTAACTCAAGTTTGGCAATCTCTTTAACAGATGACTACTCAAACTTACACTGTCTGGCCTAGAGAAACGCATTTCTCTTTCAAACCAATTTTTCAAGAATTTTCAAGAAAGGCAATTTTTAGAAAGCTAAATACACACAAGAATGTTAGAAAATTTTCGCGTAACTTTACAAATTTTTCAAAATTGGATTTTCCGCAATTAAGCCTTCTACCCATACATTAACTTCCAAATAACAAATTGTACAATTATAAAGATGTGGGTGGTCCATTCCTTGGTTGATTGATAACAAAAATTAAGAACGATAAAAAATGTACAGTTCTTCCTAAATTACACAAACTATTCCAACATTAAATCACATTTTGATATTTTTGATATCAGCCAAGTGCAGTGTACCAATTTTAGTAATTTTGACGACATAAAGCCGAAATCGGTATAGAAAAATAAAGATAACAAGAAACTACATTTTTTATCATGGTACATTGTACCATTGTTCATCTTTTAAGTTATTCAAGTACTGAGGCAAAATATACACAAGTTGAACACCTAAAGTTGCCTAACCTCTATGAACAAGCGTACGACTTCTAGTAACCCAAGTTTAGCAACCCACTATAACTTAAAAACAATTCAAATAGTTCTATTTTTTTTTTGATAAAAAGCATACAAATGATTTTGAAAGAGTAAAAAAATTAACAAAAATAAAGAACTATGTACGAACTATTACAAAATTCTGTTAATTTGGCAACATATTTGTTGGTGTAACGATTTTTTTAATTTGATAATAAATTTTATAACGCCAGTCAAATTTAACAGCCAATCAAATTGGCGCAGTATTTTCAGATTATCTCAAATATTCGACAAAGACTACAGCAATCCATTTTTTACCTTCTAGTAACCCAAGTTTGGCAACCCACCCAACAGATGGATATTCAAGCTTATACTATCCCACCCACACAACGCATAATTTGTTCGAATAAAACCAATTTATTTACAGACAAATACGGCCAATTTCCAAACGAATTTTCCTAGAATTTTCAAGAATAGACAATTTTCGTAAAGCTGACAGAGTGCACTGTAAACGGTTGTAAATTTTGTTGCAAAATAATTATATTCAATATACGGAAATAACAATCAAATACACTCAATAGTGGTGTGAAATTTTCGTTTAACTTTCCTAATTTTCCAAATTGGATTTTCCAAAATCGCCCCCCCCCCCTCGTATAGAACCGCTTGAAATGAGATATTGTTTATGTTTTAAATCGTTGAAAATAAATTGGAATTTCGTGAACATCTGTAATTTCTTTGCAGAATAAACAATATTCTCAAAATTGAGGTAAAAATATAGAAAATTATGAGAAGTTATAATAAAAAATATGCTCATATATTTTCCTTTGTTAAAAATAATTTTCCAAAAAGCAAAACGTCATTCAATGCCCCTTGGAATGCTCTTTCTAACGCCGTTCAAATCATTACAATCACTTGAAAAACAAATGAAAAATATTTTCTTAACGAAAGAGTTAACTTTACCTGTCGTACACTTGATATTGTAATATTATTTTTAACCCTTAATTCATTACCATAAAACTGGAATACAATCGAATTATGACCACCCCATAATTGCCATATAATCTCCCTAATTACTTTATATTCTGTTATAATATTATCCGGTTGTATATCGATAAGATTATGGCTAATTGTTTGTAGGAAATCATCCCTAAAATTCAATAAAATTTCAACAAAATTCACACAATTATTATGATCAATTAGAAATAGATTACCATCGTATAGCTATTGTAGCTTCTGGATGATTACTGGACGGTTTTAATTGGAATTTCTCTAAATTAAACCACGAATTTTCAACGATTTCTAATAATTCTTGTCGAGATTGACGAAAATCGTAAATATTTAAATCTTCAACTTCTCTAATTAGAAATTGTTGTTTTATTGTTTTATTAAAATCAACGATTCGATCATCTTCAAGTGTATCGTTATCATCACCATCTATATCGGATAAATCCTACAATTATTATCCTTATTTAATCCAAAAATTATTTAATTAATTAACGAACTAATTACACTACTCTCGTTAGAATTATGGGGTTTTAGATCGATACCTTCCATTAGATATTCGTACCAATTGATTTGTTGTTCATCTTCGAATTGTTTTCGATTTAAAAATTCGAATTTCTCCGGATTCTGCCAGAATTGTTCGGTTGGATTAGTCGACATTATCAACAAGAATTTCATTATTGTTAAATGATTCGTTAAATCATTCCGATTGAATTGTTTTATATAATTATCGTAGGATTTCTTCAAATAATTCGCATGACGATGGAACGAATGATAATGGAATTTAGCGATAACATTATCAATATCGCAATTTAAATCTTTCAAATTTGGAAAATAAATATCGGTTGATTTCTTGATTAAATCACAACATAATTGTTCGTAATTATAGAATTTTTGACTAGTATACTAAAATATCAATCAAATAAATTGTTGTTAAATTTGGAGGTTATGTTCACCTGTTCGCCAGTTATATGACGAATTAAATCCCGGATACCGTCGATTATGTCCGGTTTTAATATTGTCGACATTTCCACAATGATATCACACGAAATTAAATTGAAATTTAATTAATTTTCGTTAATTTAAAGTAATTTTTAAACAATTGAATTTGTTGACATTTATTTAAGGTTAGTTCTAACTGTATTATCGACTCTAACAAACCTACTAGATACTTCGATAGAGACGCACAAGAAAGCGCATGCGTTAGAATTATGGATTCATCCCAAATTTACCGAATTTTAATAAAAATAATAATAATCTAATAAGAAAAATTGCAATAAATTTTATTAAGGTTACAATAGATTCAATAGTTTTGAAATTATATTTTTTAAATAAGAATTAGGAGCAATAATTGTAGTTTAGGTTTAGCGACATCTGTCGGTTGAGCTTTCAACTAAAGCGAGTATGTTTCTACTTACCGACATTCAGTGTTAGTTCGTATAGTCACCGTCTGGTGGTACCTTATCGGTATTTCCGTTTAAAATTTTTTTTATCGGTTAGAAATGTGGTTATTTTTAATTAATTTCCGATCAATTTCGTTAATTAATTGTGTATTTCTGTGTTTATTTTTTGTTGATAACAAATATTATTGGTTAAATTCGGGTGAGTTGATATTTTTGTCCAAATTATAAAAATTCGGTTATAACGAACATTTCGTTATTTATCGTCATTTGGATGGGTTAATTTGAAGAAAATCTAATTGATTTCTACTATTTTTGCGATAGTTATGTTAATTGATTGATTAAATTTCGATTATCGTTAATCTGGTAGCGGTCTATAGGTTATTTCGTTATACCCATGGTTCGTTATAAACGTACATACAGGGTGTTTCACGCGGGACTAAAAGTTCATATGCTGCCATCATTTGGCAAACAATTTGGAAAATGTTTTAAGGATTTATCGGGGGGGTCCTTGGAGATCATTTAAGCAAAATTTGAGCCTAGTAGCCCCTTGCGAAATTGCTAGCAAAAGCGCTTTAAACGGAAAATCTCGCAATCTCGATCAATTTTATTTCAAACAAACTTATCCCAAACAAAACAACTTTATGAAAAGATTCAAGTAATATAGGTTTTTTTCCATTTTACTTCGCGAAATCCGAGAAAAACGGAAAAATGTGTTTTCCGAGCTCGAACATCGAAAGGTCATTAACCGCTATCAGATATTGATTATCTACTTTTAAATCTTAGGGAGAACGTTGTTTAGAATAATTCTATGTTCGATATCTTTGTTCTACCCTTTATTACAATTAATATGTAAACCATAAAAGTCACGTACACTTCGGTTGCTGTTATGATATCAATGTCAAGGATTTTTACTTATGTTAGAAGGAAACACACCGAGTTATCGTAAACAATGTTTCCTTTTCGATCTAAAAGTGGTGAACTGATCGATCCCGGAAAACATTTTTTCCCGTTTTCTCGGATTTTGCGAGAAAAAATGAAAAAAAAAACTATTTAGCTTGAATCTTTCTGCTGCTTTGTTTAGAATAAGTTTGTTTGGGATAAGTTTAGTCGAAATTGCGAGATTTTCCGATTAAACCGATTTTCCACCAATTTCCCAAGGAACTATGACCTTCAAATTTTGCTCAAATGATCTCCAAGGACCCCTCTATAAATCCTTGAAATATTTTCTAAATTGCTCCCTAAGTAATGGCAGCATAAGAACTTTTAGCCCGGCGTGAAACACTCCGTACATTAGAAATTTAACCCTAATAGAGAGATGATTCATATTTATACCTTTATTATTTTAAAAGTACGATTATTTGCAATAAATTTTTGAATTATTGTCGTTATTTATTTGTGTATTTTTATCAGGGCCGCAAAGAGGAGGGTGGAGCTGGTATAAATTACCAGGGCCCGGTTCTCCTAAGAGGCTGCATTGGTCCTTTGAACAAAAATTTGAGTAAATAATATTCGTTCAACGACCGTACTTAGGGGCCCGCACTAGTCCATTACCTGGTCCCGCCGATTCTCTGCGGCTCTGATTTTTGTCAACATTGTTGATTAAGTTGTACAAATTGTATAAATTCGTACATTTAACGAGTTTAGTTTAAAAAAAATTAATCACTTTTTACTATTTTCGTATTGATTTTTAGAAATGCTATGTATCTCTGCTTTTGTAACTGTGGAATTACCGCAAGGTTTGGTAGCTCTGTTTCTGCTTCTGTTTCCGCGTTTTTTGATTGAATAGGTAGCGGAAATTATCAATACGAGAAAATATTAATTTACTGAAATCTGAAGATCTGAGGAAAACTGAAGGTATACTTTCTCCTTCCGATTTTCCTAATTCGATCTGAATACCCTCTTTACCACACAGGTTACGATATTTCTTGAGGAAGTGCAGTCCGTTTAACATACAACGGTGACAAGTTTGCTAAAGCTACGAACAGCTGACCCCATTTCACCCTCCCACATCATTCTATCAGACCATAAGATCTCACCGATTTTCCTCACAACGCCACACACGCACCTATTTATCTGCCCAGTTTAAACTATGCAGATAAATCTATTTGTTTTCGCTTGAGAGCTGGACACACAATGATAAATCGGAAGGAAAAGACTGTACAGTTTTTCTTCACCGATTTATCGTGTCTCTCTTATATAGGGTGGGGGCTTTTACTGTGCAATTATGGCAAGGTTTTGGAGCTTTGTTTCTGCTTCTGTTTCAGCGTCTTCTTAAGCGGATATATAACGAAAAATGAGAGAATACTCATTTATTGAAACTTGAAGGTCTAAAGTACATCTTTTCCGATGCGATGTCCGCAGATTTTAATAATCGATATATCACTTCTACATATGAGCCATTGTAATGATTTAAATATTACTAGAAATAATATTTTAAGAGTCAGGAATAGTAATCGGTAAAAAAATGGAAATTTTGACGAATGTTCAATTTTCAATGAAAATTTGAGTTTTTAGGCTTGTTCGAAAGAGCATCTTATGCAGATTACAACTTTGAAAAATATTATGGAAATTTTGAATTATACATGAAAATCTTAAATCATGTGTTTTTAAAATTTTTCTCCATAGCTCAGCTTACATCAATTTGTTTTTAATGATACCAACTTGAAAGAACTTTCCAAACGTGCAAGAAAAATTTTAAAAAATTCAAAAGTTTGTCGAAGATTTTTTTTTTGTACAATTTTAAACATAAAGAATTTAATGTCACATTTTGTTTTGAAGTAGGTTTTTTTCAGTTTGTCGACGTTTTTATGGACTTTTAAGTTTCGAAGAAATGGCGTCAATTTTTTGAATTTATTTTCTGGTAGAGTTATTTTCTAAATATGTAACAATTACAGAGGGTTACATAAGAAAATTTGTAAAAAAAAGTTAAAGTTTCCTAGATTTCCTGTCATCACAATTGCCATTCATCAGCATGATACAGGAGCTGCCAATTTAAAGTGACCGCTTCTTGTGGCTTACCGAAAAACAATTACACAAAAAAATTACTCATTTTAGTGAATAAACGTGATTTACCGAAGAACTTCTACCCAAAATATATCATCTTAATCTATATTCTAAGTTAAATCGTTCAAAATTGTTTAAAAAAATAAAAAAAAGTAATTCATAAAAATTGTAATAATTATCAACCATTAGCTTTAAATGCAAGGAGAGTTGACTATGACTTGTAATCATAGTAACCGTAAACAAGGGAGATATTGAAAAAGTATGTTATAATGACAATTTAATAAACTCGGTAACTAAAAATGCAAGGAACTGGAATTAGTAAGTATATTGAAAAATAAGTTTCGGAAGTCCATAATTCCTGCACGAGACCAAGTTTAAAAAACGAGTGCGGTGGCACGAGTTTTTTAATAGTCGAGTGCAGGAATTGACTTCTGAAACGAATTTTTCATACTATTTTTCCTATTTTGCGCCCCTTTGTACCCTTTTTTAATAAAAATTGAACACTTAAAATTTAAGGAATTTTATAGAAGTTGGTATTAAATAAAACAAATGAAAGTTCTACTTGACGATATTCAACTTTTTATTTGTAAAACGAGTTGATTTTCAATTGTTTAAGTCTCCATATTAATTACGACTTTCAATAAAGTAAAAATGTGTGACGAATTATCGTGTACTCCACCAAAATTACGTGATACTGTTGAAAATGGTATCAATGATTTACTTCCCGGTAAATCAAAAATAAAATATGAACATTGTTATCAAAATTTTCAAGAATGGTGTAAAAATAATTTGAAATAAATAAAAGTTGTTTTCACGTTAATCAAGTGGTCTGTATTTCTGTCAAAGAATGACATTTGAGATAGTCGACAGTGTTACCAACTTCGAAAAAATAAATTATCCCAGATTTTCCACACTTAAAGTAGTTGGGAAATTTCCCTTCCTTCACTACTTTTAGTGTGGAAATGATTTTATTTACAACGCAAAATAGGAAATAGTTATTTTCGATATAAGTGTGGAAAGTGCGTTTTTGCGAGACGAGGGTGTACGTTGGAGCACGAGCGTTAGCGAGTGCTCCAACGTACACCCTCGTCTCGCAAAAACGTCTTTCCACTCGAATATCGAACACTATTTTTTCTACGATCGAATGGAAACTACAGAAATTTATTGAACAAATACAATAATTATTTGTATATTACATTATTAATTCAATATATTCAATAAAATTGACACCTTATGATTCTGATATTGACAACAAATTCAAATCAAGCCATCATAGAAAATTAATACCAACAGAAAAACATTCATTAAATTAATATAATGTTAGTTGAAAATTAGGAATTTTTAAAAAGTTAAGTTGCGTATCATTTTACATTTATTGATTATTTCGTTAGTGATTGACTTTCAACTGTTTTTATTTTCAACAACATTTACATATTTATTTATTAGCCGTAGACAAATATTAAAATCATTGTTCATAACACATAAAAATTGTGAATAAGAATGGAAATTGAAGAACCTGGAACTCCGTCAGAAATAACAGACACTGCAAATGAAGTGGTGTTAAATTAACTTTCAAAAAAATCAAAACAAAAATATGAGAAGCTTATAAGCGCTTCTTGGAATATAAATTAACAAAAAAATGTAAGTTCCTTTTCGGAGAATACTATAATAATAATTAATTAATTAATATAATGTAATAATAATAATTAGGTTGATTTATTAATCTAATTATTATTGTTTTATGTTAATATAATAATATAAATTGAACAGCGTGCGAAAAGTGATTACTTGCCACCCTAGAGTGGAAATGTACACTTTTCCATGGTATTATTTGGAAAAGTAAAAATCACCAATCAGAAGCCAGTATTTATTTTAACTTTGCCGTTGCCTACGCGACGGATTAACTCTATGGGAATTTGACACTTTCCACCTACAAATACAGACAGAAAATCGACAGTTTCCGTTCGATCGTAGAAAAAGAAATTTTAATTATCGAGGTTCTAAAATTTTCGTGGTTATATTGGAAATTCTAATGAAAAATTATACACAACAGGGTCCATTTTAATTGATTAATTCATTTATGTAAACCATTATTTATTGGTTTATCTAATAAAATACGCAACCGTCCATTAGTAAACTTGAAATTAGGTTTGTTCAAGTCCTTGTCAAATTCCGCAGCTTTTACTTGTACTATTGGACCACTTACAGGGATCGTCTTGTCTTGTGTTCGTTTAAACCATTTGAATACACACTCATCGATGTCAATAAATAATTATTAGTTTGAATTAAATGTATGTGCAAAAATTATTATTATAATCAATTATTCCATTCATTTTTTGCTTAGTAAATACTTGAATAAGTAAAATCCGTATATTTTCTTTATTTTCCAAAATTTTGTAATAATGTTCGTTCTAATCCTTCTTTAAAGTCAGCATGTGTTGAAAACATTGAAAAAAGTTCCTTATTTCGTATTGTATACACGCAGTATATAATTTCACCGATTTTTTAAATCTGATAACTCTAGTTAATAGTATTTGTCAAAAAGTTTAATTTTTTTGTGCAACAATTTATATCTGTATTTAACAAACAACCTTTCGGGTATTGCGGTACTCCCACAACAACATACATACATATTTATATGTACATACTCACAAAAGTTATTTTTGAAAACCAAAAGTCCATTTTAACTCAAATATTGGATTTATTTATTAATGAAATAAAACAAAATCTCAAAATCAAATTCCCATATAATAAATAATAGCAAATTATGGATTATGTGCATTTCAGGAAAATTCCGGTTATGAGATTCAAAAAAAATTTTTAAAATTAATTAAGATGATGTAAAACAAAGTAAATAGTAAGAAATTTAGAAATGAAAGATAAATTAGAAGAAAATTTAGTAAAAACTTAAGGAAGGTCAAATGTTAAATTTTAGATTTTAATCTTAAACTTTTCTACCGATTCACTTCATTGGCACCTGACAACACTGTTCAGCGATTTTTACATTTTTAATACAAATTCTTAAAGAAAGCAAATGTACTTCAGTGTGACTTCTATTTTCTTCTCTATTGCCAGTAATCTACAAAATTTCTCATTTCATTTTTAACAATTAAATCCGGTATGTTTGTCAGAAATTATGTCAACTATTTAAGCTGCGCCTACTAGCTCCCTTAGTAAATCAATGCTTGTAAAGCTCACTCAGAAATATTGTGTTCAGTGTAAATCATACTAATGTAACGATACTGTAATAACAGAATATTTTCCAAAAATTTTCTCATGCAGCCTACTGCAATTTGTACATCTTTGAACGCAGGAAAAGGTGTTCTACTAGAAAACAAAGTCAAAAATAAGGGTCCTAATTAAAAAAGAAAATGATGACGCCATTTCTTCGTAATGGTAACTGCTAGAGCCGTTTTGGCCTAGCCACAAAAAAAAATATTAAAAAATATAAAGTTACTTGATTCCCACTGTATAATAATAACTAAGTTGTCGTGTGTTCACAAGTATTATTGGAAGTTGTATCAAATTTTCCCACTGAAAAACGTGCAATTTTACATTTTGTATAAATAACAAAATTTTCGGAAAGTAAGACGAATATTTAGTAACAACAATATTATTAAATTTGTTTATATTAGCTTTCTATATTTTCATAGTATGTTGTCACTATTGTATGAGTGTAGTTAACCGTTTACATCGAGAATAGTTATGTTAATTTTAGGTTTCACTACGTTTCTTAAATAGGGCTGTGTTCCTGCTTAAGTTACCATTAAGTGTAAACGGAGGGTTGATATGATTTTCAATATCAAATTGAACTGAATTGAAGCAATAAAATGATTTTCAACAACTTCAAACTGAACTGAATTGAAGCAATAAAATGAGTGTTTCAAATGTCAAAAAAGATTCAGTATCATCCTAAAGATGATATTCCAATAGTAATTTAGAGACAATAACAATTTACATAAAATTGCTTTGATTGTTTTATCGAAAAAAATCAAAGATGATTTAATTTTCCTTTTACGGTTTTCAGTTAGTTTGCTCTCACTTAATTCTATTTTCTTTTTTATAGTTCTTAGATTGAATTGATTCTTCTTACATTATCGAAAGCTCTTTTTTCACTAGTTAACGTTATTGTTTTTATAGGCAATTCAGATTACTTTTTGTAGAGAATTGTATTTACTATTTCATTAAACCTCAAGCAAATTTATGTCCTCGAAGTTTTTGAGACAGTTACTGTCTACTGTTATGTATTTCTAAGTGAAAGTTTCCTTCACCATTTGTTTATACTAAAATAAGATACTTTTACTGTAACTTATGCATTTGTTACTTTATTTGTGTCTTTTTAGTTATCTAACAGTCGTATTCTCTAACATTTTGGCTATTCGTTACTATAATAGTGCCGGAGATCAACAATCTCTTTGAAAAGAAGCAAGCAATTATATTCTCTAACATTTTGGTGGTTCGTTACCATGACAACGTTGGAGTCTTTTTCGAGTAAAATATTTTATACTTCTCTCTTTTTATTTACACATACGATGGAAATCTAAAGAGTAAGATAGATGCTTTGATCAAAGAGACTGTCAATCTCCAGAGTTATCATAGTAACGAATCGTCAAAAACTTAGAGAATAAGACTGAAGAAACACATTTTATAGCAATAAAGAGTCAGCGTCTTTTTTTACTTTCTTTTTTTTTCGTTTTGAAATAGCTTGGAAAAATTGGAATTTGTAATTAGAACGACCGGCCTTTCAAGTGCCAAACACTCATTTCTGTTTTTGCCTTTTTAATGGTCTGCTCAAAGGCAGTTCTTTTAAAGTGACTGTGTGAAGAGTTTCACATAACCGGGCAGGTTATTGAAAAGTGTAATTTTCAGTCTATAACGTTTTCATGCTAAGGAATCGCCAAAAAGTTAAATAATATCAATGTAAATTTAATTCAAAGGACAATGACAGTATAGTTTGAATAGTTTGTTGTAGCAAAAATTATGGTTTACGCCTTTAATTCTGCGACAGAAAATGCAAATAATGCTTCAAAGCAGTTAAAATTTAATAAAAATCTTTGGATTATCTAATTATCACAATTTATTTGTGAATAGAAAGTTTTCTTATTATATGATAATTTAGTCAGGAAGTTATCTTAAAATCGCTTCTAAGAGCAAGAATTACTAAAAGTTAACAATTTTTAATGGAAGTGAAATTTTAATTTAGAGATCTTTTCATAAGAGATACGTAATGAAAAGATGAAAATTAATATGATTCAATAGCAAAATTCGTGAAAAATTTGTTAAAAGATTAAAAATTCAGCTCTGCAATAAACTTAAGGATGTCTGTCAAATGCTTTTTGTACCTAATTAAGGCAAAACATTTTGGAAATTTTTCAAGATTTTAGCTCGAAACTCAACCAAAAATTACTAGCTTCTTTTCAACTAATACAGTGTCGAATAAATATACTTACAATCATTTGTACTTACAAAAGATTGGTATGATGGTATGAGTATGCAAATCTCTGCTTTTTTAGAGAAAAGGGTACCTGTAACATTATCGAAAATGTGCAAATTTGCCATTTACATGACCCAATAATAGAAATTTGATGATCAACAATTTAAGAGTTAAAGTGTTAAAATTTTAAGTAAAAGTGTAAGTGTTAAAATTTTAAATATGACTCGAATTTGAATGCTGCTTTCAAAATTACATCTCACAACCAGAGTGTGAAATTTATAATTTTTTCACTGTTAAAAACCAAATTTAGAGATGAATGGACATTTTAAGCCATAAAGGCAGAATTTGGCAACAAAAATTTAAAATTTGTGGCTAAAATGCAATAAAGTCTGACCAATTGTCTTCTTTGTTAATTTCCCCGACCAGAGGGTAGGGAAGTTATTAGTTTCGGACCAAAATTTCGAATTCGAGATTTCACCAGATCTTTACGTTTTGAGGTCCCCTGAACACGTTTTTGAAGTTTTTAGCTTGATGTGTGGGCGCGCGCGCGTGTGTGTGTGTGTGTGTGTGTGTGTGTGAGCCTGTCGGTTCTACAACGATTACTCAAAAACGCTTTAACCGATTGAGTTCAAATTTGGCCAGCAAAAACTATTTGGTGGCCGCTCGAGTTGATTAGTTTTTGGTGCCAATCGGACCACAGGGGTGGAAGGGGGAGGGGGTTGATTGAAAAAAATTCAAGATAACATATTAATTTGATATCACCAATCGAAAGGGCATGTGCTTTTATGTCCGAAACAATACTCCTCATGTACGATGTCCTTTTCTTTTTTTTAATTAGGGCACAAAATTGGCAAAATAGTGTAGTCAACCAATTCAAATTTGTCGCCTTCTACAAGGGATCGGTTGCCATAGAAAATTCAATTGCGAAATTTTGAAATGACAGTTCTGTGGTTCTGTCAAAATTTCGCAATTGAATCGTGTATCGAGTTTATAAGAAAGTTGAACTGAAAAGTGTGTGTGGAATCACCGATCAGTCAACAGAGTTTTGGTTGACGAGGTGCTGGTTCCTCATTAAATTTTTCAGTGGTGGTGAGATAGCCACGGCTCTTGATTCCCGATTTTGATTTTTATAGTAAGTTAGTTTTTTTTTAAACTTGGACTCGTGCATTAATTGTCGACTTCCGATACTTGTCTTTAATATATTTTTCTAATTCATGATTAACTATCCGGAATGTGTCGGGGAAGTTATTAGGCCGGTTCTTAGATTCGGCCCCTTTCAAATTTTTTGTTTAAGCAACAAGTTTGATAAGTTTACATTTTATCTAATTAAAAATGTCAATATACGGGTAAAATATAAATTTTGTAACTTTTCCATTATTAAGTGCAAAAATTTTAGAAAAATTGTCAATTTTATGCGATGAAAGTACAGTTTAGCAGCTAACGCTCAAACTTAATTACTAAAATTCGTATAATTTTGCTAAATTAGTTAGTGCTACTTTCTATAGCTAAAATAGACAAACTGCAGCAAACTTTCAATTTAGGTTGAAAAATCTTACGCCTGTTTCCTTTGCATTCAAGTGCCTCATTGACTCTATTCTTGTTCCGTTGTTAGAAATCTAGTAAATGATTTATTCAAATGTTTAAAAAACTGAGACATCTGAATTTATTTTGATAAATATTTCATTTTTATACATACATATGTTGATATCTATATATAGTCCTTTTATGAATTATTCGCGAGATGATAAAAGCGTATAATGGGCATATTTTTCTAATATTTTTAGATTTATATTTGTCAGGAAATCATTGTTTTGATAACATTCTTTTCATGCACGGCATGTTCGTTGGTTTCTTCTTTTAGTAAATTGACGATGTATATTGATTATGGTTGAAAAATTGTATCCTTGGGTATAAAATTACAAAAATTATTTATTGCGTTCTTCCTTAATGTGTATTTTTTGATCCTAAAATTATGATTTATTTAATAACTGTCTTCGTCCGATAATTTTACATTGAATCTGTTTCAACATTGATTAAATATTTTATATTTACTACAGAAGAGTTAGAAGGAAATCTAAAAAAAATACGTGCTCTAAATAACTTCAAACATCCAACAATCAGTATTTATTAAAGTGTTTCAAACTTTTTGCTAGAGTAACTCTATTAAACAATGTGTAAAGAAGAACTATTGTATTAAGTGCATAACCGCATGTATAACATGTTTTAGCTTTTCTCTAAAAAACAACATAAACATGGCTAATCTTAAAAATAAATGAACATAAAACCATCAATATAAAATTTAATTTTCTCTATTCGAATTAAAAATGTGTTGCTAAATAACCGCGAATTTAGGCACACCAACTTTAAAAACAGTTGTAAACTTCCGTATTGTATTTGAATATTAATGAATAAATTAAGGCAAAATTAACGAAGACGAACTTTTATATAGATATGCTGAAAGTTCAGTGTTTTACAATGCTAAAAAAACATAATTTGTTAGAAATGGAACAGTTTTTTGTCTCTTATAAATATGTTTCAGTATTGTTGAATCGAAACGGATCATCAGTCTTATTTCAAGTCTCTTAGATGGGATATTTTTTTTATAAATAGACGTCCTCCTACTACATAAAATTTTTGTATTACAAATGATGTAAATGTTTTTTTAAGAACTATTTTTCAAAACAATTTGATTTGATGAGCGGATTTAATTATGATTTTTTCTTATTATCAAAAGACAGAAGGAATAATAGAAATAACAAGCAAGCTATCAAAATGGAAAACCTTTGTAATAGCTTATGGCTTACTCTGAATTTGCTTTTGTTAATATTTACCTTTATTTGATGATAAATGAGTTTCATAACAATACGTTTTATTGTTATGAAAAGTGGATTACGTACAAACAATTGTAGTATTTAATCAAAGTGAATTTAATGTGAACTAAATGAACAAATTCTGTATTAAAGTTATCATTAGAAAGATAATCAAGTCGTTTACCCTTCTTTTAACCACTTGCTAAGTTATTTTGATACAAATTTTTGGACAATAAGGCTACTTTGAGCACCACTTAACAAAAAATTAAAAAAAGGAAATTAAAATGAGTACAGATTAGAATTGTAGCTTTAACTTTCTTGTATTTATCGGTGTATTTCATTTAATTTTGTAGATTATATGGTTTTCTAAGCCTTATAGAGCTGAAAATATGTAAAGTTATATTTAAAATCGAGTAAAACATCTATTTTCTTGATATCTTTTATCGTTTTTGAGATATTTCAGTTCTACTGCCTTGTGAAATGTTTATATGTACAAGGTGTTTCACGATATTTCTTCCCGCAGTAGCTTGTTACTTTGTGAGCGTAGTTCAGCTTCTTCTTTCAACTCAGTACTCTGCATTACCGACAAATAATAGGTTGTCGGTAATGCAGATTATTGAATTGAAACAAAAACCTAACCTAAGCTCACAAGGAGGAGAACTATCATGAAACACTTGGTATAGTTGTTTGTTTTGAGAGAGACTTCCAATAATTCTTGAAAAAATTACTACAAGAAAAATCGTCTCATATAAAACGTTTCAAGTTGTTTACTCTTATTGATGGCATCAAGTGTCACTTGTATTTCAACTAAAAACCCCTAAATGCACACTGTAAAAAATTATAGGAAAATAAAGGAAAACTCCAACTAATCTAATCAATAAGCGGATGGTTTAATTGAATTTTAATCGATTAGAATTTTAATTTGCTCTTCTCCTAGTAGTTGAAATTCTATTTGTTTACTAATTGTATGTAAACATTCTTGCCCTTTTATCATTACAACCATCAATCAGTATGCTTTTAACATCAATTACGACCATTAAGACTGTTCAAAATAACTAACTGTCTGACCTACTTCATCATGAAATTCTTCTTAATTAATTTTATATATATTATCGATTTCATCAATTTAATAAAGCTAGCCAGGCAATAATTGTAAAACTAAATAGGGTATTACTACATATAAAATTGTATTGTAGAATTTTTCCAACTTACAATAGATCCACAATAGATTTCCTTTGTGGCATATAATTCTCAAACTTTTATAAGAAATTTCCCACTTGTAAAAAAGAGCTATTGTATATAAGGAATATGATGAAAATTTCAAGAAATGACCAGTTTTAATGAAATTTGATTTGATATTTTTATAAAAACGTCAATCAATTGCTCAGTGTTTATTTTATTTGAAATTCCATTAAGTTTACGTGCCAGTAGTAGTGGTAGTTTCTGCTACATCATCCACTGAAGGTGCTTGTGAATTGGTGTCGTTAGGTGGCGGTTGACAGTGAGGTCCACCAGGTCTACCTGCCCATGGTGGTGGGCCTCTATTAGCCCATGGTGGTGGACCATTACCCCATGGTGGACCTCCGGGCTAAAAATCGTAAAATTATACTAACTAAATAAATTCTAAGTAGAAATACCTGTCCAAATATCAGAGCAAATAATGAAATTACAATTAAAACGATATATACACGATTCATTATAATTATGATTTTTCAACAAAAATTAGCGCTTTATATAGTTCGTATTCGCTAAAGTGGGATTTAAACAATTTTTTAATGACTATCATTATATGGTTGCCCTTGGTTTTTTGCGATAAATGCAAAAAAGTGTTAACGTTATTAATAAATCATACCTTACTTGTGTGTTGTTGAAATTCTATATTATTAACAATATGTATATGTATGTATATTATAACCCTTGAAAAATAACCCAAATCTATCCATTAATCACCACAAAATAATTCACCATTATTTACAGTCATTATCTCTAGTATAGGTTATTCAATTTTCTTGTCGACCTGTTGCTTAGGACCCTGTCTTGTATATAATCTGGTAGGAGAATATAATTTATTTGTCTATTTCTCCATCCAATTGCTACTAGAAAACTTGGCATTTTTCCAAATAATCTCTATGTATAAAAAAACAAGTAAAGACGACACAATAAGTAGACAGTTTTTGAATAACTTACATTTTCCACTTACTATTATGATAACGATTCATTGTTAGAATATCATAAATGGAACAGATGAATTTATATACAATGACAATATTTTTCGGTAATGTAGGTGTTATATAATTACTTCTATCATTCAAAATGTTTATTATAAATTAAAACTTTATAGAATTATTTCAATTTCCTCTCATTTAACAGTCAAGTCCACCTCAATGTGCTAGATGATATTTTAAGGATTAATCTCGAAAAGCAAGTTTTCCAGTTTTGCGCGAAAATCTTCTAGTCATTCTTGTTTGTTTTACGTGCATATTCTGTTGGTGAATATAGCAACATTGTTTGGTCAAAATAGTTTCCCAATAAATTTCCAACGAACTTTGTAGTTGTAAATTCCCCAAAATGTTCCCCAGGGACTATCCAACATATTTTTAAATTTCCTGTTAATTATAAGAGCCACAATAATTAAGTGCCGTTAGCTGTATTTGTGGATCCTAATTTAACACGCAGTTTGAATTTACTGGTATTATTAAGGATCATTTTTGGGTTGCAATATAAAAACCATAAAGTTTATATATAAATTTTCCCAAATATTGTAAAAATAAAGATAAATTTTCCTATATTACCACTTTATTACATATCTCAATATTTGAGACAATAATTTCTCATTTTATATATAAAGGAATTGTACGTTTAATAAAAGTCGGCAATTTTATTCGAATATATTTAAAGTTAAACTTTTGAATTTATTTTATATTATCCTTTTATAATTATAAATAGTCTCTATGGAGATTTGTATCGATTTTAATTACTATTAATTATTTATTATGTATAATTAATTTTGCATTTAAATTGATTATCAGTGTGTCATGTTTCTGTAGTAGCAATACAATTCGAACAGAAATTGATGGCTATAATTTAACAATAAGTCTTGTGACCTATACATAGATCAAAAGTTGTCGAATTGAACTACTGAAATAAATGATAAAATATTATTCTGTCAAGATGAAAACCAGAAAATATATCTATAAAATTGTCCTCTGTAGAAACAACTTTATATCCAGATATATCTTTAAATCGTGCAATTTTACTCGAAAAGGTTTCTAGAACTATTTGTATATTTGTTAAACGTTACGTTAGTCTTTGGTATAACAAACTCACTTTTACTTAAACTTAAAATTTTGGTACATCCCAAATTTGTGACGTACATTTCATTAGTAAGGATTTGAATAATTAAAAGTTATTGATGAAGGATCAGAATTTTGACAGAAACTAGTCTGATAGGTCCTGGAATAGAAAAAACTTAATTATACAAAACAATAAGAGATAAACTAAATTCGATTATGGAAATAATAAAGCTATAAAATTGTAAAATATTGTGCATGGTAAAAAGAATTAAATCGTGCTAAAAAATGTGGGGTTCATAATTCTCAATTAATTCCAGTGGATGATAGAAAACATTACTAAACGAGGTGAAAAGGATTCAAAAACTTACAATTTGATTAAAACTAAAGCGCAGAAGTTGTTTGGTTTGTTTTGGCGATGAAACATGTGCTAAAGTTTACCTCATTACACTTTTTAGTCCATAATATTACACACAAATCTTTTCTGAGCTTGAAACGTCATATTACGAAAACGACAAATGATATCGAGATGTTACATATTTTGTTCAATTCGAAATACCAATTTTGTTTTGCATTAAAAGAAAGGCTGTAAGTGGAACTCAGATACACAATTATTAACAATAAAGGGGCTACAGCTAGACAAATAAGAGAGAGTGAAAGCCACAACTCTGAGCTACACCCATCCAATTTTTTTTTTGTTTTTTGTGAAACAGCCTTTAGTGTAGCGTATTTTTTTCGAAACTCTTAAATTCGCGAAGAAAGGGGGAAAATGCAGACTGCCTCTTAAATTGATATCGATTTGAAGATGGGCATATGACCACCAAATATACCACACCGAAATTTTTCTGAGGAACCTGGAAAAAGTTACTACGAGGTGCTTAAATTGTGCTCAATAAGAAACTACACTAACATTTAAGATTTTACATAAATTCTTATATAATTAAGTCGTGTCTTGTTATTCAGATTAATAATGTTGTATTTCAAAATCATGAATTTAAGTGTTACGATTTTTTTAGTTTATTTTCCAAGTAAAATCCAAACACTTCCACCAATTACCTTATCAAGCGTGAAATTTTAAATTAAGTATTTTTATATTGATGTTTTCTTGGTTCCTCTTTGTTCTTCTTAAATGCAAATTGAAGTCGCATTTTCTAAAGTTTAAAGCTTTTTGAAAGAATCTTGACAGACTATTGGTTTTTATGTTAAACATTAACTCAAATGGAACACTTCAAAGTTGCCTCATTGAATTTTGTCGGTAGTGCTTCTCCACCACTAATATAACAAATCTTTATTATACATTCATTTCCCTTAAGAATCATGTATTTTAGTTCAATTTCAATTTAACTTAATCATGATGTCTATCCTGTTATTGGTCTCATCTTAATTTTAAATTCAATTTTCTTTTATTCTTTTTTACAGTTGATGATGCAGAAACGCGATATTGTCTTGACGGCTGTCTTCTCCAGTCTTGCTGCTCTTATACTACTTGCTGGTATTGGGGCAGCTTGTTATTTCTTTCATAAAAGACGCCGTAAACGTGACGATGATGATGATGAAAGTGCCACAGAAGGAGCATGCAGTCGTCTAGAAGCCGGACAAGAGAAGAAATCAAAACTTAATGGATTTCTTAGTCTGAAGACGCCACTCATATCGACGAAAACATTAGGGTAAGTTTTATCTCTACAATATCACTTTAACTTCTCAATTAAGACAGAATCATGATAATTACTCATAATTAGTAGCAGAGAACGCAAGCGCAAAGAGTAGCTTATACTGGCAACAGTAGACAATATTGCTTGTTTATTTTCATTGAGAGTTACCCTTTTTTAATGTTTTTGTCCTTTAGAACAATCAACGGAGTTGTTTCAATAAAGGTAATAGCGTTGTAGAAAAGAGACGTAAAAAAGTTTTCCATAAATTTTAATAGTTTATGTATTTCCCGGGAGATGTTTTAGATTTTGTACTGCTTTTGTATTTCACTACATAGATTTGAAACAAGATATGCAAAGGGGTAAATTTGTAAACGATAGCGCTAACTGATTGAAATTTTTATTGGTTTCTTACAGCCTACGTATAGGGGTGCTGAGCTAAAACTAGAGTTTTTATGTAGAAAGTTCTGTTATTTAATGAACAGTATAAAAGATAATTTGGAGAAGTTATGGCAGGGTCTCTGGAAATTAATTTGTTTTGAATCTCGTAGCCTATCGAGAAGTTGATCAAAAAAACGTTTGTTTTAGATAACGTTACAATTTTTGAGAAAGAGATACGTCAAATGACTGAACATGACACAAGAATTCTCCCTGTATGTTCTTTTCTTACTTTTCTCCATTGCATTTTAATTGTTTCGTTATTAAATGGGGGAAAAAGAAAAAAATCAATATTAGTAGTGTCATGCAGGGTCTCGCTTTAGGGATCGTTTGTATCGTCCAACGTTTCTTTGCAAATTTAAGGGTCGCGCTGTAAGCAAGCTAGCCTGTCCTCAATTACACTAAAATCTCATAAGAAAAGCATTTTCACTGACATTTGAAAACGACAAAAGATATCGAAGTGGAAAATATCTCATTCAATTCGAAATATAAGCATCTATCGAGTCTAGTAGGTAAAATTTTGAAAATCCGATTGGTTTTTCCGAAAATTGCAAAAAACGGCGTTTTTCGGACAAAACAGATGTTATATTTTCTTTTGTAGCTTAACAATCAGTAAAATGAAACGAATTTCACATTGATAGAAACTAGAAAGTTGAGGCTAGCGTCTCTAGTAATTGCTTTCCTAATTTTCTTTTCCATTTTTCGGAAAATAGCATCTAAATGAACCATTTTTTTCGAAATACATAGCACATTTTAAGTAACTCAGCAGACGATATGGTTGTGGTTTCGAGTATTGTGATTGGCCTAAAAAGAGGAAGTCTCTCGGCGTTTGAGCTAGGCCCGAAAGGCCGTGTTCTCACCAAGAGCAACTGGCAATGGCAACGCAACGACAACTTCAGTTGAGTTGCTCTTGTGTTCTTACTAAGATCGACTGCTTTCAAGCCTCTTGTTTCGGTAGTCCGCCATGACTCCGTAGTTCTTGGCAACTATAGACGACAACTGGCGACGGCGACGCGGTTGACAGCGCTGAAAGCAACCACTTAGCAACTGGTTGCGTTGTAGTTGCGTTGCTTTGTAATAGGTGGGAACACGTATATTTAAACATTAGTGTCGAGTCGAGTTGCCGTTGCGTTGCGGTCGCCAGTTGCTCTTGGTGAGAACACGGCCAAAGAGTTTCGCTCGAAATACCTGTTGATAGACCTGTCGAAGTATAAGGAAGTCAAATAGGGGTAAAAATAAAAGAAGAATTGATTACAACTGTAGTTTTAAGTTTTCTCTATCTATCTATAAGGATTTCATTCAATTTTATTGATTACATAAATAGAGATTTGAGCTCTATTAACATCACTTTTTCAATGCAAACATATGTTTTTTTCAGAAAAGCTACCAATATTTAACATTTCATTATTTTTTTGTCATTTTGGAGATATTTTAGTTTCGCCTGTCCTTTGAAATCTTCATATAATTCCTTGCTTCGAACAAGACCCTTAGACCGTCTTTTTGCGTCATTTGACGTGTGTAATTCCTTTTTAAAATGGCGATATAGTCAGAAACGTTTTCAATTTTACTAAAATAATCTCCGAGGACCCTCTTTTATAAAATTTGTATATTTGAATTTTTTTTCAAATTGCTCATCAAGTAATAGGACTTCCCTTAGGAATGTTCGAGTTCTAAGTCAGGAGCCCTGTATTTTTGAATGTATATTTTTTATTTTACCGGTCGTGTGGTTAGCATCTTTTTTAAGCCGTCTTATAAATTCTTTGATTACTTACAAACCTATTTGTCGTGTCTTATAGCATAAGCATCAAAGAGTTTAAGGAGTTTGTATCAGAAAAGCTCCTATATAATTACCAAGTAACCATAATGCCCCATTAGTAAGGTAGCTAAATATGCTTTGATGTTCTTTCTTTGACGATTTAGTGTCTGATTTAAGTTTGGAAAGTTTCTACATTCTTGAATTCTTGTATTTAATTTGTAAGAATTTCAATTTTGTGGCTCATTTAAAAGAATCCCGCATCCCCAGATTGTTGGAATGATTATTAAAAAAAATGCTTATTTTTGGCTTTCTATAGACTTCCATTTATATTTCATTAAAGAATCTTAAAATTGTGCATCTGATCTTAAACGAAACTTCAAGATTTAATCTTTTGTAAAATGTACTTTAGGATCTTTGTGATATTGATCTTAATAATATCGTGTTTTCACAATGTTATGGTTGTTATTATTGTTAGTAGTGGTGCTTTTATTTTAAAATTATAAGATATTTATATAGAAATAAACTTGGCTTTTATGAGATTACTTGAAGTTATCCAGTTGGGTAGTTTGGGGGAAAAAGATTATATTTGTAGCTTATAACAGTGTTTGATTTTTCTGAAAAATTAACTCTATAAAGATTTTATAACAACCCTTGAGAGTTTCACTATACAAATGTCGTTATAATTAAAGCGAAAACACTATTATATAAACACAATAGCATTCCTCTCCGTTAAATTAGATTGTTTGCCATGTTTTGTTACAATTTAACATTTCCAACCCCCTCCACATTTTGCTTTATGTTCTATTATAGTACCTGTACATAAAATATGAAATACATCATCGATAATTCCAATAATTTTCATTCGTTCAGAATTAATGGTATTATATTTTGAATAATTTAAATTTGCATAGTTGTATTAATAATGGTAGTTGTAGTGTTATTACTAAATGTTGTAATAGGAAAAAGTAAGTTTAATTGGTTTGGAAATGTTGAAAAGTTTGTGTTTGAAGGAGTGCTAGTTTTCAGTTTGAGATATTGTTGGATGTATTTTATATCTACCATTTCCATATTTTGGATTGTTGTTGTTGTTGTTGTTATTATTATAAAAATCGATACTCTCAGCTGCCACCACTACAGCTATCATCACTACCATTATCACAGAATATGCTTCTATATAATACAATAAAACAATATAGACATGAATGTAGAAGTGCTTCCTTCCATCAAACAGTTTTCTACTATGTTACGTTTTATTGTAATCAACAATAGAAATTGCATTAGTGTCGAATAATTTAACAATATTGTAATAGAAAAGGAACCAATTCGTTGATAAATGATTTGTTTTGTTTTTAGATGGGCATTTTGTTAATAATTGATGATTTTTTTTTCTTCATCCTCCGTTCAAAAGAGCTTTGAATAATTCAAATGAGATCTCCCATGGCTTGATTAATTCGTAAACAAGGGTGTATTTTAATTACTTGATAGGAATTTAAACTTTTCTTATATTTATACAAATGCTTAGTTTACAAACAACAAAAACAATGTAAATGAGAATTAATAATTAATCTTAAATAATTGACAATTCCTAATTAAGAATGGAATTTGTTATTTTGTTTCTTTAATACGTATTCTAATCTTCAACAGGGCTGCTGGGCTCAAAGTATAGCTTATATAGGAAGTTATATTATTTGACGAGCAATTTTAAAACTGATTTTATGGGGGATCCCTGTAGACAATTTCTCTATAACATCAAAAACTACGTGAATATGTTTCTCACCAAGTAATGTAATTTATTCATAACATTTAGATTTTTCAAGTTTAGTTTTTATGATTCGCAAAAATCTTTCACCTATCATCGGTCATTGTTCATTCAGAATAATTTACTATCAATTTCTAAATCAATGTTTTTTAACAGTTGCTTCCGTAGTCCTTATTGCCTCAAAATTCACTTTATAGGCCTTTAATCAATAATTTATTACCTACGACACGTGAAATTTGTTGTTTTTGTTAAAATTGGTGAAAAAGGCAATAAAGGAATTCACCGACCGACATTTGAAAGTTTGAAAAACACTGTTATAAATTGTTAAAACTATTCAATGTTTATTTACTTAGGAAAAAGCAATCTTGTAATTCGTGACTTTATCAATTATTTGTATTAAGTGTTAAAGACTTTTTTTTTAAGTAAAAAATTAGTATAACCCAAGCAAATGTAATTGGGTTAATACCCATTAAGATAAAAATTTAATTGAGGAGGCGAATAACTAGTTATATTCCAATTTTTAGGCAATCGGTATACAAGATTTTTTTTTTTAAATTTTTCCTGTTTACAGAGACGGAAAACACGCGAATTTCTAAATGGTTCTAAGTCAATTTACAGGTACAGCTTAAGAAATTTTTGACTTGTCGAAAAAAGGCATTTTTGACAAACTGTCCTATGAATTACGAGGTTCAAATTTTGGTAAACTGATTTTAAGAGACTTCCTCTAAAATCCTTGAAAAATTTTTTGAATTGCTCATAAAATAATAGGACTTTTCATATAAGCTGTATACTTCAAGTACAGCATTATCGTTCATTATTTACATCCTCATGATTAAGTTTCTAGAAATGTATCAATGTTACCTGATTAATTGTAAGAATTCTTTGTTAATCGTTGAATACCGCTAAAAAATGATTTTGAATTGGTTTGATCTTGGAAAATGCCAACTGTTTTTTGTTTATTTGTGTGGGTATGTAGGGGTGATTTTTCGTTTTTCTTTTTACCCTAAATAACCGTCCCCACTACTAACAGCATCTGTATTACCACCACCGACGACGCCGCCACCACCGCCATCGCCACCACTATCATCAATATAGATGGAGGCTGGTTGTGTGAATTTCAGTTTTAGTCGCACAATGCTGACGCCCGCAAGAGATTTCCGGAAAATCCTTTAACATCTAATCTTTAACTTTCGCTTCTCTTCATACTTACTATTAAATAATAGAAATCGAAAAATTATATAATTATCAAACTTTAATATACGTGTTGTGACTGATTTTCTGAGTTGTTTCTCTTGATTCTTTCTCTTATAAAATAATTAATCTATTATTGTTTATATTATTACTGTTCTTGTAATTGTTGTGATCATTATTTGTTGAGTAGTGCCAAATTCAAGTGCTGAAAATTATAACCCCTAAAATAAAAGGCGTGCTTTATGACGTAACGCAGTTCTAAAAATTTTCGTTAGAGTAAATCCGTAAATCGTTGTTGAAACGGCCTTAATACTTTGTTATATTCTTATTTGAAATCGAAAAACAAGGTTTGTATTTTTTCAAAGAGTACAAATTCAACAACATCAATTGTTAAATTATATAAAATGCAAATGGATGATTTTTTTTGTCAATTTAATACGTTCTATTATCCTTATTATTATTGATTTTTGTTTTAATGAAATAGATTTATGATCTTTTTTATCAGAATTGACGTGCATCTCTTATCAAAAGCCAAAAAATTAATATCTTCTATCAATATTGACATTATTATCTATTATTGGTTTATATAATTCAATTTTACTGGTTGCTATCCCCATTAAACGAATTTTAAGATATTTCCTTGATCAAATTATATTTTGAGAGTAAATTTCTAATTATATACCGCGTATTTCATTTAATGGAAACTCTCATTATTTGATGAGCGATTTGAAAAATATTTTAAGGATTTATAGAAGGATCTTTGGAGATTATTTGGTCAAAATTTGAACCCCGTAGCTCATTGGGAAGTTGGTTAAAAAGTGGTTGTTTTAAGAAAGGTTGTGTTTTTTGAACCGAGTTAAACATATCAAATGACTCAATGATACTCGCCACCTACATGTTTTCTTCATTTTTCTCCATTTTATTTCCAGAACAAAATGGAGAAAAACGAATGAAATCAAGCATCTTTTAGATATACTGAATCTTTTTATCTGTGTAACTCGTTTTTGAAAGTCGCAATACTTTGTTGGAAACAACCGTTTTTGACTAGCTTCCCGATGAGCTGCATGGTATAAATTTTACTCAAATGATCTCCAGGGGGTTTCCTATAGACCCTTAAAATATTTTGCAAATGTGTTGTCAAATACTAGGTGTTGTTATAAAAGGTAGGAACATTTAAATGAAACACGCGGTCTATATATTTCCAAAAATCCCAAGAGACTGCCTTCAAGTTTTTGTAAAATTTTATAAATAAACACCACTGTTCATAGGATAGATTAGACATCTTGTATATATTATCCTCTGAACAACAGAAAACTGAGATAATTTTTTGTAAGTTTTCGATTTTTCTTGATACCAACTTTCATTCAAAATATAAGTTCGTTTATAAGAGATTCTCTAACATAAGATGGAATATAGAAGGGTTTATAGCATGTTTAATGATAATAAAGCCGTTATTAAAAACAAGTATTACAGTATGTGAAGGCCTTTAGGGCATACAGAATATTTTTGAGCTGCTTTTTTTATATATTCACCCCTCCGTGACGGTATATAGAGCATAAAATGTCGAAAATACGTTGTTATAAATAATGGCATAGTAGAAATTGTTACAATTCTATTTCAACAAATTTTACGAATACAACGTAATTTATTTAATATTCAAAATATGAATACTGAATTATTGAAGGTTAATTAAATACATTTACTATAATGAAGTCAAAGAGTGGTTATTAAATGTTAAGGTTTACAATTAACTGTTTATCCTCTCTCATCATTCCTTTGAATTTCATTATTGAAATTCTGTTCATACAACCGAAAAACAGGGTTGGTCTAATAATAAAGAAAAACACAAAAAAATTACGAATTATTCTTTATTATCATACATTATGATGTTATCGTTTAAATTAAACTTATTGTGAATGTAATCATCGAAGCGTTTATTTCTGTTCAAATTTATCTTACAATTAGACTTAAACATGAATTGAATAAGTTTAATTTTGTTTTTTGCACGATCAAGCGTTTTTGTTTATTTACTACAGCTGTTGTTTATAAACAACAGTAAAAACAAAAATCTCCTTACCGTTCTTGATACTTAATATACTATTACGAAACAATTGTCAATTGTGGAATTAATATTTGTTTTCGTATGTGGTTTCCAATGAATTTTCCAGTTTTAATTCAATTACTTCATTTATGTTATCTGTTGTTGTTCTTGTTATTTTGGATTTAGATTGATTATTTGATGGAAAAATTGGATATATTTACCACAAAAACAAATAAACACACACCTACACAAAGATTGAAAATGTTTCCATCTCGTTAAATGACAGATCAAGATATTTGTTCGAATTCACACACAAAAAAAAAAACGAACTATAAAAAGTAATAGAACGTATAAATTCTCTAGCATAGGGGTAACGTTTTGTATCCTTATTTATCTCTGTGTAAACATTATCTACCAATGAGAGAACTTGTATTTTTTCCTGCACTTTAATCTGCAATCAGTCTATTGTTTGGATTTAGAGCTTTTTCAGTTCTTTCACATTCTTGCTATCATCATTTTAAAAATTCTAAAGGATTTCTGTTGGTTTTGTTATGTTATACAGTAGACCCCCATGCTCCTCTCTAGCGTGACGAAAATACTACGACTAGTATTCCTATAGAGCGGTAAACAGGCCCGTATAACGCGAAATATGGATTCAATATTTTCACATAGTTTTTGATTTTTCTTGTTGAAGTTCAATAATGAATTTTACAGTTGTCAAATGCAGCGGTTTATAGGAAGAAATAATAGTTAATATACATTTACATTTAATAATACGAAAGAAACAGTTTTACTTTAGTTTTAAGAATAATAAAAATATGCACTATTTAAAATAACTATATTGATGTTAATATTGGATCTACAGATTAGAATCTGTAACATCATTTTCTGAAAATTATATTTTTATCAAGTTCATATATAATTTATTTTGAATTACAAAACTAAGCCATCAAAATTTTTGAATAAATATTGTAAGTAGAGAATTATTATGGATAATTAGACAGCGTATATGTTTTTAAGGACAACCGTCAGAAAAGCTAGTTTTAAAGGTAATTTTGAAAGTAAAAATTTCGTGCATTTTTCAATGGATTTTGATGCTGTAAACGGCATTTGAAAGGGCATTTCTTCGTTGTTGTCGTGAATTATCAGGTTTTTGGAAATTCGAACGTGGTCCGGAGTTACAAAAGAAAAACCGGAAGCATGTTTTTTTTATATTTTCGTTCATAACTCTGTTAATAAATTTCACACCGCATGTATAAAATTAAAAGCGCTTTCCAATTATGATATTTTCCGATCGCATTGTTAGTTTTTCGGGAAATTTATGAAAAACGAATTGTTGTTGTTGTTATGAGTGGGTTACTTCATCTAGTACCGGATAGAGGGCCTCATGATAATTACAAATTGCTTTATCATATATCCGGGGCGAGCACCTTACGTGTTTGCAATGTTGTCAAACCTCTTTTTTTATGATTGAAACCATGCCTTCGGTAATTTTGTAAATATTATACGTATTTATAACATTTCGAGTATTTGTAAGCTTTTTTCGCTTGTTGTTCTGTTGGTTGAAAGAAAAATTACAAAAATATATATAGACGTCCCTACGTGTTTAGAATGTCTTTAAAAAAACATAAAAATTAAAAACTCTTAAACAAGCAAGACGAATATATGACCGTAACTGCGTTAAAAACCAGAAAAAATACTGATAATTGACAAAAGAAATAAAAACCGAAGGTGTGGTTTTAAATCATAAAAAAGAGGTTTGACAACATTGCAAATTAGTAAAGTTTTCGTCTCAGATATATGATAAAGTAATTTGTAATTATAATGAGGCCCTCTATCCGATACTAGATGAAGTAAGTCACTCGTAACAACAACAACAATTCGTTTTTCATAAATTTCCCGAAAAACTAACAATGCGATCGGAAAATATCATAATTGGAAAGCGCTTTTAATTTTATACATGCGGTGTGGAATTCATTCAAAAATAAGCAATATTAACAGAGTTATGAACGAAAATATAAAAAAACATGCTTCCGGTTTTTCTTTTGTAACTCCGGACCACGTTCGAATTTCCAAAAACCTGATAATTCACGACAACAACGAAGAAATGCCCTTTCAAATGCCGTTTACAGCATCAAAATCTATTGAAAAATGCACGAAATTTTTACTTTCAAAATTACCTTTAAAACTAGCTTTTTTGACGGTTGTCCTTAAGTTAATACTTGAAGTTGCGTAAATTGGGCCGACTATGTATACCCCGCATACCACCAGAACCTAATTGACTTGTCGTTTCATAGAGAAATTAGATGCGTGAATAAATTTACATAAACAGGACTCTTAGAGAATATTTTAGCAAAAATTTGACCCGGTAGTTCAAATTTATGTTTGATCAAAAAACCCGTTTTTTCATCAACCAACCGCACACATGAAACGACATAAAACTGAGATCCTCGTAAAGTTGTATTTGTTAGTCACTTTACAACGAATATAAATGAAAGCGTTACTGACCTGTTCAATACCATCTACCATCTTTTTCTTTTTTTATCTATTGCAACTTTTAATTATAATTTAATAAAAATGTCAGTTTATGAATTTGCAGATATTAAAAATGAAAATTTTAAAATTAAAATTAACAATCAAAGTTCTAACAAAAGTTTTAATAGAAGCATATAAAAAAATCAAATCATTATCTTTCTTTTTTTCGTAAATATTGCGCCAAACAAGTTTATTCACGTCGAACGTAGATGCTGAAATCGTATATTGTGTTCTTTTTTACGGAAACAGTTCTTTTTCCTCCTCTTGGGGTGTCCATTGTCAAGCCTATGGTTTTATTTTATTTTTTGTGTGTGTTGGAAATATGTTCCATTTGTTATATCCTTTTCTTATTTTTGATTTATTGTTTTCTATCTAGATGATTTGAGTCAGATTATGGGCCAAATTCTGAAAATGTGTTATATTTTCTAAACTTTTTTTCATTAAGTAATAATTAATAGATAATTGGCTGCATCAGTCTAGTTAGATAGGAAATAAAATGTGATTAAAGTAAAAAAAACCTGAAATTCATATAAAACGACACGTACCATCAACATTGTTTTTAATAAACTCAATTTCAATAGTTTTTCATTAAAACAAAGCTACTGTATTTTACAACGGAACAATAGAACAAAGGATAATATGTTTAAATTTATATAAAATGTTCAAATTTATTTTATTTCATGCATTGTAAGTTTCAGTCACACTACAATATTAGTTTTATACAATATATAAGATTCATAGTTTTATTCTTTCTATTATTGTTTTCAAAATTACCCTTTGTTGTTACTGCTAGACTTGGTGGTATTTGAACAAAAATTTCAATCTAAACGCCAAGAAATGTCTATCCATCTAGTGCTATAGGAACTAATACTATACAATAGTTGTTTTTTATCTAAATTTTACAATTGTTACTCTGAATTTTTAATGTTGCTTTTATGAATATTTAATGTTGCTTATTTTATTATTGTAATATTTTATCTATTCTCTGTTCTGTTGATAAGATGGCAATGTAAATGTAATGGAAGCCGCTTATTGTGATCAGATTTGGATCTGTAACTGTTGAATAATAATAACCGACTAATAACTTTGATCAGAAGATAAAAAATATATACAAATATATGTAATTTTATATGATTTGATTTAGTACCGAGTGATTTTGATAACATTATCCGTGATGATAATATCCGGCGTCCACTGTATAACAAATCTAATATACTACGTAGACCATACAAAACTATGTAGTTTAAGGGTCCCGCTCGAGAGACAGTTCGCCATTGTCTCCCATTACGTCACAGATTTATAGTCTTCGTTTGACACACTTACGAGAAATCAACCGAAAGATAGTCAAGTTGCCCCCAACCTAGACCTAGCCAATCATAAATTTCAAAACCACATTACATCATTGCTGTGTAAGTGTAGAAACAGAAAGAAAGCAGGTTGCCTACTTACTGGTAACCGGCGACTATAATATAGACTGTGACCGAAAAGTTCCGCATAATGCAAATAACTATTTTATTTATCAAAATTTTGAAAAACGCCGAGGTAGGTAACTTTTTATTGAAAAATTATTGAAAAATAAAAAGTGACCTGTCTCGGCGTTTTTCAAAATTTTGATAAATAAAATACTTATTTGCATTGTGCGGAACTTTTAGGTCACAGTGTATATTATAGTCGCCGATTACCAGGATTCGGCAACCTGCTTTCTTTCTGTTTCTACACTTAGAATGTGCAGTTTTAAAAAAACTTGCTCTCGTTAGATGCTGTTTCAGAAAAACGGAAAACAATTAAAACGGGTATGGTTTATTTCTCTAGCCTTAACTTACCTTGAATTACCTATATGTGTTTCATTCCATTTTATTTATTATACAATAATCAGATTATTAACACACTTTTTTGCGAAAAACCTTATTTTTCGCAATTGTCAGAAAATTCCATCGAATTTTCCCAATTTTTTGGGCTCATTTCTGTACAGGTTAGTTAGTTAGTTAGTTAGTTAGTTTAGCTGGGTTGATTGGCCACTAAGGCCCGGTTTCGTAACCAACTTTAATTTTCAAGGCACTTTTAAATAACATTTTGTGTTTCACAATCCTCCTTTAGCTTAAATGGTCCTTTAAATCCAACTTTGGAATTAAAGTGCCGTTGACGGGACTTTAAAATATTTAAAAGCTCCTTTAACGATTTTGACAACAATTGTCATAATGACATAAGCTAATATTTATGATATTTTTTATTCAAAAAAGGGGTACATATAGTTCAAGCTATGACAAAAATGCCCAAAATAACAAATTGACAACAATTAAATCTGGAATTACACCAAGTGGTATACATAAGACTGTTGCGATTTTCAAAAATGAACTACACATGTAAGATGCTTGAGAATCACTCGAAAATCCTTCCAATATTGATTTCTCGATTTTTCTCTATTTTAAAATGGAATAGATGAAAATGTTTCGCTTTTTTTTTGAGAATACAGTGAAGACAATTTTCAATAAATTAGTGTGAGATGAATTCTAAAATAATTGGCAGCCATGGATAGTTCGTTTTTGAAATTGCGGCACCATTAGAAACTAGCACTTTTTTGACCAAATTTTAAATGATTTTCTCTTGAAAATTTCATTAAAATAGTATCTAGGAACTACTGCATAAATCCTTGAAATATTTTTCGAACTATTCGCCCTCTAATAATGCTTATTTTTGAATTATATTCTCTAAGATACACCACCCTAGTTGGCTAGTTTGACATAAAAAAATCCGCGCAATAGTATTTCAGTCATACCAACATCTCACAACTACGTTAAAGGACCCTTTACGTACGAGAAATTTGAAAAGTCATTATGAAACAAACTGATTTTAAAGTTCGATTTAAAGGAAGCTTTAAGCTAAAGGAGACTTTTACTAAAGGAGCCTTTAGGCTTCCATTATGAAACTGGCCCTAAGCCTTACCGAACTGCGACCATTCTGATCTATTGTTTATAACCCTCTCCCTATTACTGCCCTAGAAAGGATATCTTCTTTGCGAAGTTAATTATCTCTCTAAAATCTAATTTACACGGTGCCAGTAACTCGGTCAAGTAATTAAAATCCAATAATAATTTTTCCGTGTAAACCAACGCTTTAGTACTAAATTCTTGTACTCATTCCAGTAATGATTCCAGTCAAATGAATAGAAAGCCATTCTATTTACTGGAGCAAGTAGCTACCCTCTCTCTAGCTCCCCAGTATTTTAGACTTGTGTAGACGCATTGTTTTAGTGGCAAGGCGGTTAAGTGAAATAGGTTATGTTTATGTCTTTGTGTTTTTTTTTATGAAAAATTAGACTATGGTTTCCAAATGGACTGAAAATACTACTGCACAATTTGTGGAACTGTTTCAAGAATATTAATTAACTCTTCATACAGTATTTTAAAACATACTTTTACAGATTTTTTTCGAAATAAATTACGTCCTTGCACGCTGTTCATTTTTGGTTCGTAACTACCAATAACCTCAAAATTCTCTATCAGATTTTACCACAATAATATCGTGTCAATGTACATTTTTAGTAATAATTTTTAGCTACTTGGCCGAGTTACTAACATGACGTGTAGACAAATACTGTACTTTTAAGCCTTCAACCTTAGCGCTCTTTTTAGTTACTTGACCGAGTTACTGTTACCTTGTAAATTAGCCTTAAGAGACCTACTCCGTACCTCAGCAGGCGGCAGAATTGGGCCACCGAGTAAGTCTATTGCGTGCTAACACTACGCACTCACATAATATGTGCTCGGAGGTTTCATATTCCAGTTCACTTAACTTACACCTTTCACTGTCAACTAAGCTCAGTTTTTTGAGGTGGTATCTGACGGAGCAATGCCCTGTCAGAAGTCCCGTAAGGAGTCTTAATTCGTTCCTCGGAAGGTCGAGAAGCTTCTTAGCATTCTTAGGCGAGTAGTCGATGAACATCTTCGCCTGTCTCATTCCCGGAGTTTGCGTCCTGTGGAGCATTTTATTGCACCTTTCCTATTTGCAAATCTCTTTCCTCTATTGCGTTTTAGTTAGCCCGCAAAACGGTTCAGGATTTACGAATGGAGCCTCAGCACTTGATCAATCCAGTTTCTTATTCCGTGGCGATCACCTATGACCACTTCAAACGGAGTTTCGAAGTCAAATCTCCTCGGCATGATATCGGAAGGTTTGACATTTCTGTACAGGTTTGTATTTTGAATCGAATGAGATATGTGCCATCTCGATATCTTTTTCCGTTTTCCAGATATAAATCTGATTATTTGTAATGGGAAATTTTATGTTAACGTTTGTTTAAAGATATGTCCTATTACTTGATTTTTGAGAATTTTTTAGAGGGAGGGATCTAAAGAATATTTTAGCAATAGTTGGACTTCGTAGTTCATCGGACTAAAATAGCCCAAAGGTCTTCAAGTTGATATTTTTTGCTTTTTTATCTTGTGTTCGAGTTACTAGAGAGCTTATTTCTGATTTTGATTCTGCTTATTTGTCGGAAGTAAGGACAGAATGCAAAAAATGATCTTTGAGTCAATCTTACATGTCTAGTTAATTGATGAAAATCGCTACATTGTCCAAAAAACGTTTCTGGCTCGATTAATTATGGGATCTAACTTTTGCTAAAATAGGCCCCTGGTACCAATCTTAAAATATTTTTCAACTTGCTCAGTAAATATGACTTAGTTTTGAACTACATACTTTTAAGTCACCCATCTGGTATAGTTTTTGAGATAAAATATATAATGATGGAATAACCATAATTTTTCAAGGTTTTTAACCCTTTTTCAAAAACTTTATACCAAATTTTCTTAAAATCTGAAGTAGATGATGTCTAAACTAATACCATTTGTAAGATCAGGTAATTTTTTTGAAAAGTTTTTAAACTTACAGTTTCTATTTTCGAATCAACAAGTTATTATTGTCAATCAGGTTAAAAATTTGAAAAGATAGAAAAACAAGCATTGCGGAAGTTACAGAGCAATTATTTAAGTACAAGTAAACGATACAAGCGTGAATGTCGGCAATTTTTACTTAAAAAGTGTAAAAATCATTCCACAAAATTATAGATATAGGTACTAATATTTTGTTGACCATAAAATCAATACATCATACTATCTACAGTTTCTTATGATTTAGTTTTTTCATTGAAATCGTTGGTTTCTATCCAGGTACAAATATAAAAACAAATTTCAAATTTATGATATTAAAGTGTTTCCTTTTATTTTTTTATTATTTTTCTCTTCGACCACCATAATAGTGGTTTTGTTTTCACGCATCTTGAGTATGATAATTCTAAGGATATATGGTAGGGACTGTATTTTCACTTGCAATAAAGATCATTTCTACTGACTGCAAGCAACTTTACGAGATAGTGAAATCCGGTCTTTACGTTACTAGGATGTATTCAACCATAAACATTTCAGATTTATACTATTTCTCTCACGATGTTTTCTGGTTTCGATTTTACGAATTTCTAGTTTTCGTTTTTCCATTAATTCTTCATGGCATATTCTAAATTGTGTCCTAACATGTGACACAATTTATGAGTTACCTAAAGTACATTCAAATAATATTTTAACAGACATAGAAGTTCGCAACTTATTTGGCAACGGGTCAAAAGCTTTAAATTTTTTCTAGTATTCACCGGAAGGGCTCTCAAGTCATTTTTTGATAAAAATATTAATTCTTCTTAGCATATTGGACATTGTGAGATAACTTGTAATACAATTGTGATTTACCTAGAACTGGCAAAGTAGATTTGAATAATATTTTCACAGACTTAGAAGGTTGTAGCTCACTTAAAGGTCGGTCAAAAACGTTTTACGTTTTTTCTAGAATTCATTGGAAGACTATCAAATCATTTTTACGTCATTTTATGTTCATTGATGTTACATTATAGCAATATGGATTTGTAAAATCAAGACTTTTAAACACATTCAGATAATTTTTCCCATTTATCGTTTTATCGATTTATTATGTATCTTATTTAGTTATTCTCCATTTTCTTGTTAATTTTCCTCGTAGCCCAAATACCGATAAACGAATTAAAACAATCATTTAGTTTGTGTTAATAAAATAATCTCCTAGGGCAATCAATTTCAGACTTTAATTAGTAAATGTGCCTAGATTTCCGTGTTGGAACGATCTAAAATTGTTGGAATTTACTTCTAAATTTCACCCTTAACCAACCAAATTGTAGATGAAATAAATTGATTCAAATACTACATGTATATTTACATGTATATGCATCTATCTGTGCTCAGGTGGTTGGTTTAATCGAATCAGTTTCCATTTCATTAATGCCGTTTAGATTCGCATTAGTGATGATATAGTAACAGTAATGGTAGTAGTGGGTGACAATGCAGTGATATCCTTTCTCCAAATATTAATTTTATTGTTATTGTTGAATGTTAATTTTGATAATACTAAAACGAATTGTGTGGAATTTCGAATGAAAGAGAAGAGGGAACAAGTAAAAAAATTGCCTTTATGGATTCAATATTTCTGATAAGAATAAAAATAGATGTCAACGGTAGCTCGTGTGGTATTATAATCTTCTTTTTTTTATCTCACTATACAATTCAGAAAACGTGCTCTTATCGTTCAATATTTGAAAATTCTCACATATAACCTAGTTGTATATCTAATGATTAGAAAAAATTCACACACCGTTAAACCTATTGACATACATTTCATATTATAATAAATCGTTGGTAATATCAAATTCTTCTATTTTTCATTGTAAAGTTTTCAGCTGAGTGATTTTCAATGAATCCCTCATGGCAAATTCCATATTAACATGTTGTTTGAATAATTATTGCAGTAGTTATTATTTTTTTTTCATTTTATGTAAAACTCAATATGTCTTGTGCCATGAATTTTTGCAGCTTATATAATTCTTATTAGGGAACTTATTGATTCTTTATAATAATTATACAGTAATCACATTTTAAAATGACTATTTTGTGATTCTGTTCAACTACAAAGAAATAACTCTTCCATTAGTTCTTCAACAAGACAAAGTGAATTAAAAATTCTATTTAAATATACCTAGTTCTTATGCCATTACATTGCTATTATTATCGGTCGATTTGAAAAATATTTTAAGTATTTGTAAAGTACCCTCTAGGACTTTATAGCTTATTAGGATGCCAATTAGAAACTGCTTTAATCTAACAATGTCATTATTTTCATCAATCGAATGTGCATATGAAATGATCAAGAATGGCTAATTTTTTTCAAAATAGTTTTTTTATTTGTTGCACTGGATCCCGGAAAATGGGAAAACTTGCTTTCTTAGATCGATCATCGTTTACTATTTGTTTCTTAGTGCAGTATGACTGTTTATCCTACTTAAGACTAGTAAATTTCATTCATTACGTCACAGAAATGTCACTGTTTGATCATTTAACTAAACACCAACTCTACAACTGTACAAGAACTTGTTAAATATAAGTTTATTAGATCAATGTAAACTTGGGAACTTTAATGACGTTATGTTGTTCACAATCTTGCCTTACATATCTGAATATACTATAAATGAAGACATTAATTTTATCAGGTGGCGTTTACTGTATTTATAACTTTCGTATTTTATAAACTAGGGTGTAATTTTTCACACTTTTGCGATGATAATATCAGTATTTATGTTTTCATATTATCTTCTATGAGGTCTATATTATGGTCAAATAGTTGGAATTTTCTTAATAATACTGATTTGTCCTTGCCCTCAATGTTCCAATAATACATCTAGGTGGATTCTTAAAGCATCTTTATCCCTATATCTGATTTCTACAGAACTGTGTGGGACATACATATAATCCGGAAATTCCCAACTTTTTTCCGGCAAATCTTCTATATATTTCATAGTAACTCCGGTAATAACTGTCGGTTTTGTACTTAGGACATTATAAATGTACGTTTAAGTGGCTTAAGTGATTAGTAAAAATGAATAGGAATTTCAGTTAAAATTGAAGATTAATTATTGATGATTCTTATCTAGTTTTATTGTTTCTATAAGTTGTTGAATTGTTGAAAAGCTTGTAACTTTTGCTGTCGAATAGATTGAGTAGTCGTCAAATATATATCAATAAATTCTTTTGATTTGTTGGAGAGTATCTAATTTCTGATAAATTAATAACTATAAAAAGGTTTAATTAATGAAAAATGCTGGAAAAGTTAATAACGAAATGTTCAACTATATTTAATAAGATAAAATCATTTTCGTTGTTTGTCCCATTTCGTGTCTATTCTATTATAACAAAATAAAACAACCAGTACACGTTCTCATCTATTTCCATAAAATACGTGCTGAAATTTTATCTCATTTTACAAATGAAAAGCATTACCATACACAGACGAAAGCTTATGGTAAAAAAAAAAACAAAAAAAAGTGGAAAAGACGATTAACATAGAGAAAAAAGAAAATATAATGTCTACACTATACTGAGAGGCTTAGGTATCTTTGACCTTGTGACGTCACTACACCCTCAAAATGACATTTAAAATGCCATTTACCTTAGACTACCACATATTATTGTTTGATATGTGAACTTATATGTCTATAATTTGCTCTATTTTTGGTAGCATGTGTAGTTTACAAGATCTTTTAATATATTCTGCCATAACGATAGAAATTCTATAATATATGTACTGTAGAAGAGCTTTTCTGGAATACGCTAAATAGGAGGTTCTATAGTTCAATTATCACTTCAGTTTTTTTCTTTCACAATTTTTTTCCAATTTTCTTTCTCCTATGATAAATTATCGTAAATGTTTGAATACAAAATGAAATATTCATAGCTTAAAACGATCCGAACATTAAACTCCCACTGATATTACAACATTACATTATGGAAATATGTAAGTGGAGATTTTTGTAATTTCACGAATCGTATGGAGAGATGTTGTTGAATTTGTACTAAAAGCTTACGAAAAAAGCCGTTTACTCTTTTCTATAAATTTTATGAAGATAGTGTTATATTTCGAAAAATAAAAAGACTGAACTTTGTTATCGTTGCTTAAAATATTAAAAAGAACACCCCAAAAAAAAGTAAATATATAAAAATTAAGTGCTTTTTCTTGAATGTTAAGTGTTAAGTGTTTGGAATTTTCATGGAGTTCCTCGACGGACTCAGAAATAATAAAACTCTATCTAGATTCCTATCCCAATCTCTGTAAGTATTTGATTTATTTAACTTATCCAACTATAATAAATTGTTTCAAATGGTATTTTGTAATTTTATTATGAGTCAACACATAATTATTTAGAATATCACTTTTTTATGATTATACTTACTTGTACAGTATTTGTAGTTTATTGGAATCCCTGATGAAATACATTTTAGTTTAGATTTTACTGCTTAAATTGTATATACTTTACGATCTTCGGGAAACCTTAAAACCAGTGTAGGTCTTCTATTAAATTGAGTGGAATGATTAAACCGTAACCACTCGTCTAAAAACCTAAAACCATTTTTATTGTTTGTTGTATAGCTATACCGGGTGTTTCATCAAAATACTTCTAGTTATTATGAGCAGCTCCTACTAATTGCAAGAAAATTTGAAAAACATTTCAAGGAATTGTAAAGTTGTTAAACTTAGAAGTTCGTAGCTTATTAGTCGATTAATGGAAAACCGTTTTAATCCGACAATGTTACGATTTCCACCAACCGAATATTCACGTAAAATGATCAAGAATGGCTTGAGGATTCTTTCGAACTAGTTTTTTTTTTGTGTTTTTTTTATTATGGAAATACGAGAAAACTATCCGAGATCAATTGTAAATGAATGAATAATCATTTACTACTATCGTCGGCCTCCTTACAAATTCTTAATATTTTCCAAATCGCTCAATAATTATTAACAAGTCTCATAAAAACTAGGAATATTTAAATGAAACACACGGTATGCTTTCAATGTCAGATATCAAAGATTATTCTCTCTTTTTTTCTTCATTTTCCCATTTTTTTCATGAAAAAAGTCTAATGAAATTTTCAGCATAGAAATCTGACTTGTCACTATGTAAACTGTCACACTAACAGTAGATGGTAAATAGTAAAGTAAGATAACGCAAGTTTGATCGTAATAGCGTAACAAGAGGTTATTTACAATGAAATGGTTTAGATTGGATCCCTCGTCAAAGTTAAGCCTGTCTATACAATCCATTTAACACAATCTGGCAAGTGTCGTTCGTATAATGTACTCGTTTTTCGCTTTTTTCCCTCCTCTCTAAACTTACTAGTATGAAATTAATGAATTTTGGGATGACTGGAAATTGTTGCTTTTTACTGGTTGTGACTTCATGTTTTATTTGTTCTCTGGAGGTTATTACTTTTTATTAGATTTGCTTAAAACGTAAATCACTATTATCACGGTTGAGACGACGCCTATAAGAAAATATTTTCAAAAATTGGAACGCTACAAATTTATTGCCCTATACAATACATGATGATAAAGATGTAGAGACAAATACCGATAAAAACATGTCGACGTTGTAGGAGTGATAACAAAAAAAAAAGCCAATCGGCAACAGAAAATTGTGTGGAAAGAATGATAATTTAACAAAGAATTAAGTGAGTTCCATTGAAATATTGCACAATTTGTAGATTTTTTAACAAATTTGATTATTCCCAAAGGAATTACCTTAGAATTTATAAATTCAACACTTTATTCTTCGTATGAATTGAGACTTTATTCAAATTTGATTCCCTGAAAGAATACAAAATTTCCACTGTTAGTATTGCCCTTATTGAAAAGAATAGCAGTAGAATATTAAGCAGAATCCTCGTCAAAAAAGTGTTTTATTTCGTTCTTTCACTGTGTCATTTTCTACTGAATTTTAAAAATAAACTGTAAACGTAATCATGAACTGTGAATTTTTGTTGGTGGAATAAACGATAACTAAATACCAAGATTAAAGTATTCCGCACGTATATTAGTTTTTGTATTAATCCTCCATCGACAAACAAATTGACACTATTCAAACATATCCCCCTAATCAATACATTTGTCAATAAAACTCGAAAAATCGTTCTGCATGCCTATACAATTATACAGCCTATCACTCATAAGTATTTTTGATTCTTATGGCTGCTCCTATTTTCGAGCAATTTGGAGAATATTTTAGAGACTTATAGGATAGTCCTTAGGGAACATTTTTGCCAAATTTACAATTAGTAGTACTCTGAGAACTTGGTTGAAAACCGCTCTAATCTGATAATGTAAGGATTTTAGCTAATCAAATACACACAGATATTGATAAAGAATTACTAGAAAAACTACGTAATATAGTAATTTCTTTGTTTTTATCACTGGACCCTCAAGAAAAAAAAAGATAAAACTTACTCTCTGAGATTGATCATGGATGAATGACGAGTTCTTTAATCATTATCAGTAAGCTTAGGGATCGTGTTCCCGCCTTTAGATGCCGCGCGACAATCGTCTACGTACATCATAGACGTACGTGACTTTCAATTCTTACTGTAATTTCAATTACTAAAACGATAGACCGATTCTCGAACATTGATGTGTTCGTGCAAGTACTTGAACCTACTCACTCCGCTTATGAAAATCCAGTAAGAGAGGGGCAAAAATCAGCTACAGTGAACCACTTGTTTATTGTTTGTGACTTCGCCAGCTCATTTCATCAACTACGCTGAATGATTATAGCGATCCAACAGTAACGAGTAGAGGGGTTATTCGAGTACGGTATCGAGTTGTTATTGTCGATCGCTAACTTGCAATAGAGTTTGGAGAAGTCACGTGTTTGCCCCAAATTCGGGGCAAAATCCCGCTGCTAGATTATCAGCTCATGATTTTTATTCTCCACATGTAGTATTGTTGTTTATATCACTTAAGTTTTTTCACCAACTTTTAAATGAGCTACGAGGTTCTAACTTTGCTGAAAAGTTCACTAAGGACTACAATTCCGCGATTTTCATCAGCGATCAAGAATCAATATAATATAAGGTCTTTGCAAAAGTTTGATCAAGAATAGCTTGATACTGTCCATGAGGATTTTTTTTAATCGTCTTGAAACAAATATTCTTCTTTTTTTCTAGGTTCTTCCACTTGATTTGATGCAAAAACTGTAAAAGTCAAGGGGAAAAAACAAACATTTTAGTACCACAAACAATTGTACTGTCTTAAGAAAAACCCAATAAACACTTTACTAATATGCATTCATTCATGATCGATAGGAAACTGTTTTGCAAATATCTTCTAATCATTCTTGACCTTTTTATGTGCATATTCGGTTGGTGAAAATTGCGACATAGTGATATTAAAGCGGTTTGTCGCCAATTTCTTGATAAGCTATGAAATTCTAATATTACAAAAATTTTTCTTAGGGAAGGAACTCTTTAAAATTCATAACAGCTGCCAAAAGAATTACAGTAAAGAAACTTTCATTATCCGATATCCAAAAAAATTTGTCCCAACTGCACTGGAATCCAAAAATGTTTTTCATATATTCAATTGATGTTATCATATTAATTTCGAAAGAATTCAACGGATATTAGAAATTCAAACAGAACTCAAAAAATTGGTTTTATTATTTTACATCAACATTTTCTATTAATATTCGATTATTTCTTTATTTAAGCATTTTATTAAATATGTTTACATATGTTGCACATAATTTTGGCAGTTTTCTCTACTAATATCTTCGGAAGCTCATTCTGTAATTCTATAAAGCTCTTCTTCAGTTTTTGACTCCCTCTGGATGATAATTCTTTTCCATTGGCTGAATAATTGCTCAATTGGATTCATGAACAATGAATATGGGGGCAAAAATGTTGGATTGTGACCATGCGCTTGGATAACTGCTTTGATTTCAGTTTTATGGAACAGTACGTTATCCATAACAAGATGCGCTCCAACAATGTTGTCTCTTGTAAAATATCCGAAAAGTTGAATTAAAAAATTTTCAAAATGGCTACTATTGTAACTTGTGTCTTAAATTTCAAAAAAGTAAAGAGAACTTTGGTTCATAACAAGGACTCTTTTGCATGCTGCAGATCCTTTCAAAGAGCAACCGTCTTTTTCCTCTGGAACTGATCATGATTCCAGTCTCATCAAGAAAAACACTTTTTCTTTTTATGGAAGAAGACTGTTGTATGTAATGGCGTAATGAAAACGGTTTTCGATTGCAATGGCACAGTTACGCCGCTCTGGTACTTTCGTAACTACTTTAAATAAAAAATGAAAATCTCTCAAAGCGTTTGCAATTGTAGTCTCACTAAGGCGGTTTATTTGTGGATATTTTTTTAGTAATTTTCTTTTTAACTCTTTCAAAGTTAAAGTAGTTTTCGTCAACCGAGTCGCACAGTTGTTCTTTCATTTCATCAGTTAATAGTTTAGCTCTCTGCCCAGTTTTCATTTTAAATACTCTTCTATTTTTTTATACTGAGAATAAATTTTAGATACAGTATTTGATTTAACATTGAGAAACTCGGAGACGGTTTTAATTGAATATTGTTGAGGTTGCCGATAATCGTTTTTCTTTTTTTGTTTCCTACCTTTTCATTTTTTTTCTTTACATTATTGTTAGGATTCGGATTATCACCATTACTGTTACCATTATTATTGTTAATATTAATATCGATAGCTTTCAACAAATTTTTAGCAAAATCACAAAATTATTTGTTCCTATGACAATCACAACATTATTTGTTGCTATGACGAAATTATTTGTCTGTATGATAAAATTAATTGAATATGTGAAAAACATTGTTGGATTCTCGTGCAGTCGCGATAAATATTTTTGGACAGCGGATAATAAAAGTTTGTTTATTCTAAGAATATTTGGTCATGCACTGAAACAATTAAAAGAGGCAGCATTGTCTTATATTTTACACTATGATTTATTTGTTTCCTCTGAAATATACATTATGAATACCTGTAAAATTCATCTAGCTGTGTTAAAAAAGTTCTAAGCCCTGTCTACCTAATTCCCCATATTCACACAACTTTTATCCATTTCATCAGTTCAGTTTGAAAAAAGAAATGTGGAGGATTTATGAAATTTATAGAGCCAGTTTCATCTTGTGTACAAAAAAAAATCAAATTATTTCTAGTGATTTATAAACGAAAACGTTTGTAATGCTCATAGAATCGGTGACATTATTGATGATGAGCTTTGAAGCTTTTACACCTTTTTACTTTAATGTGTATTCCAGTTTTCGTTTATATGCTTTAGAACTCAAAAGAAAACTTGAATTATTGTTAAGCAGATGGTAGTAATGATGGTTTGTGCTATGTTTAAATATTCTCACACTAATAAAAGCTCTATTCGGTAGTTTAAAAGAAAATCTGTTATTCATTGAAAATGTAAATCATTATACAATTTTCAGTACTAAACGTACCTTATGCATAAAAAAATTCACAAGTTGAGTATGCGAGAGAGTTTTAAGCTCTTTATTCATTGATAACTTACTAATTTATTACTTACAGTTCACCTGTTTGTGGTTCCGGAGATGAAGTTTCTAATCTATTCTGTTATCACTTCTATAGTTTGCAATACGTTCAATTTCTAACCAAACTTTTGATTAGCTATAGGGTGTGTGAATATCACTCCGACCTCATCAATTAGTTAGCTAGTATACCTGGTTACGCGCATACATTTACCTGGCAATATTTATATTTGAAAGTACTTGGAATTAGCTATTGAAAACAGTCTAAGACATACGATTGAAAGTTAAGCATCAAATAATTTTAGCGCATTGAAAATGTCCAGTTTTATCCCAAATAAACAGCATTTGCGGGAAGTTTTATTGCACTATTTTCGCTCCAAAGAAAACTGCAGCAGAAACCTATCGTTTGCTTGTGAATATTTACGGTGATCATGTTCCATCAAATACAACTTGTAAGGAATGGTTTCAACGATTTAAAAATGGTGATTTTGACATTAAAGACAAAGAACATGGAAGACCACCCAAAAAATTTGAAGACGCTGAATTGGAAGAATTACTGGCTGAAGATTGTTGTCAAACACAATCAGAATTGGCAGCGTCATTAAATGTCGATCGATCAACTGTTGCAAAACGTTGGGAGTGGTTCAAAAAGTTTGTTGCTGGGTTCCACAAGAATTGAAAGACAGAGACATCGAACGTCGGAAATCCATCTGTGAAATGCTGCTTCAAAGACAGGAAAGAAAAGGTTTTTTGCATCGAATAATCACTGGGGATGAAAAATGGATATATTATGAGAATCCAAAACTCAAAAAATCTTGGGTGAAACCAGGTGAAGCCGGCCCATCGCAACCAAAGAAAAATATCCATTGTACCAAGGTTATGCTCTGCATTTGGTGGGACCAAAAAGGTATCGTGTTTCATGAGTTGCTGAAACCATCTGAAACTATCACTGGAGATGTTTACCGGAGACAACTAATGCGTTTGAAGGTAGGAATAGAAGAGAAATGACCAGAATGGGCAGAAAGCACAACAAAATAATTTTACAACATGACAACGCCAAACCTCATACTGCAAATGTTGTGAAAACATATTTAAATGGACAGAACTGGGAAGTGCTACCCCACCCGCCATATTCGCCAGACATAACTCCTTCGGATTACCACTTATTCCGGACGATGCAGGCAGATCTTACGGGAGAACGATTTAACTCTCACGAAGATATCAAAATTTGTCTGGACACTTGGATTGTCTCAAAAGACCAGGACTTTTTCAACCGAGGAATCGGTAAATTGCCTGAAACATGGGCAAAGGTTGTAGCTTCAGATGAAGCATACTTTGATTAAACAATACTTTTATTTCCTAAACAAACCAATGTGTTTTATTTTCACAAAAAAGGTGGGTGTCATATTCACACACCCAATAATTTTAAAGGAATAAGGTCTTTGACAAAACAAACCTTAGAGACCATAGTTTATACCTATAATGTCTGAAATAAGATACTTGCGTTGTAATCTGCGCAGTAGTTTCTCTATTAAGTAATCTTGAATAGAGTCATTTAATAAACATATTGAACATTTTAATGGTAATTCAGTTGATCTTGTTTATAGTAATATAAAAAGCACACTTCACCAATCCAGTTAGAGGCTTAACATTTTTAAATTTGATTAATTCATTGATTGATTGACTGTTTAATTCACTAGATTGATCGGTTAACTGTCTAGAATGTAGAATTTAGCATCTATATATTCATTTATCTTTCTTTTTTTTTAAATAAATCGTTACATTTTTTGCTGATAAGTTGTTTGAATTTAAATGATGGTGGGTTGTGAATACGAATTTATTTTTGATCCTTTTACCATCTCACAAGAATTAGATCTCATGAATTTTTGATATAACAAGAAACAGAAAAACTTAATCTATTTTCTATACATACAAAATTTTCGCTTAAGTTTTATTTTATTTACATGTTTGATTATCAAAGTCTGTTTTTTATCTTTGTATTCTTTGTATCGTATTCTTTGGTTATTTGAAACATTGAACCTTATTTTTGGGTATTTTATAGGATTTACGTGGTTATATTATAAGTTGTGTTGTAGAGAATTTTATTTCTTTCTTACAACAAACGACTCAATGATCCTTGTTTATTTTCTGCATGTGAAAGGTTGGTTAATCTTTTATAGTCAGTACATTCTAGCTTGTTTTTATCGAAGTTAACTTCTTTATTGTTCATTTATTAATGTATTATTCAACAACAACTGGGTTGTTTTTCCATTTTTACTACAAAACAATATTTAAATTTAATGCTTTCGTAAAAAAGAAACGTATTAAAATACGAAAATCCTCTAGCGTTATGAGAATCATTTGTAATACCTACCACACTGTATGTGTGGATGTTTACAAATTTGCACCGTAAGCACGTGCCATATGTGGTTTTCTCCTGCCCCCATTATATGATTTATGGTTGTGTTAAAATAAATTGATTAAAGCGTGCTTTGATAAGATATACCCTCGCCTTTGGTTAAGGTGGAGAACTAAAGGGAATATAACATATTCAAGTCGTTATTTGTCATAGCTGTCTAAATTGATGGAAAAATTGATTGTCCCTAATTTTTTTGGCTGACATTTATTTTTAGCAGATCTTCCATCTCACTACATTTCTATCGTAAGCGTTATTGAAATGCACAAATAAATTATATAAAAATGTCAATATCCAGCGTTGTAATAGTTACTGATTGTCAAAAAATTTGAGAATACCACTGTATAAATCATGTTTACACATCTAGCTGTGGTATTATCTGACTTGTTGCCAACTGGTTACCATGATAATGCTATATAACCTAAATCACTTTTGAAACGCCTGATTTTTCAATAATACATAGTGTCTAGCGTTGCTAACAAGTCGCTAAAAAGTTAGTAAATATCTCAGTATAAATCACATTTAACAGTGGTATTCTTCAACTCTTTAACAACAGGTTACGCTGACAACGCTAGATAACCTCAGTTACTTTTGAATAACCTGCTCTATGCTCGTCTCTCTTTCATTTTAAATAAGATGGAATTGAAGGGAATTAGATAGAAGCTCTTTTTAGAGCGACTGTCAGTAGGTATCCAGCGTTGTCATAGTAACCAGTCGCCAAAAAGTTAAAGTATACCACTCATAAGCTTATTATTGTCATAGCTCTTTAAATTGATGGAAAAATTTATTATAAATCATGTTTACATATTTAGATCATCTAAAATGTATTAGAAAATTCATGAATAATGTTTTGTTTTACTTATACAAAGTGTACTATCTAATTTGATCATATTATTTTGGGGCTACAATATTGACAATTTAAATGAAAGCAAAAATGTTTAAATAACAGAAATATTTTTAAATTGGTTCAACTTTATGAATTTAAACGTTATACAATTTTCACAAACAATTCCGCTATGGACAATTCCAGTGGGCAAACGATATTTATTCTTTTGTCATCTTCGACAAATATTTAATCAAGAAAATTCCACAATTCTAATAAAATTTAATTATTTTTTCTTCCGTTATTATTGCTGTTAGTCCAGATTGTTATTGAATTGTTTAACGAATTTATTGCTTTTTCATTGCTTGTTTACGTTTAATTAAACCATCGTATATCCATCATTGTCCTGTTCGTTAAAACTTTTAAGGATTGGTGATATCTTCCAATATCTTCTACTGGAAACTGATTTTTAAAAGATTAAACATGCGTGTAGAAACTGCCATTATTCTTGTTAATGAACACTATCGTCCCAAAAGCCTTATCATTAATTATAGTATAAACTTGATTTTTCGTTCAGCCAAATGTTCAGAATTTCGTAGAAATACTCTTCCTTCATAAAATTACTACCAAGAATGATTTGTAAATGTTGAGTTTAAGTAGATAAATACATATGTATATGTATAGCATAAAGGGTGTAGAAAACATCCCAATAAAACATTGATCTGAAAGTTTGCTAGACATGAAAACCTTAGAGGTAACATCCTTTTTTCCTCTGTTTTTCTTTCAATAGTGTTGTATCAGCTCTTTTGGATCAAATTAAATTATCAAAATCAAATTCGCTTCATTATAAATATAATTTTCCGATATCTTATACTATTTTTTTTACATGTAAATTTCAAACCACCGAATAAAGATGTTATTATTACGATTAATGAAAGAGAATTAATTAAACCAAATTTCGGTTATTGCTAGACCGGGAAAAATTCGTTCCCCGAGCGGGACCCGAATCCGCGACCTTTTGCTTTTGCGGGTTCAGGCCCCGCTCGAGGAACGAATTTTTCCCGGTCTAGTAATAACCGAAATTTGGTTTAATTAATTCTCTTTCATTAATCGTAATAATATTTTTTTTTTATTATTTCTTAGTGAAAGCTTTCAATATTTCACGCTTACGTGATTTAAATTGTTATATTATTGAATTGTTAGAAAATCGTTTTGTTTAAAAAAAAATCCTAATTTTATCCATGTCTATTACAGAATGTATGTAATTTTATTTTGCTTCAAGCAGTTTTAAACAAAATTCTTCATCATATTCCATATTCTATTCTTTCGTAAATATAAGCAATAAGCAATAAAATAAACAATATTCTGAAAAACCTTTGTACTGCTTTTGTATTATTCTTCTTCTTAATTGAACAAATCTCAAGGTAATTGAAATGGTAAGATAACGTACTTTAAAGAAGTAGTAATAGAAGTCTAGAACTTGGATAGTAAATCTTGTATGCCTTTAGGGTTTGAACACTTTTTATAAATAATACATTGCAAAGTGACATTTTAGATGAATTTCAATAGGACTTTGAGTTCGTGTTAAAGTACTATTTGTGTCAAAATATTAATAGTATAGTCGATGTCGGACTTTAGTGTTGGGTCCACGTCTAAAGAACAACCTCGAACGAACAAACAAAACGACAGATCCAAGTCAACAATCGTGAACACGCACAAATGAAAATAAATGTTGTGGACATTTATGTTCCACTATGAGTAAATTCAGCAATGCAATAATCAACAGAAAAATGTCTGTCCACATTATACGAGCACGAACAAACGCGAACAAGCAATTTCCTTTGTAGTACCGGTATGACTTGAAAAAACGTTAATTCTTGGCTGTTCGTAAACAAGCGAGTCTGTATCTAACGAACACGAACGAACTCACACGCAAGCAAACATCAGGAAGAGATCGTTTAGTTACATTCGTTTGGGTGCAATTTACCGCCTACACCTAAAATGTTCACATGTTCATTGTCGTTCGTTGGTGCTCATTCGTTAGGTATGGACTTGGCTTAATAGTCTACACTTGAAATTTTGATTTATACCTATTATCGTTCGTTCGTTTGATGTAAACCTATGAGGCCAGGCTCGGCTCGTGTTAACACTGACGAGCTTCTAATCAGAACAAGAGAACAGAGATATGAGGTTCGTTTATTGTTTAAGAGTCTAGTTCGAATCTTGGAATTATAAACTGAACCAATTTTCGTATCTTCTTTACGATGGTCATCCAATTTTTGTGTCGAATGATACATAACGTATGATTTTATTCCTCACTTGTGCTCTTCTCAATATGTGAATACTCGCTCTTGATTGATTAGTTCGATTTATAATTTCAAAGAAACAGGTTATTTTGGATACAGTTTAAAAATAAAACCGAAAAAGAGGATTACAAATTTACTCACCCACAAGAGTAGAGTTAACTTTTGTCTATCTAATCGTATCAACTTCATTTCATTTATCAACAGTTGAAAAAATATCATTGTTAGACAAACACTTCTTTCTCAACACATACCTAATTATAATAATTTCCGGATTTCCGGAAATTTAATCAATTTTTAAAACAATCATTCTCGTCTAAAGTTGTACGGTCACATCTAGAACCGAATGAGGCATTTACCGTTTTTAAGATATGCGTGTTACACATTTTAATAGGATTTATAATTTATTCGCTGACATAAATTGCAAAATTGGCCCTAATAGATTCAGTAACAAACAGTTTGACAGAGTTACTACAATATTGCCACTTACTGATGCAGGACAGAACAACCAGATGTTTAATAAAAAATTTCAAAAGTGGCTGCTTTCTCACAAAGCAAGCAAGTGGCAATATTTCAATACCGGTGTTAAATTGTTCGCACTGAACTTTTTGTGGTTTATTACAATTTGAGTCAAATTTCTTACTAGAGAACAAATTGCACATGAATTTGGCGAGACACTCTCTTAATTCGGACTAGATCCACAATTATTTTAACACTATGTACCTAACTTGAGTGTCTTAACAGACTTTTCGATTTAAAAAATCTCATTTATATTATAATTTTCATTTTTTTTTCCCGTCATTTTCTTATTCATCATTTTCCTCGAATGACGATTTATTTCTTTCGTATTATACCAATCTTACATGTAAATTTAATCCATATTTTGTCTTAACAACATCGAAGCTAGTGTCAATGTAAATTGAAGGAAACTTTGTAACTTAAAATGACATCTGTGTCATAAATTTCGTTATATACTTTTTTCTCAGTTCAGATGAAACGTTCTTTCATATGAATATTACATTCAAAGACAAGAATTCAATTTCCACGATATGGTGAATTTTACAACTTTGATTTGGTAAAATTGTACTTTCTATCTTTATTGTTGCTATGACATTTATTTCTATTTAGTTATGAACTTTTTATGGGACATAATTCTGAAACAATGAACGTTTAATCAGTGAAAATTTTGGAAATGAAGTTCTCTTAATTCGATTAATTGGTAAGTTATTACGCAATGTTGTAAATGATTCAATTTTCTAAAATGTTCAATTAAGCTGTAATATCTAGTTTAATTAATTTTAATTATGTTAAAATATATTTTTATTATTTCAATTAATAATTCGTTGTATGCACTAATTAATATACAAACTAAAGGCTTTATTGAAATATTACCTAATTAAATTTTATACATGGCTTATTAGTGGTAACATACAAGCTGTTTACGATTTATTATTACATTATCCGTTATGAAAATTTAAATAGAAAAGAAAGAATTGCTGTTTTAACCTAGTGACTATTGTTTTCTTATTTCTATTAAACCTATAATTATCAATCATTAATTATCCTCAAAAATGACTAGAATCTCAATCTACAATAAGTCATCTACTTCTAAGTGGATAGTTTTGGAGATGACTGAAACAAGATACATGCGCTGTAACTTGCGCAGTTCATCTGTTTCTGTCTAATTCATCGAAATATTGGAGCAAATTAAATTGTATTGAACGAGATAGATGCACACTAATTAGATACTTTCCATGTAGAATTCGTCTAATTTGGTTGACTTAATCTTGAATGAAAACTCACATTTAAAAGTTTCTAAAGTTAATTTTACTAAGGGATTATGATAGAAATTTCCTGTCCGCTTGATTGATTTTTCATTGCTTAATTTTTATTTTAAAAATAGTTGAATAATTACTTCCCCGACATATTATAATAGTAGTATGAGTTTTAGCCATTTTATTTTAATTCTTTGAACATGATACCCTCCGATGACATTTGAATATTGGGTAAGATTTCACCACCAAGAACATGTGGAATAATAGGGCAACCGCTTGACATTTCGATTAAATTTACAATGGCTTCAAATTTTTAAAGTTTATATGAATGTACACAATGCATTCTTTATAATGTTTTGGACCATTATCGATAAAGAATTGGACAGGTCAATAACTTATTGAAAAAATTAGGGAGACATACGCCAACTTCAATTATCTGATAGGTATTTTTTTTACGTCACTGTATACAGAAGAATTACAGAATAAACTCAATTGTCTTATTTTGTTGATTACTAGCTAAACATTTTTAAATTGAAAATTATTATAGCAGATACCTCAATGGTGTTATAAATAAAGGTAACATTATTTGGTTGGAAAACCAATTAATCTCCCACTAAAATATACATAGAGTCGAAAATTGTGGTGATTTAACTGTTACCATAAGATAAACAACATATTTTTTCAATCTATATTCGTTGATTTTTCCTAGTTTTCTTTTGTATATGGTGCTTTGTGTGTGTTGTATATGGAGCTTTTTTCTTCTTCGTTTTTTTATTCGTGAGAGGAATGAAAATGAGAGAGAAGCTATTGCATTGAAAAGAGAACCAACAAATAAATTGTTGGTTGATTTTTTTTCTCTAATATTTTTCTACCAATATGAGGATGACAGGAATGAAGTTGAAAAGCCACTAAAGTGAGTGGTGGGTATGTTTTATATTTCATTCCTATATGTTCGTCGGTCTTTATGGAGAATTTTTTATATTCATCTATTATACACATTACATTTATTAATCAAAAATATGTTTCGTTTAAATAAAAACTTTTATATCAAACGACTGACTAAGTATGTTAAACAAAAAAAAAAGAGCAAACAATAGCCGAGCTTTATGTTATGTTTAATATTTATTTTACAGGGTTCAACATGTATGATCAAGCATTTATTAACATGATCTAAAATGTGATAAAAACCTGGAAAATAACTGCAATAAAATAAATATTTTAGGGGAAATCTCTAATCTGAGTTCATATTCTGTAACTTTTCAGGAATAGACTATTTTGAAACATTCTTCTCTTTGATGTTACTTAAATAAGTTACTGGCTCCGTTAATGAGGCAATGTTTAATTTATATATGCCATCTAGTCTATTTAAGAGTATATCGTTTAAAGATAAGCCCTACAATTTGAAAAATATTTTTTGAATTTGTAGGGTAATCCTTCGAGAATATTTTAGCAAAATTAAAAATTGTATTTCATCGTAAAACTTGTCAGAGAACTCTTTTTTTGGGAGATGTCGTAATTTTCATCAATCAACTGTGCACATAAAACGACTAAAAATAATCCAATGATCTTACAAGGAAAAGGTCGCAACTGTCCCTCTCCGATTTTGATAAAAGTTTATATACAGGTAGAGCTTCAAAAAATAGTCGATGCATTTTTTTTTTGGCTGCTCATATTCACTTTAAAGGGTGAAATTGCCCCTTAAAGTTAACCCCCAAAAACACATTTTTAGCCATATCTCGAGAACGAAACAAGGTATTGAATTCATTCAAAAACTGAAGTGTTCTACACAACCAATACTATATTATGACTCAGCAGACCACAACCGCACGGTTTTGCGGAGGGTAAGAAATATGTGTGGGGTAGTACTTTTTTGCCCCCCCCTGGTCACAATTTTAGGAAATTCAAGTTTTTCTCTCGTAATCATAAACTTTATAGAAAAACTGAAATTGCCTGTTTTTGGTTTTTTCGATTCATCCCTTATTTAAAGAGTTGCAATATATTATAACGTCCAAATTGAATTATTAGTAGTATTTTTGTATCAGGAGACTAATCAAAAGCTAAAATGTTGTTTATAATGATGATTAGTCGATCTCATGAAGAATTTTTAGGATTGTGTATTGGAGGATAAAAATAAAAATAGTATTTCAGTTTTTGAAAGAATTCGATATCTTGTTTCGATCTCGAGATATACCTAAAAATGAGTTTTTGGAGGTTAACTTTAAGGGCCAATTTCACCCCTTTAAAGTGAATATGGGCAACCAAAAAAAAATATGCATCGACTATTTTTTTAAAGCTCTACCTGTATACCAAATGTTTTCAAAATCGAAGAGCGGCAGTTGTATTCCTTTCCTTGTTAGTAAAAGTTGTTTGTCATTTTGTTACATTCTGGAAGAAATGAGTGACAAATTACTTTCCGCCAACGAATATGAATAAAAAAGACAATAACATTATTTCAACTGCTTACTATTTTTAATTTTACAGTTCTTGTTTTCTGAGGATAAGAAGATTTAAATATACATGAAATTATCGTTTCAAACTTATTCACATTCACTTTATTTGAAAAGGCATTGTTAGCAATAATTAAAAAGTAGATAAACAGTGGTATTCTCTACTTTTTAGTGTTTGGTTACCATAAAAACATTGATAATGAGTCATTTCTGAATAACGTGTTTTATGTTTATCTTTTTCTATGTTTATATAATGGAATTGCAAAGAGTGAAATAGTAGTTCTTTTCAAAGTGATTTCAGAATTCGTAGTTATTATGGTAACCACTCGCCAAAAAGTTAAAGAATACCACTGGCAGATATAGAGAGGGTGTTGAGATATAGAAAAACTTTAAAAAAAGTAAAACATAAATTAGAGGCCTCCAAAGACTAATTTTTTATTAAACAAAACTAAAAGAAACATTTCGAAAATAATCGTAATATTTAATATAACGTACCCTTTTCATGCTAATCTTCTTACATTTTGAATACATGAATACATACAGTAATGATTGTAAATGTGATGGTTACAGGTGTGAATAACATTTTCTTATCATGTTCAATTTGATAATACAACCATAAAGTGAACATTATTGGTGATTATATTCTTATTGTCATTCTCAGGAAGATACCTTAAAAGTGGCCTATTATGTAATCTACATCTACCGCCTGCAATTCCTTATATGGAGTTCTTAGCGCTTGATATACAACAACGTTCACTTAAATGTTCAAAATTCCTATTATTTCTATTATTAAACAAAAATATTTCGAAGAATTGTAGACGTATCCTTGGAGATGATTTGGGCAAAATTGGAACCTCGTTGCTCATTTAGAAGTGAGTTGAAAACGCTCGATTTAGGCAAAATTGCAATTTTCGAGAACGAGTTGAAGATATAGAATGACTACGATTTACTGTCTCTCGTATTCTACATACAATAAATGCGAAAGATTTATTCTTGTTCTAAAATAAAATGTAAAAGACAAAAAATCATCATAGGGAAAATCATTTGGAAAGCCGTAACATCATCAAAAAGAGTGATTTTTGACTAATTCTGAAATGACTTCTAATTTTTCTTAAATGTTCTCTTACAAATGTTCTTTCTTAAATCCTCAAAATGTTTTTCAAATTGCTCCTCAAATAATAGGAGTTTAAGTGCCTCTGCCTCTATATTACTCCAAACTTGATGATAATTATAGCTATCAAATCAGAAGAAGAAATTTTCATATAAAAATATAATTGGTTATGGAGAATGATGTGAAAACAGCTATTTAATAGGTCGTTGAAAAGGAAAAATGATATTATGCGAGTAAATAACGTATTTATAAACGTAAACATTAATATTTAAGATTAATTAACAGTATAGGCTTGCATAATTTAGCTAAATGTAAAGATTAATTTGTCAGTCTTATGGGATTTGCTTTAATATTAGCAAACTTTATACAAGTGTTGCCGTACTAGGTCAAAGTTTCGAAAATAGAGAATATGATTGTAATACTTACAATGATACAAATTTGGAAGCTAATTTATTATTACATATTATAAATTATATTATATTATAAAAAAATAATATATTACATTATTATATATATATAATTATATATATTATATAATAGTCCCTTTTATTCCAACAAATTAACAATATCTAGTGGTCATGTTCTTACTTGCTAAGTTTCTGTTTGACAAATTACACGGTCGTTTGATTGACTAGTCGGTCTATTCAAGTTGTTTTTATTTAATGTTATTCTTGTTGATGAATAAATTCATAACATTGTAGAGAATTTGAGTGAAAACATTACAAATATTTGTAAGAGATCTGTCTGTAATATTACTATTTACTTTATTTTAGATGGGAAACAGAACAAACAGAAATATAGAGAAAATCTCATCCTAAAACAACATATACAAAGGTATTTGCCAGAACTCCTGTAAAGTGTAAAGTGATTCCAAAAATATTTGAGGAATTTGTAGCTCATCGAAAAGTTGATCAAGTTATTTCTGACTATGTTGTGGTTTTCAAAAACAAGTCGCACAAATAAAATGACTCAGAATGACTCAAGCACTAATTTTTACTGTTTTCTCTGTTCTATAGTATTTATTTATTTTTCAAATTTTGCTTAAAATATGATGGAGAGTTATTTGGCATGTTTAACTCGTTTTCAAAAATTGTAACCTCACCTAAAACGAGCATGCTTTAGCCTATGTATCGATGAACTGCGAAGTTCTAATTTTGAGAATAATCTTCAATAAGGGTCTTTATAAATGTTTCAAATACATACGTATTGATCGAGCTGTTCGCTTAATTACATGGGTTGCTATAAGAATGAGGACTTTTTGGTAACAAAGCCGGTAGACAACATTATCGTTGTACACCCTGTATAACGTTACCTACATTTTTAAGGAATATTTGATAACCTTCTTATCTTGATAACTAGACGAATTTGTTGCTGTTATTACTATTAATAAATTTGATTCGCGTTCTATAAGTAAGATTCAATTTCAAGTAAAGATTGAATTTTGATAGTTTTACTTTTTTTGTGCTTTCTTTATTCAATTATAGCAGCGAACTGAAGTTGGAGCTTGTAAAAACAGCAACAATAAAACAACTAACTCAACAACTTTATATTAAATGTAATTTAGAATAGTTGTGAAAAAGTTTCTTTTCAATACAAAATTGTAAGTAATTTTATCTTAAAGTATAAACATGTTTATGTTAAAATCTTTTATTGTGACGTACAAAACAGCTCTCATGAGATACATTTTATAAAACGAAACTAATGCAGTTGGGATATTTTCATTATAATGAATATTTTTGGGTTTATTTCTTATTATATATTGCACACAAAGGAATTACATTTTTTAAATTATAGTTTCATAATTTGATTAAATTTACTAATTAATATACTCCGATGGTATAGGTAGGTTTAAACGTTTTGCTCTTAACGAAATTATATTAAATGTCTAATGCGCATATTACAGCGCAAGTATGTGCTTCTCAGCCATTAATGTATTGTTAAGGTTGAACTCTAATGAGAATTAGTACCTAGATTAGATTACATTAGGTAGAGCTGTAAATCGTATGCTAGCTATCATTTAATGATATTTACAGATTTCTTTAACATGAAATAGTATGGCGGGATCTTTAAATTTAGGCATTTAAGAGTCTCGCTCGAGAGGCAGTTCTCATTTTCCCGTTTATTTGTAAATTTACAATCTTCGTTCGATAGACGTATGAGAAATCATAAGTCACGAAACCACATCACATTATCTACTGAGTTACTTAGAATGCGCTATTTCGAAAAATTTGATCACTTTACACGCTGTTTTCCAAAAAAACGGAGAGAAGAAATTAAAGCGGGAATGGGTTGATCTATAAGCACTAACTTTTCTTAATTTACTTATATGTGTTTCATTTCGTTTTATTGATTATACAGGCAGTTGTACTATTGAATATTGACACACTTTTTTGACTAAAAATGCGGTTTCTCGCAATTATCAGACAATTCCGTTTGATTTTTCAAATTTCATGGGGTTATGGACGTACAACATTGAATTTTGAATCGAGTAAGATACGTTTCATTTCGATATCTTTTGTCTTTTTTGAGTTATCCTTGCGAATTATTTCTCATTGTCTCTTATGGGAAATTGAAAGTTATTATTCACTTCGAACGACAGCGTTAAATGTGTTTGTAAGAGGAAAAAGTAACGTTTATATTGAATAATTCAGTTCTTTTCAATTTTTATAGCTGATTTTACACTATATGCTTAGTTTTAAACCTATATTAAGGTGGAACTCTACTCGGTGAAAATTGAAACCACTCGTTCAAAAATTCTGAAAAAATTACCATAGTTTAGTACTACCCTAAGCATCGTTTATGCCAAATTAACAAAACATCTATCGGGTGGTTTTTGAAAAAAAGCGAAAAAACCTCAAAAAACATGTTTTTTACAGGTTTTTATTTTTTATTTCAATAACTACCCGATAGAAAATTCGTTGGCTTTTGAATCATATCTAAATAGGTTTTATACAGCTTCTCTATTTTTTTGATTGACTTTGAACGAGTAGATTTGGCAAAAAGGCCGAAATTACGAAATTGCGTATTTACAGTACTATACTCTTGAAACCAAATTTAGGACGTAGAATGCGCACTAAACATTGATAAGAATCAAATTATTTGGCATCAACGTCAATATTTTTTACTAAAAAGGGCATTTTAAAGTTGTATTTTGAAAATGCCGGATAATTTTTGCTATACTGAATAGTAGCGTCCTCGACTAAAAGTGGATGTTTTTGTAATTTCTTTTTACATGCCATCTGCCATTCGAAGACTAAATAGGCGAAATAAAAAGAAGAAATAAATAGGAAACTTCAAGAAAATATACAAGTATATAAGAAACCATATATTATCTTATATTACATTATCTATAAACACACCAGAATTTCAAGTTATTAGTCAATTTGATAAATAAAAATAACAAGGCGGATTTTTTGTGAAATCAGTTCAATATGTGTTTTGATTATTCGAGATAATATCTGAAAATATACGTAGGAGTTGCATACCTAACGTTAATCAAGATTAATTTGCAACTAATTTCCTATTATTTTATAAATTTATGAAATTTGCCATTTTTAGAGATTTTTTGATAACAACATTGTCAGTTGGAAAATTGGGGACTTTTTCGGAAAAATGAATACAAAAACTGTAATTTCAAAGTAAACAAAAAAAAAAACAGTTGTAATTCCTACGTGATAGAAAAAATTGAAGCAAATCTGTTATACAATTTTTGAAATGAGAAAGAAAATTATGCAAAAATCATGTTTTCCCAGGTTTTTTTACCTTTTTTGTGAAAACTGCTTACTAAATCTTAAAATTTATAACTAATGAAGCTTAAACTAGTACTAGGGCTTGGCATTCTTTGAATGTTTTTATACTTACAGTTTTTCTTTTCGTTAGAACTCATTTTTAAGTATCCGACTTCAAGACAAACAAGTAGTTGATAATTATTGTGAACAACATAGCGTCCTAGTAAAATGTAACTAACTTTTAAAAGTTAATCTTTCTTTAATATTCAAGTTTAATTTAATTGTCTCTGTTTTATAGTTTTAACATTTCAGTTAAAACTTTACCCAGTTATTTTGTATGTTGAAAATCTCTAAAAACTTCAAGGATAACTCTTAAAAAAATCGATGTTTTAACTAATGTCGTTTAATACTTTTTTCTACACCATTTCAATATCTTTGTCCTCGAGTTTTGTAACCTACAATTTAACGATTAGTATTGCACACTTGTCCAATAAATTTTCCCGAAAAGCTGAAATAAAGATAAACAACCACTAAAAAAGGTATCAATTTGTTGTGATAAATTCGAATGGAAATTATCTCAATGTTACGAAACAGTTAAATGCTTATTTTCTGCATTGTGTGTTGGTACATGTCGGTTTTTTTTTGCCAACAGAAATTTATTGCGAATTCAAACGTTTTGTTGGTTCTATAATTGTTTGATGAGTTTTTTTCTATTGACTGGAAACAGTATTGATCGCTTTCACAGTTTTGTTACATTAACAAAAAAGTCACAATTAAATAAAATTGGAAAAAGACTGGAATACGTATAAAAGTTGAGCGATTGAAGATCAAATAAAATAAAAGAAATACGTGATTGGAAAATACTTGTAACTGTTGTTGATCGTTACTTATAGACTGTATAAACTTCATTAAAAATTGTCAAGTTTTTTGTCAAAGTTTCCGGTAAATTAAAATCCACGAGTAGAGACAGTTCTTAAAACAAAATACATAGCGGTATCGATGAAGACATTCACTTTAATTGAAGTTGAAAGTTTTATTTTGGACAATATTCTACAACTACCAAAGTTTAATTGAATTAAATATTTTTGCATGCTTATTAACAGAGAATTTAAGCTTGATTGTCTGAGGAATTTGCACAAACTTTTTGTTCGAAACTCAGCTTGTAAACTAGAGACTATGCAATCAAAAATGAACGTTACAACACAAAATTATAAGCGTTCAACTCTTGGAAACTCAACTGAATGTTCGAAAAATGTTTATACTTCTTCAATTTTGGGTAAAATTAGGTTGTTAATTAGGCTCCTTTCTAGAAAATGTAACGACAAACACAACTTATGATCTAATCGTAAATCAGATTATTTGATCCAATCCTGTCTTTAATTGTCTAATAAAACATCTATTCCAAATCACATCAATCAATTTCAATTAAAATGTAAATCAATACAAACCATTTGTATGTGTGTATAGTACTAACCAACAGAAACTTGTAGGCAGCTACAGTTAATCGAATTAGCCTTAACAATTCTACTAAATTATCCACCATACATATGTATGTTATACTGTGTCAAATACAGTCTTGATTCTGATCTTCATTTGAATTTGTAATTTTAACTGTTTTCTTCTTCTTCTTGTTTCACCTCACAGCTTTATTTGTTGATTATACAAAATGCCTGATGTTTCGATGGAAATGGTGGAGAATAATCAACGTTTAGGTAGATTTTTTTATAAAAATCAACTTTATTCTATTATGGCAATTATTCTCTTAGAAAATCTATCCCATTATGCTTACTAAAGAGAGCATCATTTACAGTGAATGTTAGAAATACAAATAAAGCAACATATTTGAATCTAAAATCGACAAAATAGAAAAAAATTCATATAGAAAATCACCAATTCTTCAAAATATTGGAACATCAAATTTGTGAGGTTAAAACAACATCTGATGAATTTTGTTACCAACCCATTTTTGATGGACGCTCCATTTTAAAATTTCCAATTTATATCCGGCCAAATTGAGCGTTTTAAATTGCGCACTATTCTAAAAACTGAGTTGATGAAATCAAATTCACCAGCTGTTAGTGGAACGAAAATTTCCAACCTTAAATTCCAAAATTTGATTGTGTATAATTTGTCTTTATAACCAACACTTTGTGTTCTCCCGTTGCTCAGTATCCAGGAGCGATGGATGGGTTCATTAGGGGTTCTTTTGGGTTTTAAAATAGCTGTTAAAGGGCGCCACCACGATTTATAAAATTTATAGAATCCCACAATCGTGGAATAGGATTCCGTTAAACAAAATAAAGTTGAAATCAAACAATTTAATGATTTACAAAAAAATAACAAATGGAAGGGAAATATACCACTCTAATAATGTGGTTTAGTTTTCTATTATGCTAATAGAGTTCGAACTCGTTTTGAAATTTAGATAATTTATAAAATTAATGAAAATGATTTTTAAAATTTACTACTAGATTCTTTGATTATCAATCACACAGGAGATACGCGATACAAGGTCACATACCTTAGATTAAATCCTGTGTGACTGGACAATTTAACAATGAATTAGCAAAAATTGAAATCAAAGAGAAAATATAATAGTTAATTAACGAAACGTTCAAAATAATACAAATTATATTATTGAACGGATAATGATCTTAGCGAAACGCAATTTGCCTAGAAAATCAAAAAACAGTCTCGTAGGACGTAGGCAAAAGTACGTTAATAGAAACATTAAATAAAGATTAAACTTATCGTTTTCGATGCCACGGTACGATGATGTAATCCACGCCACGCCACTGGATGAGTGAAACGCACGGTATCAGGAACGACGAAGGAAATACCCTACGTTGAATGCAGCCAATTACGCCACTGAATGAGCGATAGTACCCGTACTGGATGAATAACGCCAAAAAATGCTTGTGCAAACCAAAAACTCCGGATTTATTCCAGGTCTCTAAAGATACCCCTAAACAATCGAATTAGAACCCCAAAGAATGAATTTGAAAAGAAAATATTACCTTTCTCCGGGGTATTTAACGATATCGAAAATATTCCAAAAAGGAATCGGTACGGTAAATTCCCAATTATTAAATTGAAAAAAAACGAAACGTGAACTAACGTCTGACCAATTTAACGTTGAAAAGGGAAGTGAACGCGGAAGTGAAAATTGGGGTACTGAAAACGTGTTTTCCGAAAACGTGATTGCGCACAGTTCAAAACTACACCGTGTTCATAAACGCCGTTAGTACTAGTAATTAAGGGCGAAAATAGAATAAACACAATAAACAACGCCGTTTTGGCTAACTGAGTACCGGAAATGAAAAAGGCAGGATACTGCAATACCGACAATTATCAGGTTGTTTAAAAATCGTTATCACCTCAACTAAAAATCAAAACATCCCCAAACAGCGAAAGATGGTCGAAAACAGAAAATTGGAAAGTAAGTAGATCAAATGAAATCAAACTTACGATAATCAAATGGTACCGTTGATTCTCCAGATACGTACAAAAATAAAAAGGAAAGGAAAAGGGTCGAGAGAGAGAGAGACCTTCAGTTTCGGGAGCCCAGAGCTTAAGAGGGAAGGAAGGAAAAGGGAGACTCCATTAAGCGGGGTTGCATCCCTACCTCTGAAGGTCTACTGCTGAAAGAAGTAGAAACAATAAAGAAAAGACAGGATAAAGGTACGGGACACTGCAGCAGAGACAGCGTGAAGGTTGTTATAGCACACCCTCAAGAAGCTTAAATGGCTCACAGAAATCAAGGTTTGGATTGGTTGCAAGGACAACGAAAAGACGTCACCCTGCAACCAAGTGGATAGGCCCAAATTATTCAAATCTGGGACCCAACCCGAAAATAAAAAGAAAGAACGACACGAGATACACCAAGATGTCCAAGCATCCATCTAAAGCGGTAAGAGAAAAGAAACGGTACGGTACGGTAAATAGATGAACACTCGAAACATCCCGATATAAACGACATATCGCTCTTCTAGCAACGTCAGATGTTATGACGGAAATGGTACCCAAGCAATTAGTAGGACCCTATGGCCTCCTACTCCAGCCAATGTCTCCCCAAAGGAAGAAAATCAAAGCTCAGAACAAAAACGCCAACGATAGTCAGGGAAATGGAACATTTTAATGTTACATATTAATATAATATTTGTTCAAGCATTTCTCTATCTATTTCAAAAATATTTACTTTATTGAAAATATTTGAACAACACGAATATACAAATGAAACTAGTAGAATCTGAGACTTCGATATTTGAAATTTTAGTAAAATGGGTATTTTTTTCTAAAAATTGACATCAACTTACTCCATTGCCTTATATTCTAAAAGGACATTTTTATCAGTCCCCCTTCAAATTCTTGTAACAATTATTAGAATCTTATATAAATAATTAGTTTCCTTCACTATCCATGGATATTCATCAGACACCCTGTGTTGTTATGTTTTGACAGCCACTAGTTAATACAGTTCCGTACGATGATTGTTGGTTATCGATTGAAATTTGCTGCTGATCATTTTCTAAGCTTCTCTTAGATAACGGAATTCGAATTTGTTACTGTATAGAATATCCTCGTTTAGTTTAGTGTTTTCTAATGATTATTGGCTGCCAAAATACATAAGAATATATAAGAACGAACTATATTGGAGAGGGACACTAGGACGAATCTTTACCTGTGTTTCCGTTTATTATTTTAGTTGTTTTCTTCTTCCGTTTGCTTTTCTTTCCAACTTCATTAGTTGATTGTATACAATTATTTGTTCTGCTATATATAGCTAGTTGGTGGTTAATCTAATTCGAGATTTGTTAGATAGTGTACGATGGTTATGAAATTGAATTTTAATGAAATAAAAACGAATTTCTTTGTTTTTAATTATCAGAACTTATTTTTGGTCTGGACTTGATGTCTGCCAGAGTTTGCTCACGAAAGTTTTTAAATTCCAATTTTGTAATTTTAGACTAAAGTACTAAATTTATTTCAAATTTTGGATTAGAATTGAATAAAGTAGAGAAAATTTTTTGGTGAAGAGTAAAAGTGCTAATTTTTTTTTAAATTTTTTTCAAAATTGATACAATTTTTTACAAATAATGCGTAATATTTAGAACTAAATGTGTAATTTTTCGAAATTGTGCCAAAGGTACAATTTTTTTCACTTAAAGTAGTACTTAAATTAGGCAAAACTTATCTAAATATTGCAATTCTAAGCTACTTTTATCTCAAATTTTGGTTGTGATCCCCTAAAACGCTAGAGTATTTGAAAAATAGCACAAAATAAAACAACATTTAAGACTAAAAGTGCTAAAGTTTTCAAAAATTTCATTCAAAATCAAATAAATTGCAATTTTGCAATACAAAGCGAAACTAAGTTTAAAATTCTAAAACAAATTTTATCGGTGGGGCATGTGTATAAGAAAATGTTTTCCTAAGGCACATATTGTTATAATGTCTCTGTACGTATTTATAGGTTTTATAACCCAGAACGTTATCTAGGCTTCATAGTTTTACCTTTTGGAAAGATTTTCGTAGAGTGTTTTGAATGTTTAAGAAATTTCACAATTTACTTTCATTTTTAGTTGTTTATCAATCAATTTTTATCATAAACATTTGAAATAAATACAAATCCGTTTTGACTAGTAATCCGTTGATCTTTTTCTTCTATATTTTTTTGTATTTTAATATTACAATAGATGTTTCATTATAATTGCTTTCGTTTTCCTAAAACTTGCAAAAAAAGTATTTAAAAGAAAGTCTTTTATCTTTCATTGTTAAATCCTACCATTGATATAAGTCTATAATTATACCGTGTCTATGAATAATTTTCTTTAGAAACTGTGAACTTTTGTTGAAGTATGTTGATCTTTTTCATTTTCTATCGTCTCCTTCGTTTTTTCACTCATTTTCAAAGAAACTTTTGTTATAATTTTCTTTTCTCATTCAGTTTTCTGTTTCCGATACGTCATCCTCGTTAGTGCATTCTTCTCAATTATATTGTTAACCAGACTGACAGGCTGACTTAGATTAAAAATAAAACAATACTTATTGTTAACAGTAATGATAAGCTTTTGTTTTCGATCATTGATTATTTTCTATTATTCGTTAGAGACTGAAAAAATATTTAATTTTTGAAATTAATTGATTTAACATTATCACAAATATTAATATGGGAAAAATTTCAAAAGAACAGGGTGAGGAATGATTTCCTGATGAAAAATGGTGGTGTATTTGACGTGTTTCAATTCACAGATCCAATTTATTGTAGGATATAATACGGATATTTTTTGGGTGGAAAATTTTTATAAAAAAATTATAAAATTTATTTGAAGTTGCATAAACAAAGTTTATATTGAAAATATAATTTTGGTGGATGCGCCGGGTTACAACCATAGCCAATTTTATGTCTGTTGCATTATTACAGTTTAGATAATAATCAAACAATGGAAATCGTATATCTTTCTATAATGTACAGTTTAAAGGGTAATAAATTTTCAGCATAATTTCCTTTGTTTATAATCATTGATTAATACCATTATTGCCTTATCCCATGATCTAAAATATCTGAAATAATTCATTAACTGTTAGCAAATCAAATTAAATACATCTTAGAGGATTTATCCAATATAAACTTGGATAATTTTTTAAAGTAGTTATTTCAAATGTCCAACAAGCAGCGACATCTTCCTGCAAAATTACTTGCTTGAGTTGAGGAGGGTGAACAGATAATGTTTTCAATCAATAAAGCTCGCTTGCTGTAGTTCAACCAGAAAATGTCAGATGGCGTTAGTTTATATATTACATCATTTCATCCCTTGAATTTTTCCATCAATTTCATTTATTTACATCTTGCCAAACCCTATAAGTGTTTATTAATACAAAATTTAATTAAATTCTACTTTATTTTTTAGTTTTCAAAAGCATGAAATTGGGTTATTTTATTGTTTCTATGAAATCGAATATATTGTCATATTTCGTATTGTATTCACGTAGTAGTTGAATTATACCAACTATCATCATTGCTCATAATAAATGCCAAGCTAATATTGATACTGCAATATCTTCCCCTAACCTGTATATAGTTGTACATAATACGTATACATATGGCAAAGGGTTGGGGGATTTCGGAGTAATTATTAATGCAACAACTAGCCTACCATTTATGGCCGTTTGAATTTTCAACAGTCAGCCCCTTGATGATTTACACTTAAATGAGTAATTTACGTTTAATTTAGGGTTGGTGTTAATTTTTTTTCAAATTTTACCATTACTTATGTACTCATATCGTTGAATTTGCTTGACGTGTGCAAAATTTTAAATTTATTTACTACGAGATAAATCGAATGATTTCTATATCAATAATTCTAGTTTATTGTGGAAAATCAACTGAAATTCTCGAAGTCATCTGAAATTGGAACGTATTTATCGATTAGTTTCACAAATTTGTTGTTTATTATTTGAAATGCTATAAATCGAACAAGATATTCATCAATCATCAAATATTTCAGCGATAATGTTCTTGATGTTGTCTTCCTCTCACTTATTTGATTTATCTGAGTATTGTTTTATTTTGTTTTATCAGTTGGCACCTATTTTAGAAATACATTGGCACATAAATATTCGGGCACCATAATATTCAAGGCAGATCTGCTCCAGATATTTACTTGATTTAAACTAGTTTACTAATTGATGCAAATTTATGAAATTTTGCCGTTTGAACTACCCCCCTAGAAAATATTTTATTATTTTAGAAATTTTGATGATACCGTTAAGATTAACTGAACGTCTCGAGTTCTTATAGTTTCTCTAATTACCGGGCGATTTGAAAAACAATTTGAGGATTTGTAGAATAGTCCAATGTCGCGATTTTCACCAACCGAATATGCACTTGAAATGATCAAGACTACTTCATTACAAAATAGATACTCATTGCTATTTTATTACTTTAAACAAATTGCTACATTCTTTATTGCATATTTGGATTTTGGATTTTCCAATAAAATTTAAGGGTACTCGAGTGTTAACAACTTTTTATTTGTACCTTGACTTTGTAGTATTGGATCAAAAAATAATACAGTCAACAAACTTTGATTATCAGATGTTCGAAAATATTTTTCCCGATTGTATGGAGATCCCAAAATATTTTTCATATTTTCAATTACTTTATCATACAAACAAATAATATTGTGGTTTCATAGGAACAAATAACTGCGATTTTGCTGAAAATTCCTCTTTTTTGTGAATTTGTTTAAAGTTATCGATAATGAATAAAAACGATATTAATATTAACAATAATAATGGTAACGATAATGGGGATAATCCTAACCGTAACAATAATGTAAAGAGAAAAAATGAGAAGATAAGTAACGAAAAGAGAAAAAATTAGGAGATAAATAACGAAAAAAGAAAATTGATTATTGCTAACCTCAACAATGGTTATTCAATAAAAACTGCCTCTGAGCTTTTCATTGTTAAAGCACATACTGTATCTTAAATTTATTCTCAGTATAAAAAAAGGAAGAGTATTTAAAATGAAAACTGGACACAGAGCTAAACTGATGAAATGAAAAAACAATTGTGCGACTGGGTTGACGAAAACTGTACTTTAACTTTGAAAGAATTAAAAAGATAATTACTAGAAAAATATCCACAAATAAACCGTATTAGTGAGACTACAATTGCAAATGCTTTAAGAGATTTTCATTTTTCATTTAAAGTAGTTACGAAAGTACCAGAGCGGCTTAACTGTGTCAATGCAATTGAAAACCGTTTTCATTACGCCATTACATACAACAGTCTTCTTCCATAAAAAGAAAAAGTGTTTTTCCTTGATGAGACTGGAATCATGATCAGCTCCAGAGCAAAATACGGACGCTCCTTGAAAGGATCTGCGGCATGTAAAAGAGTCCCTGCAATTCGATCAAAAACGTACTGGATATGTGTTGCTATGACCCAAAATTCTCTTTACTTCTTTGAAATACAAAACACAAGTTACAATAGTGTAACCATTTTGAAAATGTTTTAATTCAACTGTTTGGAGATTTTACAAGAGACCACATTGTTGGAGCGCACCTCATTATGAATAACGTACCGTTCCATAAAACTGAAATCAAAACAGTTATCCAAGCGCATGGTCACAATTTAGTCTTTTTGGCTCCATATTCACCGTTCATAAATCCAATTAAGGACAACCGTCACAAATGCTAGTATTAAGGGGAAGAAGCAGCTTTTTAGACAATCGGAAAACAGGATTCCTGTTTTGTTTTCCAACGGATTTCAATGTTCTAAACGGTATTTAAAAGGGCATTTCAAGAGGGAGGGAAGTACGTATTTGATTTTTTGAAATTCGGATGTAATTTAGAGTTACAGAAGGAAATATAGAAGCATGTTTTTTAGCATTTTTTACAGTTTATTTTTATATTTTCCCTCATAACTTGGCAAATATTGCTTATTTTCTAATGAATTTCACACAACATGTGGCCAATTAAAGGCGCTTTCCAAATCTGTCAGAAATTTTCCGATCGCATTGTTAGTTTTCCAGAAAATTGATAAAAGGTTTCGACATACTAATTTTGTTTTTTTACGGGCAGTTTTAAACTTAGACGACTGAACCACGACTTGTTTGAAAGGTAATGAATAGCAGATTATTTTGAAAATAGTTTGAGAGTGAAATTCGGAAAATTTACTGGAAATGTATGGTGGCGAAATTTTATCTATTATTTTTATCTGTTAAAATTAATTATGTTTGTATAAAGTGTATTGCAATTTATAGATTATTTCATTATCTTTCCAACGGTACCATTGTTGCTGCAAAAAAGTGAAAATCTTTTGGAAAATTAGTGATAAACGAAACTCTGTCTATCGTGTGGAAAGATATGGACTTAGTTCCTCTTATACTCGCTAGAGAGTCTAAGAACACCTATGCGTCCTGTATGTCGGTATATTCAAGCTTCGGCTAATGGCAGATAGATGGCGATCAAATTTGTTTATCAACTAATCTAGGTCTATCATCTTGTCTCTTGACAAAATTGCCAAATCTTTTTTTGTGGCTAATGCCAGACTTTCGTCGTATTACTTGTAGGCAGATAAATGAAAAAAACAATTATTTAATTGTATATTGTAATTAACAAATTTGATCGCCATCTATCTGCCATTAGCCAAAACTAGAATATACCGACATACAGGACGCATAGGTGTTTTTAGACTCTCTACCGAGTATAAGAGGAACTAAGTCAGCCGCTTTCCACACGGTAAACATAGCTTTGTTTATCACTAATTTTCCAAAAAAATTTCACTTTTTTGCAGCAACAATGGTACCGTTGGAAAGATAATGAAATAATCTATAAATTGCAATACACTTTATACAAAAATAATTAATTTTAACAGATAAAAATAAGAGATAAAATTTCGCCATCATAAATTTCCAGTAATTTTCCGATTTTCAATCTCAAACTATTCTCCAACTAATCCGCTATTCATTAGCTTTCAAACAAGCCCTGGTTCAGTCGTCTAAGTTGAAAACTGTCCGTAAAAAGAACAAAATAAGTATGTCGAAACCTTTCATCAATTTTCCGGAAAACTAACAATGCGATCGGAAAATTTCTGACAGATTTGGAAAGCGCCTTTAATTGGCCACATGTTGTGTGAAATTCATTAGAAAATAAGCAATATTTGCCAAGTTATGAGGGAAAATATAGAAAAAAACAGTAAAAAATGCTAAAAAACATGCTTCTATATTTCCTTCTGTAACTCCAAATTACATCCGAATTTTAAAAAATCAAATATGTACTTCCCTCCCTCTTGAAATGCCCTTTTAAATACCGTTTAGAACATTGAAATCCGTTGGAAAACAAAACAGGAATCCTGTTTTCCGATTGTCTATAATTGTCTATTTTGGTGCTGAGGGCCCTTAACAATGATGTTCATCTTATTTTATTTAACATAGTAAATAACTTTAGAAACAGTCAAGTTCCTACGATTATATTTCAAATATTCCAACTATACATATACATAGTTATTATTATGAGGTTTCAATACGTGCTTTTCATAGATTGATTAAATTCCCACACTAGTATTTACCGCTTATTGCATGAGGAACTATGTAAGCTTATAGCATACACCTTGTACTACTTATTGTTAGATTAAGAATTAAAATGGTGAATTATTTTGGGATTTACTACTAAACAATATCGTTTAATTTTCGTACTAAAATATGAGGAATTGTAGAAATGTATTCGTTAAAACATCTGGTAATGAGGTATTCACTATACTGCAAAATATAAAAAATAAAAGTATTATAATTACAATACTGTGGGGTTTTAAGTGGGAAAAAAGGTTCAAAATTATGTCAATTCTGTCCTCATTAATCAAACGAAATTCTTGTCTTACAATAGAGAATTAGGATTTAGAGAATGTAAAAGATCTGTTTTCATACTGGATTGCTTCCGAACCGTTTCACCACAACAATTTTATTATCGATTTCTCTTCCAGTTCTTTTCTACGCCTGCCGATTATTATACTGGTTGAAAAACCTTCTATTTTCCATAGATGGGTCATATTTCATGTCCATTGGGAATAATGTTGTTGAACTTTATTGTATCCGTTCACGTTTGCCCTTCTTAAACTTTCATACACGTTTCGAATTTTTGATAGGTGTTATTCCATTTGTCAGATATTTAAGTGGAACTAACTTAAAAGGAAGTTTTTGAAGAAAATCAACCACAATTCTGTAAGCTTTTTTCTTTTATAAGTTATTCAAGCAGGTTTTGTTTTTGTTAAAGATTATCTTTTTAGATTTGTTGGGGGGTATTCTAAGATTTTTTAGGAAATAGAGGATTCTCTTCAAAAAAAAAGAGAAAGGAATAAAACTATCTGTACGGTTACTACCGAAATATAAGACGACCAATGTCGAAGTTTGTCGAAGTTAAGAAACTGTGCCGGACCAACTGATTCTTGAAAATTTATTGCAACCAGAGAAGAGAGACAACCAACGCAGAGAAGCATGCAGCTTCTCTATTTCACTGTTGACAACATCAAGATTCTCATTCGTATTCTGACCACTATCTATCTTTCTCTACAATACAAATCAAATTAAATAGAGGATAGTGAGTCTTCTAAAAAAAGAGATAGAAAATGATCTTCATTTTGAAGACTTCTTAAAAATTCTGTGAATACGGTCCGTTGACTTGTTAAATATAAAGTTTGAAACAAAACTTTAAATGCAATCACTCTCTTTTAATTATTAAAATTGGCTGTATTTCCACTAAATATAGTCAATTTATAAAATATTATCTTTCGAAAGTCTATATGATTCGTATCGTTTGTAAATTTAACAGGAGTGCCGAATTAAGAGAAATTTCTACTATTTGACAAGCCAATAAGAAAAATATTTCGTAGGTGTATAATATTCCATGAACATCATTTTACCAAAATTTGGACCTCTTAACTCATTTGAAAGTTGGTCAAAAAACGCTTGTTTGGATGATACTTTGAAAACGAGCTATGCACATTAGCTAACTCAAAGTGACTTAAGGGTGCTCCCAGCATTGATTTAATCCTTTTTCCTTCTTCTTATTCTAGAACGACTAAAAATATTTTATTGAGAATCTCCGAGTCGTTCTGAGTCATTTAATATTTTTAGAAATTAAAGTATTATCTAAAACAGACGTTTTTGACCAACTTCCAGATGGACTATAATTTTGCTATAACTATCTCCTTAGCCCCTCTAAAAATCTTTTAAATATTTTTTAAACCTAGTCTTTTCTAAATTTTATAAACTACATTTGGAAAATTGGACAAATTCAATTTATCCTGGAGCTCGGATTTTCTAGTATTGCTTGTTTATTTCTAATGTTTCTTTCGCTAATATAAATAGTGAAGACGATAGAAAACCTGTTGCTTTAGGGCGACGGACAAGACAACTGATTTTATAGAGTTTTTTCCTCTTGTAAAACCAGCACGAAAGAATCAAATTTAAATTCCATAATTTATATCCGATGATTGCATTGCATGATGCATTTTATAAAACATTCAGTGCTAAAATGCAATTGTCATTCAACATTATAAATTTCCATAACTTTGCAATGTAAATTCATATTATACTGCCTGTTTCATTTAAATGTTTCTACTTCTTATGGTGACTCCTATTTATGAATCGATTTGGAAAATATCTAAAAAAAATATTAGCATAATTGGAACTTTATAGTTGAATCGGAAATTGATGAAAATCTGACAATGTGTCGATTTTCACCAATCGAATATGCACGTAAAACAAGGAAGGATGCTAAACGATTCTTCCAAAATTGTTTTGTTTTGTTTTTCAACAACTCAGTATTTTTCCCTTGATACAGTACGATTACTTACGCTACTAAAGTGATAGTTTATTTTTAAAATTTAACTCTGACAATGAATTTTCCCTTCTCGAAGAAACACAAAAATTATTTTGCGAGGACCTTCTACTCGTTTTTGATCATTTCATGTGCATGTTAAGTTGGTGAAAATCGCATAATTGTTTGGTTAAAATAGTTTTCCTCCAATTTCCCTATAAGCTACCTAGTTCTCATTATCCAAAAATACTCTCTAGGGACTAATCTCTACAAATATTTAAGAAAATTTTCAAATTAATGTCATGACGTCTTGGGATATTTACTTAGAACAGGCAGTATAGAGTGAGTAATGCAATTATCACAATTGGGTGTAATAGTTTCACTAAATTCACATCGATTTCAAGCACCGATAACAGGATTATATTGATCTTTCTAACAAACTCCATCAACGTTATGTTAGACTTGTATCTAATATCAAAACTATACTTCATGAGATTTTGTTCTTAGAATCTATGTAGTTGTATCAATATCAGTTTCTTAGATTATATCACTTACATATCCAACAACAGTTTATGCGATATTTACGACAACAGATGTATCAAAATATCTAAAGTTTCACTATACAATACGTGTCTAGTAACTCTTATCAGTCTTTGTGTCTACTAAAGGGCGAAAACAAAAATCTATTAACATTATTCAATATTGTTGCGAATTTAAATTACAAATATACATGAAAAGTATAAAACGCTTGATTAATGCGATAACTGTGTCGTATCTCCATAAACAACAGAATATATTAAAATAGGCCCCCTTTTTTATCTCCTCTAACTTTTGTCGTTATCTATATTCAAACTATTTGAACTTTTAAATACAAATATGTTGACAGAAATTTCAAACTTTTCATGTCAGAATTTATAAACAAATTATCAAAAAAAAAAGTTGGTTGTCAAAAATTTATACTTTCAAATATTCGTGACGTAAATTGCCTTTAAACGGACCAACCACATATAGGGTCTAATAAATTAGGGATTTATTATACAACCACCAAATTGTGGTTAGAATTTTGGCCAGTTTTAGTCGAAAAATTTGACCCTCTATGTATTTTGCATTTGGGGACAATTTGATTTCGTCCGGTATAATTAGGTAGTTGATTACTCAATTTCGATTCTTAATTTGTCAAGCTTCGTTGATTAATTAGATTGTTAATCAGATGATTGGATAAGTCTAACCACACTAATCATAATAGTTTAGAAAATCTAATTATCCACATGGCATAACACTATTTAATGGTTACACTTAATTTAGTTCATTTGCAACTCACTTTTAACATCTGTAATCAAATAATGAAGAAATTTATATAAATGTATTGTTAGAAAAATAACATACCTATTTAATTCAGTTATACAAGTGTAAGAATAACGTACTTTAGATAAATAGAATCTGCAGTCTCTATATTAGGATTTCATTTTATTATTATCGCTGCACCATTCTCTTGGGGATTGCAGTTGCAATTTTAACACACGATATCATCATGTTCTTGTTTCTTCAACTAAATGAATTTTCCATGAATAAGATTCTTGTTGTCTATTGGGAATAAAATGGTGACAACTTTGAAAAATGTAATAGTAACTGGAAAATGGCCTGTCGTAAAAACAATTCGGTACAAAATTATCAAATTCCCTTGATTATATTATAAGGTTCGTTCCTATCAACCAAACCTTCAATTTATTATGTTGGCACTCTACACTCGTCTTATTTGCGTTAGATCTGTGTCTAAGTTTAACGTGCAGTACCCATCGAAAGGCTCTACTTGCACGGCTCCCATGGGCGCGGGGTCAAGAAACACCCGACCGTCGCCGCCAGAGTAAGCCCTGGCTACTCATTTCCTTCAAAAATACAAGTTTTTCAGGCACCAGTGTGGGGCAGAGGCCACCTAGCAGATCTCTATTGTCTAAATGAGACAGCACCTGAGCTGCTTTGTAACGCAGCTCACCTGCTAACACGGGCTCCACCTATCTCCCCAATGGCACCGCGATAAGGGGTTACCAATCCTCTGTCCCACAATACCCTACCGCCATGAAGCCAAACACATGGTACCAATTTACATCATTGGTCATACGTTCGATCATCTGCATGTTCCATGCCAGTCTTTAACTCAACATGTCTACATGAAGACCCTGTAGCATTCGGCACTGACGAACCACCCCCCGCCGTCAGTTATCTACACTCAACACGACGCCGTCACACAGCCCTGTCGGGCTTATTCATCCCCCACTAAGGGGAGGTTGACGTACGAGAAAGATTTGCCTTGATGTTGCCACTATACCAAGACGCTGCCACTACGCCAAGCAGCCACCCTTGGATGTCCCACCCATCCGAAGGTGTTTGAGGGACCATATCAAGAAACAATTGAATCTCTTTTCCGTTAAGCATTCAAATGTCTTCAAATCACATCACTACACCTGCTGTGTCATCTCATTTGCACGCCGTTTTACGAAAAATTTAAAAGCAAGTTACAACTAGACAAGGTTATAACTGTAACTTCAACTTTCCTCTACCTAGGTGTTTATAATTTATTTTCTTTTATTGATTATATAAAAAGAGATTTCAGTTCTGCTAACATCACTGTTTGAGTAGTTTTTGCAATTTTTTGTGAACAATTAAATTTTCTAGATGATACCGGGTTAGGAAAGTGCAAGCTTGAATTTAAACTCGATCGAGACATCTTGTTGCCCATTGGGAATAAAATGGTGACAACCTTGAAAAATGTAATAGTAACTAGAAATTGGCTTGTCGTAAAAACAATTCTGTCTAAAATTATCCAATTCCCTTAATTCTATTATAAAACTCGTTCCTACCAAAGAAACCTACATATGGCATTAAGCACTTTTCTCATATAAGTTGGCCTCACTAAAAAGACCTGCTGAGCCATAAATGAGTCGTTCAATTCCTTTTTGTTTTCTTCTACTAATCAGAAGTCTCTAAATCATGTCAGTATATATGTGTCATTTAGGAAAATTAAGCGTTGTTTTACAAAAAATTGAACAGCAAATAAAAATATAAATTACAATTATAGCTTAAATTTATCTCAGTCTGCAAGTTTATGTATTATTTTCTTTATTTGATTACACTAAGAAATTTCAGTTCCGCTAACACCGCTTTTTCAGTGTAAGATGTAGTTTTTCGGCAAATCGAATCGAGTTTCCCAAAATAGGGTCAGAAAGGTGCGGATTTGTTTTTGGAATCGAACGAGATATCTACCACTTCGATATCTTTTGTAGTTTTAGAGTTTCCAATTCCGGTGTTTTATGGAATCTCCATATAGCTGTTTGCTTTGAACAGTACATGCGATTAGTTCAAATTATCGTTTTTAACTAACTTATTAAAAAGCGATTTGTTTCCGAATATATTAAAAAAAAAATTGAAATATCCTTGAAAGTAAATAGCGATATTTTACGGCTTTCTATCCAGTTTATGTCATATTTGCGTTTCAATAAGTTATTATTTTAAGCTTCCTGAACGTTAATCTATCTAGATGTATATGTATAACACAGAATATCGTGGCCTATATTACAAATTGACAAGTATACGAAATAGAATTTCGAAATCGATATTAACATAAAAAGCAATATAATCTAAATTCTGCCATCTGCAGTTTAGAGAATTTAATTACAAGTTCCCTTTTAATAATTAAAATTTTTAATGGATCTCATTTATATTTGAAAATTTAATATAGTAACACTTATACTACGGTAATTTTCTACATCTATGTATGTATATATGAATGTTTTTTTATTCTGTTTCATTTTTTTAAAACAGTTGTTATGCCTGAATAGCTACAGAAAATTAATGTGTATTCTCTTTTGTTCCAGGTAAGTCGAAATCCCAGGATAATCCATCTATTTGTTGAGCGTAAGACAACAATAATTACAGTTTTTTATTCGGAAAACTTTCATAAAATGCTGTATTATAGTCGAGTACCTACCGTATCGCAACCCACTTCAATTCATTATTAACAACAAAGTGTTTTATTTTCAGCTAAATATTGATATTTTAATTATTTGCAAAGTAGTAATAGAACTAGCCCAATAGAAAACGTTTAGTTTACCAATTTTTTGCTCATGTCTTATACGTCGATAACAAATTAAAAATAATCGTGAAATATTGAAAAGCCATAGTAGTTCACCTCCTCTAGTAGGACATTATTCTTACATTTATTAATTATTGATTGATGCTTGATAGGAAAGAAACAATATATGTTTACTTGATTAGAAGAATAATGATTGTCGACTTACATAATGCTTAAAATTAGTGGAAAAACTGAGGAGGCGAATAACTCAAACAATTTCTGAGAACAATTGCGCAAATCTTACAAAAGATAGTGTTTTAAATGGAAAAAATAACTTTATAATGTTATATTAACTCCTTTTAAGAGTAACGATTATCAAATAATTGATAGTAAATTTAAAATTGGGGAGTAACTGAGGAGGAGAATGACTCAAACATTTTAATTTTCGTACAATCAATTTATAAGAGTAATTTTCGCATTTTTCACGAAAGGTAATACAAGAAACGGAAAAACATTATAATATTATATTTACTCATTTTAGAGTAATGACTATTAAATGACTTATCGAATTAAAAATAGGGGAGGCGATTGACTCAAAGTTTTCATTTTTCCTATAATACAATCGATTTCTGGGCGTAATTTTCGCATTTATTTACAAAAACTAATTTGGTAAATTAAAAATATAACTCTATAATGTTGTATTAACTTATGTTATGTATATGAAACAAATATTTTAAACTTTTAGCTTCTACGCTACTATACTGGAGGTTGCTCATCTACTATTGACAAAACTTATCCAATATGTTTGCAGCGAAATTGTTCAAGAACAAGTAAAGTTAGTAATTGACGGATAGTAATAAAGGTGGAATAAAAAGCAATAAGAACACCATAATACATCCCCCGTGGGGCTTATCTAGTTTTATTGCATGAGTCAGGCTTATCAACTGTGCCAAAATTGATTCCTTAACAATGCAATTTAATACCCTTTGTATCTTCCTTTTAATAATTCTCTTTTTTTCTTTCACATACTTTTTTATAATCTTCTTTTCTTGTTTTCATCTTTAAAATACTTTTGATGTTATTACGTGATATTATAAATAAGGACGAAGTACGGACGAGCGTCGCGACGGCGCCATCATTACCATGCCACTTTTGTCGTTTTATTTAAATGTGACCGCAAAATTCAAGTGTTCTATCATAAAATAAAATTAATTGAGATCTTGACTATACAGATGGGTTTTAATGATGACAAATGAATATCATTTGTTTGTGATAAAAATGGTGTTATTATTTTTGTCTTCATTTTCAGTTAATGAACATTAATTAATTAATTAGTTAGTTAGATAATCAACAGGTTGGGAATTTAATTATTTTTTTCATTAGGCATTATATTTGTTTTGTGTTTTATTGGCCTCGAATCTTATCTTACGATCGATTTTTCGTTTCGTGACATGATCATTTCAATAAAAAATTAGACTATTTCGTATTACTAAAAAAAAAAGAATATAAGAGAACTTTTCGCATGTGGCAAATTTTTTGGATCCTCTCCTCGATTTATCATCATTACGAATTGATGCGGTGTCGATCATCTCGATCTACGTACACATCTATCTATTGAAATGCCGTAAGTCGTTGATAAGGTAATACAGTCGTCGTTGCTCTGGCGTCGTGTTTGTTATAGTCGTCGTCGGTAGGAAACATCCACATCTCTCTGCTCTCAAGTTTTCTGTTTTTGATAACACAACAACGTATACACATTTGAGTTTCGTTTGAGTTACCAACAACTGTAAACACACAAAATTTTACGTTTTATAACATTATTCGTGTAAATATTGTATAATCTAAATGGATGTAATTAATTAACGGTTGCGGAAACTAATGTGCCTAAATTTTCAGTGTATTTGTGTAAATTTAAATAAGATCTAATCAGAGACAACACGAAAAATGTATTATTTTATGACTGGAGTTGTTCATAATTGTGAACAGATATTAAGGTAACAAACAGATTGATTTTTTTGCCTGTTATAAAACTGTAATTATAATTCCAAATTTGCTGAATACACGTGCTTGTAGTTTAAGACACGGCGGACTTCACACACACACACATATATATATATATATATATATATATATATATATATATATATATATATATGCATATATATATATATATATATATATATATATATATATATAAATTTCAAAATGTCAAAATCAGTCCCGATTGATATATGTAGTTATGATTGTTCTATAAACCAATCAATATTTATTTTCAAAGTAACAGCTGATAAGCTTTAATTAACAATTTTAATTTTTTGTGTATATAATTTTGTAATTTATGAAAGCTTCTTGTCTATTGAAATAGGTAAATACAATCCATTTTGGAGCTTATTGAAATTTAAATTGATCCTTTTTACGGTTAAAATTGGATATTTTCATGCATTGGAAAACGATAAGAGATAAGAGAAATATGGGAGAAAAATGTTTTCGTTTTTGATAATGCTTTTACAATAGTATACCGTTTAACTGTTATTTTTTTCTTTCATATATCTCACAGCATTCAATATTATTCATATAGGCCAATGTTTTTCCAATTTTGTAGTTTTCCAGTTCTACAATCTGGTTTGTTTATTGTTTCAAATTTCAATAGAATCAGGACGTGTGGTATTTTCTCTAACAAGATCATTGATATGTATAGGTGATACAAATTCGAAATCATCGAATCTTTCTCTTCAAATATACTTTTTTACTTGGTTTTTATCAAAAAAAAAAATGTTTCTAGTCAATTATACGTGAGATGTTTGCGCTATTCTGTAGTATGCTCTTCATCTTCAGATACCATAAATCGAATCTTATAGTCGTCCATACAATTTTTTATTCAATGATGCGCTTCTAGAGTAAATCATTTCGTTTTTTTCCCTTCACAGATGCCTTTCATCAGTTTTTTGTTAAAAAACAAGTTTACAATCAACTATAAGTGAAGTGAAGTGGTATAAGAAGTGCTTTTCAGTACTGTATCCTTCATCTTCAAATATTGTCATCTCATAATCGTCTATACAAGTTGATTATTCATTGATACGTTTGTAGAGCAAATTTGTTCTGTTATCCCTATATTTCCTTTTTGTGAGTTTTTATTTAAAAAAGAAATTTTCAATCATCGGCAAGTGAGATTTTTATGATGTCCAATAGATCTTGATCTTCAACTTCATATATTAACGTCTTATAATCGTCTTTACAGTTTATTATTCAAAGATACACTTATAGAGCAAATCATTGCGCAAAAAGTTTTCAATCAATCGAAAGTGAGTTTTTCAGCGATTCAATAGTGTCCTTCAGCTCCAAATATTATCTTCGTATATTCGTCTATACTAGAGCGGATCTTTGTTTTTCTTTGTCTGCACATATTCTTTCCCCTCTTGTTTATTCTAAAAAGGAGTTTGCAATCGATAAAAAGTGACGTGTAAGGGCTATTCAGTTTTATTTTATATTTGTCGATGCAGTTTATATTTTCAAAGTTACCTTTTTAGAGCAGTTTTCATTCATTTAACGGAGGTATTCTTGGTGGAACATAAAAAAAATCAGGTTACATGACCTATTCTTTGTTAGAAACTTACAATGACCTAATTGAGTACTGAAAAACAAAAACGCTTACTGATTGCAAATGCGACTAGAGGAGAAACCAATCAGCTTATATTTAAAAATGCTTTTAAAACTAATAATTATATGAGCGAATACTGCATAAGAAGAAGATTTACCCTTTCAATCAAAAATCTCTCGAGCGACTGATTATAAATTAATTTTAATCAAAATCACCACTTTGCTTAATTTTATAATGAATTAATTTTATAAAATTTATTTCATTAGACAATTTAGACTGTTTTAAGTCTGTAACATTTTAATGTTACAAATTTTTATCGAGCAAGCTATAATAATACTAATATTACTTTTATCAGAGCAATTAAATTCGTACCTTCAGATAATTACCAACTTTTTTTTAAAACAATGTCTGCTAATTCTTCAATTAATTCAAGTGTTCTACGACACGATTTTTTTTTAATTAATTTGTAATTAGGTCACATCTGATGGAATTTCCGTCTTTTGCTATATGATTTTATATAAAAGTTTTATCCGATTTTTCCCAGTTTAAGGCGGAAAAGGGAAAGATAACGTCGAAATCATCAATGATAGAGTTTGGGAGAATGAAAAGGAAGTAGGTCTAAAACAGAGTTAATCTGATAATCGATGTCATCAGGCTATGGTGTGCTTTCTCTCATCCAATACGTTGTTCAAATTTAAATTAGAAAATTTTACACTTTTTTCCGGTAATATAGTAGGAATTTTATTGCTTTTTATTTTCGTCCATTTGCTTTGTATCGAATATGAAAGCTTTATATGAGTAAGAATGCCATTAATTTCGATATCAAAGAATCTCACCAGCGGTTTAGATGAAAGTGATAAAATATGTAATTTTTTATTTTTATACCTTTTTACTTTCTTATATAATATGAATATATCTCTTTAATCTTGCACCGACTTCGTGGTTTTTTTCTTATACCATTTTTTATAGAAATCCTTACTTTTTGGGTTTAATTTAACAAAGACTGTACGTACTCATTTAGTAGGTATCTTATAAGATTATTAATTTCTAAGAGGACTAAAAGATATTAATAGTCCTAAAATAAAGAAGAATCCTGAAGACAAAAGGAATCTATCTCATCTGCTATTTAATACTCTTATAAATTTCAATTTTACAATACACGTCAACTTTGACGAATACAAAGAAACGTCATCGAAATCATACTTTCGAACAATTAACATTCAATCAGCTTCTTTTTTTAATCTATTATGTTAAAAAAAGAAGCTGATTGAATGTTAATTGTTCGAAAGTATGATTTCGATGACGTTTCTTTGTATTCGTCACACACACACACACATATATATATATATATATATATATATATATAATATATATATATATATATATATATATATATATATATATATATATTATATAAACTACTGCAATTCAATGTTCAAATGTGTTAGAGAGACAAGTACATTTTCTAGACACAACATGGTTGCCTGGTAGAAGATGATCTTCATTTAACAAAAAACAATAGATGACAACCAATAAATGACACTGGTCATCAAAATTTTTAGTGCGCCAAATTTAGAAATTTAAATTTTAAGTATTTAATGTTGTCTTCCCCACCAATATAACTGGTAGGAGCCTGCCTTGTTTCATTCTGTTTGAAGTTGGCGTTAAATTTCAGACACAAAATGGATGCCAATTGCGGTACTTTATATATATATATATATATATAGTGACTTTAATGCTAATTTCATTATTATCCGAAACGTATAGCAATGGCGGAATTTTTGAATTAAAACTTGTTTTATTTCGATTTGTTTGTCAAAACTGGAAATTCAAAGTCAACCAAAACAATATAGAAGTTTAATAAAACTAATTTAGATGTGATAGAAGAATTTAAGCGAAATCTACCGTATAATTTTGGAGACAGTCAATAAAATATGACGAAGATCACGTTTTCCCCGCCTTTTTTGTTTTTGTTTTACTGCACTGTAGATTTCTCTATAATTCGATTACATGAAGCTTAAAGTGATATTTTAGGCTTCATTATTGAGAACTTATAATTTGCGTCCAGTAGAGTTGAACTCTGACAATACGGTAAGCATTTGAGAATCACCATTTAGATTTTAAAATCCAAAAGGTTAAGTTTTTACAGACTATCAATAATTAAAATAAAATACCATCACGAAATGTTTTTAGATCTGCCTTACTATCTTCCTGTCTGTACCTATTGCACTTGATTAAGTAATTTTGAAAATTTACGTTTTATTGATATTGAAATTACAAATCTCATTATGTGAATTCCTTACAATCATATAGTATAGTGTAGAATAATTAAGGAATCCTCAATAGAAACATATGGTTCTCATCCATTTATTACAGGTTTACCACAAACTCTATTATTGTATATACGTTTATCTGTATTTAGCACTAACAATTGTCTTATTATATTATAATACCACTATTTAGTTAGTTACATCTCATTTTCATTCAAATATTAAGTTTAGTGATTCAACACACGTACACATTTATATCTTACTATTACCACACGATTGTTTTCAATTATCCTTACGTACGTACGTATGTTCGTTCATTAGTTTATACGTTTGTAGATTCTACCAACTGATGCTTTTAAACATTGTAATGTAACTAAAATTCTATGCGTATATAAGTTATGAATATTTGGCGTATCATTGTAAATAAATGTAGCTTAAGGAGAATCCTAGTTTTTAGCGGAACTTACGTTTAGGGGTCTGTTAAAAAACAAAAAAGAAAACATTCCAGTGTAAATACAATAGAATTCTACTACTATTAAAGGCGCTATTGATTTTGTGTGTGTAAAGAAAATGAATCATTCAAGCGGTGCGCAGTAGAATTTAGTAATTTTTGACCGCTAATAGGACTTCGGTAGCTAAATTATAGATCAATTATACGTGTATAGATGTTTAGATTCTAATTAATTGGGAATTTATTGGAGTTGTATAATAATGGTGATTTACCGTTCGTTGGTTTTTATGACTAGTTCCATATTTCTCATTCTAAAGTGACTTTTATATGTAGTCAAAAACCGTGAAATTTTCAAAAAATTCAGTGATTTCTAAAAAAAATAATAAATATTTTTCAAATATTATTAAGAAGTCATAGTCTTGTTTAAATCATTTTAAGATACATACAGCAAGACTTTAGACAGTTTGAACATTTACAAGATCTCTGTGGCTAAATTACAATTTCCTATACGTACATAGATTTCTCAGTTTTAACTGATTAAAACAAATTGTTAATTAAAAATTCTCTAGTTTTTTTAATAACTCATGCTTCTTATTCTAAGGTAATTTTTACCACAAATGTAAAGTAGTTAAATCATGAAATTGTCAGGAAATGCAGTGATTTTCTAATGAACTACGGAATCTTTCTATTTTTTTAATATTCTCCGTTACTTAGTATCTTAAAACTAAAGGAAGCCATTTTCAGATGTATGCTGTAAAACTTAGGCAATTTTGGACAATCACAGAATCTCTGTAATTAAATTGTAATTCTAGGTATGCATACATTTCTAAATTATAGTTATTTGATTGTTTATTAGAATCATTTAAAGTTCTTAGAGTATACAGGGTTTCTTATTTAAAAGGATATAGTTGATCTGGCAACTCGCACAATTAACAAGCTACTTGAAACATATTCTAGGGATTTATAGAAGCATCTCTGGAGATCGTTTTCTTAAAACTTGAGCCTTGTAGCTCATCGGCAAGTAGGTCAAAAGACATTCGTTTCTGATCATATCGCAATTTTTGAAAACAAATTAGGCTCCTGAAATAACTCAGAATGACTCGAAGATGCTTCTCACATTTTTTTCCATTTTTCTCCTTTGCATTCTAAAATAAATGGAAAACATTTACACTCATTTCACAATATAATGGAAAAAAACAAAAAAAATCAGTGTTATGAGCATTCTTTAGCTATTCTGAGTTATTTGACATCTGTAACTCATTTTCTAAAATAGCAATATGGTTAGAAACGACCGACTTGTCTACGAGGTTCAAATTTTGTTAAAATGATCTCTAACGATCCCTCTATCTATAACTCCTAGGAATATTTTTCAAATCTTTCGTCAAATTATGGCAGTTGCCATTTAAACTACATACCTTTAAGTGAGAAACCCCGTATATTCATTCATTATGAGATTGTAAAAAATGCAGTGATTTTTGAGCTTCGGAGTTTTACCATTTCTAGAATCTTTCTTAAATTATTTTAAAACATATGCATTGGAACTTTACCTGGATCTCTTTATTTTAATTCAATAGATGTATGTCTATACGTATTTAAATTTTAATTATTTGGTTATTTACTGGAATTATACAAAACTGGTTAATTAAAATTCGACTTTTCTTATAGTAACTCATATTTTTCATTCTAAGCTTGGGTACTGTGAGATTATGAAGAATATAGCAGTTTCTAAAAGGACTACGCTAGGATTACTTAACTATGAATCATTTCTGACAAATTTGAATATTAACAGGGTTCTGTAGCTAAATTATAATTTTATATGTCTCTATAAATTATTAAACTCGTAACTATTTGACTAGTTGTTGGAGTTATACATATAAGTCGGAGTCGAAGTTGAAACTCTCGATTTGGATGATTTTTGATATAGAGGTACTTCATTCTTTTTTAAGGGATGCTTGTAATTTTTGTCCATAATCAAGCTTAAGGCGGAAAATGGAGTTTGAAGTTATTGCTGCAAAATCAGTTTTTTGACAATATCTTTAGAACGGCTCAATATTTCTTAATGATTCAAAAACTGAAACGTAGACACTTATGTGAGCTATAACACGGTGCAAATCAATTTTCAGTATTTTTTTGAGGTAATTATGTGCCCTTTATATATTTTTTTGTAATTCTCCATCCTATGAAAGGGCATATCAACATGAAAACTTGAATAACAGAAAATATGAAAATAAAATCAACCTGTTCGAGAGTTTTATCGTATTTTTAATATTAACCCCAGGCTGTCATTGTTATTTCGTCTTATATATGTATTTCTAGCATATAATTATCTGGCTATGTATTAAAGTTCTTTATAGGTCAAGGAGATATTCTGTGTACATTTTAAAGTTGAATTTAGGTTCTCCCATAAGTTTAATAATTAATGGGAAATTGTCTGGAGTAATTGCAACTTTACTGTATATAAGTGATCAAAATGTCTGTATAATTTTCATGCAGTATTAACCACTCTGCTGATTTTTAACAAAATATATTTAGATCAATGTTACATCATTAGAAATGTAGTATCTGTCCCTTATTGTTAGATCTGAATTTCCATTTATTTTTATTATCTATATCTATATGTATGTATAAAATAACATGTCCTGGCTGACAGACTATCATCGCTGAGCGTAAACTATTAGAGCTAGACTGATGAAATTTGGTCAACAGGTTTCTTTCATAATGTAAGCACCTACTAAGGGAGGATTGTTTAAACTGCCAACTTTAAGGGAGTGAAATAGGAGATGAGAGTTTGAATGGAAGTCATTTTTGAACCTAGAAATATAAAAATTCATTTTTAGATTTATGAATAGAAATAATTGAACACGTGTTTTATCATTTTTGAAAATTTTCATTCTAAGGGGTTGAAATAAGGGATGAAAGTTTGTGGGCAAGTCTGTCATTTTTGAAGCTAGAAGCATGAAACTTCATTTTTAGACTTATGAATAGAAATAATTGAACACGTGTTTTGGAATTTTGGAAAAAATTTTATTTAAGGGTTGAAATAAGCGATGAAAGTTTGTAGGGAAGATTGTAATTTTTGAAGCTAGAAAAATGAAACTATTTTTAAACTTATGATCAGAAATAATTAAAGACATATTTAATTATGCACTTCTAACTACCAATAGCCGAATCATTAATGTAGTATATAAAGAAATTCAAAATTAAAATCTCGACCTTCTACGCAAACAAAGCCGCGGGCGACAGCTAGTTTATACATAAAATGATGATTGTGTATTTGTATTTTTAAATGAAATCAACAGAAAATTGATAAATTTATTTAATTTATAATTTAACGGTAATTTATACAATTACCGTTTATCATGAACACGATTCGTTCATTTCTAAAACTTTTTTGACTTATAAAAACTTTCAGGCCCAAGATTGAATGATCTGGGTTCGTGGTGAAAGGAAAAATGAACGTGACGAATTATTGAAAGAAAATCATTTTCGTGTACACATAGAATGGAGCTTTCAAAATTGTGCACTTTGAGAATTTTATATAAAATTCTAGTTTTTTTTCTCATAATTTCAACCGAAGAAAGTTCAAATTATTATAGTTCCTCTTGAAATCAACAACTTTAAATTGGCTTCAAATAGTGGATATTTGACAGAAAAACTGATATTTCTTATGGTAAGCGATTTGAATGGCATTTTAAAGATTTGTAGGGTAGCTCCTAGAGGACATTTTAGCAAAAATAGGATCTCATAGCTCGTCGGTAAGTCAATCGAAAAGGTATTTTTGAAATTTTAAATATTTTCCATTTTTATCGACAGTATTCTAGAACAGAATACTGTAGAGAGAAGCGAGAAGAATCAATGTTATAGAGAGGGGTAAAGCACGCAGTATATACGGATAATGTCATTCTACGACACTCTGACACGTAAAAAAATATTCATATAATTAATAAATATAGTAATTGTGTATTATGGTGAAATGCTATATCTGTTCATGCGTTTCCACCCTTATATGTATTCTGTCATCGAATCTGAATTTATAGTTGACCCACTTGAAGCGTTACAGTAATATTGTAAACGAACTATACCTCAGTCAACATATACAAACAAACATACGTTTGAATTTGCAACAATACTGCCAGAAAATTAACATTTTGATAACGACGTTGATTAACTCTGATTGTCAACCATCCAGAATCCATATGATAATATAATCATGAAAAATAGAACGAAGAAAAGTAATTTACATAATGGCCTCATATACAGGATGGAGCGTTCAAAAGCATGCATATAGTTTACAGCTAACTTCTACTTGTTTTAGGATTTCAAGAGAATGTTTTAGCAAAAGTTGGACCCCTTAACTCATCGAAAAGTTATGTTGTGGTTTTCACCAATCCCTATAAAGTTTTTTCTCTTGTTAAAAACAAATTCTCGATTAAAATTAATAAGTTAAAAACACTGTGAGAAAGCCAATAATGTTCTTATTTAAAATTGTAAAAAATCACTTTTTGAGAACACAAAACAATAAAAAGGCGACAATAATGTTGAGAACATGCTCAAGTTATCATGACTCACTTGGTTGTTATCCACTTTTGATCATCGCAATGTAGTCAACTTCTAAATGAGCTTTGAAGTCCAAATTTTGCTCAAATGATTTCCAGAGTTTCTCAAATAAATCCTTGAAATACTTTCAAAATTACTCGCCAAATAATAGCACGTCCCATGTTGAGATCTAAAATCTGAATCTACTGTTCCTGAAGTCTTCAGAATACAATTTGACAAAAAAAAACCCAACGATTTAGAGCAAGAATACTTGAATTTGAACTTTAAAAACACTCAAAAATGTCTAAAAATGTCTAAAAATGTATAAATCTCAGAATCTGAATAATTTAGGATAAAAGTGCCTCGAATGCAACTTAGAAATGTTTCTATATTAGTTTGAGTTTTTTCTCTCTGAAGAATGTGTCTTGCAAGATTGAATTTTCTATAAATTTTGAAAATTTAAAACGAAAATGCAGATTAAAAGTTACAGATAGACCACCAAAATCCTAATGACTTAAGAACAAATTTTGGCGTAGTGCAACTAAATCTCAAGTCTAAAACTGTTCCCTTTACCACTTAAGAGCCAAGATCTGTAGCACTTGGCCATTTGGAGGTTAAATATATCAAAAAATTGAACATATTAGCTCTAAGGCCAAACAGAATAACCTACTACTTTTAACGATTTTGGAATATAATTTGACCAGAAAACAGACGATTTATTATAGAAAAAAAAAACGAGAAACTTTATGAGAATCTTTGGATCATTTTTTGTCGTTTTGTCTGTCTAGTTGATTGGTGAAAATCGCAACATTTTTCAAAAGAAGCGTTGTTGGACAACTTGTTGGTGAGCAGCGAGGCCTCCTCTGATATGCTTTTGCTAAAAAGTTCTCTAGGATCCTCCTACAAATTTTCTAAATACTTATTATTCAAATAACTCAGCTGCTAATAGGATTTATCTTCAAATTATATACTTTTAAATGGACCTCGCTGTATAACACGCTCTATAATACATCCATCATAATAGAGAAGAAACCTAGCAACAGTGAAGTATTGGTCGGAAACTTTAAGCAAAAAAAAGAAAACTAATTTGTTCTCAGTTTTTCCTTCTAGGAAAAGGAATGAAAAATCTACAAAAATACCCTAACAATATAGCATTAATCTCTTTTTTAATCTACAACTTACCTAAAATTTATAATAATTAAAGGGCTATTTTACAGCTTCTAATTTTCTTTTTGTTTCAATATATCCACTAGTTTCTCATTTTCTTCCTGTTTTTCATTTTCATAACATATCCCCATCTATTTTTACGTACATCACTTGTTTTTGTGATGAAAATCAAATGTAAACGTCATTTTTATCATGATTTTCTACCAGCTTTAAAATTAACATTGACGTTGAATAATTGTGTATAGTTTCTTTGGAATTTGTCACTCATATCCTTGAGTTTTCATATCTCCAATGCCATTGTTATTGTTGTTGTTGTTATTATTATTATTCTTTATATAAAGTTTCTATTTTAAGGAAGTCAATAAACAAAAGAATGGCGAAGTTTGGTCTCTGTACTTGACAGATTGAGTGCTAACAAAAGCTTAGAAAAGAGAAAAGAACATAAATTAAATCGTAAATATTTAAAAAACTAATGTAAAGACGACATTTACTTGTTGATTGGAGGACTAAATTTACCACGAATGCACCAAATTTTATAACCTTGAATTCAGTCTCTAGAATTTTTACATAGTTGGCAGTACTTGTTTAAGTTTATACAATGTGACAAAAAGACTTTATGATCCATTTATCTAAATCATAGAATTAATTGCTCCATTCTGTCTGTTAAATTCTTATTTATTTATTACTCTACTGTAAGGATTCTAGAAAGAAAATTAATTGAAGTGATTCTTTTCAATTTATCTCGCTAAATATTGCCGCAATGTTAGGTAAGACGAGGAAAATAAAACAATTTCCAATGTATGTCTAAAGACATCAAGCTGGAGAATCTTCCAATACAATGAATTCATTCGACGTGTTGCTGAATATTTGGCAACAATTTTTGTAATCTCACCACACGAACGTTGTCTCGTTGGACTTATCTTGTGGTTTATTGATTTGTGATTTAGAGAAAACAAGGAATTTTTGTTTAACAGTGATCAATCGCAGGATAATTTTTTTTTGTAAATACAAACTTCTATAAAGTTTATTTAAATTTATGCTAATTATCAGTTGTTTGTTGTAACATAGTTATTATAGCGTTTTGCAATAATTTTCCAGTTGCATGGATTTCTGTCTTGTCCCATCTAACTAGATTACAACTAGGATAGGAAATGGAAACTGCCATCTTATTTTATCTCCCTTCACGTACAACAATATAATCCTCGTTTTGAATGTATCAAATTTATCGTAATTTTCTTTACATGGAAATTTGTACAGAATCTCTAAAATCTAAACCAATATGGGTCGATATACACGGATGCTAGGCTGAGGAATAATTTAATGATTTATAAAAGTCCTGACAGATTGTTTAAGCAAAAGTTGGATAATTTGGAAATGGATCAAAAACTTCCATTTTAAACAATCTCGCCGTTATATTACAAAAGTAGAACAATCTTTACCTGCCTCAGAACGGAGGAAAACGAAAAAAATTAATATTGGTAGGCTGCTTGCGTCATTTTGAGTAATTAGGCGTATCCTATCCAGTTTCTAAAAATTTTATGTCGTTAGTAACAAGCTCTTTTTTGATAAGCTCCCAAATAAGTTACGAGGTCTAATTTTAGCTCAAATACTTTATAGAGGCTGCTTTACAAATCTTTGGCATATTCTTTGAGTTACAACAAGAGGGTCCCTAAAATTGTTTTTCAACATTAAAATGTCGTACTTCATCTGAAAGTTGGTTAGACGCTGTCCAAAAACTTTTTTAGTTTCTCTCCATTGCATTCTAAAAGAAAACCGAAAGTATACTACTCTTTCCGCAATGAAGAACAACGAGAAAAATCTAAGTCACTCCTTTGATATGCGTTACTAATATCTGAAGATCGCCAGATGGTCCGAAACAAATGTTTTTGTGTCAATTTTCCAAACGAACTATGAGGTCCAAATTTTACTCAAATGCTCTCTAGAAGCTACTCTCCCAATCGTTGAAATATGTTTTGAATTACACGCCAACAAGAGTTGCCATATTATAATTTTAACTCAGCATCTTAGCATACATGAATGCTAAGTAAAACTAAAGGGTTTATGACAACTTCTATTATTTGACAAGCAATTTGTAAACTGATAGAGCTCCTGTAGTTTTTGTAAACGAACTAAGCCCGTCAAATGACACAAAGACTCAAGAGCATTTCCTACATATTTTTTTCACTTTTTCTCGTGGTATTCTAAAAAGATTGCAAACTTTTGAGTCGCTCGATATGTTATCTGTTGTTGAAAATCCCAACATTCTCTAAAATGGGCGAACTCTCAAGTGAACTATAATAAGATTTGCTATATTAACTTCTTAATTTTAACTCAGCACCTCTGTAGTTTCCAAGTAAAAATGGAAACGATGCACTGTTTCCTTTTTATGTGAAACAAATTCAAATAAAATCCCCAATAAAATTGCTGTTTTATAGCTTACAATGGTCATTAATTCTTGATTTGTAACTCCTAATGGAATTTGTATTCTAATTTGATTGTAAATGCGCGAAGGATTGTAGACGAATTATAGATAATTTTCTACAATTTTCTCTTCTATGATGATCATTGTTAGCATTTTATTGGTGGACTCTCATAAGTTGTCTTGACAACACTGATCGTTGAAAATATTTACAACGGATCAAATATCATAATGGATCTATTTGAGAAATGGAATCAACACACCATACCGTACGTCTTGTTAAAATCGATAAGATGAAATAGGATTTGATTTGAAATTTTGAAATCTTTCCACACCTATTCGGAATTTTATATAAAGATTGAAGAGTAATTGCACGACTTGCTCCTTTTGAATAAATTTGTAATGTAAACGAAATTTAGGTAGCTTTTGTTCATCATTTCAAATATATCCAATGTATAATTGCCTTGTTGATGTTTCCAGTAGTTTTAGAGCACTCCATTAATATCAAGTTTCGAATTTTGTTGTCAGTTTCGGATTTTAGATGGCAATATATCTGAAAATGTATTCCACTCTAGTGCGAAAAGTAATTTTTCCGCACGTTGAAAGTCTAATCAGAAATGAATTATCATCTTGTACTTAACGTTGCCAAGAACCGGTGTGCCGATGTATAATCATTATCATTAGTGCTACTGCAGTAACATCTGCAAATATTAATCAGCATGCGGAAAAGTGACCTTCTTTGTTGTAGTATGATGAAGCCACTTTCTACACGCTTAAGAACAAAATAGAAACGAACTGTCATCTTGGTACTTACTTTACTTGGAAACGATTGCACTAAGTAGTAATTCAGCGCTTTGTACATGCGAAATAGAAAAGAAAACTTATAGAAGTTTTCTAATTGAGAAGAGTATTGCTAGCGAATTATCTAAAGATATTGAGTCTTTTATCATTGATTAATATACAGTTATGGCAATTGAAATAAGTACATAATATAAAACTTGAACTAAAATCAGAGTTTTTGAATACGCATAAAACTAGCAAATTAGGTCATAATTCTTACATATGTTTATCTGTTTCTGAAAATTTGACCAGGAAATCCGGAAACTAATAGTAATTAACATTTAGTTCATTCTATCTTGTTATTATAACATAATTTATCCCTCAATATTAAACACTAAAATTTATAGCATCCAATAATGGTGTAATCAATATTAAATTTATATAATATATATGTCCCTACATATATAGATATGTATGTATGGTATGTAACACAAATCACATCCCATCTCTATCACCTTTAACCATATAACAAGTTGAAAATTTTTCCCAAGGCCCAATTGAAAATTACGTTCCGCTATTCCAGTTATTTCACCTTCTGGCTTGATTTTCGTTTATCAATATACCTCCCATCTTTTACTATTATTCAATTTTTACTTATTCTATCTCCTTTTAACTTACACACACAAATATATATAGATAAATTTAAGTATTCTATGTAATTCATTTGGTGTTATCGATCCATCCCTTTATAACACCAAGGGTGCAGAGGCATCTAGAAACATAACAGCAATAGGGAAGAATATAGGAAATTTACCACAACCCTAGCAATAAATGGCGGTTTTGTTTTACCTATCTATCTATGAATTAACAGGGCTGTTAAATATTCAAATATTTTGATTTGGGCTCAATAACTACCTGGATGGTTTGGTAAACTTTACGAATATAAACTATGTTCATTTTAACGAGGCAAGGATGAGTTGTCTAATCAGAGTATTTTATTTATCATATTCTAACGAATTTCTTGCTTAGTTCATTAAATTTAATAAACTATGAAATAGGTTATGTTAAAATAATCTGGAAACATCACAACAATACGAAGGGATATAGGAAAATTTTCGTTAATCCCAACAGTTTTGGTTTAGCTATCTATCTAAAATATTAGTGTTGTTAAATATTTAGCTATTTTGATTTGGACCCGATAACTACCTGTATGGTTTGGTAAACTTCACAAATATACACTGTGTTCATTTTAACGAGGAAATGATGAGTTATGTGATCAGCGCATAGGCAGCAATCGATAATATTATTGGTCAATTTTTAACGAATGTCTTGTTTATTTCTTTAAATTAAATGAACTATAAAATAGGTAATTTTAAAATAATTGTGAAACATAACAACAACAGGAAGAAATATGGGAAATTTTTTCTCATCCCCAACTAAATGGTAGTTTTGTTTTACCTATCTATCGTTAAATTAATAAGGTTGTTAAACATTCAAATATTTTGATTTGGACTCAATAACAAACTAGATGGTTTGATAAACTTTACAAATGTACACTGCGTTCACTTTGACGAAAAAATAAGTTGTGTAATCAGCACATGATCAACAATCGATTATTTTATTCGTCAATTTCTAACGAATTGCTTGCTCCACTCATTAAATTATATAAACTATAAAATAAGTTATGTTGAAATATAGGAAAACTTCCACAATCCTAACAGTAAATGACGGTTTTGTTCCATCTATCTATCTCTAAATTGATAGGGTTGTTCAACATTTAAGTATTTTAGTTTGCGCTCTATAACTAGCTGGATTGTTTGCTAAACTTTACAGGTCTACACTGTGTTCACTGTGACGAGAAAATAAGTTGTGCGCATGATCAGCAATCGAGACTCTCTTGGCCAATTTGTTACGAAAACATTTACTTCTTTAAATTGTTTTTCATCATACTTATAATGCAATGGACTGTAAAATAGGTTATGTTGAAATAATTGTAGGTATATCGTGTGAGTTAGGAGAAAATTTTATAAAACAATGCAATAATAATTGAAATAATCTAAAATTCGCCATCTAGTCGACATTATTCCATTATTTTTACCATAACTTCTATTATTATTATTAGTGTTATTATTTTAATATTAAAGTCATGCAATATGTCGTGAAGTAATTGTAATTATCCCCATTTGTATGTGAATATTAATTACAAGCAATGTTGCCATATTTATCTCATTTGCAATAATTTTTTGTTTGTTTAATGAACTAGAAAATCATCCATTCAGTTAAATTGATCCTGTTGTCATTCATTATATTAATCTTCATTTGATGATAATGATCGTAATGCTGATCAAATTGAAATTGTTCCAAAGTTTAATTGAACTAATTCGAATTTTTAATTCGTATTATGTCCACTAATTAATAATCGTTAATTATATCAATTTTAATATAATTTTTTTATATGTGAAGATGAGATAGCAACAGGTTCTTTTGTCCAAGATATAATCAATAAACTTCACCTATGTACGTGTAAACAAAGTAAAACAACAATGACATGAAAATCTAATCGACTGTATAAATTCCATAACAATGTTCCTTTTTGAAGTTGTTGGTGATGGTGGTGGTTTAGTTGAGATAAAATATTGACAATGCTAAAATGTCAGGTCAATTTGATACAAATAGCCTTTAGGAGGAATACATGTGACGGATATTTTCATCAAATTTTGTTGTTAGATCAAAGTGTCTGTAGAAAAGCGGATTGTTATTTTCGATTGGAATAACCATAAAACAAAATATGGATTAATAAAGGGATAATTTTTAAAACCCTGCTTTTATGAAAAATAAAATAAGTTAAACCTAGATGAAAGAGGTAGAAATTCATGGAATAACGAAAACGAACTATAAAAATTAAACATGTTCTGTATGAAATATGCTGTATATGTATAGATGGCTCTAATAGAAGTTATTATGGTCGTTTGGTGAAATTTAAAACAAAACCTATTGTTGTCAACAAAAATAAATTGAAATTTTATCGGTCCTTTGTAAACCAATCGTTCCCATACGCCATCTAAAATATTACCTACTTTTATAGTACAGAATGGTATTCTATAACTATAGACAAATAAGTCAAAATATATCAAATTAACTAGCTGTCAGTTATGATAATAATAATGAAACTACTAATTCGAAAAATAGGTTGGTAAACTTGTCTTACCAAACTTTCCTAAATTTCTAACCTCAATATTTTAAATTTGATTAATATCACCCTTGTTCGTATATTTCTGTGACATTGTTCCTATATATCAAAGAAAATTGTCAATTATTGTGTATAAATAGGTACGTATTTTTTATATTTTGTTGATTTTAGATTAAAATATGTTGTTTTATTTAAAATATTCTAAAAATTACACAAATAATAAGGATAAGAACTGAAATTTTGAGTTGGTTAGTTTATTAAAATCGTTAAAAGCATATCCGAACTATGATCATCATCGTGATCATTAATGTTCCAGAAGAAGTATCTTCATTGAGAAGTTGATTATCTCATCTGGAGTCTTCCTCCGCACTTCGACAGGTGCCAAGGTAGGCTTGGAGGCTTTAATCTACAGTCGCATAATCTGTATGTCTCATTGTCAACTAAGCCTATTTTGTTCAAGTGATATTTGATTGGATAATGTCCTCTATCAGAAGCCTTTTTAGGAGTTTTAGCTTGTTCCTTGTGGGGTCGAAGGGCATTCTTAGGCGAATAGTTGATATTTCGTGCGCCTCATTCCTGAACTTCACTTTCAGTTGAGCATTTTGCTGCTCTTATCCAATTTGTAGAATTCCTTTCTCAGAATGGTTTTAGACCTACAGGTGAAGCTTTCGAGCCTATTGTGCTAGTTTATCGGCTATTTTTGTGCCCTTTCACTTTCTGGGGTCCTGATATCCAAACTAGGGTAGCTTTATTACACCTTTCGTGCTGCTTTGGAGATTGACGACATTCCCACAGAGTTTTTGTTTGCAGATTAAAGCGATTTCAACACAATCTACCTGTTTGTCAAAAAATATATTTGCCCACCGCTGAGCGTTCTTTATTACGTACAGATCTATTAGAAGAATTTCAGATTATACTATGGTAGTGACTTTTCTAAAGCAATGGATCCATAAATTCCTATTCCACTCCATTTTTGATTCATCTGTATACGAAATGAAGGGTCTTTCTAGTTTCTCACTACATAGCGGTCATTTATGGTCACTTCAAAAGGGATGTCGAAGTTAAACTCTTTCAACATTAACTACGAGGGCTTAGCTGAGAATCTATTTGATTTAAAATTTTAAAGTCTCTATGGGCTTGATTTCATAGTCTGATGCAGCGTTCAGATAAATCTTGAAACTAGAAATTTACGTAAACATTAACATATAAGAATCTAGCTAAGCAGGTTTAGCAATCTATTTCTTAAAGGCGCGAAATTCAAAGTTTTCAATTTGCTCATGATAACTTTGCTACGGAATACCACACTTTTGGAAATAAAATGATTTACCGCGAACATACTTCACTTAAATTCTCTCCATAGTGATGTAGTAATTTAACAGCAACAGTTACAAATAGCGAATGATTCCCTTAACAGAATTTATGTCATCATAATCTACCCTTAAGGAAATCACAAAACTCACGAAAAAACTTGTATTTTTATATTTTATACGACAATACGTATAAATGAGTATTCTTTTAAAGAAATTCATGAAAATCGCTTAAAAATGATTAATTTGCCAATTTGTCTCCGTATTGTTTTAATTTAACTTTTGGTTTTTGACCTGAAGAAAGGTGAATTAAAGGGAAAAAATTCTTTAATACCAAATGATTAAAATTTCACAACGGCAATTCCACTGTGCAAATAAATGTAATACGGAAAAGATGTAAGGATGAAAGTTGAAAGGGTTGAAGGTGTTTTCACCCTTTGACTCTCTCTTTCTTTTTGATTCACAAACGCACACAATCTTACTACTATTTTTTCTAATATTTCTAATAAATGAAATGGCTACGTGAGAACGAAGAGAAATGATAAAATTTCGTCCCAAATTTTACCCTTAGTGTTGTTATATAATATTTTATTGTTATATAAACAACTTCCAAAACAGCTGGAATGTAATGCAAGAAATAGGGGATGATTTGAATTTATAGTGGTCATATAGTAGTACAGTAGTTGGGTAATACATATTTAGTTATAGTAGTAGGCGTTTTAGATAATAATGTCGGTATGTTATTAATTAGTTGAATGTTATACACGTACCACTATCGGTCTCTAGACTGTAAAATGAAGCGTTAAAAGGAAGTATAGAAGCATGAGTACTATGTTACTATGGCAACATCGACCTGTCGCCCTGGACGGGGCTTGGCTCTGAAACACCAAAACAATCCCCCTAAAATATAGACGATAATAACCGAATACGGACGATTTGGTACAGTTCCAACGTGACTGATTGAAAAAATCATCGTTTTGTTTAAACCATTCAAGTGTAGTACAAAATTTCCTTTTTTTAAAATTTTTGGACCTCCACCAAAAACCACCCTTAACACTAGACATAGAAGCTGTAATTTGAATAAATAATAAAAAAATGATGATAAAATTCGAAATTGTATTGATAATAGACGGTGTGAAGTAAAGTCGAAACACACCACTGATAATACCACTACCGCCACCACTACCACCACCACCACCACCATCATCCCTTCTTGAATTCAGTTGAGAATCTCGTGGAGCTACAAGTGGTAGTTAGTGTTGATCATGCTTTAGTATAGAGTTGCGCATCGTAACAGTTATCAACACTATTCGTTTAAATTGTTTGGAAAACATCCAATTTTAACTTGTTGTACCCATCTACCTGTTGTTATTAGTAATTAAATCAATTAATTAGTGCAAATAGTGATTAGAAGTGATCGATTAGTCAAATAATACACATATAATTTTAGTTAAATTATATAATTAAAATTAAAAACAATAATGTGACATCAATTTCTAACTTCTTCAATTTGTAAGAAATAATAGCCCTTGCTTTATTGTTTAAGTATAAAAAAGCATTAAAAGAATGAATGATGACCTGTCAAGTTTTACAATTATCTTCCGCTATCAATCAGTATTTGATCGCTTAAATTCAATGGGTATTCTGAGGGTAATTCATATGGTGGCTTACCCGGCGCATCCACCATTTTTACACTAAACAGACCTCCAATTTTTGTTTGATCATTCGAAAAGATTCCCAATTTATATAAATGGTGTTTATGCGATCGATCAAGATGGCCCGGGCATCTTTATTACACACTATTTCTTTGGTTTAGTGTCAATAGATCCTAATATGTTACCATTATTTTATTTGATTTATAAGGGGTAATTATTCCATTTTTTACTCTGTGTGTGTGCGATTGTTTGAGAGCTTTTTGTTGTTAGTTTATTTGGGTTTTAAGTGGTACGTTTTCTATTGTTTTTTGTTTCGAATCAACAATTTTATCGGTTTTGATTTACAATCGTACAGTGGGAATTCCATCAATCAATATTTGAATAATTTGTTAGCCTTAATTTTCATTGTTTTTTTTTTTGGTATTGTCTCTGGAAATGATCATTTCGTTTTATCAAGTTGTTACAATATAACTCAACTAATGTTAGTTCAATTGATTTATATTTTGTAATCTTCTTCGTTTTATTTTTGTCATTGTTATAAATTTTTCAATTCATTTCGGTCGGTTTAGAAAAACGCAATTTTCTCCAACATAAAGAAATCATTATAGTTTGGGGATGGTGTTTAGTATTGTTATTTGCCGACATATACGAAACGTTCACGTAATGACATTCCAATTAAACTTGAGATGCCAAAAATTTATTTCAAAATAGCTATTGGATTGTTAAAAATTGATAGCAGAACATTGACGTTTGAAATGGGAACAACCCCCGACAAGCAATCGAACAAGTTTTGAATGAAATAATTTAGCACCAGAATTTTGCCAAAACGATGAAATTGATTATTTTGCTGATTTACTCTTTGTTAAGCGTTTGGAAGCTTGAAACTGTACATTTGTGCTATTTTTTTGTATTTCAGTGAAGAAAAAAAAATGCTTCTTAGCAGATTCAATTCGTACTACAAATTCTTAAGGCAACTCCTATTATTTAACGAGCAATTAGAAATGTTTTGAGGATTTGTAGGGAGACCCCTAGAAAACATTTTAGCAGAATCAGAACGTCCTGAATCATTTGTACGTTTGTCAAAAACGCGCATTTCTGTCACACTTTCTAAAAATGAGTTACTCATGTAAAAATGATTCATATTTCAATTTTTCTCTGATTGATTCTGAAACAAATGGGAATTATTTGCATTTTTTGTAAATTGCAGTGGAAGAAAAAAGTATATCCTGAGTCATTTTACATGCTTAGCGCATTCTCAAAAATCGCAACATTGTTCAAAACAAGAGTTTTGATTAGGTTACAAATGAACTACAAAGTTCTAATTTTGCATGTACAGTGAAGTGAAGTGATTTCTAGAGAGTCGCTTACAGTTGTCATAAAGCTTATAATTTACTTACGTTCATCATTGCTCCGAACGCGTTTGAGATCTTCGTTACTTGAACTTTTCATTCTTCATATTTACAATTCTGAATTCATTCCGTTTAATATGCTAAAATTATACTGCCAGTTGCTGAAAATCTGAGACTTTAACATTTGGAATTAGAGTTTAAAAGTTTCGATATAGATTATTTCCCTGATTTTATTTATTCTGATAGCATAGAAAGAAATCCATATGAAAGGAGAATGAAGAAGATTAAATGTTCAGCTGCATTTGTGATATTTGAATGAACATCACTTTACTGATTTTCTTTTTGCTACTGTCAAATAGTTTCTTCCGTTCCAGTTGCATTGAATGAAGTTTCACTGTAACTGTGTCCTCTTAACTGCATATCTTATGTAAAAAGGTCATGTTTAAAGATCAAATAGTCTTTTTAAGCAGGTCTTTTAGATCGTTTTTATCCTAAATTCTAAGGCAATATTTTGCATCTTTATTATCTTTATTGTGTTTTAAATACAATGAAGATTAATCAAATGAGAGACAGAGATCGAGTGACATATTTCATAGAACTTCGAAACTTGTGTAATTTGATTTAAACTCATCAAAAATCGAAATTATTGATGCCACTGAAATTCAATCGAGAATCTATTGGATTATTTTTTTTAATTTCAGTTTCTGTTAAATAGACTAGAAAAAGGGAAACCATTAGACCATCATTGTTCATTATCCGTCTATTTCAATTGAATGAATGAATAAAACAATAATCGTACATTTTATTATCAATTCATCTAGAAACTTTTATAAATATTCATAGTGTATATCCGTCATCTATTATTAAATCATCGCGACTATTGTTATTCTTATCATCAATACTTGTACTAGAAGAAAATTGGAGTGGAAAATGTTTTATCATTGTTCTATTATTATAGTTGTTTATTCCAATTATTAGTTTTATAAAATTTTCTAGGAACTGTCTACAATTTCAATCTAGAATCTGTCTTATTTCGAATTCTAATTGAATTCCTAAAGAAATACCGGGAAACCCACATTAACCTTTCCAACTCTTATCGAATTAAAGAAAGATTTGAAAAATATTTTGAGGAATGAATCAAGAATGATTCGGAGCGCAGGTTTTTACCAGAGTCCTGTGATTTTGTAAAGATCTTCTAATCATTGATGGTTATACGAGAGTAGTTGGTGAAAATTACGACATTATCAGGATAAACCAATTTTTACCAATTTTCCAATGAGCTTTGAAGCTGCAATTTTGCTAAAGTATTCCCTAGGGATTACTCTATAAATCCTTAAAATATTTTCCAATTCACTCGTTAATTGGGGATATTAACAGTAGATATATCCAGTTGATTTATCAAAATCCTATCAAATAGTTTGGAAATAAGAGTTGTTTTACGGTCAACTTTATCATTGCAATGAATATTAATCAATAATTTCAACTGATAAGTAATCTAATTTTTTAATTTCTAATCTACTAATGGAACTATTCTAATTGTAACTGTGACAAAGCAGCTGTTAAATATATTGTTTAGAGAACAAATTGTGTTATCCTGTACTAACAACTAACTATTTACGTTCATGGTACTGTCGTACAAATAGACCATTTTGTTAATCCATTTCTATTGTTCCTTTGAATGTCGATTCGTTTTAGATTGTATCAGAACTTCCTCTAAAACCCCACTGATTAGTTTCTGTTTTTTTTTTTTATACAGAAATTCAAAAAAGACTATCTTGTTTTGTCTAAACTACTATCATTACTGATTGAATAGGTTTATGTTGAAATGAACAAAAAAGCAGCACATAAATGCTTTGTTGGAAATTCTAAAGGGTGTAATAATAGGTGCAATAGACAAATATAGAAAGGGTGTCATTATCTCTTTTGTTCTAAAATATAAGTTTCACAGACAGTTGGATAATTACAACTGCCCGAATATTATAAGAAATTTGTAAAATGTAAATTTCATGATGTCACATTATTAGTTTTGATTCAGCTTTAATTAAAAAAAAGACAAAATTATAAACTAATTTGAATAAAGCGCCAATAATGTTGGACGCCATATTTATCAAACGATAACAATCGAATTGTTCCGATTTGTGTCGATTATTAAAATAATGTACAATATAAACTATTAGAAAAAGATAGGAAACGAGCACGCCAAAGTAGTGTAATAGAGACGGTAAATACAACCATGATCGACCATCATGTGGGCGGCGTTTTCAAGGTCGATCGAAATACTGGTCGCCTTCTTCGAATATTATACAGCCAGGTAAGGATTGTCCTGTTAAATAGGAGATAATCACCAATGTTTGATGTAATCTCCAATTTTCTTGTTTTAATCTCATGTAAAGATTAACTAGATATAAAATTTCATACACATATGTGATAAATATTTATCAAAGATCCGATATCACCCTCTAAATAAGCAAACTAGACAACTAATATTTGTTTTTGTTAATTAATTGTTCAGACTGTGAATATTTTATGCATATACTTATATGTATATTTACATATGCTCCATTTATTAATAAATATATTTAATTGAAATTCGTTCGTAGTATTCTAGTATGTAATATTAGACTGTGAAGCTACATGTATTGTGTCTACCTGTACATGTGTATATGTATAACTGTGTGTTTAGATAAACGAACTACTGACGGAAATTTCACACATATCAAGATGATAATCAGTTAAATTGACAGACATTATTAATCGTTGATTTTTTTTATTGTTGTTCAAACATTATAATTCAAATATTTAAGTCTTACAAATTTGTAAAGTTTGTAAAAAATTTTTAATAGGAAAAGTTGGAATAGCCTGGAATTCTCTAACGCGCATCTACCATTTTTTGCAATCGTACGTAAATCTTACAAATGTGACAATAATACGGTTTCTTTTCTGTGGAACATAAATCATCTTCTTATTAGATGATGTCGCAGTTTATGTTAACTGTAACGTAAAAATCGTGTATATGTAATCTTAAAAAGATGTGGGTTTTCAAGTTAATTGAATTTTATTGAAGATTATGATAAATTCATAAATTTTGAAATTTCTCAGTAATTAGTCGTACGTAAATCTCATAAATGAGACTATTATCATTTGTATTATTCGATTATATCGTATTATTAACGCTAACTTAAATGTAAAAGCTGCCACGTGTAAAGTAGAGTAGTTGCTGCTTTTAAGTTAACGTGCTGAAAAACTCTAAAAATGATATGGAGAAATTCATAAATTTTGGACAATGGCAAGGTTTCTTATTTGCGAAATGCTTATCATTTCATTTAATCATTTTGCAAGGTATAATCTATTTTTAACGCTGAAGCTCCGTATCCGTAATATCTGGCAAATTTCTCTTTGTTAGTTGAATTTAATATAAAAAATCTTAAGGATTACAGAAATAAATAAATAATAAATTCTCCATAGCGCACCCCACCATTTTTTCAACTGTAGACACATAAATCTCACAGTTGTAACGCTAACTCTTGCAGAGAAGCTGTGATTGAATAATGCCTTGTTTACGCGAGCTTAGTAGCTAAGCATTTGAAGTTACTATTCCTACCACCCACTAAGCAACTGAACGCTCCTACTACGCATCGAGTTGTTCACACGGACGTGTTTAGTAACTATGTAGTTGTTGCAAAAAAAGCTAGACTGGCCCCAGAACAGTTCACACGTTGAGGCAAGTTGCAAGTAAAAATCGAAGTCGCAATTGGGGTACATGCAAGTGAGTAGTAAATAGAACGGGCTTCTATTCACTTGTACTTAAGACTTGATCTGACTAGACTAGTAATTTAGTCGAGTAGCAAGTAATTTAGTAACTAAACGTGTGCGAACGACCATTTACTCAACCACTCGACTAAATTGTCGTTGTTCGCACACGTTTAGTTACTAAATAACTTGCTACTGGACTAAATAGTAACCTAGTCCGAACAAACCTTTAGGCCTTGTTCGGACTAGGCTAGTAATTTAGTCGAGTAACTAAACGTCTATGAACTGACCAAAAAAACGTTCGCACTAGAGTCGAGTACAGAACATTAGTGAATGGTGTATGTACGACGCAAACTAAATAAGTTAACGAGACATTTTCATAATAACTAATGAACTCGACTAAAAATGATAGATTCGCACTTGTTTAGTGGATAATTTAGTGAGCTGCGACGCGTGATGGGGGTACTACTCGCCCGAAAAAATAGAGTCAAATCTATCGACTCGACTAAATTATTTACTAAACTACTCGACTAAATTTTCGTCGTTCGCACACGTTTAGTTACTAAATTACCTGACCTGACCTGCGACGCGTGGTGGGGGTACTACTCGCCCGAAAAAGTAGAGTCAAATCTATCGACTCGACTAAATCATTTACTAACCGACTCGACTAAATTTTCGTCGTTCGCACACGTTTAGTTACTAAATTACCTGACCTGACCTGCGACGCGTGGTGGGGGTACTACTCGCCCGAAAAAGTAGAGTCAAATCTATCGACTCAACTAAATTATTTACTTAACTACTCGACTAAATTTTCGTCGTTCGCACACGTTTAGTTACTAAATTACTTATTACTCGACTAAATTACTAGCCTAGTCCGAACAAGGCTTAATTTGCACGGTGTCAGTAACTAGATCGAGTAACTAAAGAGAGCGCTAAAATTGAAGGCTTGTTTGCCTGCACATCATATTAGTGACTTGGCCAAGTAGTTAAAAAATCGTGCTAAAAATGTATATTCACACGATCCTTTAGTGGGTAAAATCTAGATTTAAAATACTGGAGAGCTAGAGAGGGGGGTAACTATTTACTCCAGTAAATAGGATAACTTTCTGTTCATTTGACGGGAATCATTATTAGAACGAGTACTAGAATTTAGTACTAAAACATTTGTTTGTACCGAAAAATTAGTACTAGGTTTTATCAACTTGATCGAGTTACTGGCGCCGTGTAAATTATCATTTAATAATTTTACTATTCTTTAGTACTTGTTCAATTTGCTTACACATAATGATATAATGCTAGTTACAAGTAGCTAAAGAATGTATAATACAGAGTAGATTTCGGTTCTTAAGGCGCAGATTACGTCTCATCGATTTCAAGCGTGAAAATGCGAATTTATAAGTCGCCATTTCTGCTCATCCTTGGAATTACGACAATCTAAAATAAATTACAAAAGGAAATCTTATCAGCTTTAAAATCAACTTATCAAATAAGTTGATTTTAAAGCTGATAAGAATTCCTTTTGTAATTTATAGAATTAATCAACGTCTCTATACTATTATAATCTAAAATAAGTTTTGGAAAAGAGCATTTATTATAGCATCTAACGACTCCTTTCGTTTTGCCAAATTTTGATACAATTTTGAATTACGGACGAAAATCGAACGACATGTTTTTTTTTCGATTTTTCGAACAATTTCTTATATTTTCGCTCATAGCTTGGCCAATATTGTTTATTTTGCAATAATTTTTCTATTATTAGATAGAAAATTGTAAGCTCTTTTCAAGTCTTTTAGAAATTTTCCGATTATAGTGTTAGTTTTCTCGAAAATATAAGAAACTTTCAAACCATGGTACCCAAATGTTTTCTACAAGTTTTATTTTACAACATGGATCAACCTCTCATTCGAAAGCTGATACAAAGACGGAATGCAAGACAGACAGAGTTGTTTAATATTTTGAAAATTACCTGAATTTTTGCACAAAAACCGGCTTGTTTTTCTGGCATTGTTTTAACTTATAGAAATTAGTTATTTTATTTTAAAATACCTACAGATATGAAGCAAATTTTGTGCTTTTTTCGATTGCTGCATTATTTTTAGAAGATATTGATTTCCAGGAGAAAAATTGTCTAGAAAATCAACCCTATTTTTCTTCGAATTACCAGACAATGTCGCTTAGCTAGCGCAAGGTTGCGCAATCGGAAAGGATTTCGTAGTCAAACATACGCTGAATCCAATGTAACACATACACTTCGATTCGGCAAACACGCACTTTCTACGTGTAATACTTGATAATACACAAACAGAGGAACTGGGATTTCACTCAATTTTCTCCAGGAAATCAATTTCTTTTTCCGAAAATGGTGGGCTGAACGGAAGAGACACAAAATTATCTACATTACTGAATGGATTTTAAAGCAAAATAATTAATTTTAACAAGGAAAACAAATGCCAGAAAATCAACTCGGTTTTTCCCCGATAATTTAGGCAATTTTCAAAATATAAAAAAAAACTATATTGTAGTTATTCCGCCTTTAAGTCAGCCTTCGAATGAGGACTTGATCAGGGCTGTAAAATAGAAATTGTAGAAAAAAATTGGGTTCCTTGGTGTGAAAGTTTTGGGTACTATAGAAACAAATTCATGAAATTTTGAATTCATTAAAGCGCCTCCACTATTTTTAACTTTAATCATTATATTGTTCGATTATCTTATAATATTCACTCTAAATTTAAGGCAGAAGTTGAGTCTTTGCCATATAGGATAGATATTGCGTCTTAAGTTACCCTAAGCGAACAATTTTTTGAATATTATAAAGATAAATTTTGGAATTATTCAATGCGCATCCACCATTTTTCAATCGTACAGAAATCTTACAAATTTGAAACGGTTTCTCTTTGGTAAAACAATAATTATTTGATTATTCGATTATACCTCAGTAAACAAACTTATTTTTACATAGAAGCTGCAAATTATAGAGTAGATGTCGCTTTTTAAATTAAAATATGAAAAATTTGGCAGATTATAGAGATAAATTCAAAAATAAAGTAAAATTTCTGTAATATTTTTATACTAAAGACTTCCAATTTATGGTAAAATAAACCTCGTAAACCAATAAAATAGAATATTTCAATAAATCTTTTAAAAATATCCGTTTGGCTTTTGCAATGAAATTGTAGTAACGATTGAATAATTTACATTTGACATAGGTAGAACGCTTCTATTTTATTCAACAAATTTTAGATCAGTCTAACTTTTGATTCAATTTTATTTTATTGAAAAACGAGTAAATTGAAATTTATTAAACTCATGAAAATTATTGTCATTGTTTCAAAAATAATAAACCACTTTAATATTGATCACATTAGGAATTGATAGAAAAAATCGATTTGTATTAATGAAGGGAAGGGAACTTGGAGGTGATAAATCTAAATATTGGCCTTATCATTATTGCATTGAAATTACTATTTCGTATAATATTGATAAGTTAATTATTCAATATTTAGATTTGTAACCGTTTGGGAAGTACTTAAATCAGTTGAACGAGAGCTCAGTTGCATAGAATTTGAACATTAAGAAGAACTTTGTAGCTGATAAAACTTACAAATATACTCATGAAACGTAAAATATCTAAAATACCAACAAATTTTGTTATTAACGTTCAAAAAGTCTCTTAAAACGTTCAATTTAATGAACACTCGAATTTTTTTATACAGTTTGAGTTGTAGGCGAGCCCTTGTAACTAATTTATGAACTTTCATTAGAAAAGTTGTTATCACTGGTAATCAGTTGATATTACTCCCATTGCATTTTGATAATCTTATATTTAATTTAATCAACGATAAATGTCTCTGTCGTGAACATCGATTCATTTATCAACCCTTAAAATGGCAGAATAGAAGTTGATAATTTATAGTAAACCCATTTTGCAGTTTACATAAAGGGCTGAACTATGCAATACAAATACTAAAATTAAATTAAAATCAATAGTAATAATTAATATTTGATACAATTAAACAGTGTAAATATGTCAATTTTCTCTGAAATTGACGTTATTATGATCAATATTCAAAGCGATTATAAATGCCTTTTATTTCGTTTTTTTTTTTGTTTAGCAGTTTATCGGTAAATATGCTAATTGAAAATCGATATTGAAGGCTTAAATGGAACCTTTCATGTCATTTAATAATTTCCAACTATCCCGTCACTTATTAGAATACATTAGAAATATTGAATACAGGTTGATTCGCTTGAGAATTTCGGAAGGACGATCTGTTGAAAGACAGGCTACTTTGGAGACCATTTTATAAAAAGTGGAGAGGCAAATTAAGATGAGTGTGAGTTAGAATTGTAGTGTTAACTTAACTCTATCTGCTTATCTCTAATACATTTCATTTTACTGGTTCTACAAATAGTTCATTCGACTAGTATCCTTTTTTAGTATTAATTATGGCCGAATTTTCCAAATACTACAGAGTTAGACTTGCAGACTTGTATTCAAACTCGAATAAAACCTCTACTATCTCGATATCTCTTGTCGTTTTCGAGATATTTTAATTCCACAGTCTTATGGAATTTTCATAAATTGCTTGCTTCGAGAGAGATCCTCAAATATGGAGTGTATTAATTGTTTTAAAGAAACTTTTCAATCCGATATGCTAAAATGCGCATTATATTTAACAATTGTGACTGTCTTTTGAAATTATGTCAACTGGGGTTTCTTGGAAGATAACCCAAAAGTGTCTTCGTAGTCTTTAAAAATGAATGATATAGCGAATTTATTGATAATATCCATATTTAAGTGAATCAGCCTGTATATTTTTAACTCAATATAAAACATGGAACTTTCTATGGACAAGTTAAATTAATAATCATATAAGGGGTATTCATCTATTCAATATATGTAAATAAATATCAACTTGTTCGAAAAGTAATTTCTTTGCCTTCTGGAAATTAATCAAAAGTTTATTATTTAGTTTAGAATAGATTAAAATAATGTTTTACTTCTTGATAAAGTTCAAATTTTGAATTTTCATCACGAAATTCGTATGTTTGTTTCTCGAATTTCCTTGATTCAAGCAAAAGGCTAAGTTCTAGTACGGAATCTAGTTTAATATTCGTCAAATTTGCAATCGAAGTTTCCAATACTTATCACAAAATTTGATAGTGTGTCAGAAATGTAGAAATTCAGTTAAAGAGCTAATGATCGATCCGGTTATTGAAAACTTCTCCTACACTAACAATAGAATAAATTTCTGACAATCTATTGTTGAAGCCGGTTTCCGGACGAATAAAACTTTAGAGAAAGTCGCTCAACTTTCAATAGAGAGAAAAAAAATCGAGTCTGTTGTAGTGTTAGATTGTACTATGAATTGCTAACAATTCTATATAGTAGTGATAGTTTGCTTTATCTAAATATTCTCAGTATTTATTATAGACCTATTTGGAAAATATTTTGAGGATTTGCAGGGTAGTTCCTAAGAAACATTTAAGCGAAATTTGGGCTCCCTAACTCACAGGAAAATTGATGAAAAACTGCCTTAATCTGACAATGTCGCGATTTTCACTAATCGAATATGCACGTAAAATGACCAAGATTAACGCGAATAACTTTGCAAAATAGATTTTCTTCCATTTTCAACAGTGGATCTTGGAAAAACGAGAAACTGCTCTTCAAGATCGATCATGAATGTATAAATATTCATTCACTACTATCAGCTGTTTACTATTGCTCCCTTGATGTGGTACGATTATTGATAATACTTTCAATTTCGTCCAATAAAAGTCAAGTTAAAAGAACACTTCAGAGTCGGGCTCGAAGCAAGCTAATCTGTTCTCAATTACATTAAAATCCCATAAGAGAAGTATTTCCAGTGGCATTTGAAAACGATAAAAGATATCGAGGTGAAAAATATCTCATTAGATTTAAAATTTAAGCCTCTATTGCCCCTATTAGGTAAAATTTGGAAAATTGCACTGGTTTTCCGAAAATTTCGGGAAAACAGCGATTATCGGCCAAAAAATGGTACTATATTTTCCAGCGTAGTTTTTTGTACAATCAATCAAATGAAACGAATTTTATAGAAATAAAAACTAGAATGTTGAAGCTAACGCCCCCCGCAATTGCTTTTCTAATTTTCTTTTCCGTTTTTCGGAAAATAATGTCTAAATGAACCAAATTGCTCGAAATAGCACAATCTAAGTAACTCAGCAGATGATGTGATGCGGTTATGACACCTGTGATTGGCTGAAAAAAGAAAAGGAAACGATTTGATAGTCTCTCAGGCATATCCATCAATATGCAGAAAAACCTTTCGAACGAGACCCTTAAGCAGTTAACATTTTATCAGTCTCAGAGTACAATTTTTCCCGTTTTGTAAGGATCCATTTAAGGGCCCGCTTGAGAGGCGATTCACTTCTTTCCGTTTGCGTTGCAAATTTAAATTTTTCGTTCGATATACTTTTTGGTGGATCGATCGAGAGACAATCAAGTCGCATCTTTCCCTCTTCCATCTCGCTAAGCATAAGTCATGAAATCGCATCACATCATCTGCTCTGAATATTTGGATGTAGAATTTCGTAAAAAAAAGCTATTTTGGATGCTCTTTTACGAAAAACGGGAGAGGAAATTAGAACGGGTATAACTCACTGCACTTGCCTTAAGTATCTTTGATCTATCTCTATGTGTTTCATTCCATTTTATTGATTATACAAAGAGTAATACGTCGGATTATTAACACACTTTTTTGGTGAAAAATGCAGTTTCGCAATTATCAAAAAATTAAATCTGTAGCCAGTATTCCCACCAGTACCACCAGGATAGTTGGACCGCCCTCCAAGAGAGCGCGCCACTCGTTATAAGTTCCTCCGAGTACTACCAACAACGGGTTATAAATAACCGCTCAGGATCCACCAAAAGGCAATCTGAGAATACGCTCACAGATTGCGCTCCCTGGTGGACCTTGCTAGTTCTCAAATATTTCCATTGCGCTCCCTAGTGGACCAACTGAATCTAATTGTTGTTAGTGTTGTTTAGTAAATTGTGTTATTGCTTTATTCTTAATAGTTGTTTTCTGTCATACCAAGTTCGTAACTAATATTGGTAATCGAAATAAACCTTTCAAAACAACCAGACTTTAAATTGTACCCTCCGAAAGAAGGTTACAAATCGAATTTTCCAAATGGTATAGGCTTACTGCTGTAGAGATTAGAATTTTGGATCGAGTGAGATATGGTTTGTCGTTTTCGAGATATTCTTACCAAGGTTTCTTGCGTTTACGTGCGTTTTCGATTGGTGTAAATCACGATATTGTTAGATTAAGGTGACTTTTTACCACCTTCTCAATGAGCTACACGTCTTTAACTTTGTTGCAGGGACTAAGCTGCAAATTTTTCTGAAACCTTTAAAGGCTGCCATAATAAATAGGAGCATTCAGATAAAACATCCGGTAATTTATATTCCACAATAAAACATTAGGACAGATATTAAAGGTAGTTGTTTGTTATTAAAACTAACAGACTGGAAATTGTTTTGTCCGTTAAACTATGACCAGAAATATTCGTTTTAAGGAGACTATAACGTAAACAATGAACGAAATTGATTCTATCATCAATTTCAGGTGTTTTATTGTAATTTTTCTTAAAAAGGGTAAAGTAGAGCGTCGCCGACAAAATAGCTCGAAGGCGCCATTATCTTATTTTTACAGACATTGTTTTTACATTGTCCCAAATTCATGCTTAAAATCTCAACAAGTTTCCAACATAAACTGGACAAGATTGAAGCTATAGAAGGGGTAATTATGAGGGAATGGAACAACATTTCTACCTTTCCATTTAACATCACCATTATCATTAATTCATGCGTTATATCGATCCTTTCAGGCAGGGATTTGTGGATTTTGTTGTTGTACGAATTGAAAACGAAAGTAATACCGTAAATGTTGAAGAATTTCAAATTAGCGAATTATACCACCAACACAGACATGTAGGATGATAATTTGTACAAACTTGTTTAGCTAAAATAAATTCAAGTTGTTGGTTGGTTCATTAATCACACAAGGCGAAATGTTCGTTATTTTACCTGAATATACAAGCGCAATAAGTTTTTCTTCAACCAATTCCACGCTCGATACACAGAATTCAGTAAGGAAATATTAAGTACTGTCTGTACGTATGAAATATGGTATTATAACAGAAAAGACAACAAAAGAGTTTAAATTATAGCCCCATTATTTTTAATATTTGAACGTCGGAGGAAATTCTTGTAAAAATTTTCTCATTGTCGACTTGCTGTGCAGTGGAAATTTGTTTTGTTTTTTTCCGATTTGTAATTATAGAAAATGTAGGAAATTGAATTTTCTCAGACGTGTATTTAGTCTTTCTATTGAAAACGATATAATATCGATTAGGTATTTATTTAAGATCGCATTTATTTGAAATTTAACAGAAAAGTATAGGCATTTTTAACTTCCCCGACCAGAGGGTAGGGAAGTTATTAGTTTCGGACCAAAATTTCGAATTCGAGATTTCACCAGATCTTTACGTTTTGAGGTCCCCTGAACACGTTTTTGAAGTTTTTAGCATGATGTCCGTGTGTGTGTGTGTGTGTGTGTGTGTATGTATGTGCGTCTGTCGGTTCTCCAACGATTACTCAAAAACGGTTTCACCGATTGAGTTCAAATTTGGTCAGCACAAACTATTTGGTGGCCGTTCGAGTTGATTAGTTTTTTGGTGCCAATCGGACCACGGGGGTGGAAGGGGGAGGGGGTTGATTGAAAAAAATTCAAGATAACATATTAATTTGATATCACCAATCGAAAGGGCATGTGCTTTTGTCTAAAAACGATACCCATCATCTGCGATGTTCTTTTCTTTTTTTAAATAAGGGCACAAAATTGGCAAAAATCTAGTCAACCAATTCAAATTTGCCGCCTTCTATCAGGTATCGGTTGCCATAGAAAAGAGTTGTTGTTCACGATTCAATTGCGAAATTTTGAAATGACAGTTTAGAAGGTTATCCAACATAATTTTTAAAGCGTAGCAAAATTTATAACGGTAGTTTATAAAGACAGAATGATATCTACTGTTGGTATCACTGGAGGCATAAAATCCTATGCGTTTGTTTACATTCTTCTGTCATTTTTGAAACATAACCTCAGAATATTTGTTTTCAAGCGGTTTTTTGAGCGGGTTTTGTGTTTCGGTTAGCGCTTTTTTAATAAATAAATGTTTTAAAATAATATAAATTTTGATTTCTCCAAAAAGAGAAATGTATATTCCCTCGACAATTTAATCTATATGATTTGAATTTTTCCATGTTTTTGTTGGGACTACCGTACTACTTTTTATTCCGCGCTCAAATGACAGTTCTGTCGTTCTGTCAAAATTTCGCAATTGAATTGTGAATCGAATTGTAAGAAAGTCGAACTGAAAAGTCTGTGTGTGGAATCACCGATTAGTGAACAGAGTTTTTGTTGACGAGATGCTGGTTCCTCATTGAATTTTTCGGTGGTTGTGAGATAGCCACGGTTCTCGATTCCCGATTTTGATTTTTATAGTAAGTTAGTTTTTTTTTTTTTTAATAAAGTATCTCCAATAGATAAAATTGTATACAAAACGGTACTCGTTTTTTTAAAAACTCGGACTCGTGTCGGGGAAGTTATTAGGCCGGTTCATAGATTCGGCCCCTTTCAAATTTTTATAATTAAACAGGAACGATATTAAAATTGAAAGGAATAAGGAAACATTCCTCTAAAGGAGTCAATGGTAAAGTGAGGGTCACTATTTGTGTATTTTGAATCTTTGGGGTAATTGAAGATAACGGAGATATTGTAAACGAAAGTCTTTTACATTGGAATCGTATGTGACTTTTATCTATAAAACGAAAAAAATATAAAGAATATCAGCTTCTATCAAAAATTTTCTACTATTAATTGAAGAGTAAATGGATCTCTTCAGTTCATAATAATCAAAATTGGCTCTTCTTTGTTTTTTTAAGCGCAAAATTAAAAGATTGAGGCAACTTTTAGATGTTGAATTTGTCTAAACAGGCTAAAATATTTTGCTTCCCATGGACTGTGGATCATGAAGGTGTTTCTTCAAAAAGAATCTTTAATATAAAAATATTGATAATTGAAAAGGGGGCAAATTTAGTTCTAAAAGTCTGTAAAGACGTTTGAGTATCTTAAGAGTTCCGTTCACAGCAACGTAATCCATCTTAATTACCTAAAACTTCGATCAAGTATATCGAAAACGATAAAAGATGTTAAATATCTCACTGGATTCTATATTCGAGCCTCTACATTTCTAACCCCATAGAAGTTGAAAAATCTAAAATATCCGAGAAATGGCATTTTTCTCAGAGATAACACATGTTAATGGAAAGTTTTTCAATTTTTTGTAAAATAAGTAAAATACAATGAACTATAGACAAGTAGATAGAGGAAAGTTAAAGCAACAGTTGTAACCTATTTTTGTTTTAATTTGCTCTTTTAATTTTCGTAAAATGGTGTCGGAAAAGGAGCGTTATTTTTACGAAATCTCACGTCTAACAGATACATACAACAGGTGAGGTGATGTAATATCGAAATTTATGATTGGCGGCGAACAAATTGATTGTCCCTCGGCGGGTGTCTCAACAGGTCTTTCGGGTGAAACACTTAAGTTCGTCAAAGAAGATTGCGAACTATCTCTCAAGCGGTTCTCTTAAGGACAACCGTCAGAAAAGCTAGTTTTAAAGGTAATTTTCAAAGTAAAAATTTCGTGCATTTTTCAATGGATTTTGATGCTGTAAACGACATTTGAAAGGGCATTTCGTCGTTGTTGTCGTGAATTATCAGGTTTATGGAAATTCGAACGTAGTCCAGAGTTACAAAAGAAAAACCGGAAGCATGTTTTTTTTATATTTTCGTTCATAAATCTGCCAATATTGCTTATTTTTGAATGAATTTCACACAGCATGTATAAAATTAAAAGCGCTTTCCAATTATGATATTTTCCGATCGTACTGTTAGTTTTTCGGGAAATTTATAAAAAACGAATTGTTGCTCTTACGAGTGGCTTACTTCATCTAGTACCGGATAGAGGGCCTCATCGTAATTACAGACTGCTTTATCATATATCTGGGGCGACCACCTTACGTGTTTGCAATGTTGTCAAGCCTCTTTTTTATGATTGAAACCACGCCTTCGGTAATTTTGTAAATATTATTCGAGTATTTGTAAGCTTTTTTCGCTTGTTGTTCTGTTGGTTGAAAAAAAAAATTACAAAAATATATATATAGACGTCTCTACTTGTTTAGAATGTCTTTAAAAAAACTTAAAAATTAAAAACCCTCAAACAAGTAAGACAAATATATGACCGTAATTGCTTTAAAAACCAGAAAAAATACTGATAATTGACAAAAGAAATAAAAACCGAAGGTGTGGTTTTAAATCATAAAAGAGAGGTTTGTCAACATTGCAAATAACTAAGGTGGTCGCCTCAGATATATGATAAAGCAATCTGTAATTATGATGAGGCCCTCTATCCGATACTAGATGAAGTAAGCCACTTGTAACAACAATAACAATTCGTTTTTCATAAATTTTCCGAAAAACTAACAATGCGATCGGAAAATATCATAATTGGAAAGCGCTTTTAATTTTATTGTGTGAAATTCATTGAAAAATAAGCAATATTGGCAGAGTTATGAACGAAAATATAAAAAAACATGCTACCGGTTTTTCTTTTGTAACTCTGGATTACGTTCTAATTTTCAAAAACCTGACAATTCACAACAACAACAACGACAAAATGCCCTTTCAAATGCCGTTTACAGCATCAAAATCCATTGAAAAATGCACGAAATTTTTACTTTGAAAATTACCTTTAAAACTAGCTTTTCTGACGGTTGTCCTTAAGATTGAACTCTAGTGAACAGTTCCGTCAACGGTAGATGGCGCTATAAAATGTATTGTTTTCAGGAAATAAGTAATAATTTCACTTATGTCTATTTTATACCTTTGAGTTAGATATTTCGTCTTTTTTGTTCAAACCAGAAATTCAAAATAATAGAGGAGCGAAATGAAACTGTATTAGATGGGACATAAGAGGTTAAACTAAATCTATCGCACCTGTTTTAAAATAAACGATAAAATAGATCAAAATGACGTTTTTGCTATTGTCAAAAAGAAAGTAAAAGTCCATCCAGTTGAAATATAATAGAAAAGTATACGAATTTTCAAAATAAATAAGAATGATTTCAAAATCGAAAAAAATAAGGAAACAATTTTCTATAGAACTTGATGTTATAGTGAATCATTATTTGTGTATTTTGATAGAGAATCTTTGCCACAGTTTGTACAATCCCACGATAATAGAGATCTTGTAAAAGCAAATCTTTTATGTCGAAATCGTATTTGATTTTTCATATTCTAGATGGGATTTCCTATTATTAAATGATAAGTAAATGTACGTGTTCTAGTTTATACTCATCAAAATTGACTCTTTTATTTCTAATGAGCTCTAATAAGGGAAAAATTGTTTGTCAGACAGCTATTAGAACATCTATTCGATGTTAAATCTGTCGAAAGTGTTTTAAATTTTTCGCTTCCTTTGGGTTTTAGATGAGCAGCATGAAAAACATTGATGATTCTGTCTTGATAGGAGGGAAGACTTTACCGTACAACTATTTTAGGGATTTTGCTTGAATTATATGGAGACTATGTGGCATTACAACTAAAATATCTTGATACCACTAAACATATCAAGACCACGTTTCGCTTCTAAATACGAATGTCTTCATGGGTGAGCCTTTAACGTATGAAAAACTCCACTGGGCTTTCCGAAATTTTCAAAATATGACCCTCTACCCAGAAAAGAAAGGAGATTAATGGAATTGTGCTCACTTTTTGCGTAAATTAACATCTAGAGTAGCGTAATTTTTGCAAAATTTTGCAGCTATTAGTACAATAAGTGAGGTGATATTGTTCAAAGGATTTACAATTGGCTACGAAAAGGGAAAAATAAATCGATTATTTCCTGACAGGTCTCTCTGTATTCCCTTTAACAGATTTTCAAGCGAAACTGTTAAATTGGCAAAGAGTGGACGCCTCTCGAGAGAAACCCTTTAAAGCTGACTTCGAGTGGAAAAAGCACTGTAAATTGTATTTTTTCAATGATATTAAAGTCAAATAATTTGATTTATATCGAATTCCATTGCTGCTTTTGCTGCCTACTTTATAAATTTGTATCTTTTTTGTACCGTTTTGGTTCAAGTCAGAGCAAAACAACGGGAGAGCTAACGAGATTGAATTTAAGTGTGATAGAGGAGTTTAAACCAAATCTATCGTACCATTTTTGAGATAAATATTAGAATAGAGCAAAAATAAAAATTTTTGGCGTTTTCGCTTTTTTTTTCTAGAATTAAACACCAAATTCTTTTTAAATTTCGTATAAATGGAGTTTAGAATGTTATTAAGCTGTAGTAATATTTTGAGAAATTTTGAACCTTCAGATTTTATCAAAGTGAACCTTAAACGCAAAAAACTAACAGTTCCTGACAAAAAAATCCCAATAGTCGAATTCACTTCGAAATTTTAAGTTGTAAACATGCATTATTGACTTACATAACACGTTCTACTAAAATTACCAACTATAATTAGATTATTGTTATTGGCCACATGATAAGTAGTCTATATTATTTCGTGTAATTTAATTTCTGCATAAAATCTATTTACCTTGACAACCATTCAATCAAGATTAACAACATAATCTGTAAACGATATTTCATGTTAGAAAACTGGATAACTGATGCAATCTCTATCATGCTTACCAAATTTCCTGGCCATTACTAACTAAATTAATAGACTGAAGCTTCTTTGTCTTGCTAATTGCAAAATTCTATTAAAACACATTCACACTGTGTCTACTACTCGAATAGTGAAGGAAATAGATTCATTTCAATCTCAATTGAAAATAGACCAAATAATGAATTCCATGCTTTTATTGTTGTCTTATTTCAACCAACTATCGAAAAAATTGATAACCAATCAACTAATGTCTTTCCTTTTTGTTATTTTCATGTACTCTTGTTGATGGTTGGATGGAATTGTTTATCAATTGATGATGAAACAGGGCACAATTAGAGTAAGTAGATTTAAATTGTATTCGAATAATAAATAATTTTGTAATTTTAGAACTACAGGCAGTCCTCAAGCAAAATCACCGGCAGGAAGCAGTGGTGGTGCTTTATCATCAGAAGCCAGAACACCAACAGCACCAGCAAACAAAGCTCTACAAAATGTCAAAGGGGACCATCCATCGGTAAGCCAAGATGTAAGCATGATCTATGTTTATTGTTATTAATATTACTTCAACTCTTTAATTTATTCACCCTCCTTTAATTGTCTCTATACTAATGAAATTCTCCATGTATTTAAATGTTTGCCTGTTTAAAAATGAAAAACCCTTTCTCTTATAATTAATTTAAATGTAATTTCAACTGTGCTCTATAATCTTGTTTGTTAATTAATTAATTATCAATGCTCGAACACTAATTACATTTAATCGAATTTAGAATGAATTCTGTAATCTTTCTATGTTCAGATAAATAAGTTTGCATGTTGTTTTTTTCGTCGTCGTTGTCTCATTGTCTACCACCAACTTACAACAGGATGAAATCAATTTAATTAAAATGCCAACCGAAAAAATTGTAGGAAAAAAAACTAAGTGTGACGAAGTGTCATTTAGCGTGACTTTAACTACATATTAAATTTAATTAAAATAGAATTTCCACTAGAAAAATGGGCAAATCAACTATGATAAAAGTTTATGAATACTATAAACATTCGAAAAAAATTAATTAATTTAAATTAAGGTAGAATACAGGTCGTTGAATTCTGCGAATTTATTTCAGTGCAAACAAACAGGGTTGTTTGGTTGTGTTTATTTATTTGTTTGTCATTAATTTTATGCGCGTTTTGGGGGTTTGTTTAGAGATATTTAGGGGTTGAAACAAGCATTTCAGTTTTTAAATTGTTGACATCTACCCTTGTATTTGCAAACACCTCGAACTCATTACAAATTGTCAATTTAAGTTGTTTAACTTATGTTCCTAATTCTTGAAGCAACTGTTATCAACGACTCAGCAATTTGAGAAAAATTTTCAGAATAGTCAGAAATACTTTCAGAGTAGTCCTCAAGGAAGATTTTAGCAAAATTAGAACTTCATAGCTTGGAAATTGGTGAAAAGGCCCTTTGATCTAGCAATGTTGCGATTTTCGCCAATCGAATGTGCACATAAAACGATCAAGAATGACTAGAGGATCCTCCTAGAATTGATTATTTTTCGTCTTTCGTCACTGAATTCTGGAAGAATGAGATAAAGGAATGAATATTCATTAAACACCGTTAGTTTTTTACTATTTGCGTTAGATGTACCGTTATTTGTGTTATTAACTGCTTATTTATTAGTTTTATTGCTTTTACATAACATCGAATGAAGGGAATTGGACAAACAGGAATATTTGTTTCAAAATTGTTGATTTTAAGCAAATAAACAACAAACTTGAATATAAACAACTGCAAGAAAATTTTAATAAAATTCGGTGTACAGGTAGAGCTTCCTAAAATAGTCAATGTATATCTCTTCAACTGCCCATATTCACGTTAAGAGGATGAAATTGCCCCTTAAATTTACCCCAGAAACACTTTTAGCTGTATCTCGAGAATGGAAGAATAGGGGGGATTGTTGCCTGCTATGTCATAATATTTGTGCTGAATATTTTAGTTTTTGAATGAATTTGATTTCTTGTCTAGCTCTCGAATATCGTTAAAAATGTGTATTTGGGGCGCTAACTTTAAGTGGCAATTTCACCCCCTTAATGTGAACATCGACAGTTAGAAAAAGTTGCATCCACTATTTTTTTGAAGCTCTGTGGCACTTTCCTTGTAAGTTGTAGCAAGAGAAAAATAGTAAACAGCTTATTATAGTTAATGAACCTACCATCTGTTCATAATACTTCAAGCTTACTACTAATTGTAAAAATCAGTTTTGTTTATGATGTTGTTATCTATCATTAAAAAAATTTGAAGAGTCAATATTTGCTCTCTTAGGTATAATCATTTTCTCAAATCAGTCAAAAGAGTCTGTTCGCCTTGTCTAACTTATAGGAATTAGGAGGTTGCTATTCCACTCTTGATTGGAGTTAGGGGCGATTTTATAGGTTTTAGTCCAGGGCCTCGATCAATCAAATGAACAAAAATAAACAAGCGGTTTTTGGTTCGTCTATAATTTTTCCAGTTTAATGAACGATAAATCAATTTTCTTGACAGAATGTCAAATGTCTGGCCGCAATTGATCCAAACTTGGACTAATTACATAAACCTCCAAAACACTGTCAACCCAGAGCTCCCATAGTTAACAGTACACTCCTGATTAGAATTGAATAATTTAAAGACAGAAGGGGTATTTTCCACCCTGATTCGATTGTTTTTTCCAAACTCATTGGCGGCTATACTCCCTGAAGTGAGACAGATATATTATATAATGTTTCCATGTTCCAACTAAATATTCCTAATTTCTATAGCAGCTGCTACTAACTAGCGGAAAATTATTGGAGAATTATTCAGGAATTCATGGGGAAATCCTTGGGGAATATTTTTGGAAAATTAGGGCTCTATTGCGCATGGATAAATTCGCAATTTTTTTTGACAATATCGTGATTTTCACCAACCAAATATGCACGTAAAACGATCAAGAATGATTACAATATCATTATAAAATAGAATTTTTTTTTAGATTTTTCATTCTAGATCCTAGAAATAATAAACGATTCAGCTGTTTGCTGTTGTTCCCTACATGTATGATTACTGTTACTGAAGTGTTTGTTTATAATTTTTTTACTAAACTTTCATTAGTTTTGCATGAAATTGGATGAAAGAAATAGGAAAAACAAGACTATTGGTTTCAAATATATTAAATGTCAAGCATTCAAGAAAATAAACAAACTTAAATAGTAGACCGTGTTTTCAGAGGACAGAATCCATGGATTTAATTTGTAGATCCACTTAAACTTGTCAGGGAGAGAATGTTACTTTGAACAGTATTTCATTAATAAATCAGTTTTTCTATATTAAAAAAAAACAAATACAGCCATTGTAAATGTAAAACAAAGATGATCTTTATGTCCAATAGAGCTTTTCCAGGATTCAGAGATAAATGACGAAAGAACTGTCCCGAAAGACGAAAAACTGTTTCGAAAGAATCTTCTGGTCATTCTTTATGGTTTTACGTGTTTATTCGATTGGTGAAAATCGCGACATTGTCACATTAAAGCAACTTTTCATCGACTTAACAATGAGCTATGAAGCTCCAATTTTGCTAAAATGTTCGCTACTTTACAAAACCTTGAAATATTTTTCAAATTTCTCGACAATTATTAGGAATTGTCATCAGAATATGTGATACAACTTTGCAATTGGCTATGTCTTTTGTAATTAATGAGATTACTTCATATTTTTTCAAATTTGATACATCCATTTGTATAAATATTGCAGATCTTATGAGAATCAAATTATGCTTATTATTTTGGTGAAAACTATACATTCTTAACTTGGACACACTGTGTATGTATGGTCTTTATTTAACAATAAAATATTATAGTCGTATATTTTTTAAAAGATGACATATAGCGCTATTGAACGCTTTATAGGCAGATCAATATTTCTTAACATTAAGCCTACAAATCCCCTAAGAGTATGTGAATAGATTGAAATTTTGTATCAAAACTGTATGTTGATAGGTTTCAAGGTCTATTGACAACTTTTCGAAGAGCTCTCCTTTTTTTTTGTATATACTTGAGTTCAAAAAAAAGAAGATATTTCCACTAAAAAGACAGGCTATTGATATTATCCCGTAGATTACACGTTTATCTCCAAAAAATTGTCAATTACCACTCTCTATGGCCAGAATTTGTAACATTACTATTTACTAACAGTAAACTACCTTTATTCTCTTTTATCAACCCTCTTTTGAACATGTTCGAATGGTATTTTTCCGTTAATGTGTCATTTTATCGTTTCATTTTTTGGTCAATTCACAAAATCATTTGCTGATTTTCCATGCATTAAATATTACCCCATTTCATTATAATGAAACTGTTAAATATTTATGAAATTTTTATTCGGTAATAATTTTCATAAATTTCTTTGTTAGAATTTCCTTATATTAATTTAATCACTGCCGCTGATTTATGATTGCTTGAGGGAGAAAATCTATTCACCCCAAAATTTTAAAAGAAAGTTTCAAGAATTTTATAAAATCCATTATTCATTCTTTTCTTTGATTATATTAATATCTACATCTAAATGAATTCTATTAGAGCCACCCCTTTATTTGAAATCAATCATGCATTGCCATTTTATCTGTCTAAATGGTGCATATTTGTTGTTTTCAGGGTAGTTTTTATATATCAACTAACATTAGAATCTGTAGTAGACAATTTTACGGAAGCCTTTTGGTCATTCTTATTGTTAGTCGTTTTATGTGTGTAGTTGGTTGATGAAAATCACGACATTGTTCAAAAGATGCGTTTTTTGACCGTCTTCCCGATGGACTACGAGGTCAAAAATTTGTTGATATATTCTCTGGAGTATCCTCTACAAATCTTCAAAGAATTTTTTAAAACGCTCACCAACCAAAAGGGCTTATCTTCAAAATATATACCTACTTTTGAATAGTACATCTGGTATAAAAAGGGAATTTGAAATTATTTTTTTTAATAAAAGCGGTTTTAGAGGGTTGTATTAGAATGATCAGATTTTCTGGGGATTCTAAAGAAAACCTCTTTTTTTTAGGGAATTCGGTTCGCTAAAAAAAGCATAATCTTATTAAGGAGGTATTCATAAAAATTTGTATTCTTAACAATTTTTAATATTTATCTCTATCTCTATTGACGTACTATATTTATTGTTAATATGAAGAATTAGTAAAAGATTTAAGCACAGATTTATGAAGAATATCGATTAACTACTGAATTTTACAAAAAACTTGTTCAGAGCTGTTAAATTTCACCTCATAGAATATTTATAACGTAATAATTAGATTTACGTGGATCCTTTAGGAAGAAATTTTCCGATTTGTCCACCAGTAATTAATTTAATCCCCCTTTTTAGCTACCAAATCGTTTCGATTTCGTATAGGATGTTCAATCTATAGAGCTCTATTTTTTCTTTTCATTGATAATACATATTTCAGGTTATATCTACCTAACTTTAAATTTTAAAAAGTAATTTCCATATGAAAACAGTTTTCCTTTTTTGTGCTCTCCCACATATAAAATTTCCATACAAATCAAAGAAATAGGGAAAGCGAAAGGAAATTTGCCATTTGTGAATTTCCACCAAAACAAACATACATACCTAAATAATGGGAAATTTTCTTTACAAACAAAGAATCGAATCAATGAAATTTAAGAATACACGCATGTATAGTATTTGATAAATATTTTGAATAAATGGAAAACCATTTTGTTTAATAAACAATTTTCCCTTCATGTTCTATTTTTGTACTTTCTTGTTTCACGTTGAGACTTTTGATATCACCCTTTATTAATAAACTTTGTATGCTTTTTGTGAATTTGTTGTAGTTCTTGTACAGTGATTAATTAATAAGTTGGTATGAGCTATACGGTTGAAGCATTTCGAACAACAATATTAGAGAAAACAGTAGTAAATTTGTGAATATTACACTTCCACTTCCATTTTTTTTTTAATGTAAGATTCTCGCTAAGTTGAGCTGATCAAAAAATAGGATACTATGCAGCATTTTCATCTTTCTAACTTAGATTTCTTGTAACATATTTAATTAATAAATGGATACTATACAGTGAAAGCATTTCGACTAAATACACAATAGAGAAGAGAAAACGATTTGTGAGTTACGTTGCACTTTTAGTTTCATATTTTGCCATAAGTTCGAAAAAAGTGCGGCTATTGTTTCTCTCTCGACTGAGTTGCTCATTGTGCAGCGTTTTTATCTTTCTAACCTAGATTTCTTGTAACATATTTAATTAATTAATGGATGCTACACAGTAAAGGCATTTCAACTTCGTGCATAAGAAATAGGAGCTAATAGAAGAAAGATGAAATAAATGTTTGATTTGTGTAATAGAAACATTGAAGGTTGTATCTATTCCACTTTTAATGTCATTTGTTCCAATGTGTAGAAAGAAATGCATCTATTGTTTATCTCTACATTGAGCTGATCAAATAAGTGCACTTGTCTGTGTTTTTATCTTCTTTTTTTGTACAATATTCAATTGATAATGAAATAGAATGTAGTAGAAGTAAGATGAAATGGATGGACGATTTGTCTACTAGAAACATTTATGGTAATATTTATCTCACTTTTTCCGATAAGTTAGAAATACGTCTATCACTTCTTTTAGAGTTGAACTGATCAAGAAATAGGTACACTTGTCTAGGTTGTTTTTTCTTCTACAATACTTACTTGATAAATAGATGCTGTAGAGTAAAGGGATTTGGAAGATTTATATAAAAAAAGGAGTCAATTTGTGTATTAGAAACATGGTAGGATGTATCTGTTTTACTTTAAGTGTCATTTTTTACTATAAGCTAGAAAGAAATGCATTTATTGTTTCTCTCTAGGTTAAGCTGATCAAAAATAGGACATTTTGCAATGGTTTTATCTTTATAATCTGGATTTCTTGTAAAATTTTGAATTAATAAATGGATGCCATACCGTAGAGGCATTTCAAATCAATGCACAAAAAATTGAGATGATAGAAGAAAGATAAATATTGCTGAATGTTTCTATTTTATTTTTAGCGTCACTCTTTTCAACATATTAGAAAGAAGTGCATTTATTATTCTCTTCTAGCTTAAGCTGATCAAAGAAGATAGCACTTCTTTTGCCTAAATTTCTTGTACAACAATTAATTACCAAGTTGGATGCTATACAGTAAAAACACCTCTAATAGATATATAAGAGTTAGGAGGATTTAGAAGAAAAATGAAAAAGACGCCAAGCTTGAACTAGAAACATTACATTCTTAGTTTGTACCTAACTGTTGAAAAGAAACTGTCTCTAGGTTGAAATGATCAAAAAGCTAGTTTACTTTGTAGTGTTTTTACCTGTTTTATCTAGTTAGAAGAGATAATCTTCTACAATACCTGATTATACGGAGTGTTTCACGGTATTTCCTTCGTAGTAACCTATGACTTTGTGAACGTAGGTCTGCTTCTTGATCAGCTTAACAATCTGCATTGCCGATAAGTTTTTGAAACAACAGCTTCTTGATAATGTAGATTTCTGAGTTGGATCAAGAAACTGACCTACGCTCACAAAGTCATAAACTGCTGCTAGGAGAAATATTGTGAAACACCCTATGTAATCAAGATATTCTGAATAGGAATATAGGAGAATAAAAGTAATACAAGAAAGACCAAATATCAAGAAACATTGTAGAATGTCTCTATTACATCATCAATTCTTTCTCTATGTTAGAAAGAAATTTTTCTCAAAGTTGGACTTTCACTTCGCTCTGTTTCTATCCTTTTAGCCTGCTCGGTATAAACAGTCCATTTTTCCTTGTATACTAAATAATGCGTATTCGTATTGATTTTGTTCTGGTTCGAATGCCTTTACCTTATAGGTTATAAATGCAGTATAGGGCCTTTGTTTAATTTATCCTATGTCCAGCTGGAAATTTCAATCATTCAAACACCGACCTCCTGTTGCAATATCAATTTTGGTTTTCCATATACAATAGTCTGATTAAAAAAAAAAAACGTACATTTGTAGTAGAATCGATAAAACAGCAACAAAGTTTATCTTAAATAAATTTATTTTAAATAAATAACACACACATCGATATACAAAAGTTAGGCCAAAATAAACTTCATTTCTTTTGTAATAAAGTATTCTACGTTGCTTTTTCCTCTTTTCCAATATTCCAAATAATGGAATTTTAATATCGTTAAAACCATTATAAAATTTGTACAAAAGGAGTTATTGCCAAATGATAGATACAAATGAGCTTTGTTTTTAATTAATTAAAAAAAAAAAAAGATTTTGAACTTTGTAAGCCCCTATTTTAAGCTACTTTATCTCTTTTCAACTTCAACTAGCCTATACGCAAACAGAGACAGACTATTAAAATCGAATAAGGCGATCACATCTGTTACTAACAAACCGCCATTACTCCCAATAGAATCGTGGTAATATCAAGGAAGGGGGTACATCTTCGATTACAACTCCTTGGAGAATGTTGTTTCAATCAAAAAAAACGAATCTGTTCCTAGTATTTTGTTTAACTAATACTTTAAAGATATGGCTAATCTATACGCAGATCTCAAAAATTGTAGCAAATATCGAAATGGTGAAGGTATCATTCGATTCTAAATGTAATTTTAGAATTTTCGGCGAGAATTTATTTTACTGACTGGATTCCGAAAATCTGGAAAATTATGATTGTATTGAAGAAGAGGCGCTGGGATAACAAGCATAAAGTTCTATACTAAAATGGAATTAAATTTATACGATTCGATGGAAGAAAGTTTGTTCTACACTTGGACGAGAATTGATTTTCCATTTTCTTTTTCGTTTTTCCGAAAATTCCATCCAATACCTATTTGTAAATCGAAATAACTAAAAAACTGACCCAGATTGTAATGAGACGATACCTTTAATGTTTATCGTTATCTCGATCTCAATCTCCATTTCGAATGATTTTGTAATACATAATTTTATAATTTTTTGGTTTATTGTTTGTTCCAGATGGCTTTCCTGCAAAATCGCTCGATATCATTGGTGGATATGTATATTGATAATTCTGAACCATCAGAGAATGTTGGACAAATACATTTCTCACTAGAGTACGATTTCCAAAATACAACGCTTATATTGAGAATCATACAGGTGGGTAACTCATACTAACACATACTCACATACACAAACACATATCTAGATTAACGTTTTCCAATTCTAACTGATACAAGAAAATTGGAATTTAATGTAACAAAATTCTTATTATCAAATCTACTTAAATAGAGTGCTTTTACGCCAATAAAAAAGGGACCAGGAGGCGACGAAAAAAGTTTATATTGTAGTGAATAAACTGTTGAGTCTAAATTGAAATTAAACTTGTGTACAATGGTTAATATCTTGAATTATTCAACATGAAAGCGACAAAATTTCCAATAAATCTCCTTATTGAAACGAGATACTTTACATTATTTGTAGAATTCGGTGTGTTTCTTAAAGGAGAAAGTGATCTTAATCAGATAGCGCGACTATTTTAAATTAGGCGCCTAAATGTTGGCTTCCTATTGGTTATTCTACAGTCAAGTTTACGCAGCTCAAAAATTTTACAATAAGGTACTAGAGTGCGCATCCGGCCAAAAAACGTGTCCACTTATAGTGGCAGACATCTTGGATATGTCGATATGTTGGTGTCGTTTCAACAGAAACGACACCAACATATCGCCTTCCTTTTCTCAAGCCATGATCGATCAAAATTTCCCCATATGAGGACCAAATTGGTTTTATACAAGTTTAGGGGATGCGCACTCTAGTACCTCATTGAAATTTTGTGACACCTAACCTATAAACACATCAACTTCATTGGTTTATGCCTATCATAGTTATATTACGAGGATCATAATATTAGATTATGGTACCAGTCGTATACAACTATGGTTATGATGCGCATAATATCAAAAATTTTATATGTTAGAGTAAAAATTAAAGAAAAACTGAAAAGAATGTAATATGACTATAAAGCTGGCCCATAAAAAATGTGAAATAATTTTAAAATTTTATTATGGTACTCAGTTTTTGGGGTAAATTTGAATATTTATTTCAATTATAGATAAACTTAAAAAAAAACACATGATCTTTAATTTGTAGGAACAAAACAAGAAACTTGAAGTATTTACAGGTTAATTGTGACATCTGTCAAAAATCGAGACTTTTAAGCTTTGTAAACATGCCTGTTAAATAACCAAGAGGAAACAACAATTTGAGTGCCAAATTTACACCACTCCTCATTTAAAATAGAAGAAATATGTAGTCAGATTAACACAGGAAAAATTACTAATAAAAGTATATTAAATTGTTGTGACGATAAATTTAAAAATTTTCGTCAAATTATTTGAAATTACTCCTTGATATAAGCTAAATTTTTAATAATGGATTATCTTTTCTTTTTAACAATGTTAGAGGGAACAAATAAATTCGTTGAAAATGCAAAAAATACGATTACTTAAGAATTTAAATTTATAATTTCTGGATCTAAAATTGTATGATTGAAATATTTTTAGATTAAAATGAAATTTATGTTTTATGAAATGTATGTTTTAAATTACGCGCCATTTAGACAAAATGGATTGCTAAACTTGTATAACCAAATTCCTCTACATTTCTCACATTAACATTTCAAATTTACCATTTCTCCTGTGCTGTTCTTCCAATAGATCGAAGAATTTGTGGTTTATTTGTACAGTGTGAGTATTTTTCTGCTATTATATCGATTTTTAGTCAAAACGTTGTTTAATTTAAAATATTTGAAAGATTACATAAAAATGCATTAATAAGATTGAAATTAATAAAAATTAAGATTTCGAGGTTAGAAATTTATATAAACAAGTATAGGTATCTAGGGCACACAAGTACAACAACCCACTTTTGAATGGCGCTTAATTTAAATTTTCCAATTAGCTCGATAGTTTCATAAATATCGCTGATCTTTGTATTTTACAGTATTTTCTTTCTTTATTTCTTAATAACTGAAAATCATGAAATTTTCAAATGCAAGTGTCATTCTTTATTACCTATTTTAAAATGTATAATATCTGAAATACACTCGAGGCACCACCTACAAGTCACTAGTATAAGAAAGATACACACAATCTTTGCTTAAAATTAACTTAATTATACAATAACAAGTACGACGACTTGTAATTTTAAACGATAAAACATTTCTATACTTTTAAATTTCCATATAAATAAAAAATATAGCTTTTCTTTTATCGTGTGTTAAAATTTACATAAAAATCGATATAATTCTCCATTTGATACATATACACACGTGTAATTTACAAAAAGAAAAAAGCTAATAATGTGCGCTACATAATGAAATTAATGAATATTTTATGTTGCCACAATATTTTTTTTTCTAATTTTAGATTAAAAATTAATAATTATAACCAGTAAAATGTGGAAAATAGAACAATTTTAATCATATGACTATCAACTATAATTTATTTGTAGGTAGTTTTTGTTCTATAAATAATTTAAATAGTATTATTATTAGAAATAGTATTAGAAATTTCATTTATAATGTTTTCCTAACTACATAGCTACTTTAAATATTCATCTTGTTATTTAATTAACTTAATGTAGAAAATAAAATTATTCTTGTCTATAGTGAAAGGGAGAGAAGATCCTTATCTTATGTAGGTATTTAAAGTAAGTTGAAAAGTTGAGAACTACAAGTTCATGTTCATTAAATGTAAACAGAATTACTTAAAAACGAAGAAAACAATGCATAAAATTGTAGTTTCGTTCCAGGTACCAGTTTAAATGCGAATTTGTGCTTCTATACGCATAATGGCTGCGCACCAATATCTAGATTGAAATTTAAGGTTATGTCTGTTATTATAAGAATGACTCTTAATCTTAATTATTGTTACTCTAAAATCATGGGCTTTGGCTCGTTGGAAAGATCACTTCTAGTTGTCAACTAAAAATCCGTCTATTTTGTCGTTTTTTCGCAATTTTCCTGAAAACTACCAAAATTTTTTGGATATTTGGAATGTTCTTTTAGTTTACCATACGTAAGAACATTGTAATCATTGCATACAGATTAATATAGGTTAAGTTACAGGAGATTTGTAAGTTTTCTTTTATAATTCAAAGTTTCTAGAAAATTTTCCAAAACGAGAATGCTCTGCAACTTGAAATGCTCTTTGCGACGAGCTATAGCATTTGATCTTGAAGTGAAAAATAAAGGAGAAATCGTCTATCAAAAGCTCCACTTTCTTGAATAGTCTGACCGTTTAATAGTTGGAACATTAACACTAATTTAGGTGTTTAGAATGAGTTAAAGAGTTAAAAATGCAGAAAATTACCTAAAAAGGACAAAATGAAGCATAAAATGTTAGTTTCGTTCCAGATATCAGTTCCCTTTGGATTTCGTCAGCATAATGGGCTTATTTAGTAACTTTTTTTATTGCATTTTCCGACAGATTATGTCCTAATTAGTTAATGTGCAAAATATTATCGTTCTAGGTCAATGCTTTCATAGTAAAAAAAATTTTTAAATTTCAATCTGCTTATACAGCTCGTGACGTCAGAGTTTCCTACTACGCCACGCTCCTCTATCTGTTTCATATTCTGCCGTTATACGTTACGAGTTACGATACGTAATGTTGTTCAAGACGGTATAACTGCTATATTTTTGATTTATTCGATCTTGATCATCAATGTAATTTTTTATATTATCATTAATGAGTGAACATTTTATTTCAACAACACATTCGTCGTTAATTGCATCAGGAGATCCTCCAACCATAGGAAACTTTCTTGAAAAAAATAGTCCCGGCTTTGTGAATTTTAAATTAAGTTGATGGCACAATATGCTAAAAACTTCATTTTCTAATTTTAGGCCACGTTTCATAGCTGTTGTTGCATAAACTTTCGCTTCAAAAATATTTTCTGCCAATGCACCATCAAAAGTACAACATTTTGTGGCTTGATATGTCTTTGGCGCTGTAATTCGGCCCGTATTTGATTTTCACTTTGGCTTTAAGTCGATTTTTCAGCATCATCAAGTAATTCTTTTGTCATCTGATGAGTACATAAATTCAAAAAATTGTCAACACTAAAATCTGTACTTGTTGTTTTAAATATTTCAATTAATGAGTGAATCGACAAATTATTAATACCAGCTGCCTGATAATGCCGCATAATAATGCTTTCAATTTTTCTTTTTTTGAATCCATTCAGAAAAAAATCATCATCTGGAATTTCGACTTGTCTCTTTCAAAAAGATCAAAATATTCAAATGAAGTTTCTTATTTTCCAACGGATCTTAATGATCCAAACGGTATTTGAAAGAGCATCGGGTTTTTGGAAATTCGGATACAATCTAGAGTTATAAGGGGAAATCTAAATCACGTTTTTTTAGCATTTTCTTGAATATTTTCCCTCATAACTTTGCAAAAGTTACTTATTTTCTTATGAATTTAACACAACATGTAGCAAATTAAAAGCGCTTTCCTAATCTGCAAAAAAACATAGTTTTGTTTCTCACTAATTTTCCATAAGATTTTCACGTTTTTGCAGCGACAATGATACCGTCGGAAAGACAATGAAATGATCTATAAATTACAATACACTTTATACAAAAATAATTAAATTTAATAGATAAAAATTATCGGGAAAATTCCCCACTATTCCCCACTATAAATTTTCATTAAATTTTCCAAATTTCAGTCTCAAACTATCCTCAAAATAATCTGCTATTCAATAGCTTTCAAATGAGCCCTGGTTCAATTGTCTAAGTTTAAAACTGTACGTAAAAAGTTAAATTAGATTTTTTAAACTTTTCATCGATTTTCCGGAAAACTAACAGTGCGATCGACAAATTTCTTGCAGATTTGCAGAGCGCTTTTAATTTGCTACATGTTGTGTAAAATTCATTAGAAAATTAGCAATATTTTTGATGTTATGAGGAAAAATATACAAAAAAATGCTAAAAAACATGATTTGGATTTCCTCCTATAACTCTAGATTGCATCCGAATTCTCAAAAACCTGACAGTTCACGTGATGCTGCTTGAAGTACTCTTTCAAGTGCCGTTTGGATCATTAAGATCCGTTGGAAAATAAAAAAGTTATCGAGTTTTGAAAATTTTCTACTTTACTGAAGCGGCTCCTTAATGCGGCGTATGAGAGACTCTGACGTCACAGATATCTTTGCACCGAGGCTAAAATTCGATTTTAAAAATTAAATATCTCTAAAATTATTTATCAGATTGACCTGAAATTTTTATAGGAAATTATTTACTCAATTCTCTATCGATTTTCATATAAAAAATAGATAATTATAATATACTAAATAAGCCCATTATTGCGCATCATTATTTGCTTTATAATGTAGGACTATTTACTGTTTAAAAAAAGAAATCTTTGACATAAGATTTTTATTTTATTTTTTTCTCTAAGAACAAGTCGCATAGCTTGTTGGAAAGAGCATTTCAAGCTGCACGAAAGGCTTATGCCCATGCAATTTTCCTAGAAAAATTAACAAGTCTTTCGCATACAATAGTACTATTGCAAAGCTCATAAGATGTCTTACAAACTGGTAGCATTTGGTAGAAGTCATTTATTTTTAATACGTGAAACTAGCTAATGAATTTCCCCAGAGTTTTTCAGAAAATTTCAAAACTTGGATGTTTCAAAAATATCCTGATACGTTTCCAAGCCAAATCTTCTAAAAAGTATAACGTTTTAAAAATGATGATATTTAGTTCTCTATGTTTCTTTAAAATTTTGTCAGTTTTTTCCAATTTCCTGGAAAACTACCACGTTGTTTCAAATTTTTTTGCATATTCTTGCTATAAAATTCAATATCCATTGCAAATTGAAACAGGCTAAATTATGGACGAAAATATTTTTTAAAATATATACTTCTAGCTATAAAGTTTACACATTTTTAAAAACGGAAAACATTATGCTCTGCAGCTTGAAATGCTCTTCCCGCCGAGCCATGGCCTTTTACTTGAGACTAAAAAATGAACGAGAAATCTTACTTTTTAAGAAGTTGTAGACAGATTCCTTAGTAGTTAATTAGCTGGCATTATTATAGGTATTCATAGTAAACTGGAAAGATACGAACAGTTCATGTCCATTAATTGTGGAAAATTACCCTCTCAAAAAAACAACAGTTCAAAATGTTAGTTCTATTGCTCATAATAGTTCAAATATTCATTTTTTTACTTCCCTGCGCATGATAGGTTATATAAAAATATAAGGTTATGCCTACTATTAAAATAATTAACAGTTGAGAAATTCAACAAATTCAAAGTTACCAACGTGAAATGGAATTTATAAAAGTCCTACAATTCGGATAATGATGTTAGTAGAAGGAAACGTTCAATATGGGCGTGTAACCACACATCAGCATTTCTTCAATCGAACAAATAAATGAGTCTTTTAGGCCACCTCTAGGAAAGCTAACAATGCAGAGCTGCTTTTTGATTGTGGTAAATGGCCTTTTGAACAATTTGCAATTTTATTCGAGTTGATTTTACGGTTCTCTATTTAAATAAAGAGAATTTATTTAGAAAATTGTACGGTAGAGACAATTTTCACAACAATAACAACAAAACAAAAATCGATAAGTTTTATTATGAAGTTTATTGTTGTCTATAGTTTATTGACTTGTGAATTGCTATAAGTACAATGAAAATGAACATTATCATTATTTATTAAAAAATATCTAATATCAGTATCATCTATTGTTTATTATTTGACTATTGATTTATCATAGTAAAGGATGAATTAGATTTGGAAAATTTCATGTTATAATTCAGCATTATCTATAGATGACAATTAAAATTTATTGCCAACTAAATAAAAAAATATATATTTGAAATATATCTGACATTTAAATCAATGATTTATTAGGCGAAATATTAAGGCAACAATTTAATCAGCTCTGATGATTTAATGTTCAACTAATCATTAAAATTTTTTTTTTTGTGTAAAATATAACCAAACAGATGCTAAAAAAAGTACGCAATTTAAAGATAAGCCCTATTTGTTGAGAAATTTGAGTGTCTTTGTCAAAAAAATCGTTTCTGGCAGACTTGTCCATGAGTTATGGGGTCTAATTTTTACTTAACTCTGGGGGACTCAAACAAATACCAAAATATTTTTCAAATCGCTCATTATCTACTAGGATTTACCTTTAAATTATATAATTTTGAATAGACCGCGCGTTAATTGAAATAAAACGAACAAAACAACCATTGCTCAGGTTACTGCGCATATTGAAGTTACAGAATAGCAACAAATGTTTGACATATAAAAAGAGCGGTTGGTTAATTTTTATAAGGATTTGTTTTAGTGGATGAAGTTAAAATCAACCCTTAGAAGTTGGAAATTCAGCGCTAACTGAACATATTTAAAGTTCATGTTAAAACAATCGATAATAGTATACGTGCTCTATCAGCTATGTAAAATTTGTCATACCTGAATTACGTTGGCCTTGTTCTAGTATCTCTCCATTTGTTATGTCCAGAATTGACAATAGGATGATCCTAAAATCTTGTAAATTAAAAATAGAATACTATCATTATAGTTGGAGAATATTTCTATAAAGTTACATAATAAGATCTTAGAATCGTTTGAAGATAAATTAACTCATATATGTGGTGTTTTTGATCACAAAGATTACGTTTGATTCCTATGTTAGTCATTTGAAATTAATCCCACACCTAGTGAATTTGTGCTTTAACTTTGGTAGACTGTAATTTTCTACTTTTGATCTCTCTTAATAATAATAATAATAATAAGAGGGATAATATGCACATCAAGTTGCATCTTTGATAAATCAACCATAACTGTGTTAGTTTTCTTCTTCTTTATTAAAAGGGTAAAATTTTTAATCTAAAACTATACCACAGAGAGCTTTCATTAAATTACAAAATGAAAGGGTGTCTATGTACATAAAGAGAGTTCTTCGAAATTAAAAACTCCACTTAGTAAAGAAAAGATCTCTCTATTCATTAACCAAAATTAGAATCAACAATAATTGCGATATAATTATCTGGATTCATTAAATTGCATCAATCAGACTATCTTAAAATTTTACAGATCATCACCATTAGTTTGTGAGGGGTTCGGAAAATGTTTTGAGGATTTGTTGGGTGATCTCCCAGAAACATTTTGTCAAAATTAGAACTTCCTAGCTCATCGGGAAGTCAGTCAAAAAACGCTTGCTCTTTGGCAATGTCGCGCTTCTTGTCTACCGACTACTGACATAAAACAACGAAGAATGACCTGAAGATGCTTGTAAATCTGTCTTTTTCGTTAATTTGGTTTGGTTCGTTTTATGTGTACGGTTGATTGATGAAAATCGCTAAATTGCCCAAAAATGGCGTTTTTGACCGATTTCTTAACGAGCTACGAAGTCCAATCTACATTAAGACTTTTCCTAAGGATTCCCCTATTAGTCCCCAGAATATTTATCGAATCATTCGCCAATTAATAGGACTTATCTTTAGATAATAGACGTTTGAATGATGCACACCCGGTATGTGTGTACTTTGTTCATTAATGATAATTACGTGAATGTTGGAAATTTGGAATGCAATTAAACTTTACTAAAGCGAACGTCAGTAACACTTAATCGTTTTACTCACTCAACAAAAGCTTAAAACTTTTTGAATAAAATTTGATTACTTCGAAGTAAAAACAATTTAATTCTCTAATTTTACAATTCCACCACAATAAAGTTGTTTTCATTAGAAATCCTCAATATTGGTGCATTATGCGCAGTATATCTGCGCACATTATGAGAATTACTAAAGTTTCCTACTAAGACGCAATTTCTTTGCCAAATAAAGCTACAATACAAGTTTTGTTGATTGATTAAGATTGATAGACAATAGAGAGATTTCGTACACGGATAAATCTATTGTTTAAACTAAATTCCAAAGTCTTCTAACAAACAATAAATGGAAGTTTGTTCTCCCCTATCGCTTAACTAGAAGATTAATATTTATTGATTTCCTTATTTGTGTTTCTTTGATTTTCTAGGGCAAAGATTTACCAGCCAAAGACTTATCTGGTACTAGTGATCCTTATGTCCGGGTAACATTATTACCAGATAAAAAGCATCGTTTAGAAACGAAAATCAAACGACGTACATTAAATCCAAGGTGGAATGAAACATTTTATTTTGAAGGTTTCCCAATACAAAAATTACAATCAAGAGTATTACATTTGCATGTATTCGATTATGATCGATTCTCTAGAGATGATTCAATTGGTGAAGTCTTTCTGCCTTTATGTCAGGTAAGATTAATTTTTAATGTCTGAATTGATTTAAACACCTGTTGTTGTTGTTGTGGTTCTATTTGATTACAGGTTGATTTAAGTGAGAAACCGTCATTTTGGAAAGCATTAAAACCACCAGCCAAAGATAAATGTGGTGAACTATTGACTTCATTATGTTATCATCCTAGTAATAGTATCCTGACTTTGACATTGCTCAAGGCCCGCAATTTAAAGGCCAAGGATATTAATGGAAAGTCTGGTAAGTTATATTGAAGAGCAATATCGCAATGTTTACGGTTCTTATAGCAATTTGTCTGATTTGGGGGATTCCCGGGCAAAATTAGAGAGCTCGTTTGGAAGCCGATCAAAAAAGGTCAATTTTTGGCAATTTTGCAATATCTTCCAACTGGCTGCATATGAATGACTCAGAAATACTCCGTTAAGAGAGTCCTTGAGTAATTTTTAGTAGTTTTACATGCTTTACTCGTTTCCAATTTTAACCGTAACGAACATTTTTCCGCCAAGAGTGAAATAAACCATAAGGTTCTAATTTTTTTCAAATTCTTTCTAGGGACTATTATACCAATAATGGAAGTTGCCATTAAAGTTACATAATCTGAAGTGAATAATTCTTAAGTAGATTTTGATAGGATTAGAATGCCATAACTCATTTGAAATTTGGTCAAAAAAATACTCGTTTTTGGCGATATCACAATTTTTACCAAGCAGCTTTTTATGTAAAATAATTTAGAATAGCTATAATTTTCCCATTTTAATCTTTCTTTAGAATAGGTGGAAAATTTTCTCTCGTTTCTAAAGAGAATCAAAAATGTATATGATGAGAGATTCTTTGAATAATGCTTAGTTGTTTTACGTGCTTAGCTCATTTCGAGAAACGAAAGTTTTTGATCGACTTTAAAATGAGCTTTGTTCAAATGTTATCCAAGACTGCTCCACAAATAATGGGAGTTGTTCTGGGAACTACCTATTTTGAAGTATAGTTCTTATGGCAATTCCATTCATTCACCTAACAATTCCAAAATATTTTAAAGCTGATAGGATTGACCCTGTGTAAGATTTACAATGAATAAACTTTTATTGTCACATGTCCAAAAAGCTTTGACTTGACCATTCTAAAAAACTTTGTCACACTATTTTTGCGATGTCAAAATTAATTGATATTTGGTGATATAGTTTTTGGAATCCCATGTCGCCATATCAAAGTGTTTTGGAAAGTTTGTTTACTGTCAATATAATTAGAATCTCGTAGCTCATTTGAAATTTGGCCAAAAAAAACTATCGTTTTTAAAGATAGCGTGATTTCTTTCGATAAATTAAAATGACTCGGAATAATCGGAGCATCTTCCCCACAACGATCTTTTCGTTTTCTCCATTCTATCACAAAACAGGTACGAAGACTACAAATTTTCTTCGAATATGTTGGATTAAAACGGAAAAATAATGCTGGGGAAATATTGGCGTAGCTCTGAATTGTCTTATGAAGTTCTTTCAAGTAACTTTAAAATGAGCTAAATTTTGTTCAAATCCCTTCTAGACGCTGTTCTAGAAATATTGGGAGTTGTCATAACAATTACGTTATTCCAAATGAATAATCCATCATAGCCCGCATGAAAATTTCCACCATTGGCCTAATAATTCGACAATGTTTCAAAAATTTATAAAATTTATAAAATACTCCCTGAGTTAAGATTTTTGAAGAATGAAAATCTCATTGCTCCTTTAAAATTTGGCCCAAAAACCGCTCGTTCTTGACAATATCACAATTTTCACCAAACGTTGATTGATTCTTCTCATTTTTCTCCATTGTATTCTGGAAATGAGCATTTTTTTCACCATTAAGTTAACCAAAAGGTTCCTCTAGAGGCTAACTGCCATATAAATTATGTGAGTTGCTATAAGAACTCTTAAACTTTTGTGTATTTTATTCTATATTGCATGTTTTTTAATTAATGTTGTTTATTTAATTTTTAGATCCTTACGTTAAAGTTTGGTTACAATTCGGTGATAAACGTATTGAAAAACGTAAAACTGCTGTTTTTAAATGTACATTAAATCCAGTATTTAATGATACATTCTCATTTAACGTACCGTGGGAGAAGATAAGGGAATGTTCTTTGGATGTCATGGTGATGGATTTTGATAATATTGGTAGGAATGAATTAATAGGACGTATATTATTAGCAGGTAAGTTTTTCTCAATTAAAATTTAACAGAAACTCGTAAATAGCGCATTTGTACTGCGCACGAGCGGGAGTGATTTTAAATAATTTCCCCTTTGACGTACTTTTTACGCTTTATATACTTTCAAAGTTATCACTGCCTATAGAAATGAAGTGTAAGGGACAGAATTTGATTTATTTTTTGCATAAATCCACACTTTCTACTTTGCTATTGTTGTCTGTTTTGTTGTATATTTTCGCTTTAGGAACGATGCGTGTATATGCACAAGCACACATTAAAAAAAGGAAGGGCTTGTGAACCGAACTGAAAATATTTTCAACGCTTCGTAAATTAAAAAAAAAGACTACAACAATATACGGAGGAATGTGTCCAATATGATGAATTTAAAATACATGCGGACGGAAAAAAAGCAAGCGAGACCTAATCCTGTTTAAATCGAGCGATTTTTTCTAAACGCAATCAAAATAAAATTGACTGTACTAGGAGATATACTCGTTCGTATAATGCCTCGTGGTATTTTTTGTTGTTAGTGTTAAATTTTACAAAACAATCTCTCATTATGCGTACTTTCCTGTTAGTTTGAGGAATTAATGGGAATTAGGAAATTATTGTCTGCAGTTTCATCTCAAAGTCTCTAATAATGTTTCTATATCAAATCGGTTTATCTCCAAGTGAATAGCTACAAAACTGGAATATTGATGGTTCTTCGGAAAAAAAATCCAGATTATCCTTGTTCGTTTATCTGCAATGTTAAGGGTTGTTGGAAAATATGTTTGTTAATTTCCGAAAGCCATAAAGCCGTAAGTTTATAAAAAATCCAAATGTTGAATATGCTAAATACCTGTCAACGAATATGGCAACCCATATTCTTTAACAAGCAATTTAAGGGTTTGTAGAAACCACATGGAGATCATTTTAACAAAAATCAAAACTTGGAATAATTGGCCAAGAGGACTCATTTAGAGCTAAATACGTGAAGTGACTTATTATTAGAATGACTCAAGGTGCTCCCAAATAAATTCTTTTCCGTTTCTCTCTATCGTATTCTGAAATGAAAGCGAATACGTAAAACAAAGACAATCAATACCGATAACATCCTTGAGTCATTTTAAATCATTTGAGTGGTGTTAATGTACTGACGAGTGTTTTAGACAATTTTTCAAATGAGCTACAAGTTCCAAATTTTGCTTAAATGTTCTTTAGAGGCTGCTTTATAAATTCTTGAAATGTTTTTTTGTATTACTCACCAGCAAGAGCTGCTATATCAACTTTTTTATTTTAGCTCAGTATCTCTACAGGGGTGTTAACATAAAATTAGAGACTTTATATGGTAACTCCTATTATTTAACGAGTAATTCGAATATTTCAAATATTAGAGATCATTTAACTTCTAGGAGTTGCTCAAAAACGATCGTTTTAAAGAATGTTGCTATCTTTGAAGGCTAGTTAAGCCCGTTAAATGAGTTAAGATGTCTCAAGTGTGCTGCCAACTCAATTTTTTTCGTTTTTTTTCCATGATATTCTGAAATTGAACTAATGTTAATAAGACTCTTGATTTATTTGACTAGCGTTACTTATTTACAAGTGTTTTTTTGACAAATTTCCAAATGAGCTCCAAAGTCCTACTTTTGCTCTTGTTCTTTAGAGGCTGCTCTGCAAACTCTTGAAGCGTTTTTTTAAATTACTCGCCAACAGGAGTTGTTATATCAATCTTCTAATTTTAGCTTAGCACCTCTAGATGGGTATTAGGCTAAAACTAGAGAGTTTATAGTGCTACTCCTAATATTTAACTAGTAATTGGTGAATATCTCAAAGGCGGTTGCTGACAGTTAGAAACTTCTAAGAGTTGATCAAAAATACTCGTTTTACAGAATGTAGTGATTTTTGGAGACGAGCTAAGCCCATCTAATGGCTTTGTCTTAGACTCTAGGATCCTCCCAATTTAAGTCTTCTTCTTTTTTGCCCCCATTGTATTCTGTAATAAACTCAAATATGTTTTAAAACAAAAACATTCAATGTTGGAAGACACTGTGAGTCAATTTACATGTAATTCATTTCTGAAAACTACATTCTCGTTAGAAAGGGGCGTTTATAGATCAACTTCCCGATGATCTACGAGTCTTAAATTTTCCTAAAATGATCTCAAGAACGTATTATATATCCCTGAATTATTTTCTAAATCACTGAACAATCAACAAAAGTTGTCTTGAAAACAAGGTACTTTTTGGTCAATAGCCCACCCTTGAGACTTCATTTATCTAATAATTATCTAATATGTATTTCAATAGAATTTCTCAGTTGATAACAAGACTGAAAGGATAACAAAGTTGCTAGTTCATTTAATTGGCATAGACAAATTAGATGCTTTCTAATCTCAATTAAAGTCATTAGCTTTACATAAATCGGAGTTTAAATACATTCTTTCGAAAGAAATTGTTCCTAGTTGAAAATTAAGTCAATTTATTATAGCGAAATATTATTCTAAATCGACTTAAGCGTGATTTTTACTAATATTTTGGTAGACGGTTGAGTTGCACGCAACAATCTATAAATCCAAGAAGTACATAAAAACGAGTCCAAATGTTTTTTACCATTACCCAAAATTTGAACCTCGTAGCTTACCTACATTTGGGGAAGTTGGTCAAAAATTGCTCATTTAGAGAATATTGCGATTGTTAAAATCAAACTAAATACGTCAAATGATTCCTTTAAAAGTGTTCCCAATTTAATTCTTTAATTGTAAAGATCCACGAGTCATTCTGAGTCATTTGATAAGCATTACCTGTTTATGAAAACCGTGACATAGTTTTTGAGTAACTTTTCGTTGATCTACAAGGTTGAAATTTTACTAAAATATTCTTTAAGGGCTTACGTACAGACCTGCGAATCGCTTAAAAATTAACAGGGGCTGCCATGAGAATTAGTTACTTTGAATTGAATTTCTCAGTTGATAACAAGACTGAAAGGTTAACAAAGTTGATAGTACATTTAATTGACTTAGACGAATTTGGTATTCTCCTGCCTCTATTAAAATCATTAGTTGTACATAAATTAGAGTTTATTTTATAAAAACACTTTTTTTGGATGGAACTGTTTCAAATTGAAAATTCAGTCAATTGATTTTAGTGAAATTCTTTGCTTTGTAGCGATTTAAGCACAAATCTTGCACATATTCGGGTGGGTGGTTCATTTACAGCCAACAGTCTATAAATCCAAGCTTAGATCGCCTAAGAGAAAGGTCTAGTTAAGATGGGACTGAGTATAGGAAGAAAAACGAGGTCTTAATCAAGTAAATTTACATAAAGTTTTATTTATGCATAAAAGTGAATAAAACTACACTCTTTATTTATCTACCTTTGTTTACCACATGAATAATCAAAGTTGAGACTGTCTATACAATAAACAGTCAGTGTATCACGTAGAAAAGATTTTAGAACAATTCAAATATGTCTCTACTATTCCATTATTTATGAGATTGTCAATGCTGACAAAACAAATGATATACATATTCTTGTCGCATTATTCTCTTGTGTTTTTCCTAATCAAACTAACAAGGACAGTACGAATAAATATGAATGATGAATGTATCAAATTGAGAGTCAAATATGTTCAAAAAACCAGACATCTCTAAATTGAATTGAAGATAACTCCACATGTCTAAATATTGTTTGTTTCTTGTATTACTACTGCATATACAGGGCTGCTGGGCTAAAAGTAGGTGAAACTCTTACTATTTGGCGAGTAATTAGAAAAATTTGGATCTCGTAGCTCATTTGGAAGTCGGTCAAGTTGACAAACATGCATAAAATGCCTCGGAAAGATAGTCGCCTATATACTTTACTCTCTTTTCTTATGACGTTCTAAAATACATAAGTGCAAAATATTCTAACCTCGCTCTGAATGGACGTTATTCGTTTTTGAAAACACAAATCACCAAAAAACATTCATTTTTGGATCAATTTACAAATAAACTATGAGCTCCAAATTTTGCTCAAACATTCAAAAACCCTCTAGTTCCGTTTGAGCATTATAGGACTACAAATCTGAAATTGAAGGGCTTATATGGCAACTTCTATTATTTAGCGAGTCATTCGATCTTGCTAGGATTTTGGATTTATCCTGAATCATTCGACGTGTGTTACTCATTTTTGAAAATCTTAAAGTCGTTAGTAACGAGTTTTTTCGTTTAACTTCTAAATGAGCCAAAAGGTATTGCCGATACATTCTGTAGAAGTTGCTCTACAGGTCTTCGAAATATTTTTTGGATTGCTTTCCATATGAGCCCTCTAGTTTCTTAAGAAAACTTGTATTATTTAACACGAAACTCAAGAAATATTCTGCTCCTGTAAATTAGTAAAAAACGCTCAGTTCAAAAATGTTGCGATTTTTAAAAACAAATTACGTTAGCCTTTTTTTTTCTTTTTCTGCATCGTATTCTAGAATAAATCCGAAATATTCCCATGTATGCCAGCACAAAATCATTATTAGGCCATGTTGGGCCTTCTGAAGTGTGCAACTAAAGAACGTCGCGATATTATCCCAAATGAGCGTTTTTTGACCAACTTCCAAATGAACTATGAGATTCTAACTTTACTCAAATATTCTTTAGAAATTCTTGAAATATTTTTCGAATAACTGGCTCATAGAAGTTGTCATTTGAATCTTTTAGTCTAAGCATCGCTACAAGGGTGTTGAACCAAAACTAGATAGTTCATACGACATCTCTTATTTTTAGGTGAGTAATTGGGAAAAATATTTATAAGGAAATCTTTAGAGATTATTTATTTAGAGTCTGCTTCACCAATCCTTGAGGTATTTCTCGGATTACTTCCCAACAAGAGTTATTATTTAAACCTCTTATTGTTAGTTTTAGCTCAGTAGCTCTACCAGGCCAAAACAAGAAAATTGATATGGCAGTTAGTTAGTTAGTTAGTTAGTTAATTAACTAACTAACTAAATTTAGCTGAGTCGAATGGCTCCTAAGCCTTACCGAACTGCAGCCAATATGACTTATTATTCATAACCCTCTACCTATTACTGCCCCAGAAAAGATATCTTCCTTGTGAAGTTAATTCTCTCTGGGAGACCTTCTCCGTACTTCAACAGGCGACAGAATTGTACCGCCGAGGTGAGTGCGCTTATTGCGTGCCAACGCTACATATACACATACTATGTGCTCGGAAGTTTCATTCTTCGATTCACATAATTTACATATCCCACTGTCAGCTAAGTCCAGTTTTTTAGATGATATCTCCTAACTTTGTTAAGAGCCTTAATTCGTTTCGTAAGGTCGAGAAGCTTCTTAGCATTCTTAAGCGAATGATTGATGAACAACTTCCCCTGACTCATACTCTGAGTTTGCCTTTAGTGGAGCAATTTATTACTCTTTTCTGATATGCAGATCTCTCTCTCTCTTCCACTGAGTTTTTGTTAGCTCATAGAACGGTTCAGAACCTACAAATGAAATTCAGCGCCTGTCTTAGCTAGTTCGTCGGCTTGTTTTCATTTCCTCTAATTTCTGATGTCCTGCACCCAAGCTAGCAAATTGATATGGCAACTCCTTTTGGCGAGTAATTCGAAGAATTTTTCAAGAATTAAAGCGAGGGTCCTTGGAGATCATTTGATCAAAATTAAAACCTCGGGGCGTACTTGTAAGTTGGCCAAAGAGTTGCGGTCTAATCATTAATTCAAAGATACTCTCTACATTTTTATCTGATGTCATTTGTTTCTTATAATTTAAAATAATGACGAAACATGTTCCCATTGTATTCCGGAATCAATCAATTTCTGAGTAATTTGACGTAGTACTCATTTTTGAAAGGCTTAATATCATCAATAATGAGTGACTTTGACCAACTTTCAAATGAGTTACTAGATTTAAATGTTCTCTAGAAGCTGCTTTACATATTTTTTATATTACTTACCAACAGAAGTTGCGATATATGCTGGTTTTAGGCCAGCATCTCATTACTGCGTGAAATCTGTGTATGACAACTCTTCTTTCTATGCAATTTAAATGTGATAGAAAGAAAATTGTATGTGTCTGATTTATAAATGAAAATGTTGATTTATTTCCAGGTAAAAATGGTTCAGGAGCTTCAGAAACGAAACATTGGCAAGATATGATAACGAAACCACGACAAACGATAGTACAGTGGCATAGACTTAAACCTGAATAAAAAACCAACAAACAAACAAAAAAAACAAAAAGAAAACGTACATTTTCACATTTTCTTTTGAAATTTCGCAAATATTTGAACCAAAGAAAAGGCGCAGATTCTTGAAAAAGAGATACAAAAAAATTGCCAAAAAAAAACACAACGGTATTGCACAATTTTTTTATAAACTCACTATACACACAAATACCGAAACAAACGACAATAATTACATCTTCTCTACTCCTGTCTTTGTCTATCAAAAAAATGGTGATAAGAATTATCATAGATTTAAAAAAAACAAAGAACTGCGTCATAGATTACTTGATAATTTAATAATTAAACGACAAGTATTCCTTGTGATACCTTAAATTTTAATGTTTTTTAATTTATTGGAAAGGAATAAATGTGAGTATTTGATTGTTCAATCGAAATACTGTACCGGTTTCGATAAATTATACGAAACCGGTACAATTATTATAAATTTTTAGATGTTACAAGCTACCTTTTGATTTAATTTTCGATAATTTCGTTAACAAATTAGATAAATTGACCCTCTCCCAAAGTCTTGAAAAATATACACGCTTTATCAATGTATAGAATATTTTTTCAAAGAAACAAAATTTTTTAAATTGTTAATTAAATTGTTAAAATTATCAAAGAATATATTAAAAAAATTATCGTATTTAAGATAAATGTCTGCTTAATTTTTAATAATAACAGTTAATAATTGAGAAGAAACTTGTTAGTTTCGATATAATTGTATTTGAATATCGAGATATGTTATGACGTCACCGAGATCAACCAATCAGTTGGCTAGTTTCGTTCCCCCACTACTCTACTACTACTATTACTATGATTGTTGACGTCATTTTAGCGCGCTTTAATTTGAAAATTGTGTGGCAAAATTTACTATTATCAAACTTTAAACTAATCTATAAACTTAAAATGTATCTGTATCTGTATATCCTGTATAATCCAAGTTTTGTGCTCTATTTTATTGTTGTAATAACGACGAAATTAATAAAAATATAAAAATTAAAAAAAATTAATAAACGAGAATAGTAAAAATAGTGATAGATGCGTGCGCTATTTGTTATAAAAAAATAATGATTGGATTATCGAAGAAATAATAAGGGAGGTTTTATCCGATAGCCCTTGTAATACTGTCAAGTAGAGGGTAGATTGATACAAATTTTTGATGACAACAGCAACAAAAATTAATAATTAAAATAAATGTTATAATGTTAAAATAATAACAAAGCAAAACTGTAGTGCCTGAATGAAACGTATCGTTATTATATTTGCGGAGTACCTTTCTAAAATTAATTAAATTGATAAAAATGACGATGATTTATTTGAAAATAACAAAACATTCAACAAACTTAAAGAAAGAAGAATTTATAAATATTTTTTTTTTATAATTTTGCCAAATTTTATTGTTCCTTTTATGTATTTAATGTGTTAATTAGCAGTTAATTACTTCTATGGAGAATGCCACACATTCATATATACCGGATGGACCATTCAAAAGTATATTTTAAAGGTTAGTTCTATTAGTTGGTGAGCGATTTGAAAAACTTTTATTTATCAGCCAATCGCTTAGAAAGATTTTTGTAAAATTTGGACCTCGTAGCTCATCAGGAAGTCGGTCAAACGTCGCATCTTTTGAACAATGTCGCGATTTTCACCAATCAACTCTACACATAAAACGACCAAGAACGACCGAAAATTTTGCGTAAAGTTGATTTGATTGGAAAACTTCAAAAACGAGGATTTTGAGCCATTTTTTGTCGTTTTAGGGTGAAATTCGCGACATTGCTCAAACAGGCCTTTTTTAACCGACTATCCGGTAAGCTACGAGGTTCCAATAACCTTCAAAACCTTTCTATAAATCCTCAAAATTTTGGCTAATTATTGGGAATTATCTTCAAATTATATACTTTTAAATGGTCCGCTCTGTTTAGACAAGTTCATTAATCAATTCGTTAATTATGGATAAAATTTGATAATAAATTATTGATGATCGTAAATATATTTATAAAGCTATTGACTTAATTAATTAATTAATTAATTAATTTTGATTTATATTTTATAATAATAATAAGAATATTAATAATGTTGCTAATTGTAAGTTTGTTAATTAAGGACAAAAGTATATAGAAATTAAATTATTTAGAATTGAACCCTGCCTCCTACGCTCCTTATACTTACCCCCACATAAAACAAAATCAAATACCTATAATCTAGTAGGTATAACAAAAAAAAAAATTAAACAAAATAATAATAATAATAATAAACCAAATGAGATGTGTATGTTTAATGTGGAACTTATTCAATAAAAGTAAATGTTGTTAAACAACATGTTTTCAATGTATTATGTAAATATATGTTAGATTTTAGTGGAGAATTCAAACAAAAAGAACAAAAATTACATGGCAAAAAACCAAAAAATTTGATGACAGTAAAATTATAATAAAGGAAAACGTATTGATGAATTTAGCGATTAAATAAACGTATTTAATTTAAAAAAAGAAATATTTTATTCCTTGTTCCACTTCTTTTCCTTCTTATTTTATGCGAAAAACAGAAAGTAAATAGAACAGGTAAGTTTGTTTAAATCAATCTATTTCGTTCGATTTTATAATAGGAGAGCAGAGAGCTGAAATGAATCGAGCAATTCAAAATCTGGCTAGTTATTCTCCACAAACTCTGGAAATGCATTTTAGTACTTAGCTCAGGAGCGTAGAAAGATGGAGGAGGTATTCGAAAATTATGAAGCATACCTCCTCACAACTGAGATTCTCCTCCATATTTATCGACAATATTATTGGCATTAAGAATGCGTATACGAAAAATATTGACAATACCGCTTCGCCACTTACGAGGTCTGTAAATTAAGTAATGAGACTGATTTTTTTTTAATTTTTAATACAAAAAGAATTACAATTTGATATTGTCACCTTCAAAATAATAGCAGTGCTGGAACTCCGATACTGAAATAACCTTCAGCTGGTCGGTTACAGCCGTTTGAATTTTTTCGACTGTCCCAAAATGATTTCCCTTGAGGTAATTTTTCAACTTTGCGAAGAGAAAAAAGTCACAAGGACTCAAGTCAGGCGAATAAGGAGGCTGAGGAGCCACAGGAATGTTTTTACTGGCCAAAAACTCCTTTATTGAAATTGCTGTGTGACAAGGAGCATTATCGTGATGCAACACCCACTTGTTCTTGATGTTTGGTCTCACACGAATGACCCTTTTTCGAAGTCTTTCAAGAACCTCTCGGTAAAAGTATTGATTGACCGTTTGACCTTGGGGTACAAACTCTTTGTGGACGATTCCGTGGATATCGAAAAAACAAATCAGCATGCATTTGATTTTTGACTTCGCCATCCTTACCTTTTTTGGCCTTGGAGAGGTTGAAGTGTGCCACTCCATGCTCTGGTGCTTGGTCTCTGGGTCGTACTCAAACACCCAAGTCTCGTCACCAGTAATGACACGTTCCAGAAAATGGGGGTCATTTTCAATTGAATCCAAAAAGTCAAGGCACCTTTCCTTCCTGATGTTCTTCTGGTCTTGCGAAAGGTTTTTTGGAACCATTTTTGCGCAGATTTTTCTCATCCCCAATTCATTGGTCAAAATTTGATGAACGGTGGTGTGAGTCAAATTTAACTCTTCCCCTATCATTCTGACTGTCAACCGACGATCTGAACGCACAAGATCCCGGATTCTGTCGACATTTTCATTGGTTCTTGAAGATGAAGGCCTTCCGCTTCGTGGTTCATCTTCAATCGACTCTCTTCCTTCTAAAAATGCCTTAAATCACCGAAAAACCTGGGCCCGTGACAAAACACTATCTCCGTAGGCCTGCTGAAGTTTAAGAAGAGTTTCCGTTGCACTGTGCACAAGTCTGAAGCAAAACCTGATAGCACACCGTTGCTCGAAATTGATGTCATTCATTTTTAGAACACAATAGAAAAAACTGTTTCACAAAAACAGTCGCTACGCACAACCAAATGACTCGAGCGAGGTCAAACTCGTACTGAAGGTAAATCACATGTTCCTCTGCCGCCCCACTAAGCCCCGCGCTTCCAGTGTTGCCAGATCAAATGCAACGTTGCCAGTCTCATTACTTAATTTACACACCTCGTATACATCACTGATACCCAATTTTGAATAATCTGTAAAATTGTTGGTATTAAGAACGCAGAAATTGAAAGAGGTAGTTTAAATGTATTTAATATACCTCTTCAGGATTCATAATATCCTAATACTATCAAATTTCGAAAAATCGACAAAACTGATGATACTAGGAATGTAGAACGATGAGAAGTATTAGGAATACCTCTTCGCCAAGCATATTAGCCTAGCAGTAAAACATCAAAAATTTGCAGATTGTTAATACAAGAAATGTAGAAAATTGGAAAAGGTTTTCCAATAGTGTTAGGATTAGCTTTTTGCAATTCATGAAACTTAATAGAGTTAAAGTTCGACAAAAAAATTAACGAAATTATTGGAAACGAAATTAATAGGAAGGTAAAAAGCTTGAAGAGGTATTTAAATAGTATTAGGAAGACCTCTCTGCCACTAATCCAAATTTTGGCAATTGGTGATATTAGGAATACAGAAAGTTGTAGGTGTTCGAAAAGCATTTAGGGTACCTCCTTACCATTTATAAAATCCTATAAAATTGCTGGTATTAGGAAAGTGTTGGACGAACTATCGCAGAATGTATAGATCTCTACATCTCTTAGTATCAACAATACAACATTATGAAACATCGATGAGATTATTGGTGTAGGAATTGTAGGACGTTAGGTAAATATTAAAATAGTATTAGGAATAATTCCTCACAGTTCACATTCTCCTGACACAAACGGGTTTGAAAAAGTAACAAAATTATTGATTCAGATAGTATTAGGAAAATTTTTTCAACACTCATATTATCCGGATGCTAAATTTGGCAAACCCAGGCAACTGCCAGTATTAGGAATGCACAAATTTGGAGTAGATATTCGAATAGGATTTATAATAGCCTCTTCAAAATTCATATTTGCCTCACCAATTTTGAAGAAGCGACAATATTGTTGCTGTTGTTGTTAGAAGAGGTATTAGGGGTACCTCCTCACAATTCATAATTACCTGACGGCAAATTTTAACAATCTGGAAAACTGTTGGTATAGGGAATCCAGAGTCTTGAAAGATGTGTTCGAAAATTATTAGGAATACCTCCTATAAAGATATTTTGAATAGTAAATTTGGCATCAACCAAATTTCAAACAATTGACGAAATGTTTGTTATTAGGAATGTAGAAAGTTGATAAAGAAATTGATATAAAAAGTATTAGTAGCTTCTTACAATTCATATTGATATCAAATTTTTAGACATGTACAAAATTTAACTACTAAATTTTCAACTTGTATTAAGAATGTAGACAATTAAAACAAGTATCGGAACAATATTAGGAATATTGTTTTCGCAATTCATATTCTCTTGATATGAACAAAATTCGAAAAAATAATTGGTATTAGGAATGCGGAAGTTAGGAAGAGTTATTCTATAAATATTAGGAATACCTCTTGACCACTTATATTACCCTCATACCAAATTTAGAAAAATACGAACAACTACTGGTATTAGAAACATATAAAGTTAAAAATGGTACTCAAAAAGTATTACTAATATCTCCTTACAATTCTCCTGATAGTAACAAATTATGAAAAACCGACAAAATTGTTGATATCAGGAATGTAGAAAGATGCAAGTGGTATTCAAATAATATTAGGAATACCATCTCACCACTTATATTATCCTGATACCAAATTTTGAAAAATTTGCAAACTGGTGGTATTAGGAATATAGAAAGTTGGAAAAAGTGAACAACTTCCAATGAATTACTATTAGGAATACCCTTTCACAACTCATAATATCCTGAAATAATCAGTTTTTAGTAATACTTCTTGACAACTTATGTTCTAATACCAAATTCTGAGAAATCCTGCAAATTGTTGGTATTAGGAGTGTAGAATGTTGTAAAAGGTTGTATTGTATGTTTTTGTGATAGAAAATTTCTACAATTTCTGATACAGCTGGAATACTTTATAGGTTTATAGACGAAATAGAGAAAATTCGTAAACAATATATTTCCACAACATCGAATAGTATAATACAAGTTTTAATATTGATACAATTCCTAGGTACAGAAACAGTAAGATAGAGAGACTTAATTTTTGCCTTTTTAAAAAGAAAAATAAACAACAAAAGGGCCTATCGTCTAGCACATTTATGTATATGTAGTAAAGTACGGTTGTCTTTATTGGATTATTTGTTAAATAATTTGATCGATTACTGATTAGATACACAGAAACAAAAGCTGATTATTCTCCTTTTTATAAGGAAGAGAACGCTTAGACCAGATATTTACATAATAACAAATTACAAATATGTATATAAAGGAAACAAAACTAATTACAAAATACATTTTTTTGTTAATGTTCAGTTAGATAAAAATATATTTATCCATCTGAGTGTATACAAAAAAAAAATTATACGATATTTCTTCAATATTTCAGTCATCAAAATAAGTACAAAATATTCTAATAATCATTTCAATTCTATCACAATCGAAAATTTGATTTTTCTGATTTCTTTAAAGTTTTGTTTTGTTTTGATAGAATTCTTAATTAAACATAATGAGCAACTGCCTCATCTTCGTCCAATTCATGTCTGCAGAATGTCATCGACATTGTTCTACAGACATTTGCCGCAACTCAGGCATACGATGAATCTTTCAATGTTGTTGTTGTTGTTGTTGTCGATGATGATGATGATGTTGAAATTGGACCACCTACTGTTAAAGTACTGCTCGAACTACGCACGAATGTCGATGTTGATGTTGTTAGATCACCATTTGTTAAAGTCTGTGATGTTGTCCTTAATATAGCCAATGATTCGTCTGAGCTATAACTGTCTTGTTCACTGAAAAAAAAAAGCATCATTTTAGTTACAGAACTATTATTCAGGGCTGCTAAATTGAAAGTATGTGGTGGCATTAGGAGAATGGATAGCATCGGAAGAATTATTTAAAGAGTATTAGAAATACTTCCTCACAATCCATATTCATTTGATACTATTAAAAATCGATAAAATTGTTGGTATTAGGAATATATAACGTTCTAAGAGGTATTCACAAAGTACATTCAAGAATACCTCCCAACAATTTGTATCTAATTATCAAATTTTTCCAATCTATAATATGGTTAGTATTAGAAATATAGAATATTGTAAGAGATTGTTGGAATATCTTCTCATATTCAAAACTATTCTAATACTACCAAATTAAAAAAATAACTTCCCTACCCTCTGGTCGGGGAAGTTAAAACAAAAAAAAAAAAACAACAGTATTGATATTAAGAAAGTCTAATATTAGAAGAGTATTCATTATATCCTAATAGTATTTGAATTTCAAAAAATTAATAAAATTATTAATTAAGAATGTAGAACAGTGAAAGAAATATTCGAATTCATAATATCCTGATATTACCAAATTTTGGAAAATCAACAAAAGTATTCAAGTATTCGGAATACCTCCTCACAAGTCATGGTACTATTAAATTAAATTAGTCTGATACTATTAAATTAAAAAAAAAACAACAAAACTGAGAGCTTTTGAAATGTAAAACGTTGTAAGAGATATTCAAAAACTATTAAAAATACCTGTTAACAATTCATAATATCCTAATACCATATTTTTAAAAAACTATAAAATTGTTGGTATTACAAATGTAGAATATTGAAAGAGGTATTTGAGTAGTATTGGTAATGTCTTCTCATAATTCATACTATCCTAATACTGTCAAATCTTTAAAACCGGACAAAATTATTAGCATTAGGGAAGTAGAATACTAGAGTGTTACAAGAAGTATTCCAATTATGTTACCGCTCAAATTATTTTGCTAGCAAATTTTGAAAATTTTGCAAAACTGTTGGAAGAGGTATTTGGAAAATTATAAGAATACCGTCTTACAATTCATATTCTTCTGATATTACCAATGTAAAAAAGTGATGTTAAAAATGGAAGCAACAGGAATCTCTTCGCCCTTCATATTCTTCTAATATGAATAAAATTTGAAAAGTCAATAATCGTATCGGTATTAGAAATTATTTGATAATAAAAATGTAGAAGTTAGGAAGAAGTACGAGAAATACCATCTTTTAATTCATAATATTCTGATATGACTTTGAAAAATTTAGAAAATTGTTGGTATTAAAAATGTAGGAAGTGTGAATAGGTATTCGGAAAATAGTAGGAATATGTCCTCACAATTCACAATTTGGCAAACTCAACAAAATATTAATTGTAAAATGCTGGAAGAGATATTCAGTGAGTATTAGGAGTGCCTCTTCAAAATCTCCCTACGCATATAATACTACCAAATTATGAAAATTCAACCAAATTGTTGGTATTAGGAATGTAGAAATTCGGAAGAGATATTCGAACAGTATGAAGAATACCTCTACCATTTATATTTGTTAGAAATATTAATTTTAACATACACACAGCGCCAAACGTCTGTTAATTATCGAGTGACTGGAAACATATTTTAAGGATTTATAGGGGAGTCAATTGTGCACATTTCAGTGAAAGTTGGACCATGTAGCTCGTTGGGAAATCGGGGGAAAAGTGATTTTTGTCGAAAATCTCAACATTTTCGTCAATCAGTTTTTTACATAAATGGACTCAAAATGACTTGAGGATGCTAGGAAAACTGTTTTTTTCGGTTTTCTGGCACTGTATCCTGAAAAAAATTGAAAAACTGCTTTCTCGTTCATTGGTCGTAAATGTGACCAGTTATTCGCCTCTCAGTTGTTCAATTCTTACATTCGATACTCATAACAAAAGCACATGCCAGTTATTTGAATAGGCTTGTTTTTCTTTAAATAAATAAACATTGGATCGTTTTAAGAGACTACACCAGTGGTTTTCAAACGTTCTGGAAGTGATGTAAATTATTTATTAATTAATTAAGGACCCTTCATTTTTCACCAAGGACACATTTCTTATGTTGTGGATAAGGAATATTTCACTCTGAGCCCGTTAAATCGATTTGCAGATTAAAAGAATTTACCAAATCGACTGCTGAGAAACACTGGTTTAAAATTTGATACAAAACTACTGTGACCGACAAAGGGAGGCGAGCGACTTTTGCATTTCAATTTTTTCACGGTCAAGCTCTGCTCGTACTTTTTTAATTTTTTTCGAAGTCTAAAGGGCAAATTGCAAAAACCAAAATGTTACGAATGTATCGCATTAATTCAACACTTTTAATGTGTGAAAAGCACTCTTGCCAATTGTTGCATATCCAAAAGTTAGATTTGATGTCACTCATTTCTCAATGAGCTACGTGGACCTAATTTTGCTAAAATGTTCTAGGAGAACCCCCTATAAATCTTTAAAATATGTTTCCAATCACTCGATAATTAACAGACGTTTGACGCTGTGAACACCTTTAAGAGAAGGGGGCTGTATATTAAATAATGAAATATTTGTTAGGCGCTAATATGCGTAAAGGGTTGTTTTGTATTACACACTCATAAAATGTTTAAAAATAGATTTTCAATATTTTAAAAGAAATTTAATTATTAAAACGAGTTAGTAAAGTCTTGACTCTTAAGACAAACAGACGTATCAAATACATCATTCAAAATTAAAGATAATCTTTTAAAAATCGATACATTTGTTTCATTATAAAAAGCCCGACCTCCAATAATATTACTCTGATATCCGATTCAGTAAAGTATGGACAGTAAGCTATAAGGTCTAATAACTCTTCTATTTTTTTATCGAATGAAAAAATTTATACAAGAATTCGAAGAGGAACAACTAGGCTATCTATTGGAATTGGAAACAACCTCCTACGATATTTGAAAATCGAAAAAATTGACGTTAACTTTTGAGAAATACGCAATACTGCAAGTAAAATTCCTAAATTTGAAAACTCGAAGTTAACAAGATTCGAAAATAATATTACCATTTGGAAAAATTAATTTCTCTTCACGAAAAAAGTTTAAAATATTGTGAATATTCGAAGGGGTGATTGAACTGTTTCAAAAATCCCGGTCAGGGAATCCCTTGGTGCATCAGCAATAAATTTGTAAAACAAGAAAAGACAAAATTTGAAGGGCAGTACTGATGTCGGTGGTTAACTTTTGAAGGAATGCACAAGTTGAAAAGAAATAAATAAAACACAAGACGGAGAAAGAAAAGGTAACACAGAAACAGATGTTTAGTGTATCGAATTGACCAAAATGTACTGCCCTTCAAATTTTGTGTCTTTTCTTGCTTTACAAATTTATTGCTGGTGGGCCAAGGGATTCCCCGACCTAGATTTTTGAAACAGTTCAATCACTCCTTCGAAAATTCACAATTTTTTAACCTTTTCTCGCGAAGAGAAATTAATTTTTCAAAATGGTGATATTAATTTCGTATCTAGTTAACTTTGAGTTTTTAAATTTAGGAATTTTTCATGCAATTTTGCGTAATTCTCAAAAGTTGACGTCAATTTTTCCGATTTCTAAATATCGTAGAAGGGTTTTTCCAATTCCAATAGATAGCCTAGATGTTCCCCTTCGAATTCTTGTATAAATTTTTTCATTCAATTAAAAAATAGAAGAGTTATTATACTTTATAGCTTACTGTCCATACTTTACTGAATCGGGCTGTATAAAATTGGAAAACGTATTTTAAAAAGTATTAAGAATACCTTTTCGTAAAAAAAAATCAAAAAGTTCAACAAGTGGGCAAGTTTTTGACGAAATATGTAAAGACTAGTGTTTGCTGGGGATTGTCATAAAATAGAATCTATCTAGATGGTGAAATTTTCGTGTTTTTTTTTTATTTATTCTTTTGATATCAATTTTTTTTTTTGCTAAAATCGGTCCTATTTTACTGAATTCTAACCACAAAACTTCGATTTTGGCTATCTTTATTTGTACTAATTAGTTTTTGTGCAATTTTTGGAATTAAATATTTATTTTAGAGTAAGGTAACTAAAATCGAAAAAGAAATACTTAATTGAACAAATAATTATCAAATTCTTCAAACACAACAACCGCAGTCGATAAACACCCAAGGTAAGATTCACATTAATCAAATTTGGAATTGTCAAAAATTTAGGAAATTTAGTTATATCAACCCAAGTATACAGAAATAAGACTAACATTTTGGAACTTTAAGGTTAGACAATTAGGATTATTTAGTTATACCAATCCACGCAAAATTTTCATTTTGGATAATATAAATGGGTTAGCAATAAAACTTCCCAGATTCGGAGATTTGGGGAGTTTTATTGTTTTATTTTGGGCATCAACAGTGGTATCCGAAATTTCGACCTAAACATTCCAAATACGTTGTGGCAAAATTTTGAAGAATTTACTAATTATTTGTAAAAGTATTTGTTTTTGTTTTAATTTTCTACTATAGTATTTACCTATCTGAATTGTCTGATATGCTGTTCTCCAATTCACCCTGGATTGCTGTTTGTAAATCTTCAATACGTTTCAATGCTAATTTCAAATCATTCCTAGATGTATTCAATTCAGTCTCTAATGTTTCACAGCGTTTCTCCAATTCTTTACGTTTCTGTATTGATTCAGTTTCTTTTGTTATTGTTTGATTTAATTCATCTTTTGTTTCACGTAGATTACGTTGTAATTTACGTATTTGTTCTTGACTTTGTTGTTCTTTACAACGTAATAGATTAATTTCAGACTGTAATTTATCAACGGTTTCTTTTAAACGTGTAATTTGCACCTCTAAACGACTACGTGTTGTTTGTTCTAATTCTAAACGACTCTCCAATTCTTTCACCTTCAATTCAGTACTGAAATACAATAAATAACATTAAAACAACTGATATTTTGATATCCGGTTAATCTTAATTAATATTCGGATACTATCAGTCGTATTCTGGAACTTTTTAACGATTTGCTATCATAATAACGTTAGAAATTGACAGTCTTTTTGAACTTGAAGCTTCTATCTTTGTCTTTATAATTCCATCAGAGGTATAACTGGAAAGAGATAAGAATAATAGAAGTTATGCAAAAGAGACTGTCTATTTCCGCCGTTAATATAGTAACGAATCATTGAAAAGTTACAGAATACGACTATATGATAGATAACCGAGAGGATTCGTGTATAAAGCCTGTAAACGAAGTCGATTTCTAGATACGCTAAGAAATTTTTAAGCCATTTTTGATAGAAAAGTGGTTAAAATTTTGCCTTGATTTTCAGAACCATATTGTAACGTTATTGACAGTTTGTGTTTATGTTGTATTTACGGTAAATAACTGGAAATTGAGATTATATCTGTTTTCTTATATGCCCTTTTCAAAAATCCATCTCCGGTTGTCGTAGTTCCAAAATTCACGATCTCTCACATTTTCGCCAATTAAAACGTAGAGATGTACCTCATCCCCTTAAGGGGATGAGGTACATCTTAGGACTTTCACCAGCAAAAATGTGAGTCTGTAACTTGCGATTTCTCGCTCGTCCTTGGGACTACAACAACCGGAAATAGATTTTTGAAAAGAGCATTTCTTATAGAATCCAATGGTTTTTTCCGTTTTGCAAAATGTTGATACTGATTTGAATTACAGACGAAAATCTAGCAACATGTTTTTTTTTCGTATTTTTGAACAATTTCTTATATTTTCTCTTATAACTCGACCAATTGTGATTATTTTGCAAAAATTCTTGTACTGTTACATAACAAATAAAAAGTTCTTTTCAAATATTTAAGAAATTTTCCAATTCCGCCGTTAGTTTTCCGGAAACTTCTGTAAGCTAAAACAGGTTTTCTCCTACAGTTTTTATTTTACAGAATTGATCAATCCCTCCTTCGACAGCTGATACAAAGGCGGAGGGCAAGATAGAAAGCTTTTTTTGAGATTCGGAAATTGCCTGAATTATTGCGGAAAAAACAACTGGTTTTTCTAGCATTGTTTTCACTTATTAAAATTGATTATTTTGCTTTGAAGTGTTAGGTAGATAATTTTGTTCTCTTCCCGATTGATGCATTATTTTTGTAAAAAATGTTGATTTTCACGAAGAAAATTGAGTGGAAATCCAGCGTCGTTATTTTGCCAATATGGCCCCGCCTTTCACGTAAACAGTGCGGATTTACCAAATCGAAAGTTTGAGGAATCATCAACACTCAATCCAAAGCTAGACACAATTCGATTTGGCGGGTTATCTTGCTTGATAATACATAAACAAAGAGAGGATTTTTATTCCATTTTCTTCGAGAAATCAATATTTTTACAAAAATAATGGGACAATCGGAAAGAGAACAAAATTATCTACCTAACCATATGTATTTTAAAGCAAAATAATCAATCTTAATAAGTGAAAACAATGGCAGAAACACCTCTTGGTTTTCCGCAATAATTCAGGCAATTTTCAAAATATCAAAAAAAAAAACTTTCTATCTTGTCCTCCGCCTTTGTATCAGCTTTCAAATGAGGGGTTGAGCAATGCTGTAAGATAAAAATTGTAGAAAAAAACATGTTGTAGTGTACAGAAGTTTTCTTAATTTTCCGGAAGAGTAACGGTGGAATCAGAAAATTTTTTAATGATTTGAAAAGAACTTTTTATTTGCTATCTAACAGTATAAGAATTTTTGCAAAATAATCAATATTGGCCATATTATGAGCGACAATATGAAAAAAAAGTAGAAAAAGCCGAAAAATTGTACAAAGAACATGTTAGATTTTTGTCTCTAATTCAAATTTATATCAAATATTTTCAAAAACGGGAAAAACCGTTAAAGGCTATAAGAAATGCTCTTTTCAAAAATCCATCTCCGGTCATCGTAGCCCCAGGAACGAGCGAAAAATCTTGAGTTAGAAAATTACATTTTCGCCGGTAAAAATGATAAAATGTACTCCTTGCCCTTAAATTATATATTTTTTTCATAGTCCGCACTCTGAAATTGTTGAAAAATATTACAACTACCCCCAGAATTACCAGACTTCAATCCTACAGAGAATTTATCAAACGAATTGAAGAGAAATATAGATAAAGAAGTGCTTCTACATTTTCCACTGTAACTTAAAAATCAATTAAAATGGAAACGGCTCCCTTGCTCCTTGAAAGATATACTGCGGGCCCTTAATTTTGACCTGTATACTCTTGAATTTTGGGCACTATATAGATGTGATTCACTGTAAAGTTTTCTTAGCAAAAACTTACCGTTTGACAAGCAGATTAGACGAAGCATCACCCATACTCTCAACCGATTCCAATTTCGTTGTCAATTCAGCTAATTGTTCCTTCAATTGATTCCGTTCAACTTCCAATTCGGACACCAACGATACTTGTTCTTGTAATGCCATTTGATCCAAAGACATTTGGTGTACTGTCGATTTGTATTTCTTTAAAACATCACTCAATTCCTCTTCATTTTCTTCTAATTGTATTTGTAAATCACTTTTCTCTCTCAACAAATTCATGGCTTTCTGTTCAGATTCGTTACGTTGTCGTTGGGATTCTTCTAATAAATTTTGCGTTTCGATCAATTCGTTTTCTAATGTTTGTTTCGTTTTCAATGCTATCGTTTTCGAACATTCTAAATCTTCGATTTGATTCTTCAATTGTCGGATTAGATTCTTGTTTGGATTCTCTAATTTTTGTCGATCTAATTGTTGTTGAGTGTCTCTTAACAAAATCTTGGTACGTTTTAAATCGCGCTTTAAACGCTGCAATAATTGCTCATCTCCAGCACGATCGTGACGTTCATTCTCAATAAATTGTTGTAAACGTCTCTCCAATTCGTGTTTTTCCCGTAATAGAATCGTACGTTCTTCATGTTCATTCTCTAATTGTTGTTCTAACGTTTTGACTTTCTTCTGAGCGTTACAGCGCACCTCATCTAATTCTTCATCGCGTAATTGTTGTTCTTTCTTATTTTCTTTACGCATCGATTCTAATTGCATCTCTAAACGTAATTTTGCCTGTTCTAATAATTGTACTTGTCCGGCTAATTCATCTAATTCTTCATCTTGTTCGTTTAGACGACGTTCTAGATCGATTTTTTGTTTACGTAAAACCGTTACTTCTTCCTCAGTCCGGCCACTATTTATAATTTCATCGAATTCATTTTGTAATGATTGTAATTTTTCATCTTTCAATTCTAATTCTAAACGTATATCGGATAATGTGGTTTCTAATTGGAATTTTTCAGCTATTATTAATTCTTTCTCACGTAATAAACGTTCTTTATTTTGACGTTCTTTCTTTAATTCATCTTGTAATAATTGTGTTTCACTATCGAATTTTCGTTGTTTCTTTTCTAATAAATTATTACGGCCATTTTGTTCTTCTAACAATAAGCGTAAATCGTTCATTTCACCATTTAGTTTTTGTACTTTACGTTTCCATTGGCCGACAACTTGACGTTGTTCTTCAACTTCTTCATAAGCATCGGTTAACTGTAAAACAATTAAGTGAACAAGCAAAAATTAGTGGAGTGCAACAAAGTTGATTACCACATTGACATAATAAATAGTGAAGAAGATTCTTGGAACCAATTTTGGAAGTAAAAAATTAAACAAAAATCACTTCTTCACAAGTAAACTGAATAAGCAATAAAGTGAGGATTAGTAGAGTGCGACAAAGTCGATTTCCGCAGAGATAAATCAAGAGTTACATCCCCTCACTTTGCATGTAATTAATAAACAGTGAAGAAGATCCAAAAAGCAAATTTTGAGAAAAAAAAACAAAAAAAAATACTTCTTCGTAAGTATCCGTTCACTATAAAATACTTAGATAATAAAGAAAAATTTGAGTGCAACAAAGTTGATTTCCACACATGGATAAATTAAGCATGGTAGTACCATCTCGTTATTTCACGCTTAATAAACAGTGAGAAGATTCAAGAAATAAATTTTGGAAAAGAAAACAGAAATTTCTGTTTCATAAGCATAGGGAAAAGAAAATTAACAAAATACGATTAAGTTTTCCATACAGGAATAAATTAAGAGCGATAGTTACACCCTGTGCACTACATAAGTAATAAATGGTGATGAAGATTCAAAGGGCAAATTTTGGAAAAACAAATCTTCTCCAGAAGTATCGATTAACTGTGAAATAAATAAGAGAGAAAGCAGAAATAATTAACGTGTGACAAAGTTGATTTCCGCACAGGAATAAATCGAGAGTGCCAATAACTCACAATAAACTCAAAAAGTAAAGTTGATTTCTACATCGGGATAAATCTAGAGTTCTTTTACTTCATCTATTGTAAACAATGAAGGGGATTCAAAAGGCAAATTTTGAAAGAAAATCAAAAATTACAATTTACAAGCATTTTTTTACTTAAAACAAACAAAAAAGAGCAAGACTGAGTAGAGTGTAACAAATTTGATTCCAGATATACATAAACAAAAAGTTGCACTCTTGAAATGAGGACATAATAAACGGTGATAAAGATTCAAAAAACAAATCTTGAAAGAAAAAAACACAAAAATTATTTCCTTATAAGTCTCAATTAACTGTGAAACAAATAAGAAAAACAGCAACAATTAATAGAGTGTGACAAAATTGATTTCCACATGGCGACAAATCGAAAGCAAGAATTACATGCCTTCAATTCATACAGAATAAACGGTACATTTTGGAAGAAAAAAAAATAGAAAAATTCCTTCCTTATAAATATCGGTTAACTCCTAAACAAATAAGAAAGAAAACAAAAATTAGAGGAGTGCGATAAAGTTGAATACCACACCGGGTGAAGAAGATTCAAATTGTAAAATAAAAAAAAAAACAAATACTATTACTTTATAAACTTCAACAAATAATGAAATATGTAGAAGTTAGTAAAGTGCGACAAAATTAATTTTATCGCAGAGATAAATCGAAAGCGTTAGATGCACTATGAAATGGTATAAAAGATTCAAAGTCAACATTCGAGCATCGATCCAAGCCTGAATTAAAAAAAAAAAGGAAAATCCCCTACAGACTCATGGTAGAAATGAAACTGTAAGATCTCCATTAAAAATCGAAAATTTGGCTCAAAAATCTATCAAAAAAAAAATAACAATGACTTTTTTTTCAAAATCTATACTACAAAGTGTTACTATTTCATGTGTGAGTTGCAAACAAACAATACATTGATACCTTAACATCAAGATAGCACTAAAAGAGCCAGTTTCGGGGTCAAATTTGAAGATTTAGAACCAAAAAGTTTTAATAAATTGACAAAAATTAGCGATTAACTCAAAAATTGACAAAAAGTGATTAAATCTCCCCATTTTAACAATCAAACACCAAAATTTACTTAAAACTTATGATTCAAGGATGATATCTTTTAAAATTCTTATTTAAGAATCGATTTAAACTGTACCATTTAAAATTCTTTGACAATTTAATATAAAAATTTAATATTTTCACTTTTTACACTAAAATAATTTTAAAAGAAAATGTCTCAAAATGTCAGCTTGAGCACAGAAATTTTCATCAAAAAAACTAAAAACATACTAAAAGCGTCAAAATTGTTTCTTATACCACAATTTAACGGCAAAATTCATTGAAAACTAAAGAGCGCCCGAAATTGCCCAATTTGGTGCGAAATACTGTATCTAAATAACACTGATTTATGAAAATCTAAAAGAACAAAGGAGGGAAGCCTTAAAGTCGATAATTGTCCAAAAATCCACAACTAAACGTATTTAAATCGATTCTGTTCTAGCTAAATGCCATGAAAATTCAAAAGTTAGAAAGAAAATGTCCTAATCATCAAGATTTGATCTCGAAAATTAAGACATTTTTAAAGTCCAAATTGATATTCGCTGAAGATACAAACCTTTTTCTCTAATTGTTTCTTCAATCCAACTAATTGTTCTAGATCATCTTCATGTTGTTGTTGTAGACGTCTTTTTGTGAATTCTAATTCACGTATCGCCCTTTCATAACGCTGTTTATATATACCGTCATTATCACCATTATTATTATGATTACCACTACCATTATCTTCATCTTCTTCTAAAATACCATTTAAATCGTTTGTTGAACGTGCATATAATAATTCCATTTCTAAACGTTCCGATGATTGTTGTAATTCCTTATTTTTATGTTGTATTTCAGATAATTCGCGTTCTAAACGTATACGCTCAGATGTTTCAGCATCTAAGCGTTCTGTTGCTAATGTTGATGTTGAATGTTCCTCAGCTAGGTCGGCCGTCATTTCGCTCAACTAGAAAAAAGACAAAGAAACAATCAAAATTTTACTTCTTTCAAAAATTGTTTTCCCAACAAAAGTACAAAAAATGCCCAAAACTTGCCGAAAATGGAAGTTATAGTTGAACATCTTATGGAATTATAAAAAGCAAAAAATCTGATATGAATGACAAAATGTTTAAAAATTGAAAGAATTGAACGCAGAAATCGAGAGGTAGCTCTAAAATCCTTCACTAGAAATGTTATCTCAGTAACTGCCCATTGGATGCAATTTAGGGCAATTCTCTTTTATTCGAAGTACGAAAAACACCAATGATTAATGAACGATTTTTCTTTTGTTTTTAACCGACTGACAAGTAAACCTTACGAAGTCGAAACTCCCGATTTTGATGATTTTTGGTATATAAGTACTTCATTCTATTCTAAGGGATGCGTGTTTTGTCATTCGTGCCCATACGCAAGTTTAAGGGAGAAAATAGGGGTTGAAGTTACCCCCACAAAATCAGTTTTTTAGCAATATCTCTAGAATGGTTCAATATTTTTTGACAATTCAAAAACTGAAAGATAGACATTTGTGAGGGCTATAACGTGGTGGAAACCAATTGTCAATATCTTATTGGGGGTGGAAATGACAGGCACTTATGTGCAGTTTTTTACGGTCAGATTAGCATAATTCATTAAGGGGTAGTTTGGGGTACTCATTCATATATCATTTGAAAGCTTCTTCAAATGTCTTCAAAACCCACATAAATACGATTTCAAAAATTAATATACATAGCCAAAATTCACCCCTAAAGCTACAACACTTAAGAATTATTTATGGGGTAACAATTGAAAATAATGAAAAACCCTCGAACAGGTAACTTTTATTTTGTAATTTTCTACCAGTACAAAAAATTTCATATTGGTATGTTTTACCATGGGGTGTAAAATTGCAAAAAACCGTAAAAAACGGCACATAAGTGCCTGTCATTTTCACCCCCAACAAGATATTGACAATTGGTTTCCACCACGTTATAGCCCTCACAAATGTCTATCTTTCAACTTTTGAATTATCAAAAAATATTGAACCGTTCTAGAGATATTGCCCAAAAACTGATTTTGCAGGGGTAACTTCAACCCCTATTTTCTCCCTTAAACTTGCGTATGGGCACGAATGACAAAACACGCATCCCTTAGAATAGAATGAAGTACTTATATATCAAAAATCATCAAAATCGGGAGTTTCGACTTCGTAAGGTTTACTTGTGAGATTACTGTGACGGTATTAGAAAGAGCACTTGTAGATGCATCTAATGAGATTTTCTATTTTAGAAAATTTGCATAAAATTATAAATTATAGATGAAAATCTTAGAGCGTGCTATTTTCGTACATTTTTCTTTACAATTTCTCTAAATTTTCCCCTTAACTTAGCTAAAATTGTTGATTTTGCTTATTCTATTCTTATTTTCTTATTCTATTACTATAAAACATATGAAGAACTGAAAAGACTTTCTAAATTCCAAGAGATTTTCCTATAGCATTGTTAGTTTTCCAAAAATCGAGGAAAGAATGAAAACTTTGCCCCAAGTTCTTTTGCACACTTTTCAACTTTGTGACTTGAACAAAATTTGCTTTAAAAGTTCATACAAAGAAAATTCGGATGATGCCCAGCAAAAAGTAAAAATTTAGAAATTTAATAGAAATTGTGGAAAATTTTTTACCACTCATTGAAATCAATTGTTTTAAGGTTAAATTACACAGCTTTATAGATAAATTTATATCAAGCCTTTCACCTAGGATTACAAGTTTTTATTCCTATTATTTGCTGAACAATTTGACAAATATTTCAAGAACTTAAAATAGAGCTGGTCATTTTAGAAAAATCTGGGCCTATTTGAAGCGAAAATTTAGCTAATTTGAAAATTAGTGAAAAACACCCGTTTCTGACTATGTAATACTTTCAAAAAAGAGTTACACACGTCAAAGGACTTCAGGATGCTTTCATCGTTGATTTTTGTTGTTTTCTTCTATTCAATAACGGAATAGATAGAAATATTTTGCGTTATTCTAGAATGCAATGGAGAAAAATAAAATTAAAATATATGGAGAACATCCTTGAGTCATTCAGAGTCATTTTACGTGCGTACTTCATTAATGAAAATCGTGACATTGTTAGAAACGAGCAAAATTATCGATGAGCTACGAAGTCCAAATTTTGCTAAAATGATCTATAGAAATCTTATAAATCATTATAATCTTGAATTATAAACTCGCCAAATAATGGCAGTTGCCATAGGAATTTATAGTCTTGATATACTTACTTTCCAAATTAAATGGGGAAAAGGTAGATAAAACGGGGTAGACGAATAAAACGGAGTACCTATCAATAAATCAATGAGTTACTTGATAAAGTTACTTTCTTTCAACTACCCGTATTAATATTTAAAATTAACGTTTATTTTTCTTTAAGAACCTAAATAGTGCCTTTTGATACTGATAATGAGTTATAAATTTTGAGGGTATTTCAATTAAAATTAATAGCAAACAGTAAATTATTAAGCATGTACATAGCCATCTTATGAAAAAATAGACCTTCTGTAGTCATGCTTGCTACTATATCTTCAAATATGAAACATCGGCCTAATTCTAAGTTAGATATTACGGGCAAAACAGGGTACCAGAAGGTCGGGTTAAGCCCAAGGTATTCTATGTGGACGTGTGGGGCCAAATAAGGTAGTAAGTGTCTATTTTGATAATTACACGTTAAATAAGAAAGTAACACTCGAATAAATGTAAATAAGTTATAAAAATAGAAAATTGACTTGAGTAGTTATGCCAGTGACTGTCTCTAATAAGTAGACCTTTATTGAATGTTTTTGGGAAAAACTAGATCTGTGTTGTTCTCATTGTTCAAAATAAGAGTACAACCTTTATTGAAAAATAAAATATACTGATAATAGAAAAGTAATAGTTGGTGAATGGTTCTTGTAACATTTCTAGTCTCAAAAAAGAATAACCCATTTACCAGTCGGGCAAAACGCTATATATCTTCTTTCGCCCAGTTGTTTTGTTATCTGTTTTGAGAAAAAAAGCACTCATATAATCAGAAAAGCAACTTGAAAGACTGTATTTTTGCTAAATGGATCGGGAATCAGGGCCGACTTGTGGACTGAGCAGGTGAGGCAATTGCCTCAGACAGCATGTTTGGAAGGGCGGCAAAAATGACTCGAAATCTTCAAAGTCTGAAATCTTTAAAATGATTCTTTCAAGTGATAACTAAAAGTCCCTAATTTATCTTTTCTTTTTACTATTACTTAGCAAATCTTGTCTAAAAAACTACTGGCTAATAATGAGAATGTTTGAAAATCTGGACGCAAAACTCGATCATTCTCATATAGGTATAAACGATTAAAATATAGTATCTAACAATCTAAATTGATATTCGAAAAGCTCTCCCTACAATAATTGACAATTTAACATGTAGAATATGCAGAAGTTTTGCCTCAGAAGGCATTTTCAATTACTCCAACCCTATCAACTATAAAAACACCGTGAAATGCTTTTCTAATCCTGTTTTTATCATTTCAAACCTTCGAAAAACAAGGGACAAATCGTTGATCATACACTTTTTGCCCGCTGAATCGAAGTAAAACTGGCGCGGAGCCTTAAAGCTTAGCGTAAAGTGTATAGGCGCCTTTAGTTGCGTACAAATAAAAAAAAAAAATCTTGACAACTTTCCAATTTCATCAACAACACAACGAATTATTTACTTTGAATTATAATCTTTCCAATACGTAAATAAACCTAAAATTTCAATAAATTAGTATAAAATAACAACATTAACTGAAAAATGAATGCTACATTAATTTTAAATTGTAGAATTATATTTAATGGTTGTGGATGTGTAATAAATTTCTGGCACCTAACATAAAAGATTACTGCTTTTAATTTTCTAAACTATCAAAATACAGAAAACTAAAGCTTTGTTTACATAAGAATACAATCAATAAATATCAATAATTTTTTTAGCATAACAATGCTGGGCACTGATAATCACTTTAAATGGAACTTTTCAGTGTTATTCTTTAACTTTTTGTCGATTCGTTACCATAACAACAATCTCTTTGAATTGAGCTTCCATTTTACTTTTTACAATTCGATCATATGTATATGTGTAATTGAAAAGAGACAAGTATAAAGCTGTACCCAACATTGTCATGGTAATCGTATACCAAAGATTTAGAGAATACTCCTACAAGTGTAGTAAGCAACGCATGCGTCGTATATCATCTGCGTTAGTCGCACACAAACAAACAAGCCTTTAGAACTGAATTTAACCGAAATTAGTGAATTTATATGAAGAAAATCTGAATGAAAATAACTAAATAACAGTAGTTTATTTATAAATATTGATATTCCTTTTTAGACTGTTACCTAACTAGATCTTTAATGCTTCTATTTTAATATATTAGAAGTGTTTATTAATTTAACTGTCTATGGTGATATAGATCAATTTTCTCCTCGTTTAATTTCAATAAATTTAAATGGAATTCAAACAAATAACTCAAAATAGTAGAAGAAAAAAAAATGTAGATTGGAGAAATGTGTTAACATGATTTACATTTAGATTGATTTAATTGCTTAATTAAAATAGCAGAGTTTAACTAAACGCTCATTAAAATAGAGCTTCTATTTTTAAACTACACTTTTTTTTAGATTTTCACCTGCAAAGATTGATAATCTTATAAATATTTTGACGAAAATTGTGAATCATCCTAGTTTTTAAAAAAATACACAGTGATTAGAATAAATTTTATAAATTTGACATAAATGAACCATCCCATTTTTGAATTTCTTACAAAAACTTTGAGATGAGTGAGACTAAAGTTAGTAAATATTTTGCAAAACAATTCTGGCCTTTTATAAACAATTAAGTGATTTTGAATTAATAGGAGCGTGGGTTATTTTAAGTTTGAATGAAACATTAAGCAAGTACCAATTTTTCTATTTTTCTATTTTAAAAGTAGTTAATGAAAGTTAAGTTAAGTGATTATTCCTGAAACTCAATTTGTGTGATAAATAAACCAACCACTTAAAGTCATAACTTCTGATTTTGATTTTTGGTATATAAAGAGGTACCTCTCTGCTCTAAGAGATGAATTTTTTGACATTTAAAAGAAAAATTGAAGTTACCCTACAAAATCAGTTCCTTAAGCATATCATTCAACTAGTTTATTATTTTGTATTGTCCAAACTAACTCAACCTAGAAGCGGGTAGGCAAACATTAAAGTGGAGATTGGATTAAGAAAACTTACATATTCAGCCTTTATAAGATAGATAAATCTTCAAATAAGATCTTAAAGTCAAGAATGTGCTTAGTGTAACAATCTTGGGTATAGTAAAGCATTCTAAAATCAGTAAAGATATGAAGATTGGGGTAAAAAAGCAGCTAATAAAAAATAAGAGCAAATCCCAATAGAATGTCACATAATTTACATCTTAGAGGCTTAAACTATATATGAGAAAATAAAACTCAAAACAGTCCCACTTTTAACTGGTTGCAAAAAAATATAAGCATCGAGTGATTCAAGTTCACCAAAACAATTCAGATTAATTACACTTTTATTTAAATGCAAACAAGTAATTATAAATTCAATAAAAGAAATAAGGATTAGAATAAGAGAGCAACAGAATACCATATTTCCATTCATAGTTGACTGTGCTTTGCTTAAATAGTATTGTAGCTTTGTTCAAAGAGTTAAAAATACATTAATAAATGTCAAATTTTAGCAAAGTATGAATCAATCTACGACCCACATAAATGCGACATCTTAAAATTTTACCAGACGCTTAAAATTATGCCAATTTTAACACTTGTGAGTCAAATCAATCAAAGTATCTAAGGATATCTATAAACAAATAGGAGATAATTTAGACATATATACTAACAGATAATGGTGCTCTTGTAAATCTATCAAATGAGTGAAGTTCATTAAATTAGTTTAGATTAACTATAAGCAAGTAACTTTTACTAGATACCACGTTATTTAACTTGAGCTTTTTGTTTTTTGTTTTTGTTTGACGATCAATTTGAAACATATTTTGAGCATTTGTAGAAGTCTCTAGGGATTATTTTAGCAAAATTAGAACCTCATAGATGATTCCCAAGTTAGTTAAAAAAACAACTTCGTTTCTAACAAGATCGCAATTTTCATCAATCAACTGCTTACGTAAAATGACTCTGAGTGGTTATGGAATCAACCTCAAATCGTTTTTTTTTCCAGTTTTCTCCATTTTATTTTGAAAAAGTAGAACTAATTTTCATTTTTAGGACTCAACAAAAAAAAATCTAATATTGGGACGATCCTCAAATCATTCGGAATCATTTAACATATTTGGCCCATTTTCAAAAACAGCGATATTTCCGGAAACGAACGTATTACTCTAATTTCAAATAAGCTACGGGGTTCAACTTTTGATAAAATGTTTTCAGGGAACTTTCGAATACATCTCCATAATTTCGCTCACAAACTAATAAGACTTAGCTCTAAATTATAGACTTTTATATGATTTTAAAAGGTGCTCGCTGTATGGGCGTTCTTGTCATTCTGTAGTAGCATTCTTTAGATTTTTACCAAGTGGTTACCATGTCAACGCAGGATAGTGACAATGATTTCCAAATAATATGCTTCAATCTTAGGTATCGTTTTTCAATTATACATTTAAAAGTTCTATGTCAGTACCCAACGTTGTCGTGGTAGCCAGTAGAGAATAACACTATAAATATCGAATGAGCCAAGTCCACCAAATTAGTTCAGATTGACTATACTTTTATTTCATCGTAATCAACGAATACAAAATTCAGTTAAAGAAATGAAGATTATATTATAATCATTTTAGTATATATATCAACAAATAGCGTTCTTATAATTCTATCGATTGAGTCAAGTTCACTAAATTAGTTAAGATTAACTATAAGCAAATAAAATGCAACTTTTACTATGTACAACTTTATTCAGCTCGAGCTGCAAGGTTTTAGGGCAAACACCATTGTTTGGAGAACAATTCGAAAAACATTTCAAGGATTCGAAGAAGGAATTCTTAATGGATCTTTTCAGCAAAAATAGCATCTCGTAGATCATTATAAAATTAGTCAAACAATGTGATTTTCATTAATCAACGACTTCTACCACGTTTTTCACTTATATGTTCCTAGCTCTTATAGCAACACTTATTGTTAGTATTTGACGATTGATTTGTAAAATATTTTGAGGATTTATGAACACCCTGAATATCATATGAGCAAAATTTGAACCATGTAGCTCATAGAGAACTTGGTCAAAAAACAATAATTTCCGACGATCTTGCGACTTTTAAAAACGAGTTACATAAATAAAATGGCTTAGAATGTGCCAAAGGCGCTCCTAACATTGATTTTATTCATTTTCTCCATTTTATCCTGGAATGGGAAGGAATACTTCGGGTTTATTCGAGAATAAATTGTAAAAAATCTGGCCAGTATCCTTTAGTCATTGTGAGGCATTTGACATGTTCATCTTGGTTTCAAAAATAGCAACCTTTTCTAAAACGACCTTTTTTTGATCAACTTCCTGTTAAGCCATGAGGTTTAAATTTTGGTAAAATGATCTACAAGAACTCTACTATCGATCCTTGAACTATTTTTCAAATCGCTTATCAAATAATGAGTGTTTCCATTAGAGCTAGGAACATTTAAGAGAAACAGGCTGTGAATGAGGTTAGAATCACCCCAAAATGGGCTTTTTCATTTTTCTTCATTACCTAGGACTCCACTACCTGGAACAGGTAGGAATGATTTGAATTTTTCTAGAACTCAGAAAGGAAGAAGCGAAAAAACTGATACGGGGATGGATCTTCAGTTATTTAACGTACATAGTTCATTTTCAAAAATTGCTATTTTCTTTGAAATGAGCTTTCTTTGAGCAACTTACAAATGAATTACGAGGCTCTAGTTTTACTCAAATAATCTCTAGAGACACCCGCTTCGGATTTTGAAGGTATTTTTCAAATTACTAGCCAAATAATAGCCATAAGAACTCAAAGACGGTCAAGTTGACTGAATTAATATAGTTAGTAGTATATATTTAAAAAATTATTTACCTCACTATTTTCAATATCTGTACAATCATCATCTCGACATACCGATGAACGACTACAACTATTTGCACGACTATACAATTGAAAACCTTTAATTAAAATATTTGTCGCCGATTTGGAACGTTTATAAAAATATTTATCATCGACACTTCTACAACGTAAATTTCTATCATTATCATCATAATAATTTTTATGTTTCGATTTGCTACTTAAACGTTTCCATTCATCCATAATATGATCAGTACGTTGCAGGAAATTTTCAATTTTATTCGTCAATATATTTGATGTTGTTTGTTTTTCTAAATATGCCGGAATTGGTTTAATATTTTGTCGTAATTTAGTTTTACAACCCAACACAAACGTTAAATTTGCATCGAATACAACCGGAGATTCTTCAGCTTGATTATTTTGATTATAATTTTGTTTAAAATCATTAGAATAATCACGACTATTTTGTGGATAGATACGTCGCATTGATTTCATTGCATCTTTCGTTGATATTGTTGATGTTGACGATATTGTCGATGGACATGGGGATGGAGATCGTGAAATTACAGTTAAATTCTTTAATGGGCGTGTTTGAAATGTTGTCGATATACCATAATTATGATTCATATTTAAACTACCTTCACGATAAATTGGCGTTATACCACGTTGTTTTGGTGGTAATGGTGGTAAATTACTGCTACATGGTGAATATTGACGATAATCACCAAAATTTGATGGTCTTATAAATGGAGATGGCGATGATGATGATGAAGATGGTAATAATGGCATATTATCTTATCATTTTTTTTGAAATTAAGTATAATTTATACACTTAACAAATACACGATAACGTTAGAATAGTTAGAAAACTACTGGGAGATATTTAAATCGGCAAACTGTTGGAACAAGACGATGATGTTGAGATGACGACGTCAACGACGCCCAGTTTATTCCCCGTTACTTACAGGCTGGACTTCATCTCTCACTAGGCCATATCTTCATCAAACAGAGTCGTAACTTGATTCATACTCTATTAGATTTGACATTTATCGATATGTTTTTGAATGAAAATCAAGAAAATCAACTAAACTACGAGGTTACGTAATGGAAACATATGGTCAATTATGAGGTAAAATTGTACACCCTGTATAAACATTAAAAGTATGAAATAGTTGGCGTCCCGATTTCTATTATTAGATAACTCCTATACAATACGCAAGAGAGTTAGTGTTTTTTTCTCGTATTTATACCAGAATAATTTTAGAATTTCGCATGTGTTGTTGTTTTCGGTTCAATCAATTTCGAATAGAACGTGTTTAGATTAAATAAATAAAATTTTAAACGATTGTCCTTATTTCATTCATTAAAATTCAACAACATTCACCTTATGATTATTATTGTTATAAGCAACAAAAATCATAGTACATATAAGCAATAGAAGAAATCAATATACGAGGCTGACTTTGTTACCAGAAACATACAAGGAATTTCATCTCAGCTGGCTGTGTTTCTAGTAAACAAGTGTTGTAGCTTTGGTCAGACAGTAATAAATGTCAAATTTAGTAAAGTCAAAATCAATCTACGACAGTATAAAACCACACTATAACCAAGTGCAAGGTGAAATATCTTTATATATTCTGTAAATTGTACCAGTGGTATTCTCTAACTTTATGACGATCTGTTATCATGATAACTCTGTTACTTTATTGACAATTACCTGTTTAATTTTTGTTGTAGAGAATGAAATAGAGGCCAGCAATTTTCAACGTTGTCACGAATCGCCCAAAAATTTGAACAACACCATTGTGTCTAGTAAATTATTAGGATTAACCTAAAAATTTGCATGAAAACACGTCAAGTTTCTGCACATATAATATTTCTATTAACTAAATTTTAAATTGCTTGCCTTAAAAAAGAATTTCTATGAGTAGATTTCTGTATTGTTGTTAAAATATATAAATCTATAACCTTAAAGATTCAATTTGGGCTATTTTTATCCTAATTAGTACATATTTGTACAATTTTTGGAATAAATTTGAATAAAACAAAAACTTTTAATCAAAAATCACCGAGTAAGTAAGTCCAAAATTCTTCAAAATATCGGAACAATAGCATAGAAACGAGTAAAAATGTTGTTAACCAACTTAAGTAAATACTGAATTTCTAATCTAAATAGGTTAGAAATTTAGAGCGAGTTGGTTATACAAGTTTACCAATCTATTTTTTTAAAGGCGGGCAATTCAAAACTTTCAATTTATGTGGAAGGAGTAGCTGTTATCGTTTTGACCGGCGAAAAAGTGAACTGATTTCTCGCTCGTCCTTAAGACTACGGCAACCGCAACCACTCAATTTTCTTCGAAAAATCAACACTTTTTACAAAAATAATAGGCCAATCGGAAACAGGACAAAATTATCCACCTAACCGGATGTATTTCAAAACAAAATAATTAATTTTAATATGTAAAAACAATGCCAGAAAAACCAGTTGGTTTTTCTGCGATAACTCATTCAATTTTCAAAATATCAAAAAATGCTTTCTATCTTGTACCCCGCCTTTGTATCAGCTTTCAAATGAGGGGTTGATCAATGTTGTAAGATAAAAACTGTAGAAAAAACTTTGTTGTAGCGTACAGAAGTTTTCTTAATTTTCCGGGAAACTAACGGTGGAATCGGAAAATTTCTCAAAGATTTGAAAAGAACTTTTTATTCGCTATCTAGCATTACAAGAATTTTTGCAAAATAATCAATATTGGCCAAGTTATAAAAGAAAATACAAGAACTTGGACAAAAATACGAAAAAAAACATGTCAGATTTTCGTCTGCAATTCAAATTTGCATCAATATTTTGAAAAACGGAAATAACCCTTAGAGGCTATAAGAAATGCTCTTTTCAAAAATCTATTTGCGGTTGCTGTAGTCTTAATGACGAGCGAGAAATCACTTCACTTTTTCGCCGGTCAAAACGATAACAGCTACTCCTCCCCCTTAATCAGAAGAAATAATTTAAATGAAAAACTATTAATACCGTATTTTATGTAACCGTGTTATGAGAAATATAAACTATAAAAACAATATACAAAATAGTTCTCGAATATAAAAACCAAAAAAAAAGGCCGTCACTTGTTATATAAACCGGTTATTACTAAAAATTTACCACTTTTGTTAAAAAAAAAAAAATGAATGTGTACGAGTATTTTTTCAAATGTACAAATTTCTAACCTTAAAATCTCAATTTTGATTATCTTTATTCGTATTTTTAGAACATTTTAAATAGAACAGCTTCTTTTAGTCTTAAATCACCAAAATAGAAAAAAAAACTTACTGTACATGTAAATTCTTCAAAGTATTGGAACATAGGATTAAGGTTGACGTTAATCAGATTTGAAATGTTAGGATCAGAAATTTAGGAAAATTTGGTTATACAGGTGTACCAATCTATTTTTTGAAGGTGCGCAATTTAAAATAATAAAATAATAGAAATAATATAAGAGAGGAATTACTTAAGCCGTGTTAAAAGGAACCGTATTATGAGAAATACACATTAGAGAGTAATTCACAAATATAACCTACAATAATACTGAATTTAAAGAAAAAAACGGAAAAACACTCTAACGTGTGATATAAATATGTATTATTATAACTAATAATTGATTATTTCTACTATTTCAAGTAACAATTATAATTAAAATTACAAATTTTCCACTTAAAGAAAATGAACTTAAATAACTAAATTTCAATATTATTATATTATTATTTCAATATTAAATTGTTTAGATATAGAAAGTTCTAACCCTAAAGATTCAATTTCGGTGCTCTCAGTGAGTATTTTGAATGTAAATAGGAAAAGAAACATTGTACGAATAAGTTGCAAATTTTTCAAAATGCAGAAAAAGAAAAATAAAAATGACGTTAATCAAATTTGGAGGGTTAAAGTTGGAATTTAGGGGAATTTGGTTATACAAGTCTATCAATCCTTATTTAGAAAAAGAAAAAAAAGATGAGCAACTGAAATTTTTCAATATTTTTTGCATAGAAATAGAATATAAATGGAAAACTATACCGTGTTATAGTGGACCGTATAAGAAATACATTCACAATATATAAAATGATCATCGAATATAACCTACAATAACACTAAATTTCTAAAGAAAAACGAAAAAACTACGTAACGTATTATATGAACTGATAACTGATTATTTCAACTTCAAATAACTGTAATTAAAATCAATATTTTAAATTTCCCGTTTCTTAAAAGAATCAATCTGTATAAGAAGGTATTATTATTTAAACACAGAAATTTCTAACCTTAAAATCCCAACATTGATTATTTTTATTCGTATTATTACATTAAAGAGTACATCTTTTGGATAACGCAACAAATTTTAACCTAAAATTATTAAAATAAAAGAAAAAATATTTAGACTGTGTGATAAATACTTGAAAATAATGATACCATAGTACAGCAGAAATAAACGAATAAGAATATTATTCAAGATTATAAAGTTAAGGTTAGAAATTTTGACGAATTTGGTTATACAAGTTTACCAACCTACTTTTTTAAAAGATGCGCGCAATTCAAAGCTGTTTAACGCATCTATTATCCATGCAGTGTTATTTGGAACCAAATTAAAAGAAACACGCGTTATAAACGCAATATATAGAGTAACTGGTAAAGTTAACCTACAATGACATTAAGTTTCTTAAAAAAAAACAAACAAAAACACTGTGAAGTGTAATAAGAATCCGTGTTATTATTAATAATTGATAATTTTTGATATTTTGACCAACAATAAAATATCTATAATTAACTTGTTTCAAATTTCCCACTTTTATTTAGTATCTATTTGTAATGCTATCTGAATCTAATCAATTATTATGAATAGAAAAGTCTTATTAAAAAAAAAAGAAAATTAATTATAGACCTAATAATTTACTTTCCTTCATTATAAGAAATTGGCTAATTAACGACAAAATATACAATTAAAAAAAAAATTAAAATTAAAATAACAATTTCCTTCAATTAATTTTAATTCGATATATCGATTGATATTAAAATCGTAAATATTGTAATCCTATACTGCAGTACGAGTAGGGAAAGTTACTTTTATAGGTTATTTTTTTAGTTGGTGTCTGTAATATTGTAGCCAATTATTTTTAATTTCAATTTCAGTGAAATACATAAGGGAAATGAATAAATTGTAAAATGGTTTGCTACCGACTTGTATATTTCAACTATTTGTGCCAGAGTTTATTTTACACGCACACACTCTAATTATGTCACACTTTAATGTACTTATAATTATACTTAAGTGTCTTAGTATGTATGACATTGGCACGTATATAATTCATTGTATGTGTAATAATAGTAATACAAGGTCAGTTATACAAATTGTTACTACCAACCCACAAAAAAAAATGGAAAAATTAAGTATAACTTAAGTGATATTATAACGCTATTTTTGAATAAGCCGTTACAACATAGATACAACTCCTCTATTAGAATTGTTACATACATATATAGTTATGTAGCGTTATTGATGAATAATTGTGACATTCTTGAATTGATCCAAGTTAAGCCGAAATTAACGAGGACTATTAATGTTTTAAACAATTATAAATTGTAGGAGATTTGCCAAATAATTTAAACTTATAGGCGCCAATTTACATTTTTTTTTTCGCAAACAACTAGATCTGTTTTTGTTTTATTTGAAGCATACTTTGATTTAAATGTCATTAATTCAAAAAGTACAATTGATTAATAAAAGCTGCAATAAAAGCTCGCATAGCCGCTCTATAGTTATTAATAGGAAAAATAGCAACTTGATTTATTACAGGATAAAAAGAAAAAGAAAGAAGATAAATGTTGCCAAAATTGCCAGACAAAAATCCTCCAATTCTATTCTTTTTTTGCTTCACTGCCTGCTTGTTCTTTTATATGCGTTCGAGAAATATAAATAGATTCATGTATAAATAGCAATTTCACGGTATATTCAAGAGCTACTTGATATATATTTATAAAAGAGGTTAGATAATAGCGAACATCTATTGTTTTATTTCTGTATTATGCAAGTTTTTCGTTTCCTTATTGTTTAGCTATAATTTCAAGTAGATCTAAATTTAGCCCCTTTAGATAGCCTGTATATTGCAGTTGACTAAAAATTTGTCACGTAGTGTCGTAGTTTAGTCCAGACACTTGAAAATAACATTAACAAATGTCAAATTTAGTAAAAGATGAAATAATCTGAATGAAATAATAATTGTAATCACTATATTACAAACTCAAGGTCAACTGTAAGGTAAAATATAGTTGTACATCTGATATATTATACAGTGCTAAAGTTTGATTTAAACGTGGTAAGTCAATTAACCCGATGATAAACTCGTGGTAAATGAAACCTATCCAAATTAATATCATTTAGATCCAATTATAATCAAAGCAATATTAGCTCCTTTAGATAGTCTGCATGGTACCGGTACCTCGCAATTGGCTATGACTTTGTGACATAGTGTCGTAGCTTAGTTCAGGCACTTGAAAATTACATTAATAGATGTAAAATTTAGTAAAATATGAAGTAATCTCCGACAATACTTTATAAACTCAAGATCAATTGCAAAGAGAATATGGCAATATATCAGAGGTTGCACGCGTGATATATTGTCAGTGTTAAATTTCATTTAAACGTTGCAACTCAGTTAACACGACGACAAATACGTGGTAAATGAAACCTATCAAAATTAACACCATCTAAATCGAATTATATTCAAACGAGAATTAAAATAAATGAAAACAATGAAAGAAAAATTGAAAAACCCTACCTTAGCTTCAAGTTTATCATTTTCATGCTTCAGTTTCGTCCTCTCACCTTCCAATTTTTCCAATTTGCTCTTCAATTGTTCCAATTCATCCTGAAAAAAACAACAAAAATCAAGATTTGAAAAAAAATTGTGTAATTTTTTTTTTTTTAGGTTACAGATTATTTTCAACTTTATAGACCGGAAATCTAATTTTGAAAAGTTGGCACTGATTTCAGAAAACCATAAAAAAATAGTATTTTTATATTTTTCAGGCAAATATAAGAAAATAGACAAAAGATGATTAGCATTGGTAAAGGTCAAGATTTTCACTTATCCTGTTGAAATTCGTCATCATCAGTAAAGAGAAAAGTCATTGAGAAATTTTTCAAAAAAAAGAGAAAAACAAGAAGAAAAAAAATCACTTTCACCGCATCAATCAAAATTGATTGTAGAAATTATCCTATCACAGATACATTTAATTATTGACAAATTAATTGATTTTTCTCATACTTAAATGAGAATTTTTGTTTTCTATTTCGACAGGATATAAAATAATTAATAAGGATAATAAATCAAAAATAAATATCGTTTAGAAGAGGAAGAAGAAAACAAGGTTCGATGAACTTGACCCGAAAAGTTAAGATCAACTTTCAAATTTCTGATATTTTTCGTTTATAACTATAGTAGAGTCAATTTGAATTCCATCAACTTGACTTAACACTGGTTAAAAATAACAACCTAACTCATTGTTAATTTTAAGATTTTCTTCTGATATGATCACACCTCCTGATACTTTTTCCTATTTAAATTTATATAATTAGTCAAAATTTCTCAAGTAATGACTAGAAGAATAAAGTCGTTATAACTCTTTTGTCTACTTTCTTTGAAATCTAACAAGATGATGAAATTTTTGTAGGTTTATCATATTAATAAATATGTCAAATACCTGCAATTAAAAATTGAGTTTAATTGATTATTTGCGTAATTTATTTAGAGGTTTTGACAAACTATACTTTCTTTTTTGATTCTTTTACTTTCGCAACTTTTTAGAACTTTTTTGTGCTATTTGTTCGCTTACATTTTAGCTCATTATGATCTTTTTGGACATATTATCCAATTACTTGTTATATTATGCAGGACGACTGGAAGTGAAAATATATAGTTCTAATGACTAGCAAATGTAAAAATATCTTGACCGCACTGGAGATCATTTTAACAAAATTTAGTCCTCGTAACTTATTGAGAAGTTGATCAAAAACGTTGTTTTAGATAAAACTGCAATTTTTGAGAACGAATTAAGCATGAGAAATAACTTAAAGATGCCCCTAACATTGCTTTTTTTTCGTTTTTTCCCAAGAATAAAGAAGAAGCATGTCTACTGATCCCAGAATAAGATGGGAGCATCTTTGAGCCATTTATGAGAATAGTGACATTGCATAAACAAGGCCCCGGTTTATGCTTACTATCCCCGTATTTTAGCCTTACAGATATTTCCATCTTTCTGCTCAGAGACCAACACTTTGCCTCTCATTTGTGAAGATAACTTTACTTTCATTTCACCTGAGAGGTATCAGTTTCCTGATATCTTTTTTGCTACTGGCTCTTGTCTATTTTAGCCTAAAAAATGTCTCAATTGACTTTTTTGGCCATTTTTCTTGATTACTCATGCTCTCATACATATTTTGACATTTTCATCTTTTTAGTCATTTTACTTAAGCCTTCGCTTAGAAGTCCAAAATTTTTCTCTCTTAATGAGGTGTCTTCATTTATCAATAAATCCTTACCTTCATACCCCCCGAAATACCTCAGATTTCTGATACTTCATATGCTTATTTCTGCCTACGTCTATTTTCTTGTTACATATTCAAGCGTACATCTGTGTATTTTTAACAACTCTGAAGTTTTGCATTTAAAAGTATACAGTTTATGTGGCAACTGCCATTACTTGGTGAGCGATTTAAAAAATATTCTAAGGATTTATAGCCAAATTTGAACCTTCAGCTCATCAACAAAAACACTATACATATCAAATGGCTCAGAATGATTAAAGAATGCTTTTAAGATTGTTTTTTTTTTCGTTTTTTTCCATTTTATTCTGAAATGGGTAGGAGTATTCTGCATTTATTCTGGAGTACAACGGAAAAAATAGAAAAAAATCGTTTGAGTAGCATTCTGGATTTTTCCCGAGTTATGCATAGCTTGTTTTTAAAAATCGCAACATGGTTAGAAACGAGCTTTTTTGACTAGATTGCTAAATAGCTCTAGTTTTGGTAAAATAATTTCCAGAGATCCTCCTATAAATCCCTAAAAAAATTTTTTTGAATCGCTAGTCAAATAATGGGAGTTATCATATAAACTATATATAGGTAAATTATCCTAAGAAGATCTTTCTATCTGGATGCGCAGTAGACCTTCAGTGAGTGGGGTCCAGAAAAAAGCACGTGCTACTTTTCGTCAGACACAAATTTTGAAATTCCAGTAGCGTTCTGTATTGTGTAAGATTCTATAGCATATTAAAAAAAAATCTATGGATATTTATTTTGTTTAGATTTACGTATTTTTTATATTTATGACTTGATTTATAAATATTTTGTGCGATAAGCTTTAAGATAATATTTTACATACATCATATTTATTATAAATTGCGACAAGTAACTCTGCCGTGTACCGCCACTGTAAAGTTCTTCCGAATACAAACGACCTAGTGAGCGAAAATTATCGAACACATTCTCTACCCTGCGCCAAAAAGATCTTCTTACAATAATTTACCTATACTTTTAATTGAAAAATCCTGTAGAATTTTATTTTTGGTTTTTGGTTATTTCATTCTCTTTAGCCTTTTTACAATTAGAACAACTTATTCTCATATTTTCTAGCGTTACAAATATTATTTGCCACGAAATGTTAATTTGTTTCATTTATTATGTTCAAATGTTTATTCCTTTAGATATCCAGATATAAATTCTTGTGGCAGCTTTTCTTACTTGACGAGCAATTTCAAAAATATTTCACAGATTTATAAAAACCCCTTTGGAAACCAATTTAGCAAGATTAGCTTATTTTCAAATTAAGCAAGCTAGTTTTGAAAAAATATCGTAATATAATGAATGAGGCACACACTTAAAATGACTCAGAATGACCTAAAAATGCTCTGAACATTGATTTGTTTTCATTTTTCTCCATTTTATTCTGGAACACATGAATTTCTTCTTAAATATATTGGATCAAAATGGAAAAAGACTATATTGTCAATTTGACATCTTCTAGGTGAGTATTTCATTTATAAAAATCGGGACATCATGAGAAAGGAGCAGTTTTCTTTGACTTCTAAATGAGTTACAATGTCCAAATTTTGCCAAAGTCATCTTCACGGACTGCTCTCGCCAAAAAAAAATACTAATATTTTTTAATTCTGGCCATTCTTTCTTCTATTTCTGCGAAATTTCAATGCCAAAATATACTTCAAAAAGGCTTTTTGCACCATCTAAAGACATACGTTAATGAGTTTCCCTAAATTTACTTTCTAGAGCAATGGTAGTAGATTTTTAATAGACAAAACTACCAAATGGTCAAATATGTTTGGAATTTCTTCCTTTGTACATTATCTAATTTCCTTTTAAGTTAAATTCTACATCCGTTTAGCCTTTTACTCAGAAGTTACATTTTCACAGATTCAGAACACAATCAAAAACAAGTGTAAAAGTTACAGAGACCTCTAATGTAATTCTGCTCTACTTTTGCGTCCTCATTAGTGACTCTTTTGACATTAATGTTTCCGCACTGCAGTCAAGTTGACTGTATTTAAATACGTTTGACTATAACAAAAAAACTGAAAACTTACAGTTTTTAGTCGTAATTCCTCTTCAGTCCGATGTACATTCAATAATGGTGTAACACGTATTAGAAGTCTCCACCATGGCCAATCACGTACCAATAAAAATTTACGTACATTACGCTGTATACAACGTACAGCTAAATCTTGTAATTTACGTTGTTGTAAACGTTTACGTGCTAAATAACCACGACAATTCGCTTGTAAATTTATCACCATACCAACTAGACGTTCATCACGTTGACTTTCTAACTGTGATAGGACACCATTACGGAAGAAAATCTGTAAATTACCCAAAACATAAGAATAATTTCTAGATAAAAATTCAAAAATCCACCTTATCATTGATTAAATGCTCATCAGAATCATTCGAAATATTTCCAGAATCATCCGAATTATCGTCGGAATTGTAATTAACTTTATCAACACGTGTAAAATCTTTGGGATTTAAAAAATACGTTTCATTGTTGTTTTTATCAATTTTAGGGGCTGATTTTAGAGATTTTTCTGGAAATTTCGGTTCTACATTCAATTTTTTTACACCGAAATTATTTTTGGTAGCAATTTCCAATTTTTGGACAACATTTTTAACAATTTTTGTATTTTGTGTTGTTTTAATAGTAAAAGTGTCATTTTTACGACTCAAGTTTTGTATACTTTTCGTTAATTGTTTGTCAGTTTTTTGTAATTGTTGTCTAACATTCGATGTAACACAACTCAAATTACGATCTAATAAATTTAGACCGGAGGGTGTACTCGGATAGATTCGTTTCAATTGTACCGATTTATTAAGGGTTGTTGTTGATAATGATAAAGGTGGTGATGTTTTAATAGGTATACGACTACTACGGTAATTTTGTTGATTTAAATCGTGTACACTTGTTGATTTCTTAACACAAAAATTATCGATACGTTTCACAAATTCTTTAACTTTTACACTATTATTATTGTTATTATTATTATTGATAACAGTATCAGTGGCTTTTTTAATATCTACACAACTTTTATTTGTATGATTTTTATTAAGTTTAGCCCCATTATAATTATTATCAATGGGCTGTGATAAGGATTTTTTTAATATACATTTCGATTCGATTATACTACAAGTTTTAGCTTTTTGTAATTTTGGAATTTTACTTTGATTTAAAGGTGGTTGTGTTATTGAGGGTGATGGCGATTGAGGTGGCTGTGCTATTGGGAGTGATGGCGATTGGGGTGGTTGTTTATATTCATCTAGGATTTTATCAAAATTTGCAATAACAATTTTTAATTTATTGTTGTTATTGTTATCAATATTTTTATTTTTCAACTGTTTCTTATCAAACGTGAGGTTCTCATATGATTGATTCTTTTTCACTTGAATTTTCTTTTGATTTTCACTAATTTTTTTATTAACAAAATTCCTACTATTATTATTATTATTAATATTGGTATTAATTGAACTATTAACACGATATTTAGTTGCCATTTTTATTTATTAATTTATTTTTCTAATTCATATCACTAATTATTTATAAAAATTGATAAGAACAGGTGTTTTCTACTCTTCAACACGACAACGAAATTGCAACTAATCGAATCAGAGTGATGGTAACCCAACTTTAAGTTGAAAAATTTTCTAGTTGTTGTTGTTGTTTGTGTAAGTAGTAAAGTAAGTAAGACTGATGCCATCGGCCCGAATACATAAAATATTCTTTGAAGAGAGAGTAGAGTAAGTCAAGTAGTATGAAGAAGAAATAAGGAAGGTGGGGCCAATGTCTATTATAAATATTAAAATGAAGATTCATTGTATTATCTACAGTAATGGCATTTATATTAAATACATAAGTCAATATTCTATAACTCTAATTGAAAAAGTTACCATACTTGAACAATACAATTGTTTCAAACAAGAACTATTGTTAAAATTGTCAGAATTCTATAACTCGAAGAAAAAACGGTCACTAACTAGTATACATACTAAAATGAAAACTTATTATCTACAGTAATGGAATTTATAAAAGATTCATAAGCCAATATTCTATGACTTGAATTAAGAAAGTTACCATACTTGCAAATTGCTCGTATCCTACTCGAAAAAATGTTCTCTTAAACATATTGAAATGAAAAATTACTGAATCTACAGTAATGACATTTGATAGATGTCAATTGATACATAAGCCAGTATTCTATAGTTCTAATTGAAATAGTTACCAAACTTTAACAATACAATTGTTTCAAAGAAGCACAGTGTCAGTATTCTATCATTCAAATGGTTTCAAATAAGAAAGACTGCATAAAAAACAGCTCACCTTATTCACTCAAAATAGGTGACAACTGTTGTGGTTAATAAGCCAGTACTCTATAACTTGACTTGAAAAAGTTACCATACTTTAGGGATACAACTGTGTCAAAGAAGAACTATTTCGCGAAAGTGTCACTATTCTTAAACTCAAATTAAATGTATATTATATATGGTGAAATCAAGATTAGTTGTATTCTGTACAGTAACGGAATTTATAATAAATATATAAGCCAATATTCTATAACTCGAATAAAAAGCATTTGCCACACTTAATCAATTTTATTAAAATATGGTTTCAAACAAGATATACTGCGTAAATTATAGCTTAAAACATATGACAATTATTGTGATTAATATATCAGCGAGTATTCTGTAACTTAAACTATACAACTATTTCAAAGAAGAAAAACTGTGTAAGTTACAGAGCGTCTTATTCACTTAAAACAGATAGTAATTAAAGGTAGTGTTCTATAACTTGAATTAAGAAGGCTGCCATGCTTGAGCTACAAATTGTTTCAAACCAGTGGCGTAGCTAACACATAGAAAGGTTTAGGAGTTCTGTAACCTCAAGGTTCTTGATAGCAGTCTTTCTAAATTTTTTGTGTCTCCATCTTTTTGTTTGCTTGTTCCTCTCGCTGTTTTACTTTCTATCTATCCCTCTATTTTCCCCACTCTCTCTTTTTGCTCCATTCTCTATCTTTGTCATTTACTACTACGATTATTATTATTACCTCGTAGCTATATTTTATAACTGACTCATCTAATAATTCCCATCGTTTTATTTAATCAATTTTAATAGATTATAGAACAAAGGACTTTTTAATATATCAAATTCACCTCTAAGGAGTCAACTATTAAAAAAATAAGGATTTTGGGGTTCATTTTAAACCCCAATTTTCTGTCTCAACATCGAAAATTTCGACTTGTTAAACTCAAATGGAAGAGAAAAATAGAAGAGCCTGAGAAGCTTGAATAGTAAAAGCTACTACGCCATACGAAATCTATAATTATTGTGCTTAGTAGAAAAGCCAGTATTCTTCAGCTTGGATTGAAAAGTACAACTGTTTCAGGTTACAGCGTATTTTATTTTAGTTAACAGTTACTATGGTTAATAACTATATCAACAGTGGTATTCTCTACTTTTTCAGTAACTGGTAACCTTGATAACGCTAGATGATAGGTACTCACAATCACTTTTAAATATTTTGTTTTGTACTTATCTCATTTTTTCACCTATACATCTGATAGAATTGTACAGAATGCGGTAAAGTGTTGTTCAAATTATGCAGCGTTATCATAGTAACGAGTCGCCAAAAAATTAGAGAATACCACTACTATAATGCAGCATAATTTTTTAATTATCACTCTAGTTCAAGAGTAATAACTTTTATATAGAACAGGATAGTAAAATTTGAATTCTTACATTGGTACCATTGGTGAGCTAAATTGCTACTCATTTGATCAAATGTCGAAAATATAACCTCAAATTTTATATATTTTTAATGATTGTTGTTTTAAAAGTCTTTCATATCATTTTTAATTATCGATGAACTTTATTTAGTGACTTTTATTATTAAATTTATGTACTGTAATGTATTTTGTAACAATTTTTTTTTATTTTCCCCGCTTTCAGCTACTTTTCACTGGGTTTACTATAAATTTTCTATTGTTGACGTATTGGGTGGAATACCAATGCCACCAGTCACGTAGTATCGTAGCTTGTTTCACATTTTACAAAATTTAACATTTGCTAATGTAATTTTCAAACAAAGCTACGACACTACGTCCCAAATTCATGGCCAAATGTAAGGTAAATTACTGTGGTACACTTCGTATATGCTTGTATTACATATGCCAATACTGTATATTATATCGTAAATTCTTGGCCAACTGCTATAGTACTCTCAGTATACCTATGTTTGTACTCTAAATGCCAATACAGTATAATATTTACAACAGGAAATTGTCAATGGAGGTGGATTATATGATTTGATTAATAATATACAGTATCAACAATATCTTATGACTCTTTTCTCGATTTTTCTTACTCCTTCGATACAAGATTTTAAATTATTAAGAGATAGGTCAAATTATACGGTATTACCGTTTGGGAACTGCAGGTGGATTAAAACCGAGTGAAACCGTTTTATAACTTCAGGCAATACAAGTTTGTACAGTTTTTTTAGAGTTGTTGTCTTGTTTTATTTTTCCTCATGATGTTTTTTTTTTTCATTGGATTGTGGCATTTTATGTGGTGAATTTCTGTTATTTTGAGAGATCGTGTGCAAAATCAATTTTAACAAATCAATGATTAGTGGTTGTTTTATTGCTATCATTATTATTATTATTATTATTATTATTATTATTATTATTATTATTATTATTAACAAAAAAAAAACTAGTTGAATTATAAATTCTGATTAGTTATACCGTTTAAAGCGAAAGAAGAAAAAAATTAAATGACCTATAAATATAAAGATCTATCTTATTACTGTTTTTAATCGTTTAATAAAAAATAATGAATTGTATCACGAGTAGGAAAAGCAACAGATAAACGAATCTAATTTTACTTGTTTTTCGGAAAGTCTACTTGATTATAAACAATTCCTACTATTTAATGAATTCGAGATAATTTAGAAACTTTACTAAATACGCAACTACTTGAAGGTTTTCATATAACACGATTTTGTCAATGAACTTCCAAACTCCATATTGAATTAAATCAACTTTTGATATCTTTAACACGATTTATTTGCTTTGAAAATGTAAGTGATATGCAAAATTTTATTGAATACACGTGTTAAAAGTGATTTCAAACAATTTAACACTACTTATTGTAATTTTGAATCTATGCATGACATACAATTACCCATAATCTAAACGGCGTCATTAAAATACGATTTTTCTATTGAATTTGTAACACTACTGAATTAAATTAATTCTTGATATTTTTTAACACGGTTTATCTGAATTGGAAATCTAATTCAAAGTCTTGTTGTTGTGAATCTATGAATCTAGAAAATTAGGTAATAAATAATATGCGTGTTAAAATAATTTTAAACAACTCAGCAACGTTTAACGTTTAAATTGAAAATATCTCATTCAAAAATTATTTTGAGACTTTATATAGCACACAATTATAATCTAAATAGTTTTCATACAACACGATTTTGTTATCGAACTTGCAAGCACGATATTGAATTAAATTAATTTTGGATATTTTTAACACAGTTTATTTGAGTTAAATTTGTAACTTAAAATCTGTAATGGAAAATCTTTCTAGAAAATTAGTGAACAATACACGTGTTAAAAGTGACTTTATTTTATCTTCTAGTTTTTCTTTTTTTTTTTCTTTGAAATACTAAAATCGGAATAATTTATTATAAATTTAACCACAATCAGGGCAGATGAGGGGGGTGATAAAACGGTTTCATAACAAAGCAATTAAAAATACGGTAATAGGGTAGATTGTATTGAATTTCTCAAATGAGACTAGAATAGGGTGAATAATTAGTCGTTTACTTTTAAAATTGTAAGTTTTTCAGAAAATTAAACAAAAAATCTCATTTAGCACGATTTTACGAAATCTAAAGTAAATTTTTCGAAAAATTGTATTTTTTGGGGAAATCAAAAAAGTATCTTGCCAAGTTTTGCAATTTTTTGAAAAAAATTTTTTTTTTGAAAACTAACCACTCCCCCTAATACAGTCTTATATAAGAAATCAAACACAATTCACCCCATTACCAAATCTGTAATAATTTGTCTGAATGACTCCAAATCAACAGTCTAGAACTAATTTAGCATGATTTGATTACATGCCTGAAAGACGCCAAATCAACAGTCTAGAACTTATTTAGCACGATTTTATTACAATTCAGTATGAAACGATTTGCAATTCAAGACTCCTGGACCTATTTTGCCACAAATATTAAATGAAATCAGTCTAGGAAATTGTGAAATAATACACGTGTCAAAAATGATCTTAATTTGCTCGATATATCCTCATTCCACATTAAAATCTCACTTTTAAGACTAGTATTGCGAATAACTATACCATACAATTCTAGTTTTTTTTTTTTGGAAAATATTAAATAAAAAATGGACTTTCTTAAAAATTTGACAATAATCAGAGTGATTTAAGAAATAAACAGTTTTATAATGATATGGTGAGTTATCGGTATCTATCCAATTTTTCTAATTTTCCAAAAAAATCGTCTTTTTTAGAAAAAGTAAGTACTACCCCAACACAGTCTCATATAAGAAAACAAAATACAATTCACCCCATAGTCGTATCTGTAACGATTTTCCGGAAAAACATAAAATCAACAGCCTAGAACTCTTTTAGCACGATTCTGTTTTAATTTAGAATTTGGAATTCAAGATTTTGGACCCATTTTACAACAAAAATTTTTTGAGCAAAAAGTATTAAAAATAATTTTATTGTTTTCGAGTCACCCTACTCGTGCAATAAAACTATTGTTTCAACACTAGCATTACAAATAACTCTTCCATACAAAACTTCAAATTTTTTTTCCAAAATACTGATAAATGAAAGAATGGACTATATTGACAATTTGGCAACAATCAGGGAGAGTTAAGGGTGTAAATGATCAGGTAAATTATCCTCAATGTCCCATATAAAACTATATTTGTTGTGTGATTAATTTTTTTCGAAAGTCGTAAGTTTTTTGGAAAATCAATAAATCCGGTGTTTGGCCAAATTTTCGAATTTGGGATTCATAATTTTTTCAAAAAAAAAAAAAAAATTGAACTCTCCTTCACGTTCATATAAGAAAACAAATACAATTCACCCCATTGTCGTATCTGTAAGAATTTGCCTTAAAAAACGTAAAATAAACAGTCTAGAACTCGTTTAGCATGATTTTATTACAATTTAGTATAGAACAATTTGAAATTTAAGGCTCCAGAGACCTACTTTATTGCAAAAATACTTGAACTACCAAATTGAGTATCCGTGTAGAAAAAAAACGTAATATAAAATCTAGACAAAATGTGAAAGAAGAAATTTTCTAATAAAATCTTTTCGAGATGTCGTCCTCAATTCTGTCTCTCCCTCTCTCTATCTATCTAAATATCTATCTATTTACTTGAAATACACGTTTCATTTATTTTTTTTCCATTTTTTTGCATAAATAAAGAAGTTTTGTAACAATTCATGAAATTCAACAAAAGAATCAATTGATTACCATTCAAATAATCGAAATAATGTGTAAAGAATTGAAATTTTCTAAGTTACAAGATAACAATAAAAAAAAAAACTAAAGTAGACCATACACGTATCGATGTTTAAAGGAACATCGATAAAATAAGAAAAAATAGCATTTAACTTGTATAACGAAGTATAGTGGATCAATTCTTTTCTCTTTTCGTCGTAATTCTCGTTTTCTTTTCGTCTGCACTCTACTATAATATAGGTTTTCGAACTTTTCAACTTGTTGTTGTATAGTGTATAGAGTGAATGATTATATGGTGAGAGTTCAATGTCCTGATTTCAACTCCTTAAAAAAGATTATATCCACAGGTAGAGGATATTGAAACGATGAATAACCAATAATAACAATCAATTATAATAATATAGAATGCTAGCGGTTGAAAATTCGTCAGACTATCATTAATTATTATTTAAAGAGAGAAATTAATCGCAACAATACCTAAACATGTTTAAATATACGATAGGTATACAGGTATAGATTAGCACAAGGATAGTGGTAGTTGTTGAGTTGATGTTGAAGAGATGGATGGAATAGGAGGCGGTTTTAAGAGGATGAAGGCACATTACAACTTACAACAACAACGAAGAATAAGAAGAAGAAAAAGAAATTGTAGAAACATGTAGAAAGCATTTTATTTACAACAGGAAATTGTAAATAATTCAATTGAAACTGTATATGTTGTTGTTGTTGTTGTTGTTGTTAGAATAAAATCAAATAGTAAAAATAATTGCTTCATACCATTTACAATAACAAATATAAATGGCCAATACCAATGATGACCTGCTTTTATTTCATTAAATTTCTTATTTACCCTCATATCTTACAAGTTGATTCTAGCTTATTTTTCTTCTTCCTTAAATACAGGTTGTCCAAATTGGGAGTATAAAATTCGATTAATATTTACAAAATAGTACAAGAATTCGAATATTTTAGAAACTTATTGATTACTTTCTGAGTAATATTTGCGAAGAGTTAGAAGTCTGTAATTCATTTGGAAGCCAGTCAAAAACTATCGTTCAAGAGAATGTCGTTATTTTGAAAGAAAGACTACGAGTAATTTAAATACAATGAAGCAAAATGAAAATCAATGTTGTATAAGCCTTTGAGTCATTCTGAGTCATTTTAACTATTTTTTGAAAACTGCAAATCATCGGAAATAAGCATTTTTTTTGAACGACGTCTAGAGGAGCTACAAGGTTATTAAAATAATGTAAAGATTTGGATATTATTTGAGGAATTTGTAAATTTATTTTTGAGTAACATTTAAGCAAAGTTAGAACTTTAGCTCATTTGGAAGTCGGTTGGGAAAATTTTCAATGACTCAAAATAATTTAAAAAATTTTAGTTTTTGCCCATTACGTTATAAAAAAATTGTAAATATTTAGAACTCAATGAAGTAAAGTGAAAAAAATCAATGTTGTTCAAGTCTATGAGTCATTCTGAGTCATTTTAATTGTTTTTCAAAAATTGCAATAAGACCAGAAATGAGCAATTTCAGATGAGCTACAAGAGTGTTAGAATAACGTGAATTTGAATAATATGTTAGGGATTTATAGGTAATTTTTTTAGTAACATTTAAGCAAAACAACTTGATAGCTCATTTCAAAGTCGGTTGAAAAATACTCTTTTTGGACAATGTCATTATTTTAAAAGAACAACTAAAAGCAAATTCAAAAACCTTTTGCTTTTCAACATTATATCGCAAAAAATGCCAAATGCTTCGAATATAATGGAGCAAGGCGAAAACAATCAATGTTGTAAGAGTCTGTGTCATTTCTGAATGGTTTGAACTACTTTTTGAAATTGAATTGAATCAGAACTGAGCTACAAGATTATCAAAATATTAAAAAGATTCGAATAATATTTTAGGGATTTGCAGATAAGTCTTTGGGTTACATTTAAGCAAAATTTGAGCTTTGCAACTCATTTAGAAGACGATTAAAAAAGGCTCTTTTTGAACTACGTAGTGATTTTCGAGGAAAAAGTAAGAATGATTGCCAATTACATTATCAAAAAATTTGAAAGGGGCCGAATCTAAAAATCGGCCTAATAAGTTCCCCGACACAGTCCGGATAGTTAATCATGAATTAGAATTGAATATTAAAAACAATTAATGCACGAGTCCGAATTTTAATAACTTCCCTACCCTCCGGTCGGGGAAGTTAAAAAAAACGAATACCGTAGCACGAGTTTTTAATAGTTTTTTAACTTCCCCGACCGGAGGGTAGGGAAGTTATAGAAGGCGGCAAATTTGAATTGGTTGACTACAATATTTTGCCAATTTTGTGCCCTTATTTAATAAAAGAAAAGAACATCGTACATGATGGGTATTGTTTCGGACATAAAAGCACATGCCCTTTCGATTGGTGATATCAAATTAATATGTTATCTTGATTTTTTTTTAATCAACCCCCTCCCCCTTTCGACCCCGTGGTCCGATTGGCACCAAAAACTAATCAACTCGAGCGGCCACCAAATAGTTTGTGTTGTCCAAATTTGAACTCAATCGGTTAAACCGTTTTTGAGTAATCGTTGGAGAAACGACAGACGCACGTGCACACACACACATACACACACACACACGGACATCAAGCTAAAAACTTCAAAAACGTGTTCAGGGGACCTCAGAACGTAAAGATCTGGTGAAATCTCGAATTCGAAATTTTGGTCCGAAACTAATAACTTCCCTACCCTCTGGTCGGGGAAGTTAAAAATACAAAAGTTTCAAAATATCATGAACGAAAATGCAAACAAAAAATCAATATTATGAGTCTGAGTCGTTTTAAACATGCAATAATTTCTTCAAAATTACAACATCGTTATAAATAAACGTTTTTCTAATTAACTTCTAGATAAACTACAAGATTCTAATTTTGCAAAAATTACCCTACACTCTAGAAACTGTTCCATTATTTTGACTGAAATCGTTAAATTGTGCACACCAAGTTCGGACAGCCTGTATTTGATGTTATAGTTAAAGAAAAACGAGTTTTTCGAAAAAAGGTAAAACAACAATCAAGAAAGTCGTACCTTAGTGTAGTTTAAAAGAAAAACGAGCAAAATATCAAGCAAAACAAAAAAAAACAACCCAGAAAGAAAAGAAGAATGACCGGACATCGCCCAGACATATCCTTAATGAAATGATTTTCTATATTACATTTCTCAGTAATGTTATAAAAACACTAAAAACCATAACTAGAATGCTGTATAATTCATTTACAAAAAGTTGCTCTTTAAATTTCGCAAAAATTGGCGCATATTCAATAAATTTTAATAGAAAATCTCTAACCACACTCGTTTATTTCTAAAAATTTCTGCGCTGTAATCTGCGCAATAGTCACATTTTTACCAATTTTTAGAAATTTGTAGATTTTTGTTTTATAATATTGAAAATAGATACAATTCATCTTATTTAATGCACAAATTATTCGGCTCATTTGAAGATTGAATAAATTCTATTCGGCCGAATCAACATATTATAACGGGATATAAAATCAAAGGAAATTATTATTATGATTGTATTCAATAGATTTAAATCCTTATTCTAATAATCACTTTCACAAATGAAAATAACAATAAATAACAAACCCGGAAATGTAATCATCAAAATTATTGATCACATTATCTAAATTTATATTTGTTAATTTACGTGATGTGCATATCTTAGAAATTGATGAATACTAAGAGTCAATGGACTGGTTCTTTTATTTCTATTAGATAGCGACATTTTCATAAGATTTGTATTAGTAGTATTCTAATCGTAAGTCATTTTCCTTGATTCTTATTTTCTTGTTTATAAGAACTAGTTAGATGATGATGATGATGATGATGACTTTTTTAGAATACAACTGTTACTAATAATTGTACTGTTACGAGTATAAACACAAAAAGCAGGTCTACCACGGTAATTTACCTCGCAGCTTACCATGCGTTGAGGACGTAAGGTCGTAGCTTTATTCATACTTGACTATGTTTGACATTTAATATACTTTTCAACATGGCCAACTGCAAGGTCACACGTCATTTATAATGTTCTAAAAGGGGAAACTTAAATTATGCTAATTCTTTAAAAAATTCTACAATAACTGCCCATAATCCGATCAACAAAGCCGTTAATTTTACATTATTAAGATATTAGAGTATTATAATAAAAATTTTGACTAATTTTACCGTTTTTTTCGAGCATTTACACAGTTATGCACCTGAGATTTTAACTATTTAATGAACAAAAATGAGAACATTAAAAACGAAAAAATCAAATTGAAATAGACTGAATTAAATTAGAAAATTACTCAATTATAATAACAGTTTTAGATACTTAAGAAACGTTTAAAGAATTAAAAATGTAAGTAGAGCCCCATTTGCAACACAAAATTAGATTAGAAATACGAAAACTCACCAAAGTAATAAATTTCAATCAATTCATATGAAAAAAAATACCTTTAGTTTTAGAATTTGCATATAAAATATACTGGGTGTATAATATTTCAAAACTTAGTGGTATTCTGTAACTTTTTGACGACTCGTTACCGTGACAATGACAATGAGTCTTTATAAATAGAATGTTTTAGACTTCTTTTCAGTTATACATATGATAGAATTGTAAATTGTGAGATAAAAGCTTTGTTTAAAGTGGCAATTTCAACCACTGCCATAGTAACGAGTAGTCAAAAAGTTAGAGAATACCACTTATGGTTAGCCTAGTTAAGTAGCGTCGTAACTTTATTCGATATTCGGAAAAAAACATTGTAGTAAAGTATGAATAAAGCTACTATCCTACGTTCTAATCAAAAGCCTGGCAAGCTGTGAGTGAAATACCACAGTATATAGTTGGCTATGCCTTGTTTACATAGTATCGTAGATTGATGCATATTTTATTTTGACATTTGTTATTGTTTTTAAGTATCCGAAGAAAAGTACGACATGACGTACCTATGGTAGTAATTAGTCTAGTTACACATACAGGTGTACAACAGCACTTCATCTCGCAGTTGGCTGTGCCTGATTAGTTTCGTAACGTCGTAGCTTGATTCTGTTGCTTCTTCTTTCCAAAGCCTACTAGTATTTTTAACTTACTCCTTTGCTGTATTATAAACCCATTCATTGGGTTTGCATCAAAACTTGAAAAAGTACAAATTTAGACTAAATGGCGCTCATAACGGCCACAAAAATAGCTGTAACATTTCTACTTCTGTTTCATAGGGCCACTATTTAGTTTCTTTTTTATTAAGTCTTAGTTGGTGGAAAAATCTGTTGTCAACTTTAGGAAGAATCCAAGATCTTGATTGGTAAACAGCGCCATTTCGGTAGAATTTCGTCTAGAAGATTACTTCTTATGACATTTTTAATAAATGTGCATAGTCTTCGAAAATCTAACAAGTTTTGTTTTATTTTATTTTTTTATTAAACAAACGACAGAGCCAACCTTCAGATAAAATGTCATCTATTCTGTATACGCTGGACTTGGGAAAAGAAATTTCTATTGAAATTCGATCAAATTAAGGTAAAAGAAATTAGAAAATTGCTATCTTTAGACTAAACAGTTTCCTTTCAAGAACTCATGGATATCCTGTTCTAACAAAAAAAAAAAAAACAAAAAAAAAACTAATTGAGAAAATACCTTCGCATCGTTCGTTTATAGAATACTAAACTAATTTTTATAATTTTTTTTTTGTTTTTCTAAGTTCCTTTCATCCTAATTTTTAAGTCTCATATTTATAATTATAATTTGTGTTAAGTTAAATAGAATTCTCGTCACGATTTTAACAAATAAGCTATGTATATGTATATATTTTATAGATATAACAGTTATTAAACCATATTTATACCTTCTCTTTAGTTGAAAATCGTGGGACCTACTTCTATTGTTATTTTAAAATAAAACAACAATACATAAATTACTATTTTGGATAAAAAAATATCTATATAAGAAGAACAACTTGACCTATGAACTTGTTAATGATTTTCGTACTAATTTAATGTTGTAGTGGAATAAATAGTGCAAAACGAACAATTTCATTAAAAGTACAAAATGTAGAATGCTACTTTAATTCATAGTTGGCCATGACTTTGATTATGTTTTTGTTTAACATTAACAAATGTAAAATGTACTGGGTGAGAGTCGCTTAACAATTGGCTGTGATTTTGATTAGTAAAGTCGTAGCTTGCTTGATAGCTACATAATCAAAGCATGTCCAACTGTAGGTTAAAATACACCCTGTAGATCTGTGCATTTTGTACAAGGACTACAACGATATTTTTTCTAGCAATGGCAGTAGCAGTAATATCGCAGCTTTGTTCAGTCACTAAATGTTAACTGTAGTTAAGTACGGACCAATCTACGACACTAGATAACCAAGGCATAGCCAATTATGACGTAAAATACGGAGTGTTTCACGGTATTTCTCTTCGCAGTAGTCTATGACTTTGTCAGCTTAGGTCGGCTTCTTGTTTCAGTTTAGCAATTTGCAGTAAAGACAAGCTGTTGAAACAACAGTTTGTCTGCCATGCTATTCCTCTTCGCAGTAGCCTATGACTTTGTGAACGTAGGGCAGCTTCTTGATTCAGCTTAGTAATCTACATTATCGACAATCCGTTGAAAAAAGAGGATGTCGGTAATGCAGATCATTTAGTTGAAACAAGAAGTTGACCTACGTTCGCAAAGTCATAGACTACTGTGAAGAGGAATAGCGTGGCACACATGGTACTAACTTGTACAAAGTGTACGATATTTTCATCTAGCAGCTGGCTGTGCCTTGGTTACATAGCGTGTCGTAGCTTTATTCATAATTTCTTAAATTTGACATTTGTTGAAGTATTTTACAAGAATCCGAAATTACAGTCGACAATTAGTACTCTTGAATTTATATAAAAAATTAAAATACTTATTACAGGGTGTACAACGATATTTCACCTCATTACTGCCTGTCCTTAGGTAGCGTTGTAGCTTTGTTCGGATACTTGATAACTACATTAACAAATATCAAACCACATAAGAAGCAAACTTTCGCCGCTATGGCGCTGTTCACCTGAACAAATCTTGAATTATTAATTTGGTTGGTAATAGATTTTTCACCAACAAACCTAAGATATAAAGTTAGAAATACTATAGCTTATGTCTTTTTATGTTTTGGACGCCGATGGCATTTGATTATAAAGTGTCAATCATGTTAAATTATCAGGCCTTTAATAAGAAAGTAATCTAGCAGGCCTTGGCATAAACTAACATACGACTTTACGTGACACAGGCATAGCTAACTCTGTGATGAAATACCATTGTACACCCTGCATAATAATTTAAAAGAGAATATCTAGGCTCTCTATTCTTGTATCAATTATTTCAATTTTAATATAAATTAGAGAATACGACCATAATTAAGTTAAACAAGAAGGATGTAGATCAGTCGTAGCTTGATTCAGTTGTTGCTTGTTATTTTTATTTCAATTCAAATGTTGTAAAGTATGAAATAAGCTACGACTCTTTTTATGAAAGTCATAGCCAAAGTGAATTAGTCGTTGGAAAATAACTTTTAAACACACTAAATTAACATTTTTATAGCTCGTTCGAAATTAGCACAGTCTTTTTTAAAATGACCATTACTTAATAATTAATTAGTGACATACCTAGAGTTTTACGGTATTTCTCCTGGCAATAAGCTGTGACTTTGTGAGCGTAGGTCCCGTTCTTATTTCAACCGCTTACCGATAATGCAGTTTACTGTTTATTACCGACTCGTAAATTTCTTTCAAATAAATTGTGTAGCATTTCAAATAAATCTTGAAAGAAAACTTATTTTATTAAGATGAAATATTAAATAGAAATTTGACTAAGCTTTGTCTCAAAATTTATTTATAATTTACAGGTCGGTAGCTCCGACAGTAATCTGCATTGCCGATAAATGGTTGAAACAAGAAGTCGACCTACTCTCTCAAAGCCATAGCTTACCTCAAGGAGAAATATTAACACTTATTTGATTCGATTGGTGCCTGTTTTTCAATAGAAAAAAATCAAATGTAGTAAAGTATGAAGCAAGCTACGAAGCTATTCACCAAAATCATGACAATATTCAAAATAAAATAGTGTTATATGTACACTCTGTATATAGAAATAAATAAATAAAAATATTTTAATAAACATCTAAAATATTAAATCATCATCTGCGGTTATAATTCAATATATTAGCTATACTATGTAAGTATAATCAACAATAGAAAGCATGAGAGAATTTTTTTAAAGATTTATAATACAATAACCGCAAATGTGTACGTGTATACATCTACTGTATTTTATGTTTTCTAAGATGAACAATATTCAGGAAAAAAAAAGAAAGAAATAAATAAAAAATTAATGATATTCTATATTATACATTCTATTCACTGTATCATTTGCATAATAAATAATTTATAGAATAATCCGGAAATAATCAATCATTGAATAATTTCATAAGTAGTCCTACAGAAACAAAAAGCTCCTAAATTAGATTTTAATTTGAGGATTTGTTGTGGTAAAATTTGCTTGATTTAATTAGTTCATCGCCATCTAATATAGAGTATAGAACGATATTTCATCTCACAGTTGGCCATGCTTATGGTAAATAGACTCGTAGCTTGCTATATATACAGAGTGAGCCAAGTGGTTGGCCTATTAGACGTTTAAAGAGTTCTAATTGATGGAAGTTTCTGAAATTTGGTATGCACCCGTTTTTCCACCTGAACTACACCTGGAAAATATTTTCGTTGTTCTATCAACCCCCGGTGTATGGGGTAGTGCACCCTACTTTCTTATTTTAAATAGAATGGTATATTTTTTATTCCATATATGGATTCTACGATAAAAATGAAATGGACTTTGATAACATGACATATGGTCTAGTGTTAATAGTTTTTCAGGAATTTTGGCTTTTTCTGAAAATTTTGATTTTGCAGTGTTTGATTGAAAAATTCATATGTTTGAAGATATCATTGATAGATAATTCAAATTTGGAACTCAAATAATTTAAACTATGTACTTTACGCCAGATTTTTCAGAAATGAATTATCTTTCAGCATTAAGCTGAAATGAATTTTTCTTTCAGCCAATTTTCAAAATGCAATATCTTTCTTATTTTAAATGGAACGGTATATTTTTCTTTACACAGTTCGATAGAGAAAAAAATTCTGCATTGAACTGTATTAGCATTTCCTATACCTATCGTTGATAGTTTTTCAGTTATTTCAGATTTTCAATTTTCAATAGTTTTCTCTCCAGTCTGAAATTGACTAGTATCTAGTTGTCTGTGACTTAATAATTCGCCTATAAAGAAATGCATAGGAGGCTTAGCAAAATGACATTAACTGTCACATTTGAGGTTAACAATGATTATTTTGTATGTTTTTTCAGCGATTTCATCCAATTTTACATGAAAAGAAAATCCAATTAATTTTAATTTAATAATTTATCAATTTCTTCTATGATTTTTTAATTAAAAAATATACAAAAAGTCAATTATTTAGAAGTTAATTGTGACAGAAGGTTGTTTCGCCAAGCCTACTATGTTTTAGTATTTTTGTTTCAGGGGGTAACTGATTAGAAATCGAAAATCTTGAATAACTGAAAAATTATCAAGAATAGGTATAGGGAATGCTTATATGAGTCGATGCAGATTTCTTTTCTCTATCCAACCGTGTAAAGAAAAATATACCGTTCCATTTAAAATAAGAAAGATATTGCGTTTTGAAAATTGGCTGAAAGAAAAATTGATTTCAGCTAAATGCTGAAAGATAATTCATTTCTGAAAAATCTGGCGTAAAGTACATACTTTAAACTATTTGAGTTCCAAATTTGGATTATCTATCAACAATATCTTCAAACATATGAATTTTTCAATCAAACACTACAAAATCAAAATTTTCAGAAAAAATCGAAATTCCTGAAAAACTATAAACGCTAGACCATATGTCATGTTATCAAAGTCCATTTTATTTTTACCATAGAATCTAAATATGGAATAAAAAATATACCATTCCATTTAAAATAAGAAAGTAGGGTGCACTACCCCATACATCGGGGGTTGATAGAACAACGAAAATATTTTCCAGATGTAGTTCAGGTGGAAAAAACGGGTCCATTCCAAATTTCAGAAACTTTCATCAATTAGAACTCTTTAAACGTCTAGTAGGCCAACCACTTGGCTCACTCTGTATACTTTACTATACTCTATTTTTCAAACTAGGAGTGAGTTAAATTTTGCGCACCTAAATGCTAACTTCCCATTGGTTATTTTACAGGCAAGTTTACACAGTTCAAAAATAATGCCTAAGAATGATTGGATTTTGTTGTTTTGATAGTACTCTAATATTTATTACTTATTAATTGTAAAATATAGTTATCAGGGAGCTAAATTTGTTAGACTTTAAGTAAAAAGAAACCATAAATATTTAAATTTACGGCCAAAACGATCCAGTTTTTGTTTCTAGTGAGTTTTTCTGTGTAAATCCGGCTTTAGTCATGACCCCCTAGTTTAAAAATGGAGTATACATTCAAAATTTTTCAATCAAGAAAACCGAATCAAGCTACAATAGTAAATAACCAAATGACTAAATTTTACGCCCCTACAGATCTGTTCAGGGTCGCTATGTCCTTGGTTCACCAATGTCGTAGATTGATTCGTTTACTTGTTTCTTCGTACAAATTTTAAAATACAGCGTTGATATTAGGCTGTGGCTTTGGATACGTAGTATCGTAGTTTTGTACGTTCAACAAAGATCAACTATAGTCACGTATGAATTAATCTACAACACTTCATAAACAAGAATATTTTACTTCACAGGCGGCCATGTCTTTGGTAAATAATGTTGTAGCTTTCTTCGAACACATAAAACTTCATTAATAGTGATCAAATTTACAGCTGAGTATGAAACAAGTAACGACTCTATTGCCAATTATGAGGTGAAATATCATTAGACACCGTGTCTTTATATCTGTGGGATTTTCATTTAAATGTATCAAAACTTGTTCAATTAAACAGTTTATCTATTAATTAATTAATTAACTAAAATTCCCCACTTTATGTGAAAGTTGATAATTATACTAAATTCACACAATTAATGATAATTGACGACAAAATGACGGAATAAAAACCACCAGCTTTAACTAATTGATTCTTTTATTAATCTAGTAACTTTTAAATATTTAGTTGGTATTGGAATTGAATTATCAGGTGATTATAGCAAAAGTATTGTTTCCAATGACGTACTTTTAGATTATTGGTTATTTTAAATTTTGGCGCCTTTATATTAGATTTTCAATGACGTATTGCTAGGTTATTGGTAATTTTCAAATTTTGCGCTTTTATATTAGAACCAATAAGGTTATTTCTAAATAAAATCTTATTTTCAGTGAGTGAATCGTGTATACAGAGTGAGCCAAGTGGTTGGCCTATTAGACGTTTAAAGAGTTCTAATTGATGAAAGTTTCTGAAATTTGGTATGCACCCGTTTTTCCACCTGAACTACACCTGGAAAATATTTTCGTTATTCTATCAACCCCCGGTGTATGGGGTAGTGCACCCTACTTTCTTATTTTAAATGGAATGGTATATTTTTTATTGCATATTTAGATTCTACGATAAAAATGAAATGGACTTTGATAACATGACATATGGTCTAGCGTTAATAGTTTTTCAGGAATTTCGACTTTTTCTGAAAATTTTGATTTTATAGTGTTTGGTTAAAAAATTCATATATTTGAAGATATCATTGATAGATAATCCAAATTTGGAACTCGAATAGTTTAAACTATGTACTTTACGCCAGATTTTTCAGAAATGAATTATCTTTCAGCATTTAGTCGAAATGAATTTTTCTTTCAGCCAATTTTCAAAACGCAATATCTTTCTTATTTTAAATGGAACGGTATTTTTTTCTTCACACGGTTGGATACGGAAAAAAATTCTACATCGAACTGTATTAGCATTCCCTATACCTATCGCTGATAATTTTTCAGTTATTTAAGATTTTCGATTTCTAATAATTTACCCTCTGAAACGAAATACTAAAACATAGTAGGCTTGGCGAAACAACCTTCTGTCACAATTAACCTCTAACTAATTGACTATTTTTATATTTTTTAATTAAAAAATCATAGAAGAAATTGACAAATTATTAAATTAAAATTAATTGGATTTTCTTTTCATGTAAAATTGGCTGAAATCGCTGAAAAAACGTACAAAATAATCATTGTTAACCTCAAATGTGACAGTTAATGTCATTTTGCTAAGCCTCCTATGCATTTCTTTATAGGCGAATTAATAATTCATAGACAACTAGACACTAGTCAATTTCAGACTGGAGAGAAAACTGTTGAAAATCGAAAATCTGAAATAACTGAAAAACTATCAACGATAGGTATAGGAAATGCTAATACAGTTCAATGCAGAATTTTTTTCTCTATCCAACTGTGTAAAGAAAAATATACCGTTCCATTTAAAATAAGAAAGATATTGCGTTTTGAAAATTGGCTGAAAGAAAAAATTCATTTCGACTAAATGCTGAAATATAATTCATTTCTGAAAAATCTGGCGTAAAGTACATAGTTTAAATTATTTGAGTTCCAAATTTGGATTATCTATCAACGATATCTTCAAACATATGAATTTTTCAATCAAACACTGCAAAATCAAAATTTTCAGAAAAAGCCAAAATTCCTGAAAAACTATTAACGCTAGACCATATGTCATGTTATCAAAGTCCATTTCATTTTTATCGTAGAATCCATATATGGAATAAAAAATATACCGTTCCATTTAAAATAAGAAAGTAGGGTGCACTACCCCATACACCGGGGGTTGATAGAACAACGAAAATATTTTCCAGGAGTAGTTCAGGTGGAAAAACGGGTGCATACCAAATTTCAGAAACTTCCATCAATTAGAACTCTTTAAACGTCTAATAGGCCAACCACTTGGCTCACTCTGTATAAATGAGTTGTTATTTTTTAACCTGAAAAATTAGTGAAATAATTGGATGATTGAGACAAATGTGAGCGACTCATCATTTTACCCCTTTGATATCAGAAAATGACCCAGAACTCATTATTTGACTATTAGTATAGAATTCATGGCCTTTTAAATGTCAAATTAGGGTGTTAATTTCAATTATTTGAATGTTTTATATCAATAAAATTAATTTAAAAAAGTAGCGCATTCACCATTTTTTGATTTCATATTTTTGTTTCACTTTCATTTTCAGATTTCGATGAATAATTTGAGAATTACAAGAAAAATACAAAATATCCAATCTCATCAGATCCCCATAATCTTATCAATTATTTCTTTCTTAATAGTATTCAATTAAAAATTTTCTTGTTAATAATGTATAAAATACAACACTTTGTATCTTTTCTATTAAATACAAATTGAAATAAAAAAGAAACTAACCTGACTTAAGCCGACACGATAACTGGATGCATCCAAATCAACAGCCATTAGCATATCTTCAACAACCTTCCTTTCATCTAATACAGGACTTGATAATTTATTATCATTATTTGCTAATAAATAGAAACGTCGACGGAATTCACTTAATGGTAAATAATTTGGATAGCCTTGTTTATATAAACGGACGGAATCCAAAATTTGAGCACCACGAATCTGTGGAAATACACATTTGTAATAAATAATAATTAAAATATACAAGGTGAGGAAATAGGATGGGACATTGAAACTAAAAAAAGTCCTAACTGATCGAAGTTTTTAAAATGTAATCTACAACAATTATGTTACCTAGGAAATGTTTTTGTTATTCCATCATACGGGTTGAGCAACCCACTTTCCTATTTTAAATGGATTGGTATATTTTATTGCATATTTAGGTGATATTGTGAATTTGAAGTAGACTTTGATAACATGACGTATAGTGTAATGTTGATAATTTTTAAGAAATTTTAATTTTTTTCTAACATTGGCTGATTAAAAAAAAATCCGTATCATTGAACGACCAAAATATGTAACTCAAATAGGCCAAGCCACATATTTTAGGACAAATTTTATAGAATTCAGTGTCTACAACAAACTGTACCTTCCTATTTCACCATAGAATCTAAATATGTGATAAAAAAATATAACATTACATTTTAAATAACTAAGTGGGTTGCTCAACTTCATATACCAAGGGTTAATGAACAAAAATATTTTCTAGCGGTCCTACAGCTACCATAAACCAAATTTTAAAAAGTTCCATCGATTATGAATTTTTATACTTTTAATGTACCATTCTCTTGGTTCACCTTGTGAATACAATAATATGTCACCCCACAGCCATACGTTGTAGCTTTAATCGGTTTGTTGTCAAATACAACGGTACTTGGCTATGTTTTTGTGAATAGAGTCCTAACTTAATTCATATACTCTACTACGTTTACCATTCTTCAATTAGTAAATGAATCAAGTTACGACATTACATTATTTATCAAGTGAGATGAAATACCGTTGTACTCTGAATCGGGTATAGCACCATAATTGACCTCGCAATTGGCTTTGGTACGGAGTGTCGTAGCTTTCTTCAACCATTTTTTACAGTTATTTATCTAGCAAAATACGTTGAAATACGAACGAATTATTTAATCACACAAGTGTAACCGAAATCTCATTCTCACTCAAGTTAGATACACTTTTGTTTAAAGGTTGAACAAAAATTGAAAAATTCCTTTTGAAATCTGAAAATTTCCTAAACGATTTTGAAAAAAAAACACCCTATTTTTTCTTAGATGACAATATCGACATCAATTTGTTGCATAATCATCATTAATGACAGATCTAAAATGTTTATCCAATGTGCAAGAAAGCGTTCTTTTCTACTTTAGTGCGAAAAAACACTTTCCCGGTTGTTGTGTAACCAATGAGAAATAAGATGCCATCTTGTTGTTTACGTTGCTAAGCGACAGTCACAAATTGACAGTTTCTGTTCAATCGTAAATAAAACTAGCGCCATCTATATTCCCCAACAGGTTATCAGGTTGCAATTGCTCTTATACACGAATACAAAGATGGCGGTGGTAAAATATAATGTCAAATGTCAATTTCAGTAAAATGTGAACAAACCTACGACACTACGTGACCAATTCATGGCCATCTACGAGCTAATTGACAATAAGACACTCGATATAGTAGAGTATGAATAAAGCTACGACTTTATCGCTAATATGAGACAAAATCGAATTATACCTGTGAACGTAATAATGGTATATTAATCAAAGTATCCTCATTATGCTGTCCATTATTTGTTGTTTTAACAATAAACGTTTCACAAGCACCTGAATTATGTTGTGGTAATAAACAATGAATGAAACGTAAACGTGTACGACGTAATGTTTCAATTAAACCATCGACTGTAAATTTCGTCTGAAAAAAATAATTATTAATTGATAATTAAAATTTTAAAAAATAAAATAAAAAATTACCTGAAGACAAACACTTTTACGTTTAATTGCTGCTGTACCTGTTGATACCGTACGTCGTATACTTGAAGCACGTCGTAATGATTGTGTACTCTCTATACCGACCATTGAACCACTAAAACTTGTAGCACCCAAACCACGACATGTTACAAATAATTTACTAATTTCCTCCCTTAAAAATTAATAATTTTCTTCTATTAATTATCTGTAATTAAGGGGCCCCCGACGTATATCTCGTCGATGTGATGTTCGAATAATCAGAATGTTTAACAGAGGATTTCTCGTTCTAGTGCACAAAAGTGGATTTTTCTACACGCCGAGCAATCAATCACAAATCAACTGCCATCTTGTTGTTTACGTTGATAAGTAATGGTCACACTCTACAGCAATCGAGTATGAAACAGGTTGGAAATTTGAGTTTCTGTACAAACTCAGAAAAAAAATCTGGGGGCTTGTTTTTTTTTGATACTATAGTAACAGACTTAAACATATATTCAACGAGCGGAAAAATGTTGTTTTTGTTCCTAACAATAAGAAACGGACACACTTTATAGCAATTGAATGTTTTGCACATGTGAAACAGATATAATCGTCGAAAAAAGTCTGACAATGAGAGCTTGTTGTTTTTTTTTTGTATTTTTTGAAATTTCCCCTGATAAAAAACAAAATCCCAAAGTGAAAAGTGGCGTTAGATGCTATTTAAAAAATATTTTTCTATTTCTCGTTAGAAATGGATTCAGTTTGACGAAAAAAGTAAAATTAGATACTTACAGTGCACTTTTCCGCACGCTGAAGGACCAATCAAATACGAGCTGCCATCTTGTTATTTACTTTGCTACGTTCTCTGTAGCAACCGAGTGATTTACATATTTGACACAAGTTAGAAATTTGATAGTTTCTGTACAATTTTAGAAAAAAGTCTACGAGCTTGTTTTTTTTTTCATATTTTTTATATTTTCCCCCAATTAGACTGGAAACGGTGCCTTTGTGAAACAAGTGTATCACGTGTGCCACGCTATTCCTCTTCGCAGTAGCCTATGACTTAGTGAACGTAGGGCAGCTTCTTGATTCAGCTTACAAGTAAACCTTAAGAAGTCGAAACTCTCGATTTTGATGATTTTTGGTATATAAGTACTTCATTCTATTCTAAGGGATGCTTGTTTTGTCATTCGTGTCCCAGAATTATTTATGGGGCAACATTTAAAAATAATGGAAAACCCTCGAAAAGGTAACTTTTATTTTGTAATTTTCTACTACTGCAAAAAATTTCGTATTGCTGTGTTTTACCATGGGGTGTAAAATTGCAAAAAACCATAAAAAACGGCACCCCCAATAAGATATTCAAAATTGGTTTCTACCACGTTGTAGCCCTCACAAATGTCTATCTTTCAGTTTTTGAATCATCAAAAAATATTGAACCGTTCTAGAGATTTTGCCAAAAAAACTGATTTTGCAGGGATAACTTCAACCCCCATTTTCTCCCTTAAACTTGCATATGGGCACGAATGACAAAACACGCATCCCTCAGAATATAATGAAGTACTTATATACCAAAAATCGGGAGTTTCGACTTCGTAAGGTTTACTTGTTAGTAATCTGCATTATCGACAATCTGTTGAAACAGGAGGATGTCGGTAATGCAGATCATTTAGTTGAAACAAGAAACTGACATACGTTCGCAAAAGTCATAGGCTACTGCGAAAAGGACTTGCGTGGGACACATGGTATATGTATATTGAAGTAACTCTTACTTCAACAGAGAGTGCTTCAATCACAGGATTTTCACAAAATCTGTTTCCACTTTAATTAGATACACTTTTTTTTGTGATTGAACAAAAACTGAAAAACTTTTTCTTATTACAGTCAACAAATTTTTATTATGTAGTATGTCCAAAGAACTTTATCACACAATCAAAAAAACTATCTCATACATGTCAAAAAAGGAAACTTTTGTTAAAGTTAGTTATTTGTATGACAATTTTTTCGATTGTGTGACAAGGTTTTTTAGACATGCAACAATAAAACTTTGATCTTAGTAAATATAATAGTCACTTGATAGTTTATTTAGATCTTATATGACAGTGTTGACCTCAGTCACATTTTAACAATATATCTGAAAAATACATTCAGTATATCGAAAAGTGCCCATTTACGCTCTGGCGTACAAAAGTACACTTTTCCACACACTGAAGAACTAATCAGAAACTAGGCCGGAAAATCAAAAACTGAAAGCACCGTTAGAAGCACCAAGAAATGGTCTTTTCAAACTAATATTTTCCATTTTCATAATTCCAGTATGGCCGAAAAATGGCTGATTAAAAATATCGCCTTTGTCTAAAAACGATACAAACTGACTCAGTTGTGTTATCTTGTTTACGACTTTTTTATAATCAACCATTTAAAATAATAACTAACGAATGATTGTATTTAATTTACCCGGTTGTGCAGTTGTTATTATGTACGATTATATTGAAAAGAAAACTATCTTCTAATTGATTACTTCAATTTACAAACAGTTACTTTCAATGTAATTTCGGGTAAAAGGAAAAAATGAAATTGAAAATCTACTCTCGTCCAAGTGGAGAATCAACTTTTATCTATCTAATTATATTAGTTTCATTAAATTTTATCAACTATACAAAAAGTTATGTGTGTTGGACAAACACCTTGTTTCCGACACAAAATTATATTTCTAGAATTTCTAAAAATCCAGTCCGTGTTTCGAAAAAAAAAGACTCACCCAAAGTTGAAGGACTACATTTAGGATCAAATGAGACGTTTACCATTTCAGTATCTGTTACCGTTTTTGAGTTATGTGAGTTGAACGTTCTTATGGAATTACATGTAATTAGCGCACAAAAGTTCACTTTTGCACACTAGAGCGAGAAAACGCATTTTTCGAGCACCACATCGACGAGCCCTTTAAATAATCTAAGACTTACTTGCAACTTTCTTGTAGTAGAATAATGGCAGTTTTCGATATGGGATTTTCACGACAATTTTTTCAACCAACCTTTAGCTGTATACAAAACAGGATTGGTTCCTTGAAAATGTTGTAAAATAAATTGTTGATTTCCTGGTGCTTTCTTCAATAATAATTGATGATCACGATCACTATAATGTGTGAATAAACGTTCCAAAAATGTATCTTCATTTGCTCCCGGATAGATTGATTCTTCATCTAATAACCACAATAAACCACGACGATCATTTTCATGTAAATCTTGTTGTTGTGTATTACAACGAACAACTGAATTTTGTGCTGTTTTATCTAATAAATTCACTAATGGTTGTGGATTTATTAAATTTACATTAATATCATCATCAACACTATTATTATCATCAATAATTTCGATATTTTCTTGTTGATAACGATCACGTGGTATAACTAAATTTGTATGATGATATAATAATTGTAAACGTTCTTGTAGATAATTATGGCAGAGATCTTCAAATGATGCGCCAGTTTGACGACCGCAAGTGGCTGGATTTTGAAAACCTGGTGTATCAATTAGTAATATCGATGATACTGTATGGGCAGATGTAGAGATTGATCTACAAAAATTAAATAAAAATGAAAGTTCAATTATGAGAAAAAAGTTGATTTTTTGATTAAAGATTTATTCTTTATTTTTATTTTTTTCTAAAGTTAAGTGCTATAGCTTTTTGGAAGGAGCATTTCAAGCTGCAGGACCAGACGTTTTTCGTTTTAGAAGAACTTCCCAAATATGAAAGAACTTTTCCGGTTGTTTCCGGGAAATTAACATAATGGAAATTCATCAAGTGCTACTTAGAATGCTCTTTCCAACGAACTATAATACTCGTTCCTACAATGAAAAATAAGGGAGAAATCGTTGAACAAAGATTCCTCTTAGTTTTAAAGAGTTCTAGCTTAGTCCCTTAATGTAACTAGAATCATGTCACTCTTCTGTTCAACACAACAAGATACATCCTGTATTTCCGCGGGTGCTTTAACCTAATGGAGTTCTTTGGAATAAAGGGGAATTTTTAATCAACGATTTTTCCCTTATTTTTCACTCTAGAATCAAGTCCTATGACTTATTGGCCTGAGAATTTCAACTTACAGAACATGATAAGTTTTAATTTGGAAAAAAATGTAGAAATTTTCAGTTATAAATGAAAACTATCCCCCATAACTCTGCCTGTCTGATTGCAATGATTATAGGGTTTAATCAATAGCAAATTAAGAATTTTCCAAATATCAAAGATATTTTCCAACCAGTGACACGGTTTTGAGGAAATTTTTTTTGAATTTACAAAGTTTTAAAAAGCACTTTCTAGCATAATCTCAAACATAAAATTCGAAAATTCGAGAAAAATCATGGGAAATTCATTTATCATTTCTACGTAACAAAAATCACTGTTTTGTACCACTTTTTCTTCAATTTGTGGAAAATTTCAGGAATGTCCAAATAATTGTTTTGTGAAAAACCTGCCTACTTTTCTAAAGAAATTATGTGCAAAACAAGCGAATAGTAAAGTTACATACATTTAAAAGACTATACGTCCATGTAAATGTTTGTAAATGCACGTTTAGGTTAATTTAAGGCAAGATCTTGCTTAAAAAAGAAGAGTAAGTATGAGAAGAAAAACCAAATTCAAGTTGACAAAATAATGAAATTCAGGCTCTTAGTCGATTTTTCATCTACTTTTAAGTAGGTTTATGACAATTTAGGCACTCTTGAAAACTCTTAAGGAAGTTTTTTGAAGTTGAATCATAAGTTTTGCGGAATTTTTCTCCCAAAAAAACCAAAATATGCTTCTAGACTTTCATCTATAACTCAAAAATCTTCAAAAAAAAAACGAAATGGTAAGATCTGTGATATGGAGCTTGAGACGCACTTTTCAACAAGTCGTGGCTTTAATGGCGTAATTTTAGAATAAGAAATTAGGGTGAAATTGTCTTAGTAAAATTCCATTTTTAAGATTTTCCTGTGCCTTAAACTTTAAATCTACTTGGCTAGTCGTAACTTGGTCCATATGCTTCACTATATTGGTTACACCGTAATAATTCACTTTGCAGTTAACCATAACTCGATTACGTAGTGTCGTAGCTTTATTCGTACTTTACTAAACTCAACATCTGCCAATGAACTTTATTAATGGTCGAACAAAGCTACGAAACTAAGTCTCAACTGCTAGGTAAAGTACCATTGCTTTTTATTACCCATGATCGTAGCTTAGTTTATTTGCTTGAGGCAAACAAATACCAAATCTAGTAAAAAATGAACCAAGCTGCGACCTACACCAAAAATTGTAGCACTTCATAGCTCACTTTGATTTGAATTTAGTATATTGCCTTTAATAAGAGTAAAGAAAGAATAATTACCGATTAATTAATGATGCAACACAATTAAATACTTCCGAATATAGGCCCATTACCATACCTTCAATAGCTTCAATACCAACAATTTCACGTTCTAAACCTTTATCAATTGGTGATGGTGTACGAAATGGTGCTCTTGGTGTATTTGGTGTTACCATACCACCAGATGATAAACCAAATATTAAACGTGATAATTCTTCAAATGTTGTACCTAATAAATTGGCCGCACGTTGAGCACTTTGCGGATTTGCAAATTGGTAACGATTATTATTGCCTAAAAAAAAATATAATTAGAAAATATCGTTTTTTTGTAAATTATTTATAGAAGTAATTAATGAAACTAAAACTAGGTTGGTGAGCAAAATATACCAAAGAGGAAGAACAGGATTTTTTGAAATCGAACCCTTATAAGGAATTACTAGAAATTCAAAAGAAAAATCAAGGGTATAATAGAAGTAAATTGAAAAAACAGCCCATAACTATGGAAAAATAACCCAAATTGTTAAAATAGATGGAAAAATATAAAATGACCGATACATTATCTAAAAGGAACAGCAATCAAAACTTATCTTACTGATGCATTTTCAGAAATATAAGCCTAAAATCAGAAAATATTCATTAAAAAGTAGAGACAAAAGTAAATTGAAGAAACAACGCATAAAAATCGAAAAATAACCAAATTAGTTGAAATAATTGAAAAAACATAGAACACAGGAATAGAATATAGAAGAAAATAAGCATAAGAAAACCACTTTTAAAAGACTGCTTATCTTCAGATTTTCCGTATGGCTTTCTTTCTATAAATTTGACATGACTTGAACAAAATATTGACATGATCTAAAAGAAGTGTCAATAGAAATGTACCTTCGGCATTTCTAAAAGTAGAAGACTAGGAACTAGTGAAAAATCAAAAACAAGAAGCAAGGGTAGAAATAGAAGTAAATTGGAGAAACGGCCCATAAAAATAGAATAATAACCAAACTAGTTAAATCAACTAATAAATTTAGAGCAATGCAACAATATATGATAAAGAAAATACATGATAAAGAAATACATGGAAAGAAAATCAAGGGCTTTTCAAAATGTGTTCTTTGTTTCTATTAATGCTTTAGAAAATACCAACTTTATTTCTGCCTATAAATTTAAAATGGTTTAAATAATGCATCGACCTACTTGCTATATACAAGAGGTGGCTTTGTTATTGCATTCTAGAAAACAAAAACCTTATAAAGAAGTATTGGAAAATCAAACGGAAGACTTTATTAATTATTGCATTTATTTAAAATTTAGTCTTATCAAGGATCAGCTTTTTATAAATTTTAGGCGACAAAATACCCACATACTATCTAAAAAAAATAAGAAATCAGAATTTACCTTATCCTAGCACTTTAACAAATAAAAGTCTTATAAGGATCTACAGGAAAATCAAAAGGAATTAAACGATAAAAATAGAAGTAAATTGAATGAGTAACCCTTAAAAATGGAAGAACAACCAAAACAACCGAGTAAAATTAAATCAATATAATTAAAAATAAAGAAAGCCGGAAAGAAGCAAACTGTCTCTTCAAAGGCAGATTTTTTCCCATTTAGTCTTTAGCAAATAACTATTTTCTTTCTAAAAACTTAAAGTTCATGAAAAGAGGAATAAAGGGATAACAACAGGAATAAATTAAAGAAACTAACAAAAATAGAAGAACAACCAAAGCAGTTAAAATAATCAAGCAAAATTAGGAGCTTATAAGGAACTACTAAAGTATACAAATGATTAGTTTAAAAAGTAAAAATAAAAGCAAATTGAAGAAACAATCTTTTATAATAGGGAAACAACCATAATAACCGAGCAAAAGTTAAGCAATATATATAAAACACAAATGGAAAAGAAGAAAATTGTCCTTAAGAGGCTACCCTTTACAAATTTATTTTGTAGGAAATATCGATTTTTATTTTTTTTTTCTAAAAATCCAACATAAATTGAGCAAAAGTGAAAGAAAGGAATAGCAATAGAAATAAATTAAAGAAACAACTGGCAAGAATGTAAGAACAACCAAGAGTTAAAATAATCAAGCAAAATTAGAGCTTTATAAGGAATTACCTAGAACACTAAAAATTAATTTAAAGGGTAACAATAGAAATAAATTGAAGAAACAACCCTTAAAAAATGGAAGAACAAATCTGAGTAAGATTAAAATAGAAGAAAAAAGGGAAAGACTGCTTTTTTTCTTATTTATTCTTCGACAAACATCGATTTTCTGTTCAAAAATTTGAAGTAACCGGAACAAAAGATTAATAAACTGATAACAATGGGAATGTATTAAAAAAACAGCCCATAACAATGAAAGAACAACCAACAGAATCAAGATAATCGAATTTTTGGTCAATTTTTGGTCGATTAAGGGTGTAAAAAATTACACCCTCATAATGAACTACTGAAGAATGTTAAAAATTCATTCACGGGACAAAAATAGAAGGAAATTGTAGAAATAACGCTTAAGAATGGAAAAATCTTAAAAAAAAGTATAATTGAAGCAATGCAACGATGCATGACGAAAATTAGAAAGAAGCAAACTGTCCCTTCAAAAGCTGATTTTTTCTCATTTTTTCATTCTAAATATTTAAAATAACTTGAACAAAAGCGGAATAAAGGCGTGGCAATAGAAATAAATTGAAGGAACAACCCACCAAAATGGAAGAACAACTAAAAGAATTAGAATAATCAAGCAAAATTAGGAAGTACTGAAGAACACAAAAGATTCTTTTAAGAGGTAGAAATAGAAGTAAAATGTAAAAATAACACCTAAGAATGGAAAAATAATTTTAAAAAAGTTAAAACGATGCATAACGAAAATGAGAAAGAAGCAAACTGCCCCGTCAAAAGCTGTTTTTTCTCACTTTTTCTTTGACAAATATAGATTTTCTGTCGAAATATTTAAAATAATTTGAGCAAAAGAGAAATAAAGAGTTAACAATAGAAAGAAATTGAAGAAACAGCCCATTAGAATGGAAAAAGAACCCAAAGAAAATAATCGAGCAAAATTTGTAGCTACTAAAGAACACAAAAGTTTCTTTTAAGGGGTAGACACACAGAAGTAAATTGAAGGAATAAGGTCTATTAATGGGAAAACAATAAGAAAAGTAAAATTAAAACAATGTATAACGAAAATGAGAAAGCAGTAAACTATTCCTTCAAAAGCTGTCTTTTTTTCTTATTTATAACAAATATATATATAGATTTTCTTCCTAAACATTTAAAACAACTTCAGCAAAAGACAAATAAAGAAGTTACAATATGAATAAACTGAAGAAACAATCCATAAGAATGGAAGAACAACCAAATAGAATAATCGAGCAAAATTAGAAAGTACCGAAGAATACAAGTTTCTTTTAAATCTAAAACTAAACTGAAGAAATGACCCGCAGAAGAACAACCAAAAGAGTTAGAATAATCGAAGAAAACTAAAGTTTCTTTTAAGTGGTAAAAATAGAAGTAAACTGAAGAAACAATCCATAAGAATGAAAGAGCAGCCAAAAGAGTTAGAATAATCGAATAAAATTAGGAACCATTGAAGAATACAAAATTTCTTTTAAGAGGTAAAAATAGAAGTTCATTGAAGAAACAACCTCTAAGAACGCAAGATTGACCAAAATAATAATTTTTCAATATAATTAATCTTAAAAGAACTGAAAAAATAATTACCTTTAATAGCTCCAGCACTTCCCAAATGGTAAATAGCTGCTAATACAGAAAATATCGATTTCTGTTCATTTTCTGTGACACCTAATAGATTAAAACTTTGACAAACTTTATTGAAATCAATTTGTGCCCGTTGTTTATCTTCATGTTTTTGTGTTAATACAACAAATTGATTATTCTCATTACCATTCAAATTATCCAAATATAATTCTTTACGTAAATTCCCTTCAATACCACATAATAAACGTTGCATAATATGAAATGTTTGTTCATTATTATTATCAATTTTACGTCCATTACATATACGTGATTTTTCTAACAATAAAATCTGTATACTTGCCGATTGTATTAAACCACTTTGATCATAATCTAAACTAAATATTTGTGTAAAACGTGTTGCATTTGTATTCATTATCGTACGACAATTACCAAAACTTTCTAATATATACCAGATTGACGTTAATTTTTCTAATGTTAATATCTTATTATAATTATTATTATTTAAACAACCATTCAATGTTAATAAATATTGTATAGAATGACGGAAATTTGTTGTTTTACCACTACCACTACGCCCTAAAAACACCATAGAATGATCACGACGTGTTGTTAACATACCATGATAACATGATTGGGCCATTGAATAGATATGTGGTGGCATATCCTCCGATTTACAACCCTTGAATAGGGCTACAACCTTTAAAAAACAATTTCAATAAGTAACAATGTGACGTCATTGATGGCGCTATTTACGTCACTCAAAAACCCCTAAATCGAGCTTACCTTTTCCGAATAGATAGCCAACGGTGCCATTGGATTTATAATTAATAAAGTATTACAACCGGCGTATGTGTGAATTAAATTTGTTGCATAACGTTGACGTAACGTGTGTAAAATACTCGATTCATTCACATAACGTAAATTCGATAAATCTTCACAACGATCAAATTGTGGTGGATTCGCATGTTCTAAATCATCTTCATCGACTAGTAGACTATCACCATTTATATCGATCTTTATCCGTATCTTATTGTTGGTATTACTGTTACTATTAGTAGTAGAATCTTGATTCCTATCTCTATGAACAGCTGTAAAACCGTTCCGATGAAGTAACCATAATTTGTTTGTATCTAACCATTCCTTCTCTTGTTGGAGATGTTCTTCACTTTTAGCCTAAGAATATAACATAACCTAAATTATAATCGATAAATTCAAAATGGCGTCAATATTTCTAACCTCAATCTTTACGAAATCATTAAAATCTTTAAAACAATCATTCGAATTGGTGATTTTATCGAAATAACCGTAAGTTTTACGATTCAAAACGAATTTTATTAAATCATTATAGTCGATAATTGCGATTTTTGTTGGTTTTTTGGTTTTATAACGATTCTTATTGTTATTATTGCGTAAATCTTTCATCCAATCGTCATCAGTACTGGTAGAATCGCGCATTTTTGCCGTTTTAGCCACCGATGATTTTGTAGTTTTATTATATAAACGATTAATAATTCCATCATAATTCCTATCTTTATTTTTATCACTTAAAGAATCCAACGAATCGGAATCACTAATTTCTGAACTATTTTTCCTAATCTTACTAGTACTATTATTTGGATTTTTGGCACTTTTTGAGTATTTTTTGGAGGGTGTACGTTGAAAAACTGAATCTTTTTGGATTAGATTACGACACACGCCACTCTGTTGATTGGTTTTTTTCGTAAATACGTCACCACCACGTAGGGAATTTTCAAATTTAAACATTTTTATCTTAATCAAAAATCAACTGGTTTTAAAGCTGAATTATTGTATATAAATTATATTTTTAAAAAGGTTCCAAAAAAAAACGCGATTTTAAGGTGGACTAGAAGATTACATCAGTTTTCTATTACTTAATTTGTTTCATCTAGTTGTCAAATTTTAATTAAAAATTCTCTAAACACTTGCACTTTCTACGATGGAATCAATAGAATTACTGGTCAAAATTCACATATCCACACGCCTTTATTATTGTTTCTAATTTCTATATGTATTATGTTGATTATCTAGTCGTCTCACGTGTTAGATTGTTAGTTTGTAAAATAAAACTGTTTTTCTTTATATATAAATTTAAAATGAAATATAATAATGAACAGATAATTTAACAATGGAAATTTATAATTCATAATTCATCTATTCTAGAATATTCAACTTAATTTGATTTATTTAGAATTTTGTTCATAATAGCAAGTCTCAATATCTATCAATGAAAATCTATAGTCGATCCATTCTAAAGTAGCCTGCTTGACTTGACTTGACTTGACTTGTGTCAGAGATTTACTCCTAATAAAAAGCCAAAATTTGCTATTTAATAATGAAAATTTATAATCCATCTATTCTAAAACTGCTAATTTGCTTGACTTGACTCAGACGTTTATTCCTAATACAGCCAAAATTTGCCTTTTAACAATAAAAATTTATGATCCAGCTATTCTAAAATAACCCACTTTACTTAACTTGACTTGACTTATTCAGAGATTTATTCCTAATAGACTAAGCTTCTGCTATTTAACAAGGAAAATGTACAATCCAACTGCTCTAAAATGGTCTATTTAACTTGACTTGACTTATTAAGAGGATTGTTCCTAACGAGAACACTAAACTATTGTCTCTACATGAGCTTTATTTTATAAAATCGACTAGTCTTTGTCGATTTTCCCATTTTTTTTATATCTATACAGTCAAAAAAGAGTAATTTAACGACTTTAGGAATTAAAGAGATGAGTAGATTTATAGTTAGGAACAAACATATTGACGATATTACTACAAGGGTTGCTATTTTCACTGTCAGTCAAGTTGATTAAATCGCAATAGATGAAGTATACTTACAATTTTGGTAAGAACAGGAAATGTGACAAATTTTGTGAAATATCTTACAAAAAAAAAAATTGTGTTGAATAATTAAAACAAATGGAGGCGGTGCAATTTTAGCCTTGATGCTGTTTAGAGAACGCCCTGATTTTTCTTTGCCTTGATTACACAAAAAAAAATTGTATTTAACCTTGGATTATTTGCATCTTCATCTCTATTTTCACATACTTACAATCAATTGTTACACCCACATTTGACATAATTCGTGACTATCAATAAGGTAAGGTTAAAGTGAATGTGTTTTTATCACATTCTAATAATGTTCTTTTGAAGAGTACTAATTTAGATTGCACAATTTTTAAAATAATTGTTGATAAATTATTGTATATTAACATTCAATACTGATCATCGATTTAACGGACTTTAATTTTATAATTAACTAATTACAATTAGAATGGAAAAACAGCGGTCTATTTCCTGTTTATTATTACAGGAACTAAAATATTTTTTTCAAATATCTTCCCTTATTGTCTATTATCGTAGAATTGTTGTAAGTTAAATCTCGTGAAAGTTTATCGAAAATTTCGTTCAAAAACTCTAAGAGAAACCGCACCTTCATTTATAGGTATACTATTATGACATTGGTATTTTACAAAATTTACATTAATAACGATTTGTAGTTTCTAAACGTCCTTGATATTTTTCTTACAAAATCGAAAAAAAATGAAAGAAAAGGGGTGTGTTTTGAATGTAACACGTTGTATAAACTTTCTATCCTAATTAATTGTACCGAAATTATACTGTTAGGACAAAGTAAACTAGAAACATTCACTATTTTAAAAATATATAAATACATATTTTGTGTTTGTGGTTATAATTGCCAATTATGTATATCCAAGTATTGTTGATGCACTACAAGGTGAAAAAACGTCATACGTACTGTATAAATAATTGTTAAATCTAGTAGGTGACAGATTAGTAATCGAGTAGAGGTGTTACTTTGATTTATTTTTGGTAATAGGGCACAAAAAAGGAATAATAGGAAATAATAATTCTACCCAAATTAAAAAGAATGACGCAATACTTTTTCACCTGCATTATTTTTATCTTATCTAAGAAATCATTCGTTTGTTTTTACTCTATCTTCATCCTTTAAATGATAAATGAAATTTTGAACAATTAATTTACTTCACATTATTAATTTCGCAATTAATTTACCTTTAGAATTAATTAAAATTATTTAATTAACTGAAATTATCAAAATTATTAAAGTATATCCAATATGTATACAATAACGACGTTTCACACAGATACATAAATTTGAGCATTAAAGTTCTAAAATCGAGTAATTGTTTGAATTGCCATTAATGTATATTTAATATGCTACTTGTTTCACCTAAATATTCCTAACTTTTAGGTAATTTGCAAAATGTTTCAAGGATTTATACAATAGTCCTTAAGAAACATTTTGGCAAAATTAGAACCTCGCAGTTCATTGGAGAACCGTTAAAAAATACTTCAATGTGTCTATATCACGATTTACGGCGATCAAATATGCATGTAAAACTATCAGGACTCTTCGGAAATAGACTTTTTCTCTTTTTCCATCACTGGATCCAGAACAAAAAGAAAAACTCCCACTCCCAGAGATCAATTCTGAATGAGTTTATTGACCGTTAGCTTATTTACTTTTTTTCTTGATGTAATTCAATTGTTTACAGTATTTAAGTTTCCAAATTTACGTTTTACAATGATACAAAACAAAAAAAGAAACTATTTCAAATTGATCTTCTAGTCATTCTTGGTCGTATTACGTGCGTTTTTGGTTGCTGAAAATCACAACATTGACAAATCTACACAATTTTCAGCAGATTCCCCAATGAACAATACAGCTCTAATTTTGCTTAAGTGTTCCCAAAGGACCACCATACAAATCTTGATGTTCTTTAAATTACGCGACAATTAAAAGCAGCCGTCATAAGAACTAAAAATATTTAGCTAAAAAATTGGTATGCAACCAGTAAAATAAAGAACACTTATTTAGATATCCAATTAATTATTTTATACATATAAGTACTTGAGCATGATTTAAATTTACAAAAAACTCTAAAAATATTAGCAATTTTGAAAACATTTCTTCCCTTTTACTCCTTAAAGATCAAGTTGATTAAAATTTAAATAAATTCATGATAATTTTATAGTTTTGTGTTTCGATGCAACCAATAATACACGACTGTTTTGTTAACAAACAACAAATATGCGATTATATTTGCAATATATGTAAACAGGTAATACGAACTTTTTTTGAGAAAAAAAACGATCCACCCACACTTATAATCAATGTTACTATCATTATTTTTTATTATTACTATAGAAAGAATAGATAAATAAATAGATAAGAGGAGCGGTACTTGTTCTATACCCAACTTTCTAGAACATAGCGATATTTTTCAATAGGATTACGTGGAAAAATATAAATAAATATTAAATCAGATCAATAATAAAAAATCAAATCGAATAAATAAATAAATAATTCCAAAGTATAAGCGCATTTGATAATTTTAAATAAATACGCATTCACACCCTCAATCAAGTCAGAAAACTGATAACATTAGATAAATAATTAGGGACGATTGTTCGTCACATATCATATAATCCAGACATTATTTTTGCTTGTATAATAGAAAGTAAAAACATAATTATTTCGGAATTTCAATACAAGAAGTGCAATAATTTAAACTTTAATTTAGACATTTCAAACACATTGAGACCGGTTGTTCTTCACAACTACAGCAACAATAACAGAAAATTACTGTTTGCAATTCGAAATGTCATTACTTGTTGTTAAAATAGAGACAATATAGTTAAATTTTATAAATGGTGAGATCTTTGATTGTTTAACATTAACTAAACACGAAATTTTGATACGCAAGGTCGTTAATTGTTATTCACATTAATACCATAATTCAAAATTAAAAGAACCACATATTTAAATATGTATTTCTATATAATTTACTTATTTTATAACAATGTTTTTTAATTAAAATTCATCTTATTCATAATTTAGAAAAAAGAATACCAAAGAAATAATATAATATAAAGCCGGCTGTTCGTCAGAACAACCAAAATAATATTTTAGTACAGTAGTGACACCTTTGTTTGTTTAACAATAACTAAATTTGGAATTACTTTCAATTCTCGACACGAGAGGTCTTTATTTGTTATTAAAAATCAATGATGCAATAATTATACTTTTTTAGTTTTCTTAAATTATAACCGACTTTTTTCATTATTAATGATAAAATTCGTTGAATATCATCTTATTGACTGATAAAACAACAAAAGAAGAAAAAAGGTGGTGCAATAATTTAAAATTTCATTAAGAAAAGACCAGTTGTTCGTCACGCACCCAACAACAATAAAGCGACATCTTTGAGTTTTAATACTAACTAAAAACTAGATTGATCTCAATTCTAAATCCGAGAGCTCTTATTTGTTAAAATCAATGAAGCAACAATTTAAAGTTACAACAATTATATGATTAAATTCGTTAAATGTCATCTTATTGACTGATAAAACAATAAAAAAGAAAAGGTGGTGCAAGAATTTAAAATTTAAATAATTTAGAAAAGACCAGTTGTTCGTCTCACCCTACAACAATAAAGCGACACCTTCGAGTCTCAAAAACTAACTAACTGTTGGATTATTTTCAATTCTTAACGCGAGAGGTCGTTATTTGTAGAAATCAATGGCGCAATAATTTAAAATTGCAATAATTATATATTAAAATATTTTCTACGTAGTTTATTTATACATACAACCGGTTTTTTTTTTTCAATATTATACAACATATTAAAATAATTGATTAAATTTCATCTTATTAGTAAGAAGAAGAAGAAGACGAAGAAAAAGGAAAAAAACTGTATTTAAATAGAGGCCGATTACGTATTTATCTCTTTCGCATTAAAGGTTACTAGGTGAGAAATGTTGTTAGCATTCTCTTTGCCATTTTCCGTATTATTTTTAAAAATTCATTTATTATTTAAATAATCATCATCAAAATTCGTGTTTCAATTAAAATAATAAAAAACTAACGCACAAAAATGGAGTAAAAATCGATTGTTTGCATGTTATGTAAGTTTTGATTATTTAGGTTAAACAACTATTATACTGATTCATGTCCGGTAATGGTTTCATCAATTTATCAAAAAAAAAAACGAGAAAAAAGGAAACATGAAGAAAAATTTATTAGAAAATCTAACAAAAGGTCGTTGGCATTTTGCGAAAACAATTGTTTGAAATCAATCAAAGTTTTCTAGTCGCGTATAGAAAAAAAAGGCTTTACAATTTACTACAGGATGTCCCATATAAAGTATTTGTAAAGATAATAGAAGAGGATATAAAATTTCAACTTACCGTTAATGATTTATTAAAACGTCGACTACCGGAACGTCTTAATGTACCACCACGTATATTTGAATCATCTAAAATCACTTCAATACCATCTTGACCGGAACGACGGCTCAATTCACTTAGTTCCGCCACTGGCTGGACCTTGAACAATACAGTAAATTATATATATATATATATATATATATATATATATATATATATATATATATAGTATATATATATATATATATATATATATATATATATAATGTAGAAGATCTGATAGAATTAGAATATTAAACTTCCGGATTTATTCGTTAACAAACAGATAAAAGAATATATAAATAATAGTGAAAGGGGGAGGTAAATTTTACGATAATTTCCGCTCATAAATTCTGTATACTTTACAATTTTAACGTACATATGTATTTATAATTGTAATCTATAATTAGATTTCCGTTTCTATATAATTCCATTCCTTTTCCTTTTTGTTATTTATTTATTTAATTTGAAATTTTGGTAAAGTTCAATGGAATTCTCATACAGAGTGTTCAATAGTCTTTCACCTCATAGTTGGCCATGCCCTTTATATACAGTGTCGTAATTTTGTTCATACTGCACTTCATTTGATATTTGTCAAATTAATGAACAAAGATACACCACATAAAAATAGCATTGCCAACTGCAATTTAAAATACAATACACACTGTACATGATGTTCAGCAGTTGGCTATACTGTTCGCACATAGAGTCGTAGATTAGTTCATCCTAAACTACGCTTAACATTCATTAATGAATTATTTGACATGGCTGAATTACGTAAGAGGGCTACGTAATGAAAATTCTGGGCTAAATTATACAAAATAGCGGTTATTAATACGTCCCTGTTCCATGAAGAAGACCAATGATTCATCGATTTCAGTCAACATAACAATTGTTAATTTAATTCTTAACGGTTTTTACGTATTGAAATGACATAAATACCAACAATTTAACGTTAATTTTACGTCATTTTGCCTCTATTAAAAACGTTGTTACTTTTCATTTATCGTAACTATAGAGTAGATTTTATTATTGAAAGATTCTATTTAAATCACTGATAACAGAGATAAATCTATGAATATTTACATTATCAAAAATAGATGTCTTTTTGTAGTTGAATTTAAGAAGTATATATCTACTCTAATTTTCGTAATTTTGTGAAACTGACATTTAAAAAAATTAAAATAGAGACAATGAAAATCCACAATAATTCGCCTCCATATGTTAAACACTTGTTTTTACATCTAATTATTATCAATTTCCGCTCATTAAATGTACAAGACTTTCATTTAAAACAAAACAAATATAAAATTAGTAGAGTACAATGAAAATCCACAATCATGAACCTCCTTGAGTCAGAAGCCTGTCAATCTATCTATTTATAATCAAATTTTAGACTTCAGGTTTCAAAAACTTTCCTTGATGTCTAGACAATATAAAATTAATACAAATAATTCAAATTACAATGAAAATACGCAACCACTCGCCTCCGTGACTACTTGCTCTTTTATCTATTAAACGCTAGGTGTTAGGTGTCAAAAATTTCGGTCAAAAACTAAACAAATTTAATATTAATATAAATAATGCACAGTATCAAGCTATAAACAGATAAACAATTAAAGAGGTGAACGACTAGAACATTTAAATTCGTATACAACCGATATTTATGTATAAATTTTCCACTTTGTAATAAGTAAATATAAATAAAACAAACAAAATTAATATTACAAGACTATCTTATTATTTTTCATTAACTCGCTTGAAATTTATGAGAAATTATCAAGCAGCTATGTTGTAAATATTCGTTCATTATCAATTTCACATGAAATGAGAAGAGAATAGCAAGCAAAAACTCCTACTTTTATCTGTCAACCAAAATAATTGTGACTTGTTATATGGGAAATAGTGCTAGAAATTCAGCCTCATTAAAATGAAGAGTACTACAAAAGTACTTGAAATTAAAAAAGAGAATCATAAGGTTGTAAAAGGGGATGAATTACAATTTTTTAACGTTACAAACTCAAGAGGAATCATAAAATTTACCTACTGATTATTAATTCATATCGTTCTGCTTATTTATTCACTTTCACTAATACTTGAGTCAAGTTGTTTATAGACAAAGCATATTTCTTTTAATCATATTTTGAATGCAAATTACAATTTTGAATATATTAAAAAAATTTAAAAGCACGTAACAAAAAATTCCAAAGGATCATCAATTCTTTCACATTGTACAAATTAGAGTTCAAATAGTAAAAGTTCCTTGCAAAATTCCAGAATAACACTCATTTGAAATTCAAATTACTCCTACTATTTATACTAAAATCAAGAATTTCTACATTGACAAATTAATGGAAAATCCATACAGTTTTAATAAACACGCAAATGTTTTTTTTAAAATAATCAACCAGTTTGAATTTTGGTAATGAGAGAGAAAAAATTAAACCAAAATATAAACTAAAAGTCCTAAAATTACACAAAATCCAGTCATAAATCTCAAAATCATTAGTAACTCTATATTTCAAATTTAAAAGTAGAAGAATCTTAAATAAACTCTCTTCAGATTGTATATACAGACTGTCTATAATCCAAAAAACATGCGCAAATCACATAAATGGTGGCGCTGTTGTCGTGCAGTATGTATTATAATAAACTTGCCTGTACTGTATAATTTTGTTAATTTTCAAAGGGATATTTTGATGACTACTTGATTTCGTTTTGAAATTAGAGCACATTGAACTAAACATTAATGATATCAAACAGAAGACGACCACACACACGTACATATACATATACATATATGACATATACAAGTATAAAAATCTAAATTTGTAAATATAACAGTGAATTTGTTTATTTTTTGAAAAAAAAAGTGGATAATTCCACTATTATTATCATCAACAAGACAAGCAATGGAGTGGAAAACAAAAGGCAATTAGTTTTATCAACAACCAGAACAAAAACTAACAGCTGCTAGTTGTTTTAATATAAAAATAACTGATATTTGTCGTATTTTTTAGGCTAAAGAACCCAAAAAAAATCAAAAAAAAATCTTTAATTCCGATTAATTGACAGTTGTTATCATCAAGACCAATATTGTTTCATTTTCTTCATTAATGAAATAAATTTCTATGTAGTACAGTGTACTAAATGAGAGTGCATCCGTTTATTTACAACAAACAACAAACAACAAGCAACAACATAACAAGAACAACAACAACAAAATGAGTCATATTATTAATTATTTTTGTCGTTTTTCATTTGTTTTAATAATATATAAATAGACACAGATGACTTGATTTGTAACAAATAAATTTTGTACTATATCGTTTTGGATCGTACTCTGTAACTGTTTATAAATAGCCTCTAACCATAGTCATAGTCATAGTGTCTTTTACAACAATTTATTGGTCTACAATTGTGATGATAGAAAATCTTCCAAACTTTAAATTTTTTTCTCAGAAATCTTTTAATGTAATCCCCTGAACACACAAAAATACTCTACCAGAAAATAAAATCAATAAATAGGGGTGCTAATTCGAAAAACTGATAACGTCATTCCTTCGAGTTGATACTTAAGAGGTATTGCCGTTTTGACTTAATCACAAATAAACAATTAAAAAATATGCTTAGCATTGATATTAATTCATTAATTAATTAAAAAATAGTTACCTGGCTGCGTTTTTCGAATTTTTAGAAATAAAAAAGTTAGCATTATGCCTTACTTTTCGCTCACAATGTATATAATATTTATAATTTTGAATGTAATTATAGTTGGCTAAAATAGTGGAAATAGTAAAATTTTTATTTACAATTACAGAATTCGAGCCAATATTCAAAATAGGGGGTCATAACAAAGAAACAAATGTGTTGATGACTTATACTACAAGACGATTACTCATACGATCAATAATTATAATTTCAGTCGGTTTTGTTTTTTTCAATAGTTAGACAATTAAATTTGCAACTCATTGCTTAAATTTAGAGTTTATTGCCAAATAATTTGACAGTTAAATTAGCCGACAATTAATGAACAAAATGATTTAAACTGTATGTTAATGAGAGATAGTTTTTTTTTCGCTTCTTCTTTCTATAGAAGACTTTTTACAGTTGTTTTTTGTATCATTAAACTAATTTGTTGATTAATTAGAGCATACAAACTGTGTGTTAATATGTGTGGATATATCACGTGTCTCACCTAATAATGTACCATATAAAAAAAGAGATTATTGTATTTACATGTATTGATTTATAACAATTTGTCATTGACATTTAGTGTATTTATTGTGAAAATTTTAGAAAGAAAAAAATACCGTTAAGAATTGAAGGTTGAAGATGACATTGAAATTGATATTTAGAGAATGATTACAGAAAATAAAGCATAAAAACCATTATGACTAATAGTCTAATGTCGTTCAAAAGACTTAAAGAGTTACATAACGAAAGCCTCATTGACAATTTTATTTAATTGCACAAAAAGGGCAAAAAAAGTGATGATAAATGTAAACAAAAAACTTTGCCATGGGGAGATGGGAGACCAAACAACTTTGTCATACAATCAAAAAACTATATCGTTGTTTTTATTATATCAAAATTATTTGAAATATGATGATGTATTATAGTTTTTTGTTATGTCAAAATTGTTTGACATACAATAATGTATTTTTCTGATGGCCTGACAAAGTTTTTTGAACTCCCATATCTCCGAGACAAAGTTTTTTGGACGTGTGATAACAAAAATTTGTTTACTGTAAATACTTGCCTATTATTAGCGTTGCTAACAATTTTTATATTACAAGAGGTCCTTCAAAATATCAAAAAGTTTCAAAATTGTGACAATGAAATAAGTCAGAAAAAATTACAGCTATTACTCTTTTGGATTGTTATTTTTGTACACGAATAAAGCACAAGCTACATCATAATAAATAATATAAAAATGCTCAGAAAATTTATGAATTTGCAAAAAATGTACATTATGACAAACGAAGATGCCACATAAAGGAAAATACTAGCATTTCACTGCTCAAAGTATAGAAAACAATTGTGATAGAAGTGTTTAGAAGACATAAAAAAGTTACAAAGTTGTGACATTAAAATAAATCTATAGACAGTTACAAATTCTATGCTTTTGCATTATTGTTATTTTTGTGGAATTGTACAAATAAAACATAAATAACGTGATTACAAATAATGTAAAAATGCTTAATACACATAAAGAAAAATACTAACCCCTCGTACAAGTTAGATAGCAAGCCTTAAAAAATTGTGTCACTGAAATAACACAGCAGATACCTAGAAATAATAATTCTCCTTTGTATTTTTATGGAATTATACTAACAAAAATTGAAAATTTTGAAAAGCTACACAAAATGACACATGAAAATATCAATTTTGTGGAATTACACAAACAATTCATAAGCAACGTAGAGACAAATCATGTAAAAATGCTTGGACTTTTAAAAATTACAAAAAGCTTGCATTATAACAAAAAGATTACATGTAAAGAAAATTATTAGTCTCTCGTGACCATTCCGTCCAATCTTTTTACATTAAATAAAGTATAAAAACATAATTGGTGTGCTTGAAGGTTCAAAAAGTTACAAAATTGTAACACTGAAATAAAACTAGGAGAAGTTGCGAATACTGGCATTTTGCATTACTGTCATTTTTGTCATAAAGCAGGTTATAAAAATGTTACATTAAATTGTAACAAAATAAAATATTACTTTCTCATTCGTATTATGGATAATTTATCGAATTAAGCAAGAACGATAGATTTTTTCAATTTGAAGTTATTTTAACCACCTGCTTCAGTAGAAAAGACTAAACATCTGTCTTTGAGACAATAAAAAAATAACAAAGCTTAACAAAAATTTGACCAAATATAAAAAACATTCAAAAAGTAGAAAAAGATAACTTCATTATTTAATTTTTCGATAACTAAGTAGCACTTACAACTATTCTTCAACACTCAATAAAAAGTTGCATTCAAGACTTAAAAAATACTACCCCAATTTGACTTAAATTGGTGTAAACCACCAAAATGAGCAATTTTGCGCCTCTAATGTGGCATACAGTATATAAAATTTATATTATTCTTTAAAACTGTAATAGTTGATTAAATTATAAAGAAGAAACTGACAAATTGTAATTAGAGCATATCTTACAGGAATTTGCAAGACTGTTTTTATAACAAACAATCAACAATACAATTAAGAATGAAAAGCAAAAAATGTTTAATTGTTTCAATTATTGATTGACTGATTTTTAAACGAAAAACAAGAACACAATAATATTAAATACTATTAACGCTATAAAATCCGTATAACGGTGATTTAAACAAAAACAAAACGATGACTAAATTAACAATTGACAAAGAATAACAGTAATAAGACGAGTAACGAAAAAAGTTATAATTTCCTATCCTAAAAATCGATATTTTTTTCGATTATTTCCACTTAAAAACAGTACCAATAATAAAAATTAAACTCTACAGTTAAAAATGCATCGATTATAAGAGACTTTATAAAATAACTTAATCTATAAATCATTGTTAAGTGTTTTTTGCGTTGAAATTTTAAATTAATTCGCCCATTGTTTTATATCTTATTGTTTCATTTAAAAAATAATAAGAATAATAATAAAGAAAACTATATTGTATTGTATTTAAAAAGAAAATTTCCTCCATTTACTTTCTCTTATCGTTAAAACTGTACTTAACGCATACAATTTTTCTCAAATTCCAATTTTTTTCCACTTGTTAAGTTGTTGATAAAACTAACAATAAGTAATAATTGTAGTATATACAAGCTAGAACGTATAGAAATTATAGGGAAAGTTTTAAACTAAATTACAAAAAGGCCACTTATCAATCTATGTCTTACTTAAATGTATTTATGCATTTACAAAACCATATTTGGTAAAATTTAACGTTAAGGGTATATTTAAATAGGAATCATAATAAATAACAAAGCAGATAAAAAGGAGTGAATTAATGATGACATTATTGCACGCTCTTTGAAATTTATATCTCTATCAAATATTTTAAATTATAGACATACATATGGTTTACCACAAATAGATCTTAATGGAATAAAGGTTAAAATTGATCCAAAAATAGGATAACCTACAAATTGACTTCTACTATAGATAGAAATCTAAATTGTATCCCAAAAAGGGATTCTATAACGGTAAATCAAATTTTTGTTCTATATGAAAATTCAAACCATTTTTTGTTTTTATAACCTACTTGAAACAGAGAAAAATCAATTTTTTTAACAGGGTCCCTTAATTGAGCCTTTTGCTAGACCTTGAACTTGAAGTAATCAAATTATAATTTTTTAATCGAGTTTTCTTAGCAACTATTTACAAATACCTTAATCTACTTAGATGTTAACAAATAAATATAAAAAATATCGGGCCTTAATTTTGGCAAAAATTAGAAAATATTTGGCAAAAAATCGAATTAATGATATCTACTGAACAATTTTCTTGAATAATGAGTTTTATCGGAAATTAAGCCGAATCTTTGGATATACTTTAAGCACGATACAAGAAGAAGAACTAATACTGAGGTCTAAATAAAGTTCAAAATTTGGGGATTTTAAAGCTCCAAACAAATACTACATTATGATGAGCAAATTTTTGGACATACTCCAAACCGAAACATATTAAAAATCTCAATACTGAGGTCTATACTTCATAATTAGGACAAAAATACCAAAACTTGGCAATTATTAGACGCCCAAATAAGAGAATATGAAGCTACTGAGGTCTAAATTTAGAATAAAGACAAAAAGTATGAAGTACTGAGGTCTACACCTACATATTACAAGGATACGAATTGAAAATTTGAGGATTTCTAAAATCCAAATACTTAAATAGACTTTAAACTTTATATTTCATATTTGGGAATTCGATATAATTTACAATGAAACTAGTGAGGTCTATCTTTAAAGTAAGGCACAAATCGTAAAAGCTAAGAATTAAAAAAAAATCTAACGTATTGAGATCTATAACTTTCATATGAACACAAATACCAAAATTTGAAAATTCAAAAATTCTAGAAAAAAATTTATAAAACTTTATTTTTAAGAGGTCAATACAATTTACAATGAAGCCACTGAGATCTAAATTAACAATAAAGACATAAATCCTAGAATCTTTGTATTTGTATATCAAAAACTGTGATGGACTATGATCTGTTCCTATCAAAAAGGCACAAATACCAATTGAAGATATTATACACCCAAACAAGTAGAATTTTAAAAAGAAAACTTTTTTCAAGCAGACCAGTATGATTTAAAATGAAGATATTGTCTACTTTTAAAATAAAAATACAAATCCTAAAAGATATGAGGTACTGAGGTCTATAACTACATATTACAAAGACACAGATGCCGAAGTTTAAGAATTTTAAACATCCCAAAAACAAACTAAATTTTTAGACAGCCTTATATAATTTACAGCTTCTTGAAAATAAAGGCACAAATCCTTAAATCGTAATATATGAGGATATTAAAAATATGAGGCATTTATGTTTGTACCTACTATAAGGATCCAAATGATAAAATTTGAAGATTTTAAAGATCCAAACAAAGAGAATTTCAACACAATTTATAATAAAACTACTGAGGTCTATCTTTAAAATAAATATGCCAGTCCTAAAATATGGAGATTATGAAAAATATGGCAAACTGATGTCTTTAAACGTGCTTCAAACAGAAGCATAGCAAAAAGAACTCAATACTGAGGGTCTATGCTTGTTATTGAGACAAAAATGGCAAAATTTGAAGATTTTAAGCATCTAACCAAGATCTTTAGCTTCATAAAACTCGATTTTTACAACATCAATACAATTAACAATGAAATAAAAACATGAACAAACAACATTTTTAGAGTCAAAAGTTTATATAAATTCAAATAATAATAGAAAATTTCTACTCACTTTTAACGTAACACTATCCCCTGATGCTTTAATCATATCAATAATCTCCTCTCTTGATTTATCTTCAACTGGTATACCATTAACTTCTAATAATTTATCACCAGGTAATAAACCAGTTTCATTATTATGTTGTATAATTGTACCAGGTTCAGCAAATATTACAGCTTTCATTGTTATATGATTATTTAATATTGTTGTTGATGATATTGTTGATGATGATGATAATGATGTTGATGAAGATTGAGATAATAATGATGAATTATCACATATACCACTATTGTTACTATTAATATTATTATTATTTATATTATTATAACTATTAACACTATTATTATTATTATTTATAATTTTATCACAAACACGTTCTAATACCATTGCACGACGTAATGAAAACCCAAAATCATTACGTGGTGGTTTTTGACGTTGTATCGTTAGAATTCTTGGTTTTGGTAAAATTAATGGTGCTATTGGTGGTAATGGTAAGTCTAAATTCTCATCGAAAGTTGATGTACGTGACCATCTAAATTTGAAAAAAAAAATGAAACTAACTTTTTTTTTAATTATCTTGGGATATTTTTACCTGTGAAATCCCTGAGACTCACCAACTGGACTAAGTGAAAATGGTGGTGTTGCAAATGATGAATTCGTTGTATCTGTTAAACTATCAGCACTAGGTGATGTTGATGTTATTACTAATAATTCATTACCCAAATTCTTATTATCAATTAAATTATTAATAATATTACCATTTGTTTGTGGTAAATTTTGATAAGTTATCAATTCATTTTGTATTGTATTCCTAATTAAATTATTGTGTTGATCATTATGATCATGACTATTATCTTGATGTTGGATAACATTAACTCTTGGTGTTTTCAATATACCACGTTTCGGTGGTTTTGGTGGTAATGGTGGTAATTGTTTACCATTTTGTTGTTGTTGTTGTGGTGGTAATAATTGAGGATTATTAAATGAATTCAAACTAGTTTCAGAACTATCAGATTGTGTATAACCACCACCACTACCACAACTACCACCATTACCAATTGAATCGAAATTATTTAAATTCGTTAATGGTGATCCGGGTAATGGTGGTGATGATGACGTTGATGATAATGATGGTGGTGGTGGTGGTGGATTTAAATTTAATAATGGTGAATCAACAGCATGTTCTAAACTTGCTAAAAAATCAGCAGTATAATCGGCTGTTATACCAGATGGTAGTTTTTCTTTTTCTTTTCTACGACCACGAATCTTTAACGAACGACGTACCTATGAAAATAAAATTGATTATTAATAAATCAAACATAATCCAATCATTGTTTATTCTATTTGTTATAATTAAATATTAATTATGAACAACTATAAACATCTATAATTTTATATCAACATATAATAGAGGCATTAATTATAAATCGTAAAGTTTAATGTCCTCTCATTAGTCGACCTTTATAACTTATTTGTGATCTCTTGGATTATTCTTTTGTTTATTTCCAACTGTTACAGTAAGGCTCGTTAAAACTGTTAAAATTGTTAAAAATAAGGCTCGTTCCTCCTCTCGTTTCTAAAATTATTAATTAGATGCGCAAATATCTGCGCAGTATTATAAAAAACAAAGAATCTTCTAATTTACTATCAAAATCTATACAATTTACACAAAATTGGCTAAATTTCAGACAAAAAAATTTTTTTTAATGGTTGAAAAATTCGAACAAAACGTTAAAGTTTTCTCTGTATAGCTCTAAATTTGATAGATTTTTTTTTTGAAACGAAACTCGTCTTTAAATGCACTTTGAAATGATCTTTCCAATGATCTTTAAATCATTTTAATCAAGTGGAAAACAAATAGGAAATCGCTGATCAAACTTTGAATAGAAAAGAACTCGTACAAGTACTTACAAGTAAACCTTACGAAGTCGAAACTCCCGATTTTGATAATTTTTGGTATATAAGTACTTCATTATATTCTAAGGGATGCGTGTTTTGTCATTCGTGCCCATACGCAAGTTTAAGGGAGAAAATGGGGGCTGAAGTTACCCCTGCAAAATCAGTTTTTTGGCAATATCTCTTGAACGGTTCAATATTTTTTGATAATTCAAAAACTGAAAGATGGACATTTGTGGGGGCTACAACATGGTAGAAACCAATTGTCAATATCTTGTTGGGGGTGGAAATGACAGGCACTTATGTGCCGTTTTTTACGGTTTTTTGCAATTTTACACCCCATGGTAAAACATACCAATACGAAATTTTTTATAGTAGTAGAAAATTACAAAATAAAAGTTACCTGTTGGAGGATTTTTCATTATTTTTAATTGTTACCCCACAAATAATTCTTAAGTGTTGTAACTTTAGGGGTGAATTTTGGCTATGTATATTATTTTTTGAAATCAAATCTATGTGGGTTTTGAAGGCATTTGAACAACCTCTCAAATGATATATGGAAGACTACTACAAACTACCCCTTAATAAATTATGCTAATATAAATTTATGAAAAAATATTTTATTACTATTAGTGATTCTACTAATAGTAATTATTTTATTTTATTTATCTTATCAATATAATTATCATATTTTTTATTTTAATTACTATTTTTACGAATTGCAACCCCTTCTGAATTATGATATATAATGGCAACAAAATTTAGTAAATGACGAAAGAACGATTTGAAGAGTGTTTTACCAATGTGTTCATCTCAAACACCAACACAAAATCTGTTTGGGCAGAAAACAGAAGGCTTGAATGAAATAGTCCCAGTATCCAGATGTGTCGAAATTATATATGAATCTACCAAAGGGGTCTACTAGACTTATTCAACCTCTAGACGTTTATGGCTTTCTCCAATGGAAGAAATTTGTTAGACAGTTCTCGAACATTGTATTGTTGTCACGATATAATTGTAATATTCACTTAAGGGATAACATAATTAAAGTACAATCATTAGTCCATAATCAGTTTACTTCCCCTAAACATACAGAATTATTCAAATATGCGTGGTACCTGAGTGAATTTCTAAATGGAAGACCAGATTTTTCTACAGATTTTTCATTCAATGCTTATTATACAAGCCGTACATGTGACGTTTGTGAATATAAGTTGCGGATGGTGCAAGCAAAACTTTTACATTGAACATTTCTTCCAAATCTATCATTACTGTAACAGCTACTGACCATAAGCAAGTTGTTACGTATATGGAAATATATAAAATGTAGGGAATTTCTAGAATAATTGTAAATAAAATAGTGGAATATTTTTCGATAAATTTATATTATCATAATTCAGAAGGGGTTGCAATTGGTAAAAATAGTAATTAAAATAAAAAATTGGATCATTATATAAATAATACAAACAAAATAAAATAATTACGATGAGTAGAATCACTAATAGTAATAAAATATTTGTTCATAAAGTCATATTAGCATAATTCATTAAGGGGTAGTTTGGGGTAGTCATTCATATACCATTTGAAAGGTTGTTCAAATGCCTTCAAAACCCACATAGATTTGATTTCAAAAAATAATATACATAGCCAAAATTCACCCCTAAAGTTACAACACTTAAGAATTATTTATGGGGTAACAATTAAAAATAATGAAAAACCCTCGAACAGGTAACTTTTATTTTGTGATTTTCTACTATTATAAAAAATTTCGTATTAATATGTTTTACCATGGGGTGTAAAATTGCAAAAAATCGTAAAAAACGACACATAAGTGCCTGTCATTTCCACCCCCAACAAATAATTGACAATTGGTTTCTACGACGTTATAAGCCTCACAAATGTCTATCTTTCAGTTTTGGAATCATCAAAAAATATTGAACCGTTCAAGAGATATTGCCAAAAAACTGATTTTGCAGGGGTAACTTCAGCCCCTATTTTCTCCCTTAAACTTGCGTATGGGCACGAATGACAAAACACGCATCCCTTAGAATATAATGAAGTATTTATATACCAAAAATTATCAAAATCGGGAGTTTCGACTTCGTAAGGTTTACTTGTTAGTATGGTTACAAATTGGCAAAAAGATTTTGAAAATTAGCTGATATCAGTTTGTTTGTCAATAAAAATATAAATATCCCCATTTTTATTACATCTACTTAATAAGAAATCATTTAATTATCAATAATCACATAACTATCAAATAATTAAAATTTTTCGTTGATTACGATTTCACTTTATATCCAAAATAATAACGAGAAAGTCCTATTATTACAGGAAGTGAATAATTACCGTTATTTTTATGTAAAATTTGAAAAAAAAATTAATACAGTTTTCTATAAAAATACTCATTTAAAAGTGTTAATCAGTAAACTACAATCAAATTTAATAGGAACACTCTGTAGATAACTACTGATATGAATAAAGATAAATCGACTTTCTATATTGTACCGGTTATCAAATATGTGACAATTAATAGTGAAATTACACGTAAAAACTTTTATCTTCTACAATTTATTAGTCTCTCTATCTCTGTCTTTCTTATTCTACTATAAAAATAGTATATAGTATATTTATATATACCATAATTTTTGTTTCGGAAAATAACTGAATAACAAAAAATATGGCCTTCTTGATAAATAATCTATATATATAAAAATGAATGTTTGTTTGTTTGTTTGTTTGTTTGTATGTCCCTTATGCATTCCTAAACCACTCATCCGATTGCGATGAAACTTTGGCAAGTTGCTCTATGGACTCACGCAAGGTTTTAGAATTAACATAACCATTTTAAAACCTATATATAAATTATAATTCATGAAAATATACATAGGTGTTTAAAGGGATTATTTGCTAAAAATGGTATTTACTTATTTATACTTATATTACCATGACAACGGCACTACATTATATTTGATTGATATTTTAGCAAGAATGAATAGTTTCCGAGCGCTCCGCTACTACCTTCGCGGTGGCGCTGTCAACAAATCCTTAGTAATGCCACGCCTACCTGCGAACTCTGTACCTAAAGATTCAGAATTCCGAATGTAAATGATCCTACAACATTGGTTTTCAACACAATTGTTCCTGATTATTGGTACTGGTATCCACCATCCTGTTTTTTCCTGATTAATATTGGTATTGGTATTCATTTTTATATACAGAGTGAGCAAAGTGGTTGGCCTATTAGACGTTTCAGGAGTTCTATTTAATGGAAGTTTCTGAAATTTGGTATGCACCCGTTTTTCTACCTGATCTACATCTGGAAAATATTTTCGTTGTTCTATCAACCCCTGGAGTACGGGGTAGTGCACCCTACTTTCTTATTTTAAATGGAATGGTATATTTTTTATTGCATATTTAGATTCTATGTTGAAATTAAAGGGGACTTTGATAACATGACATATGGTCTAGCGTTAATAGTTTTTCAGGAATTTCGACTTTTTCAGAAAATTTTGATTTTGTAGTGCTTTATTAAAAAAATCATATCTCGGAAAATATTGTTGCTAGAAAATCTAAATTTGGAAATCGAATAGTTCAAACTATATACTTTACGCTAAATTTTATAGAATTAAATAATCTTTCAGCGTTTAGCTGAAATCAGTTTTTCTTTCAGCCAATTTTCAAAGCCCAATAACTTTCTTATTTTAAATGGAATGGTATATTTTTCTTTCCCCGATTAGACGTTTTTCCATTTAAAATAAGGGGTTGATAGAACAACGAAAATATTTTCCAGATGTAACTCAGATGGAAAAACGGGTGCATCCCAAATTTCAGAAACTTTCATCAATTAGAACTTCTTATATTTCTAATAGGCCAGCCACTTGGCTCACTCTGTATATAGATGTATCAAATGAACAAACAAGGAATATTGTGTATACAAAAGCACTTCAATAAACAGAATTAATTAACTAGCATTGCAACGCATGCCGGGTAATAGCTAGTCAATATATAAAACTTTCCAATGTAATTAAGATTTGTAACAAGTGCATTTGAAATAGTAAAATTATATAAATAATTTCCTAAGATTCAAAATATCCAATTTTCAGATTAATTTCAAGAGAGAATTGCAGAAATTCAATCAACAAATTATAATTAAAGGTTAATTAATTATAATCTAATTTAAATCATGTGTCATTAAAACTGTAAATATTTATCGATATAAAGAAGAAAAGCCAGAAATTATATTCTACAAAAAGGCTATGAAATTATTTTAGAAACTAGATTCGTATTATAGAATTAGACTTCTAGTTGGTCCTTCCTGATATTGTTTTACTAAGGAAGTGTCAATTTTTATAGTTTTTAAGATTACTTAAGAACGGAAGAAACAACAACTGCAGTTAAAAGACCAGAACCATTTTTTAAGCTAAGACTCTTAGGTGGACCTTTTAGGTATTTTTGCAAAAACAGTAAAAGCTCTGAAAGCCTCAATTTATAAATCTGAATATGTGGTAAATCTTTGTAACCATTTGCAAGAGACTTCAAGTTTTCACAGTTTTTAGCATAAATCAATGATTGAACTGTCTGTTATGCTAGCTTAGACATTTAGTTAGCCCTTTTCGATATTTTTGTGCTAAACAATCGAACCACTGAAGATCTAAAAGTATAAATCTGAAAAAGTTGCTAATTATTGAAATCATTTGCAAGGGACTATATATTTTAATGAATTTCAGAATTGCTTATAATCAAACCCATTTTTTGGACTAGTAAAGATTTTTAATTCGCTTTTTTAGTTATTTTTTCTAATCAGAGAGCTCTGTAGTTCTAAATTTATGAATCTGATAATATTCTTAGTATCTGGAGCCGTTTACAAAAAAATCCAAAATTTCACTACTATTAGAATAGATTAAGAAGAAAGAAGAGCTCCAGTTATTGGGAGTAGCTAAAAGTTTTAGTTGATCCTATTTGATGAAAGAGTCTAAATTTACGTATTTACAAATGCAAGACTCTGTAGTCTGGAAGAGACTACAAATTCTTATAATTTTCAGGAAAGCTCTAAAACAGAAAAAGCAGCTGTTCCAATTAAAGGGCCAAAATCATTTCTGAGCTGGTTAAGACTTTTAGTAGACCCTTATAGGGATTTATACAAACTAATACGAGCTATGAAAATACATAAATATGAAAGTGTATCAAGTTCCTGAAATCATTAGTAAGAGATTATAAATTTTTATGGTTGTCAAAATAGCTCCAGAACAGAAATATCAGTTCCACCAAAAACCATTTTGAGTGTATATAACACTTTTAGATGATCTTTTTGATATTTCTTTACAAAATAATGAGAACTCTAAAGATTTAAAATCATGAATCTAAAAATGTAAGTCTCTGAAGCCATTTGCAAAAGGTTTCAAATTGTCACTATTTTCAACAGAAGTAATAACGGATCCAATTATAAGACTAACATTTTTTTGCTTCCATTAAGAGCTAATAATGACACTTTTTATCTATTTCAACATTGATTGAAAGCCAAGAAGTACGGAAATCTCAATATTGATTGAAAAACCAAAAAAAGTTCGTCAAATTTTAAATTTCGTTAAAAATACAAAAATTGGTTTCAAAATTTTTAAGAGCTAAAAACTGCGGCACAATAATAAAAATAAAATTATATCAATCCCTAAGATTACTGCTCTAATTTCAGAAAACAAGCATTCTAGATAGAATTTACGAATACAATAAATGAAATTGTTAGGCTGAACTAATAACGTCAAAAATACCACTAATTGGCCTATTTTAGTCCTCTTTTTATTAATCATTTAACACCTTTGGAAACTGTATCTGTGACCCACTATGCCAAATAGTTATTGACAACAAAACCACAAATAAAAAATACAAAATCTCAATTTTTTTGCTTTTGTAAAGCAATCTTGAGGAAGTATAATATCTATATCATCAATAACAGATGTTTAATTGTTTGTTCTACTTTATAATAAATATTATTTATTGATGACTATTACACATTAGATTTACTCGATCGTTTCTTATCAAAGGACTATCTTAAATTGTCTACTCGTATGTTAGTTGCTATCGTAAAAATTTCAAATCCATATCTAAAGATTAGGTATTCTGAAATTATAAACAATTTATAATTGGAGATGTTCATGTTATAAAATACAACATTTCTAATTAGATTAACATTTATATGGGTGCTAATTGTTCAGTTTTAGTTTACAATCGAATATCGATCGAATTAGAAAATTTGCAAAATTAAAACAGTTCAAAAACAAATAAAGAATCATGAAGGTTGTAAATTATTCTGATGGAAATGATGTATTCAGTTGAATTTGCCTCAACTGTATATTCTAAAGAAATTTTACCTCATCTAAACGTAAAAGTTCCTCAGCTGACATACTAGCACGTTCACGTTTTTGTTTCTCTTTCCTGTCTTTCTTATCACGTTTCCTTTTCTCTTTATCATCTTTATCAGATGTTGTTGATGATGATGATGTAACAGCACCAGTACCGGCTTTCTTTATAAAATTGAACATAGCGTTTATCTGGAACAAAACAAAAATAAAATGTTAGCATTCTAATTAGAATTTTACATCTTCAAAATAATTTCACATCGAATTAAACAAAAAAATAATGATTATAATGATGATAATGATGATAGTTGAAGAATATTTTTGCTCAATCTTTTGATGGAATTTAAATTGCTACAGTTTTGTGGCTTAATAATAGAAGAGAGATTTGATATAAATCAGATCTCGTGTATTCTTTGGCTTTTAACCAAACCAAAAAAAAAAAATTATTAGAAAAAAATTTAGGACAAGAAATTATTGAAATAGAAGTATCAATTTGAGAATTTATTATAAAAGAAATTTATGTTTATTCTTACATAATTTTAAACTTTTACAACTGAAAATTAATTAAATTCCCATGTAAAATTATTGAACTTTCTTGTTATTTCATCAATAAAAACTAAAGTACAATAAAAATAAAAATACAAACAACACACAGTAGGTGGGATGAATAGTCTGTGTATTGATTTATGATTAAGACACACCTAACAGTACAATTCACTTTTAAGGGAGATATTATAGTCGATCTATTTCATTTCGATCAACCTACTATCAATATTTAAACTAAAATTGGCTCCTATTCTGTAACCTTTTAAAAACAGTCTCTAACTACATTTTATTGAAATGACAGTTATAGCCAATAATGTCATACTTGCGCTGTAATCTGAGTAATGCAACTATAATAAATTATGTCTTACTGGAATATAGCTATGTATATACCTATTTAAGAAGATTAAAGAATACGGGCTTATTTGTTGTAATTATTAGAAGGAAGAATTTCTTTTTTTTGGCTTTTAATCTCTAATAGTAACAAAAAAGCAGAGAAAGTAACGGTATTCATTGATCTATTGTTAAATAGAAAGAAATTAACAGCATTATTCAATAGGAATGGAAAAATTTAATTAAAAACGACTTTTTAAAGGAAATAAAACACTATTAGGATTTCTAAAATTTCTATAGTCGAGAGACTTATATGTTCTTCTTTTGTAAATTAGAGTATATTCACTTTTATCTAGAACTGTATTTTTATCAATTTATTTTATTTCACAAAAAATAATCACCAATTTTATTTTTAAAGTGTTCCTAAGGAAGTTTCTAAATTTGATTTTGCAGAGATCTTCTTTGGGGAATACAAGGAACTTTGAAACATTTGACATTTTCTATAAATGGAATTATCCATAACAAAGTCTTAAATTATGGCAAAATTTTACTTCTTGTATTAGACTTAAACCTGTTAAAATTCATATAATTAGAAAACTCTATAAGGAAGACGTAAAATGTTTCTAACAATATTTCAAAGGCTTATTTTACAGAGATTTTCAGGAAAATACATAAAACTTCGAAACATGTGACATCTCCTATAGATAAAGTTATTATCCATAATTAAGTCGAAAATAATAGCAAATTTTATTCTCTGTTATAATGGCTATAATTAGAAGCAGCCCTTTAAGAGGGCGTAAAATGTTTATAAAAAAATTTCAAAATTTGATTTTACAAAGATCTTCTTTGAAAAAGACACAAAACTTCGACACATTTAATATCTTCTATAGACTCAGTTGTCCATAACAAATGCAAAAATAATGGTAAATTTTACTTCTTATAAGAATTACAAAGCCTATAAAATGAATACTATTAGAAAAACTCTTCTGCGAGGCACAAAATGTTCCTAAGAAGTTTCAAAATCTGATTTTACAGAACTCTTCTGTGAAGTATACGCAAAACTTTGGAACATTTGACATATTACAGCATGATTCTCATTACTAGGCACACGAGAAAAATAATGTTTCCACCCTCTCAAAGAGATAGTGGATGTATTAAAAAAAAGTTAGAGAAAGATAAGATACAAATTAGGTAGGCAAAAATTGAAAATTTGACCCACCCTTAGCCGCTTGTTCAAACAAACCACTCTGTTTTATAGGAAAAAATTTGACCAGACTTGCTATCTTTGCCACACTCATGTGGCACAGTGATTTAGATAGAGACGAAGCGCTATCGTTAAAATCCGGTTATTTGTATTTCTATTTGATCTTTATCTAAATTAATGTGCCACATGAGTACGGCAAAGACAGCAAGTCCCCAAAAATTTGTAAAACTCGAACCAGGTCAAATTTTTTTCTTTGAAAGTAAGTAGTTTGTTTGGACAAGGGTGTTCGAAGTTCACTTTTTGCCCATCTACTTTGTATCTACCTCTATCTAGCTTATTTTTTATACATCTACTATTTCTCTGAGGGAGTGTCAGGAATCTATTTCAAATAAACCTAGCAATGAGAATCGAACTGTATATTAAGCTAACCTTCACAAAAAACTTAAAATGATGGCACATATGTATAACAAATTTAAACCTATTGGATTCATTATAAGCCCTGAATTTAAGTCTGGAAGTTAGTAGGTACGTGAAACATACAGTAAAATTACTTACGCTTTCAAAATGTTTCGCACAAGAGGATTAAATTTTATCGATCCAAAAGTACAAATTAAAACTATTTGACTAAGGTTAAGGAAGACATAGAAAAAAAGTCAAAAAACAACATTGATCATGACAAAGCAATCGATTATTTTAATACTAAAAGCTCACTTAAATAATCCCAAATTAATCGACCTTGTCATCTACTTTTCAAGATCAATAAAGCAAACTAAATATAAGAAGACTGCCAATATAAGAAGGATGCCAATTTATGAGAATCTCAACAATACTAAGAGAGACACTAAAAAAGGGTTGTACTGGAGGATCTACTGAAGATAACTACTGAGAAATTTTAAACTATTGCTGTTGGAATTTGAAGAATAAAAAGAGTGAAATTTTCTTCATTATGTATTCATTAGTAGTAAACAAGAAATTCAAGCTATAATAAAACCCTAGAAGAAAGCAAGCTAACCCATGATAGCTTTGAAACATATGCAAAAAGTCTTGAAGGTGTACGAAAAATGCCCATGTTTAATGAACGATTTCTCACTTGTTTCCCAAACGATTGAGATGATTAGAACGGAATTAGAAGGAACCTTTTCAGGTGCATCTAATAAATTTTTTGTGAGGGAGGGGAGAGAAAATTCGAGCGAAATTCTGAATTGAAGGAAGAAATCTCAGAACATGTTACTTTTTCGAATTTTTTATATTTTTTATATTTTTAAGACGTTAAAATATCGTACAATTTAGTGAAGAATAAAAAAAAAAAAAGGAATACAAAATACAAGACCTCGGTACAAGAATAAGTAGTCCACAATAGGTGTGATAAAAAAGCCTTTAGAACTCACACTTGTTCTTTTCGATTCGGCGTGCAAAAATGCCGTTCTGTCAATGATTTCTCACTTGTCCTCCATCTGATTTAAACGGTTAGTGAGAGCATTTTAAAATCGACCTGCTAGGGTGTTTTATTTTGGAAAATTCGTATACAAAAGTAAAGCTTCGTTATAAAAGGAAATCTTAATGCATGGTTTCCTATTTCTTACAATTTTTCAAAATCAACCAAAAAGCGTAGAATTTTTTCCAAATTTTAGAACAATTTTCAACTTGGAGACTTGAACCAATCCTTATATGAAAGATAATAAAAGACGAATGTAGAAAACGTTCAGCAAACAGTTAAATTTAGGAAATTCAAAGAAAACTCACTATTCCCACCTCAAATTTGAAAAGTTTTATAGATAACTTTATCTACTTTCTGGATTAAATTGCTATTTTGAGAAAAAATTGAAAAATAAGCGATGTTAGGCAAATCACGAAGAAGAATATATATAAAAAAATGGGCTCTAAGATTTTTTTTTATAACTCAAAATTGCATATGAATTTTTCAATATAAAAAAACTTCTCAAATACGCCTTGAAATCCTCTTTCTAATACTATTCTAATCATTTTATACTATTGAAAAATGAAGGAGAAATCGTGGATCGAACTTTGGAAGTTTTCTCACACTGAACCAAAAGGAACTAGTAAGATCTAGTAAGCCACAGTTGAAAGATCTTAAAAAGCAAAGAATAAGCTTATATATAAAGCACAACTTAAACCTTCTTAAATTCTAAGCTTAATCTAAAGTAACGCAAGTCAAGCTAACCAAATCCAAATAGATGAAGGGTACATAATAAGCCTAATTTAAAATAATGCAAGTCAAGCTGAGCACATCCAAATAGATGAAATATACCCTAGAAACGGAAGAGTAAGGAAAATTTTTAATGGTTTTCTATGTAAAGAAAAATTCAGGATCACTTCAAATACACGATAATTCTTGAAGGTTGAAGGAGATTAAAAAAAAAAATGAAATTTCAAGGTAAGTATCCTTCATAAAAATAACTTCAAATACTTATTGTTAGAGGCCGAACACTTTCAAGACAAGTATAAGAAAACAACCCTTAAAAACCCCTTTAGAAGAGAAATATACACGAAAAAAAAATCCAATTTCCCACCCTATCTTATCAGGATAGAAAACGTTATTGATAACATTAGAAAATTTAAAGATTTTCATTTTTTATCACTATTATCAAACACATTCATTTATAAGTACAAGAAATTTCCCCCGTATCAGTATTGATAAGACTTAGGGATTTTCGTTTTTCTTCACCACTATTACCACTTCCTTATTCACCACAATTAAACCGGAACTGTACGATTTAAAACAAAAAAAGACCGGAAATTAGAACAAACAACAATTCTATACATCTAACTGTCTCTCTCTAAATAGAGATAAAATTCGAATAGAATGCCATGAAATTTCAATTGTTCATAACAAAAAATTTTCTATAATAGAATAATAACAAAAAAAATCACTTTCTAATTAGATAGAGATGTATGCTATTACTATAGGATAGAAAGAGATAGAAATATAATAAAACTAGATCAACTATAATCTTGTTTAGATGTCGGAAATCAGCTGAGGACAAGGTCAAATTCTACTCTTGCAGTATTCCAAACAAATGACACACCTCCTAATTTATAATTAATTCAAATTAATTAATTTGATAAGATAAACTGATAAAGAATTGGAATTGAGGTTAGGGTGGTTACTGTCAAAATGGGGTGAGGCTATACAGACAAATGAACAACAACCACAACCAACTAGATCTGGATGTTTTCCAACTAAAAATCAATAAATTTATAGAATTTTTATAGTTTTTCTAATCACATTAGGTGATTTTTTTTTAAATTTAATCAAAATAAACACAAATATTTACCTTTTTGTTGTGATTTTCCAAAAGACAATTCGTCAAAAATTTTCTAACCTACAATTTTCAATATAAATTAGACGCCATTACAAAAACACCACTATCAAAACAGCACATTTTCGTATTGATTATCACTTTGAAAAACAATTGCAATTATCACTAATATTGACGGATTCTTATCAGTTTAATACCGGAAAAAATTTCTGACAGATCGGTGGAACAAAACACAAACACAGACAACAAACATCGAACGTCAACTATTTTTCACATCGCCTGCTCTATTCAACACATAAATGTTTTTTGAATAGAGGTTGGTGTATTGATATTCCTGTATACTCTATCTTTATTTAATTCATTGCATTTCTCATATAGGTTAGACAAAGATAAACTAAGATGAATAACGTAAAGTTACCGTTATGTAATTTTGAATTACAGAAAACCGATAATAGATGGCACTAAACCTAAATTTCGATTTTTGTCAATTATTTTAAAATATATTGTGGATTATCGATATTTTCTCCAAAATTTGGTGATACTGTGTGATAATTTTAGTAATTTTTCAGTTAATAGTATCAATTTTTGTGTTTTTACTAGAAAATTAAATGTAGTGGTTAGACAGCCAGTTATACACGCGTGACAGGACCGTATTTAAATCGATTGGTACAGACCGGGATCGTATTTGATTTTTTTTGTATTTTCTCGTATTGAAATGTATTCAATTTATTTTAATTAAAGTGTTTATTAAACCCAAATTCCACTTAATGGTAATATATTTATCGATTTTAATGAATTTGGGCCTTAATTAAACCATTTCTCTCAAGTACAATAACCATAGAATTACAAGTAAGCTGTAAAATCACAACGTATTGAGCAAGTAACGACTTATGTATCGGTTTTGAAGGTTCGCTTCACTGAAAATTGTTGGATATTTTTATGTTTGTATGGTTGGCAACAGATTAATCAGTTTTGCTAAGATAATAAATGAAACAAGATAGTAAGATGGCGGTGGTGAGAAATAAAGATAGACATACTATAGCCGTTTCTTTTTATGAAATCGTTATGAGCGCTAATGCGGCCTAAATTTGCAATTTTTTCCATAATTCCAACTAATGTATCAGTCCTACAATGTCAAACGTCAAATTTAGTAGCGTATGAACCAATCTAAGACATTACGAAACAAAGGCAGAGCCAACTTGATGCTCTATGTGTAGATTGTTTAATTCTAAAATCTGGTTAGATGTATTACCGATACTAGACTTGTGCTATGCAAACAAGTGTGTAGCAAGACCTGCTAGATTCCCTAATTTTTTATTGTACAATAAGTACTGAAAACATAGCAAGCCTTGGATTATATATTTTTTTCAAGTAGCCGAACAAAACTAAAACGCTACGTAAGCAAAAACATGGCCAACGTTGAAAAAATAAATCATTGAAGGCGTTCTAGATTTTTCTGCATTGTAATGCCAATTTTCGCCGCTGTAGCGCTGTTTATGCAAATCTTGAATTATTTGTAAAGTTGGCAACGAATTTTCCACCAGTTGTTGACAGGGCTTTAGAAAATGAGAAAGAAAACAAGATGGCTGTGGTAAGAAATAAAGCTAGAACTATTACAGCTCTCTTTTTATGTGGCCGTTATGAGCGCCAATACGGCCAAAATTGTCACTTTTCCAAAGTTTCATTACAATCAACTGCTGCAAATCTAGCAGACTTTGGTCTAGACACTTGAAAAATTGTACCAGCAAATGTCAAATTTAGTGAATGTAAAATAAGCACAAATATAAAATTTAGTAAAGTATGAACTAATCTACGACACTACTTAATTAAGCCGCAGCCAACTATAATATGAAATTTTTTCTGCATCGTGTATGTTTGTAGTTAAATTAATAGTAACGTCTGGTTACTGTGACATCAATACTAGACTTCTGCTGTATTAACCGAATGTGAACAGTTTTAAGTGGCGTACGCTGTAGATGCCATTAATATATTTTTAAAAACAAAATAAAGGAAAAAAAATTGTTGTCAACCTTTAATATTTTTAAAATCTCGAAACGATATTGCATAATTGAACTTTGATCGTCTTTTAACAAAATTTTATTTAATTTTCTATTTTTTCTGAGTTAATTTCGGACAAATAGACTTTAGACACATCAAAGTTGAGTATCTAAAGTACAAAAAACTGTAAATCTATTTTTAAAAACGACTATATCAAAACAAACAAATGCATCAACAACAACAAAACAGGATGTACAACAATATTTACGTAGTGTCGTAACTTGATTCGGTTACTTGTTCTTTAACTGAACGAATGACAAAATGAAAAACATGAATCAATCTACGACTCTATTCACTAAAGCCACAGCCAACTACAAATCTAATTAGCATTAGTCACCCTTTAACATCTGTGGCCGATTTTATGAATGCATAAGGAGATCGAAGTGGTATATGAATGAAACAAATGAATTTAAAACAATTGTTTTATTTTTTATTATCATTCCAAAGTGATGTCGTTTTGTTTGTTCAAAATAATGATAATTCTTGTTTTCAATTTAACAAATGTCAAATACAGTAAAATATGAAGTAAGCTACGACTCTATGCGCCAAAGACACAGCCAACTACTAGAGGAATTACCTTAATTAACCACATAGGTGGCTTTGTTTTTATTACATAATGTCGCCAATAAATGTCAGTGAAATAAAACAAATGAATATGAAGCAGTTGTTTCTTCATCTTGTTAGTATCGTAGCTTGATTCAGTTGCTTACTATTTAATTCAATAAATATCAAATGTAGTAGAATATCAATTAATCTACGACTCTATTCACCAATGGAACAGCCAACTAAAAGGTGAAATAGTTATGTTCAAACCAAGTGCACCACGTTAATTTACCTCACAGTTGGTTATGTTTTTCTTACATATTATGTCGTAACTTTATTCGAATGCTTGTAAAATAAATTAACATCAAATTTAGGGAAATATGAAGTAATCTACGACACTATCAAAGCATAGCCAACTTCGAGGTAGATTATCGTGGTACACTCACTACACTCTGTACTTATGAATATATTTACGATAAATGAATCATAACGGCATTGGAACGAAATTAATAAATTTGAAGCAATTGTTTTATAACAACTTGAACTTGTTACGTAATGCCGTAGATTGCTTTTTACCAATGTAAAATATCGGAAAATATGAAGCAATCTACGACTCTATTCAGTTATTGTAACACACAACCGACTACGAATTGAATCACCCTGTATAAGTGACAGATTATCAGTGGATTTACAATAAATGTAAATCAGAGTGACACTGGAATCAAACAAATAAATTGGAAGCCATTGTTTTGTATCACTTGAGCTTGTTATGTATGTCGCAGCTTAATTCAGTTTATTTTTTAATTCAATAAATGTCAAATTTTGTAAAGTACGAAACAAGCTCAGACTCTTATCAAAAAAAAACATGGCTAACTACTCTTTTTACCAAAAATATGGCCAACTATCGATCGAATTACCATTATCCATCCTGTCGTAGCTTGATTCAGTTGTTTGTTTAATTCAATAAATGTTAAATGTAGTGAAATATGAAGCAAGCTAAGACTACTCAACAAAATCATGGCCAACTATTCTCTTCACTAAAAGCATGGCTAACTGTGTTGTACATACTGTATCTGTGGCCAATTATCAATAGATAAGTACCAATCAAAATGGCACAGGAATAAAACAAATGAATTTGAAGCAATTGTTTTATTATCATTCCAAAAAGTGATGCTATTTTGTTTGTTCTCCCAACAACATTAATTACATACAATAAATCTTATTTATTGAAAAAAAAAGTAAACAATACAAAAATCAGTCCAGGCGGTATATATTTCGAAAATTATCATTTATCACCGCCTAATTTTGGCCGATTACTTATCACTCAAGCTTGAACTTTATAGATGCGGGTTGCTGTGATATTATCAACGGACATTACCTGGAAAATTAACGGAGATTAACGGAAATTCCCCGCTGAAAAAGCACCCAAAAATTTACCATTTTGACTTCGTCGGCGGTAAAGGTACGATCGATTACCGTCTCTTTACCGTTGGCATCCTTCTGGATCTCATGCAACGTATTACCATCGATGGTGATGGTTGCTTTGACTTTCCGTCCATCGGGGGTCTCCTGGTCGAATTCAACGCCTGGCTTGAAACGTACAACGACATTTTTGAATGTCGAACTCGATGATAAAACGTACTCGTCACCATCTTTTATCAAATCGACAACCGGTGAGACGGCATTGCCCATCTTACGGGTCACCAAACCCACACCTAAACACACAAAAATCCAATATTTAGCGATTTAATCAATAATTTTAATTATAGAAATTATAAAAAATTAAAATAATTCAAAAATTAATCACCTAACGCCTTCATATATTCATCAAATTTTTCACTTTTATCCAATTTGTACTTTTTACCAACAATACTATCAAGAGCCATGGTAATTTCGTGTATTTGTTTTGTTTTCTTAAAAGATTTTACAAAATGGCCGATAACACAAGAATTCTTTAATCTATTACTAGTAGAGAATCGAGTGAACTTGTTCGAATTCCACAAGCGACTAGATTTGGAGAATAAGCAGCAATTTAATTTATCTGCGACAAGATGTACTATGGACTTTAAGTCCACATTAAAAAAAAACAAACAAACAAGCGAATATCTATTTTCTTCAAATGACTACAATTATTATTTATTTACTAACAATAGAAGATTTAAAAAAATATATGGTAAATTAATAATGAAAATATTTGTCATAGGTGGCTATTATTATGACAATTGAATAAATAAACGGATATAATGATTACGGTCATTGGACTTCCATTTTGATTGTTGAAAACTTCCACAGCCTACTACTGTTTTGTTTTTAATTTTCAACTAATTATTATTTTTTTAATTGACTGTTTATTTATAGGATTATTATTTTAATGTATTTTAATATTACTGTAATTTTAAGGGTAAAGGTCCATTCATATTAAATATTTACGCCTATAATTCATTATAATCATTATCTATTATTAAGTATTGTCAAAACACTCATGGTTATAATTGGACAAGCAAAAAAACAAAAAACAATCGTTAATTTTATAATTAAAATTTCGAACAATAAAGCCTGATTTACACTTTTTGTTCTTGTAATTAATTGTGGCAGTAATCAGTGGCGGCTCCTCATTTAAATCCGTCTTTAATTAGAATTACAATGACGTCACGTTTCTTTTTTTTATTATTTTTAAAAATTATGACAGTTGGCTGTGATTATAGCATATAGACAAAAAACTTGAAAACATGACCTATTTTCTTTTGTTTTTATTATTCTCTCTAGATTAATTTCAAGTATCTAGTTTTGATAATTGCAGTTGGCCATGATTACTATCAGTATTATGTCATTTTTCATATGTTTGTGATATAATTTTAAAATACTAAGGCTTGCTTTACACTATCCGTTGCGTCATTTACTATCATATCTGTGACGTGTTTTTACTACCAGATATTTGTTACCATGGTAATCACATTTTGTAAAACTGTATTACAATTATTGTATTTTGTAATTATTTAATCAATTGTTTAAGGTACGACATTCTTTGATAATTATACATATTTTCTATATGGTGGAGAAATGACGTCATTTCACTACAATAAGGAAAAATTATAAGGCTTGATTCACAAAAAAATGTCGCATTTAAACGTTAATTTGTCGCTTGTAAATGTCAAATTACGTCACTAAATCCACACTGAAACTTGACTTAAAAATTAAATTTTAAGAGTTGCTCTACCCATTTTTTTTTTTTTTGAAAACAGTGATAGTTGGCTGTAAATATTTTATAAAAATAGAAAAACAAAAAAGTGTATTTCTTTTTGTTTTCAACATTTTCTTTAGGTTGAGTTCTTTAAGTTAAGTTTTAATAAATTGTTACAATTTAAACTATTTAGCTTGATAGTTACAGTTGGCTGTGATTATTTCTTTTGTTACACTAATTTTTAACTTGCTAAGGCTTGATTTACACTATCCGTTGCGTCATATCTGTGCTGTCATACTACTACCAGATATAAGAGACTTGTCATTTTGTTACCATGGTGATAACGATTTTTTTTTTTTACTTTTAATAACAGTTGACTGTAATTATTGTGATTTTTTCAACTGTTTAATCATCTGTTTTAGTCACGGCATTCTTTGATAATTATATAATTTCTATTCCTACACATTGTGGAGAAATGACGTCACTTTACTATTATAGTAAAATGTTATAGATGGTATTCTTAAAATTTTTGACGATTCGTTACCATGATAACAGTGAATATTAACACTTTGCCGTGGTAACAAATCGTCAAAAAGTTATAGAATAAGATTATATAAGGCTTGATTCACAAAAAAGCCGTTTGTAAATGTTAAATTGCTTCAAGAAATAAAATATAAGTAGAAAAACAAAAAAAAAACAAACCAAGTGGTGTAGTTTCTTTTGTTGTCATCATTTTTTAGGTTAAATTTTATTAAATTGTCAGAGTTTGATGTATTTACTTTTTAAAGTTATAGTAGGCTATGATTATTAGATCAATTTTAAAATTGCTAAGACTTGGTTTACACTAACTGTTACGTCACAACTGTGACATCATTCTACTATTAGATTAAAATATTACCAGTGGTATTCTCTAAGTTTTTGTCGATTTGTTATCATGACAACAGTGGATATTAACAATCAGTTTTAAATAATCTGCTTTATATTTGTTGTCATGGTAATAAATCTTCAAAAAAAAAAATAGAGAATACGACTGTATAAGGCTTGATTAACACAAAAATATCGCTTGTAAATATCAAATTGCATCATTAAATAAAATACAGACAAAAAAACAAAAAAAAAACATTTTTTTATTATTATATGTATTATACCGATGTATTAACTGGTAACTGTTACCATGGTAATAAAAATTTTTTAACAGTTGACTGTAATTTTTTTCAATTATTTAATCAACGATTTCAATTATATTCTTTGATGATTGCACATAGTTTTTATTCCTACACATGGTGGAGAAATGACGTCATTTTACTACCGTCATAAACGATTATCAGTAATCTCTAAATTTTTGGCGATTCGTTACCTTGACAACAATAGAAACTGACAATCATTTTTGTATAGTTTGCTTTATATTTAGTCATGGTAACGAATCGTCAAAAAGTTAGTGAATACGACCGTATGAAGCTTGATTCACAAAAAAATGTCGTTGTTGAACGTTAAAATGTCGCTTGTAAATGTCAAATTACGTCAGAAAATATTATAAAATGTAACATTGGTATTCTCCAACTTCTTAGAGATTCATTATCATGACAACATTGAAGGTTATTTTGGTCTTGTCTCTTTTCAATCTTACATATGATAGAATCGTAAAGAGTGAGATAAAAATTTTATTGTTGATATCCGCATTGTTATAGTAACGAATCTCCATAAAGTTAGAGAATACAATTGTAAACTTGATTTCACGGACAATTTTATTCGAATCAATTCGGCGCAGAGAGAGATGCAACTATTGCGCTTTCTGTACATTAGAAAGAGAGAAATAGTTTATCAATAAATATGTAGGTGTAGCACAAGCTTAACAAATCAAAATTTCCAATCGTATATAAACATAGTGGGCTGTTATCATTGATTTTTCTTTTATTATCAAATTTTAATTAAAAATCAAAACTACACAATGTCCCAATAATGTACACACTTGATTTTTAAATTTACAAATTTAAGGACGTACTGTATAAATAATAGTAATAAAATCTCACCGATTTATGAGTCATTTTAAAACCACAATCATCATATTACCATGATAAACAAAAAAAAAAAAACATACATAGGTAACTTGATCGGAAACATTTAGTCGTAATATTAGTGGAAACCGACAAAAAATAACAAATGAAAATCAACCTTGAACTGAACGTTATTCAAATCTAGTTATTAGAATTTCTAAACAATTGAAGGGGTAAAACACGTGTCATTTGATTATTAATTTAGAATTTGGATTAACAAAAGACCAACTTACCGAGAGCCTTCATGAATTCATCAAAATTCTCACTGGAGGCCAATTTGTACTTTTTACCCAAAAATTGATCGACCATTTTGCGAAATTAATTAATTAATTCAACTGTAATTAATTTAAAAATTAATTAATTAAAAACAATTGAAAATTTCCAGCTTACTTGCCAGACAATTGATGGATCACCGCCGCCTATGTTGGACGTTTTCACGATAATGAATGCGAATCGTAGTCGGCTAATACTAGTAGACAAACAAACGACAAACACTATATTATTCTATCTTTATTTAAATCACACATGTTCTCCTACTATTTTTAGGGGAAGTTGAACAAAACACAATCGAAAATGACCCTAATTCTAACCTTAAATAAAAATCAACAATTATAGAGTATAAGAGGGGGTTGTTTAAAGATTTAGCTAATCTATACTACAATCACCTGATCGCGTCTTACTCTCAGTGGCGTTGTAGTGGGGAGGGTTGTTACTACAGGGGATGATTTCTGCGGGATTACCAAGGCGTAAAAATATCGATCGATAAGGGTGGTGTGATCAACAAAACCAGTAGTAGAGTTTACCGGGGGAAGGATACGGAATTAGGGGTGGTTTAAGTCGATTTGATTGAATTTACAAGATGCGGGTTGTCTCTCCAATCAACGCCGACGTGATCTCCTAATTGAATAATCTTCGTTTAAATTAGACGTAATTAATAGAAGAATAGGGGATAATTGTCTATTGTTAAGGGATATTTCCCACAGGATTCTTATCATAATTGATAAGATAAATGAAAATTGAATTTAATCAAACTTACCCTTAGATTTGTGTTTTTTCCTTGAAACGAATTCCACTAAATTGGTTGACAATTTTAATTGCGAAAATGACAGGGAACAACGCCTTTAAACCAACCCCCACCCTTGGCGAAAACACGTGAAATTTGCGCATGTCTGCCATACATACAGCATCCCCCATCTGGATCATATCAATTTCAATACTCTTAAAAATAAAATAAACTAAAATTCCAACAAAATTAAAGGTGAGTTTTATAACTATTCGCAATTCTAAAAAACAACCCCAACATCATAACAGATAGATGTGTTGATGGGGTTGTTTCTTGGATCACAAATGTGATTTTATTGTCAGTGAAGTGTGACAGTAATAAGGGTGGCAACTGTGCCATAATTAAGGGCTGTAAATCTTATTATTACCATTAATTACCTTTTTTAAAGTAATGTTAAAATCGAGGGTGGATCAGCTTAAATATTTATAATTTTGTTTTGTATTGTTGTAGATTTTGTCTAAGGGTGGTTTTTGAAAATAAACGAAAAAAGTGGCGAAGTTTGAAGGGAAATTATTTTCAGCTGTTAATAATTTTTTCTCATCATCACCATTGGTCAATCAAATCAAAGATTTAATGGTAAGTGAAGAAATAAGGGTTGTTTTACCCTATAATTTATTTCTAGTTTAGTTATAACGGATTTAATAAATATAAAACGGATGTAGATAAATAAGGGTTGTTTGACGCAGTAATTCGTATTTAGTTTAGTTATAACGGATTTAATAAATAATAACGGATATAGATAAATAAGGGTTGTTTCACCCAATATTTCAGGCTACTTATAACGAATTTAATAAATATAAAGCGGAAGTAGATCAACAAGGGTTGTATTGGTCGTTAATTCATATTCAGTTTAGTTAACACGGATTCGATAAATATAGCACGGATATAGATAAATAAGGGTTGTTTTACCCGATAATTCATGTTCAATTTAGTTATAACGGATTTAATGAATATAGAACGGCAGTACAGTTGTTTCAAAAAAAAAATTTTTTTTCTCATAAATTGGTCGGTTAATTAAAATTAATTGAAACAAATTTTATTATCATAATATTTATTTTATTAATCCACACAATTGTTAATAATTTCCTTATAATTGTCCTTGAAATTATGATCCTTTAGATAGCACGAACAAAGATCAAATTTCGTGTTTTCAATAATACAAATATTTATTTAAAAAGTAAATAAAAGGAATTGCTGATAATCGTGTTATCTTTATGCATTTTTTTAGCAAAATCTAAAGTGGACTGTACTACACATTAATTTTAAACGTTTTAGAATTAAGCCGGACTTAATTAACACATGCACATTTAGTTTGAAAATTACTTAATAATGATGTTGTCATTTCAGAAAATAATAAAAAAACACGTGTTTTAAATAGAAAAAGTTGTAAACAGTTTAAATTTTTTTCAATTAAATAATGAACGTGACTTAAGTATTGTATACTAAACGTCAGTTCATTTGTTTTTACCTGTTAATTAAGGTCGATAAAATTTTAAAATTATAGAGTGGAATTTTACCCAATAAAAGAAACTAGAGAATAGCACTAGCATTAAATTGTTGCTCAACTTAACTTATTTAGCACTAACCCTTAGCCAATGTTTGAGTTGATTTACTAGCATTAAATCACTGCTTACGTTGACTTATTAAATTGCTGCTCAAATTGACTTATTTAGCACCAACACTTAGTCACTGCTTGAGTTGATTTATTTAGCACTAAAATTAAATCTTTACTTACGTTGACTTATTTAGCACAAGCGCTAAGTGCCCGGCTTAAATTTACTTATTTATCGCTAAATCTTAGTCATCACTTAAATTTACAACTAGTATTCAATCACTGCTCAAGTTGACTTACTTTAAACTAGCATAATATCAGTGCTTTAGTTGACTTATTTGACATTAGTGCTTTATCGTTGTTTAAGTTAATTTATTTATCACTATCACTTAATAATTGATTGAGCTAACTTATTTAGGACTAATACTTAGTCATTGCTTAAATTTACTTATACACTCTCAAGACGTATTCATCGTATAAACATACAACTAATATTCAATGATTGCTTCAGTTGACTTCCTTAGCACTAGCACTTAATTATTGATCAAGTTGTCTTAGTTAACACTAATACTGTATCGGTGCTTAAGTTGATTGATTTAGCATTAAGACTTTATAGCCGCTTAAGTTAATTTATTTAACACAATCACACAATCATTGATTGATTTGACTCATTTAACACTCGGCCTTCGGTTAAATTGACTTGCTTAGCACTGTAACATTGTCATTACTTAAATTTATAACTAACTTATAGTGATTATTTGAGTTGACATAATTATGTCTAATACTTAATCATTGTTTTTGTTAATTATTTTAATATTAGCACTTAATTATTGCTCAGGTTGACTTACTTAACACTAGTACTTAATCAATACTTCAATTGACTTATTTAGTCCTAGCACTTAATCATTGTTTAAATTCACTTACTTAACATTAACACTTCATTGGTGCTTAAAGTGACTAATTTAACACTAAAATTTAGTATTTCGCTAAATTTACAAGTGGTACTCAATCATTGCTTAACTTTATTGGCTTACTTAACTAGTACTCAGAGATTGTTTAAATTGATTGATTTAGTACTTAATATATTTAGCACTCAATCATTGCTTAAGTTGACTTATTTAACATTAACATTTCATCGGTGCACAAATTAACTTATTTAGCCCTAACATTTAAGAAGTGCTTAAATTGCAGTACCAGAGCCAGTACCACTTAAATTAAGTTTTTGATTTTAATAATTTTGTAATTTTGCCTAATTCAGTATTAAGTTGATCTACTCAGCACTATAATTTAATAATCACATAATTAAATTAACTTATGCATCATTAGCACTCCATCATTGTTTAAATTGACCTATTTAACACTAGTACCCGTTCATTATTTAATTCGATTTATTTAGCACCAGTACCTAGTCATAACTTAGATTAACTTATTTAAAATAGTACTCAGTTATTGTTTGAACTGACTTATTTAGCACTGATCATTGTTTAATTTGACACCTTTCGCACCAGCTCTCAATCATTGCTTAACTTCATTTATTTAGCACTAGCACCCGACCAATTTGAGTAGCATTTTATCGTTGCTAGGACTAGTACTTCATCATTGTTTCAGTTTGAGAGTTTGAGACACCACGTTTTCATGGGTATCTCTCATGTTTTCGAATATTAGAATACGTAGATAAGTGCACGTATTACTTAAGTTTAACACGAGATTTAATGCACGTTGACCCTCAATTTGAATCATTGCACATTCATCAGTTAAATTTTTCTAAGTATTATAACTTAAGTCGTGATTCACCTCATTTATATCTATTTAAAGTACGAAAAATTATCTCAGATTTCCTTAGTTTTAGTAAATTTGTTGCCAAAATTGAGTGCAAATGATTAATTTAAAACGGTTAAATTTTGTAAAGTGCATTCAACTGACGACTTCAGAATCAAATGAAAGAATTTAAAAATTAGATTTCTACTATAACATCCGGATTGTTTGCGGTTTCCTGATTACTGGAAACGTAAAACGTTGACCTTACCCGGTTCAATTGTCAATCAAAATCGGAATAACCCAAGCTTAAGTCTATTTCTATGACGTTTATTAATATTTGTATATAAAAAGAAGCGAGATAATCTAACCTGAAAGTAGTAGTGTTCAATATGGGGAGATTTCTTAGCTTCTTGAGTTTGCCAAGAAACAGCTTTACTGTAAGTTTGATTAAAATAAACTCAACTTAGTGTAAGTCAAATTTAAGTGTAGCTTAACACTTTAGTTAGCACCACAATTTTTACTTGTCTACGGGTTAATAGTCGTTTTTTTTCGAAATTTACATCTTGTTTTATTAGGGTAGAATTCCTTATCAATTGTCTCTGATGAGAGCTAAAGTCAAACAAGTAGAAAAATTAGGTTAATATTATAAAAGTGGGTTGCTATGGATACATCATTTCAAGTCGGTTTTTCTAAACAATTAAGCCTTGTTTTATGAAAAATTGAGATGAAACTTCTTATAAATTGTCTTTGATGAGGATTAAAGTTGGAAAAATTGAAAATTCAGGTTATTTAATACTACAAAGGTGGGTTGCTGTAGGCTAGACTATTTCGATTCGATTTTTCTAGCCTTGTTTTATGTAGAATTAGGATGAAATTTCTTATCAATTGTGTTTGATGAAAATTGAAGTTGGAAAAATAGAAAATTTAGGTTAACCAATACTAACATAAGGGTGGGTTGTTGTAGGCTATGTCAAAATTAAAGTCAATTTTTCCAGTCATTTAATCCTTGTTTTGTGTAGAATTGAGACGAAGTGCTTCATCAATTGAGTCTGATATGAGTTAAGATCAAATCATTTCATCTAAATTAAAACTATACGAGTGGGTTGCTCCAAGCTCTTTCAAGTTTTCATTTAAAGTCGTTTTTTCTAGTGATTTAAGCCTAGTTTTATTTATAATTAGGACTAAAAACCGTGTTAATTGATTCTGATGAGAGTAAAAGTCGAATAAGTAAAGAAAATTGGATTGCTCCAAACTTTGGCCAATTCGCAATTATTTGACACTATATCAAAATTGATGAAAAAGTCAATAGAATACGTTGACATAGTCAGGGGCAACCCATCAATATCCGATGAATTGAATATGCTCGAAATTTTTGGGTTAAAATCTGCTGAATTTAAAAAATTATCGAATTCTTAAGCATATTCGTTGATTTTTTCCAGAAATCTGTTAAATTTTGACCCAAAATCATAAAATTCAATGTTTACTACAATACATCGGATATTATTCATATCAACCAAAATTCAATTCATTGGTTATTGATCTCTAATTTTTCGATATAGTCGAATTTTGACAATTTGTGGTTATTTTAGACACGTCAAGTTGGTGTACCTGACGCAAATCAGGACCCATCGACACTTGATGAAGATGATACAGCTCCTAAAACTGATTTCTACGACTCACCACCAACTATCACAACAACAATGCCAAATATCAATGATACTGATAATAATGACGATGATGATGATGATGTGATTAATGAAAAAGAGGAGCAACTGTTGAAGCCAACAATTCGTATGACAGCTCGCCATTCGGAAGTCTCCCGCAGTCAAATGAAAGAATTCCGCGAGGCATTCCGTTTGTTCGACAAAGATGGCGATGGTAGTATAACAAAAGAAGAATTAGGCCGGGTGATGCGTTCGTTAGGGCAATTTGCACGTACCGAAGAACTTCAACAGATGCTGCAAGAAGTCGATGTTGACGGCGATGGTAATGTCAGCTTTGAAGAATTCGTCGACATAGCATGGTCGGCCAGTGCCGGTACTGACCCAAATCACATCCTAAGCCGGGAGGAGGAGGAGAAGGAATTAAGGGATGCTTTCCGGGTTTTCGATAAGCATAATCGTGGGTATATTACAGCATCGGATTTAAGGGCGGTGTTGCAATGCTTAGGCGAAGATCTATCAGAAGAAGAGAGTAAATATTACAACTCCTTGAAAAAGTGAAATTTTTGATTGGAGATTTCTCTTTTATTTTCCACTCTAAAATCAAGTGGTATAGCTAATTGGAAAGAGAATTTCAAGCTGCAAGGCACAAAGTTTTCCATTTAGAGAAATTTGCTACCTATTTTGAGTTACAAATGAAAATTTGGAAAATTGTGTTCTTTATATTTTCTTTAATAACACAATAGATTTCCGCCTATAACTCAAAATTGGCAAAATATTTTCCAAAACAAACAATGTCAAGGCCTGTAGCTTGAAATGCTCTTTCCAACGAGCTGCTGTACTTGATTTTAGACTAAAAAATAACGGAGAAATCCTCGATCAAAGTATTACCTAACCGCAAAATTGTCACTTTTCCACTGATTTCAGTTGAGGATATGATCAAAGAGGTGGACGTTGATGGTGATGGTCGTATTGATTTCTACGGTAATTAGTAAATTCTTATCAATTAATTAATCAATTAACGATGTTTTTTTAGAGTTTGTTAATGCGTTAGGTGAACCCGGTACTGAGGATAGTTACGATGATGAAGATGATGAGATTATCAACTATTGAACGATAATTACACCAAGCAATTAAATTCTACAACAATATTCAATTTACTGTCTCTAAATGTATGTGTAATTTAATAATTAATTAATGGTTAATTGACTCTCCAATTACAAATTAATGGGCCAATCGATTTTGCGTCATTTAATCAACAATAACTTAAAAAATCCATTCAATTTCAATTGTCTATTGTATCAAGAGTTAAAAAAGCTTTAAAATCAGGTGATATCTTTAATACATTTGCAACCTTTGTTATTATTTACTTATTTATTTATTTAATAATAGTTGTGTCAGCATAGAAATAAATTGTTAATAATTGGATAATGGAAATTAATTAACCAATCTCAAAGTTTAAAATTTATACGTCATAAGTTTCAACCAATAAGATGCAAGAATAACTGACGCAAGCAATGACATCACATATTCCTATCTCGTTTTGTCTATAACTGGTCAAATTATAGAAAAATTCGATGTCTTAGATTAATATGGAATGAACTGAATTTTACATCAACTATAATTCATCGGATATAATCCATGTTTAAGAAATACTTTGCTATTTAGCTCCCATGCAGCTGTTATTTAGGGAGCAATTGGAAAATTATTCTAAGGATGTATTGAAAAATTCCAGGAGATAATTTGAACAAAATTTGAACTTTGTAGTTCATCGGGCAGTTGGTCAAAAGATACTTCAAAAACAAGTGACTTCATACATATTTTTCTCTCTTCGAATTAATTACAAATTTTCTCTATCGAATGCCAGAATAAATATTTGTATCGAAATAAAATAGAGAAAAATAGACAAAATCAATGTGGGGATTACCTTTAGGTTGTTTTAAGTGTGACACTTGGTTTTGAAGACCTCAACATTATCAGAAACGGCCGTTTTCTCACCAACATTGAAATAAGTGCGCTAAATGGTCCTAACTGTGCTGAAGTTGTCCCTCCTATGAATCTTTCAAAAGATTCTGAATTGGCTCGTCTAGTAATGACAGTTATTGTCAGCGGAACCGCCTGGGTATATGACACTCCACGAAAAAAAATTGAAACAAGTTAGCACTCTTGTGCTAGAATTTCAAAATTTTTATATAAACAATTTCGCCTTATATTGGAACGTTTTAATTTATTTGATTCGAAGGGAAATTTTTGAAAAATGTAATGCTTTTAGTCCAAAATTTAAAAATTTTAGTAAAATTTTCTTTTATTTTGAAAACATTTCCTCATTTTAGATCGTCTAAATTTTGAAAAAAATAACACCGTAGTAGCGAAATTTCGATAGATTGAGCTTAATATAAAAAATATTCAACAACTTTATGTAATTGTAAATAAAATTTAAGAAAAAATTGTCCAAAATTACCAACAAAATTTTGAAAAATTACACAGTTATTCCAAAATTACAGGAGTCTAATGAGGAATTTTGTTTTACTTTTAGAAATATTGTTGTAAGTAATCAAAATTTCAAAAAAGGATCCCTTTTGCCTTATCCGAAGAGTTTTCGTCATTTTCTTTGACTCTAATGGAAAATTTCAGAACAATTTAATACTGTTAGTATGCAATTTCAAGATTTTTTATTGCTTTTCGTCGCAAATTTGAGAATTTTCATGACAAAACTAAATTTTAGCTAGAAAATTTAATTAAAACAACTCATCTTTTATTGATTGAATCCACAAAAATTTTCAGAAATTCGAATTTTAGTACGAAAATAGAATGAAGGAGTTACAGTTTTGGCAAGTGACCCGAAAGAACAAAATTTGATTGCAGAGCAAAAGATTTTAGATCCAAAATTCCAGTTCAATTAACCAATTTATTCCACTTTTTGGCAATACTATATTGAAATTTGCTGAAAATTATTATTTAAATTATGGAACATTGATCTTTTTAAGCAAATTAAGAACTTGCAATAACACTGTACCAAGTGTTTCACCTCGGATTATAAATTCTCAAGGCAACTGTCATTAATTAACGAGTAATTTGAAAAATGTTTCAAGGATTTACAGAAGAGCTCCTGCAGATCATTTTATCAAAATTTGAACGTCGTAGTTTATCGTAAAATTGGCCAAAAAACGTTCGTTTCTAACAGTGTCACAATTTTCAGAAATGAAAACAAACATACAATGACTCAGAATATTTCTCAGATGCTCTCCATACATTTTTTAAAGATTCCTTTATCAAATTTCAAAATAAATGCAAAACATTTCTACCCAAAATCAATGTGGGGAACAACCTACAATAATGCTGAGTAATTTAAAGTGTGTAACTCGTTTTTGAAAATTGCAACACTGTTATAAACGAGCGTTTTGACCAATTTTCAAACAAGTTACAAGGCCCAAATTTGTTTAAATCATATCCAAAGACTCTCATGGAAGTTCTTAAAATATTTTTCGAATCGCCCTACAAATAATGGCACATACCACGAGAATTTATAGACCGAGATGTAACACTTGGTATAATTTGTTTAAACCGAGATTATCTCAAACATCGATCAAAGATGAGCAAATTCACCTATTGCTTACAGCTTAATTATTGGGTAAAATTGTTTTCGAATATTTTACTGAATGACTTTAAAAAACAATTGAGTGTCACGATTTAGACGCTCTCAGGTATGAGTTGCCCGAGTGCCAGTAAGGGCCACAAGAACTTGTACTCCAAATTTTACTTTAAATGATTGAAACAATGATTTCGAACATACGTGTTTTAATTTTAACCCATCTACAGTGTCAAATCTACTAAAAATCATTATTCTTTTAACATTTCTTCAATTTCCTCTTCTTCTTCTTCGTGAAGAACCGCATTTTAATCAATCTGTAAATTATCTTGAAACCATAGAAAGAAATTATACTAACTGCCAAAATATCTAAAAAGTAATACTGATAAATTGGTAGCTTCATTACCGCTTCATTATGTAAATGTTTAGCACCACGTAAAACGTACTCAATCCACCATACAGCCTTATCAATATTTGAACCGGGCTGATCTTTTAATAATACAGCTATTTCGGTAATTTTTGCTTTATTATTGTCAATAGAAAACTGAAGTCAAGTATAGGTGCTAAATACTTACATTTGTTTATTATTGACAACCTCTTCGATAGCCTTTCGTAATTGGTCCTCATTTAAGCCGTCCTTATCAAGAACTTGAGCAATACCAAATCGCATCATCTTGTTGGCGTTCGATTTTTGATCAGCGAAAAATAGCACAATTACTGACGGTACATTCATGAAAATTGCCTTTTCCACCCCTTGGGTTATAAATAATTTGATTTTTTGGTGTCCCGAAATTAAACGCATCAATTTAACACGTTTTGAATGATATTTAAGTGACGAAAGTCTACTTAAGAAGTCTTGTTGTGGTATCCAATAGCGAATTAGAACATTTTCTGGTAAATTTGGAATTTTGGCATCGAATCTCCATAAGAGTCGATACGGTAATTTTTGGAAAACATTCAAGAAGATTTGCCGTATTTCTGGATTTCCATTGTGCTCATTAATGTTGCTACCCAAACGGAAATAGATAAAGCCATTTGTGGCACCGTTGAAGAATTCCAATAAGTCCTAAAATTGAAAATTTGGAAAAATCGATGCGATATCCGATGAATTGACTACTGAGTTAATTTTTGAAATTTTTAGAATTTTAGAAAAAATTGGGTAAATTTCGAATTAGTAGCCGTCAATTCTGGAGAATTCATCCAATTTTTTTGAATTTCTCAAAATTTTTTTGCAGAAGCCTGTAAATTATTCAATATTGACGCTTACTACAATACATCGGATGTTATCCATGGCATGGATTTTACAATTCAGCAAATATTTTCTAGTTAGTTTTGTGAAAATTGTTAAAATTACCTTTGGTAATGGTTTTGGCGGTTGTAAATGGACATCTCCACCGAAAGTTATCGTAGTCGGTCCTAATGAAGGTTTGTTAAAAACTGGGTTTATATTAATTAAGATGAGACTTATATTTTTCATAATATTCAATAATGGTGGTAGATTTTTACCAAAGTGCTTCTCAACTGTAAGTTCTGTACAGCCGAAACCATAAAAAATCGAAGTACCTACTTCGAAAGTAAACCCTACAATTAATTCTGTAAGCGTTCAAAAAATGTCATTATTAGAACTGTCATATGGTAACATAAAACACGGATATAAAATCGGATGTGTTGGATTGCCAAATAATGAATGGGTTGGTACCTGTAAATTCATAGAAAAAATTCCAATATATGGACAATTAAAATGATTGCTAAAAGTCAACATCGTAGGAAAGAAGTATTCAACAATTACCAAATTAAAATGTTCATTTTTATCGTTCAATAACCTCTTGACTGCTGGATATTCCAATTCTTTGTCCATTAGAATGTCGAAAATTTGTGTCATTTGTTGGAATTTCATCCACGTACTTGCATCCAGAATGATAAGTTTTTGTATAATTTCCCAATCATCCCGCTATAATTTATAAGTAAAATTCAAATCGATATGTTTAATATTTGTTAAATTTTGAGTTTCCCATGGATATGTTGTTAGAGTTACTAAATCGTGTCCTTTTTCGCTAATGTTTCCCAAACAATTTGATGACTGTACGATGGAATTGGGGCAACACACAAAATACGTGCATAATTCATAAATTTTATTATATATTAATTGTTGAAAATATCAAAATTAAATTTTTAAAAGACATTTTTAGATTATAATATAATTACAGTGAAGCCAGAAAGATTTTACAGCGAAGACAGAAATGGTAATCTTAATAATATTTAATCGAAGACACCGATAAAAGAAATATTTTATCTACGAGTTATTCTGATTAAACGAGTTTTATATCGTAAATCTAGGTAGAGAACAAATTTCTAGTCATTTTTGAAAAAACGGATAAATTAATAAAGAAAATAAAATAATATAAAATAAAGAAAATGAAATGTAGTATATTAAGAAACAAGTACCAAAAGTTTATAAAATGAGCTACAAGGCGGAAAGTTATAGAAATTAAACTCCTAGTGTCAGTGACTTTTGGAACGTGTTTTGATTTTATTTTATTTTTATTCTGCATCCTCTGCACCCTTGATTCTGTAAAAATTTAGATTCTTGAATTTTCCCTTATTAAATTAAAGCTAGTAAATGAATATGAGCAGTATTGTCAGAATGCAAAAATTCTTGCACTGTTAGATAACAAATAAAAAGGTCTTTCCAAATTTTCAAGCAATTTTCCGATTCCATCGTTAGTTTCCCGGAAAATTAAGAAAACTTCTGTACATTACAACAAGTTTTTTTCTACAGTTTTTATCTGACAGCATTAATCAACCCACCTTTTGAAAGCTGATATAAAGGTGGGGTACAAGATAGAAAGCATTTTTTGATATTTTGAAAATTGCCTGAGTTATCGCGGAAAAACCAACTAGCTTTTCTAGCATTGTTTTCAGTAATTAAAATTGATTATTTTGCTTTGAAATACATACGGTTAGGTAGATAATTTTGTCCAGTTTCCGATTGGCCTATTATTTTTGTAAAAAGTGTTGATTTCTCGAAGAAAATGGAATGAAAATCCAGTCTCTTTGTTTGTGTATTATCAAGCAAGATAACCCGCCATATTGGTAGACAGTGCGCGTTTGCCAAATCGAATTGTGTGTCTCGCTTTGGATTGAGTATCAATGATTCCACAAACTTTCGATTAGGCAAACCCGCACTGTTTACGTGTGACGCGGGCAATCTTTGTAAAATAACGACGTTGCATTTCCACTCAATTTTCTTCGACAAATCAACAGTTTTTGCAAAAATAATGCATCAATCGGAAAGAGGACAAAATTATCTACCTAACCATATGTATTTTAAAGCAAAATAATCAATTTTAATAAGTGAAAACAATGCCAGAAAAACCGCTTGGTTTTTCGCCGATAACTCAAGCAATTTTCAAAATATCAAAAAATGCTTTTATCTTGCACCCCACCTTGGTATCAGCTTTCGAAAGGTGGGTTGATTAATGCTGTAAGATAAAAACTGTAGAAGAAAACTTGTTGTAGTGTACAGAAGTTTTCTTAATTTTTAAGATTCCACTAAAGGTGGAATCGGAAAATTTTTGAAAATTTGGAAAGACCTTTTTATTTGTTATCTAACAGTGCAAGAATTTTTGCAAAATAATCAAAATTGGCCAAGTTATAAGAGAAAATACAAGAAATTGTACAAAAATACGAAAAAAAACATGTCAGATTTTCGTCTGTAATTCAAATCTGTATTAATATCTTAAAAAACGGAAATAACCCTTAGAGGCTATAAGAAATGCTCTTTTCAAAAATCTATTTGCGGTTGCCGTAGTCTTAAGGACGAGCGAGAAATCGCTTCACATTTTCGCCGGTCAAAACGATGAGATGTTCCCCTTCCCCTTAACAATTATAAATTTATTTTCAAATATTCCAATAGTATTATTATTTATTATTATTATTATTATTATTATTATTATTATTATTATTATTATTATTATTTAGTATTATTATTTTGATGTCTTAAATTACAAAAAAAATTGATTTGATTTTGTCCATTCACATACATATCGTATTTAAACCTACTTGCTACGCTTGTGGAAGGGTTGTGTAAAACGAGTAAATATCGACCACAATGGACCCCTCGTTTATTGTACGTGAAGTCGCTTTCTTACTTTATTAACTACGTTGAATGATTGGAGTACTACAAGCACAACGAACAAAAAACATATAATTCTACAGAGAGATCGGGTTCCAACTGCCGATCGCACACATATGTTGGAGTTCGAAGCGGTGACGTCAGAGCTACCGTACGGTATAAAAAGTCCTAAGCTAAGTTATTACTAGAGATAGGATTTGGCACCGTAGAGCGTGCCGGCCAAAATCTACTCTCCTTGCAAATTCGAGTAGAGCGGAATGTTATTTTCTGTTTTAGTCGAGTGTTTTTGTCGCCAACAAAACGAGTTGCTCTATAACGATAGCAGCAGAATATCGAAAAACAGTAGACCATTTAAAATATCCGCATGACCGATCGACGTCATTCGTAAAACGCAGGCGTTTGATTGTACTGTAAATTTCAATGGAATGGATTCTCCTTTCTGAATACTCTTATAGTATCTCGTTTGGGTTAATAAACATATGATTTGTACGTAAAGAAATTAAGATATTTTAATTTAATTTAATATTTTAATTATCATTTTAGACTATTTGTAAATAATAATGATTTTTCGTCTCCGATAGCTTACAACATACAAGAAGTTATCTAATCAGAATTATAGAACAACTACGATAATGGTAGGTTTAACGCCTTGAAATACTTATGGCGAAACTGTAGATCCTAACACTAGTTATTACGTAAAGTATTGTTCGATACAAAGATGTGAAGTTAGACATTTGGGTCGGCTTGAAGTGACTGCACTCGTCTGTGCATGAGCTACTTGCAACAAGACCTCGTGCGCTTTATTTGAACGAACGAAGCGCTCGGACTTGTTGCAAGCAGATAATGCGCAGACTCGTGATGTCACTTCAGCCGGCCGGAATGCCTAAGTTTACGTCCTTGTATCGAAAATAACCATTATCCACTACATAATATTTTGATTAGACGAATGGGCGATTTCAGTATCTCGAAAATCTGTCGCATGAGTGGCGGTAATTATCAAAAATTTGAAGAACTGGCCGACACAGTCCGAATAGTTAATCATGAATTAGAATAGTAAGTATATTAAAAACAAGCGCCATAATGCACGAGTCCAAGATTAAAAAAAACGAGTACCGTAGCACGAGTTTTTTAAACTATATTTCTATTGTAGATACTTTATTTAAAAAAAAAAACTAAATTACTATAAAAATCAAAATCGAGAATCCAGAACCGTGGCTGTCTCACAACCACCGAAAAATTCAATGAGGAACCAGCACCTCGTCAACTGATCGGTGATTACACACACACCCTTTTCAATTCAACTTTCTTATTTCTCTCTATATAACAACAATTCTTTTCTATGGCAGCCGATCCCTTATAGAGGGCGTCAACAGTATGGGCGTCAAATTTGAATTGGTTGATAACACTATTTTGCCTATTTTGTGCCCTTATTTAAAAAAAAGAACATCGCACATGATGGGTATCATTTCTGACATAAAAACATATGCCCTTTCGATTGGTGATATCAAATTAATATGTTATCTTCAATTTTTTTCAATCAACCCCCTCCCCCTTCTACCCCCGTGGTCCGATTGGCACCAAAAACAAATCAACTCGAACGGCCACCAAATAGTTTGTGCTGACCAAATTTGAACTGAATCGGTTACACCGTTTTTGAGTAATCGTTAGAAAACAACAGACGCACACACAGACACCATGCTAAAAACTTCAAAAACGTGTTCAGGGGACCTCAAAACGTAAAGATCTGGTGAAATCTCGAATTCGAAATTTTGGTCCGAAACTAATAACTTCCCTACCCTCCGGTCGGGGAAGTTAACAAGTGTCAGAAGTCGACAATTAATGCACGAGTCCAAGTTTTAAAAAAACAGTATCGTAGCACGAACTTTTAATTAATTAATTTATTTATATTTAATGAATTAATTTATTATTTTTTGTACCTGAATGGCTAAAGATGACTTTTTAAACGAAACCTTACTTGATGGTTAAACTTATCAATTAATTATAGATATGTACATATATTATTATGAATACTATAGTAATTCACTGTCATGAACTTGCGTACATACGTGATTCGCGATTTCTGATTGGTTCAATTCGATTTTTTTAAATTTTTGCTAGATCCAAATTCCTAGAAGCATGACTACTCAAGTATAGATAGACTATTTTCAATTCCCGTAATAAAAATTATCCGTAGATAAAATATTTCCTTATCATTGTCATGGGATAAATATAGCCGAAATTATTATTCCGACAACACAGTTACGTTATATTCAATCAAACTATTATAACTTAAAAATGTGTTTTAAGAATTTAATTTTCATATTTATAACAATTAATTGTTTAATAATATTTGTGAATTGTGCACGTATTTTGTGTGTTGCTCCAACTCCATCCTACAGTCATCAAATTGTTTATCGTCCAGTTTGGGAGGCATTAGCGAAAAAAGGACATGATTTAGTTGTTCTCACTACAGATCCTTGGGAAACTCAAAATTTAACAAACGTCAAACAAATTGATTTAAGTTTTACTTATAAATTATGGCGTGATGATTTGAAAATTACACAAAAATTGATAAATCTAAACTTAAATGGGTTTAGAGCAGTTCGCGAAATAATAAAACTTGCGGACACTCTAATGGATAAGGAACTAGAATACCCACCTGTAAAGAAATTATTGAATGATAAAAATGAATATTTCGATTTAGTAATTGTTGAATACATGTTTCCTACAATGCTTGCTTTTAGCAACCATTTTAATTGTCCGTATGTTGGTATTGTTTCGATGGATTTACAAGCGGCAACCCATTCATTATTTGGCAATCCGACACATCCGATTTTATATCCGGATCCTTTGCTACCATATGACAGTTCTATAGACATGACATTCACAGAACGTTTCCGGAATACAGTAATAACGTTCTTCATGAATATATTTATGTGGTTCAATGGTTATAATGCTATAGAACCGACCGTTGAGAAGCATTTTGGTAAAAATCTACCACCAATAGAGGAAATTATGAAAAATGTTAGTTTAATCTTGATTAATACAAATCCAATACTGAATAAACGTCCATTAGGACCGGCAACGATAGCTTTCGGTGGTGGTGTCCACTTACAACCACCAAAACCATTACCAAAGGTAATTTGAACAATTTTTACCAAATTAACCTACACAAACAACCCAGACCTGACGAATCGTAAAATCAAGACCATGGATAACATCCGATGTACTGTAACAAATCTCAGAATTGAGAAACTTACAGAAATATGGAATGTCTTTACAGAAATTTAAAAAATTGCGAAGAATTCTCTAAAGCTGAGCATCACTAATTCGAAATTTACCTCAATTTTCTTTTATTCCAAAAAATATTTCCCAATTTTTAAAATCAAGTTTATATTCAATACATCGGACATTGTCCAAAGGGACCAATTATCAGTTTAGTGAATATTGCATCGATTTCTCAATAGGACCTAGCGGAATTTCTCAATGGTGCCAAGAATGGTTTGATCTATTTCAGTTTAGGCACTAACGTTAATGAGTACAACGTTAATCCTGAAATGCGTCAAATTTTCTTGAATGCTTTCAAAAAATTACCGTATCAAGTCTTATGGAAATTCAATGTCGATATACCAAATCTACCTAAAAATGTCAAAATCGTCAAATGGGTACAACAACAGGATGTTTTAAGTATAGACTCTTCACTTAAATATCGTTTGAAACGTGCTAAATTGATGCGTTTAACTTTAGGACACCCAAATGTCAAATTATTCATAACCCAAGGTGGTCTACAATCGATGGAAGAGGCAATCTTCATGAACGTACCGCTAGTAATTGTGCCATTTTTCGCTGATCAAAAATCGAACGGTGACAAAATGATGAGACGTGGCGTTGGCTTAGTCGTTGATAAAGACGAATTAAACGAAAATCTATTACGGGAGACTATCGAAGAGGTTATCAATAATGAAAAGTAAGCGTTCGACTGTATTTAGCACCAAAGGTTTAGTAATGAGGTCTTTCTATTGGCAGATACAAAGCAAAAATGATCGAAATAGCTGAATTATCAAAAGACCAACCCGGCTCAAATATTGATAAGGCTGTATGGTGGATTGAATACGTTTTACGTCACAATGGTGCTAAACATTTACGAAATGAAGTTGCAATGGAGTTACCATGGTATCAGTATTACTTGTTGGATATTTTTGCAGCATTATTCGCAATTTTAGCAACTGTTATCTACGTGATAAGAATAATTCTCAAGTTAATCTTGAAGAAAATATGTCTTTCTAAAAAAAAATTGAAAAAGAATTGAAAAATTTAAAGAGGTTGAAGAAATAATGTTCATTTTTAAGTTTAATTAACAGTGTAGATAGGAAAAAATAAAAATTATCGTTCAATCGTTTAAAGTACAACTTATAGTCAAAATCCAGTGAACCGAAAATTCTTCCAGCTTGGATCGTATCCCAGAAATAGTAGCAAACGTAAAATTGACAATATTTCAAACAATTTTTGTGTAAAATTCCCAAAATAAAGTATTTTTTTTGTGAATTGATTGAGGTTTTATGTTTAATTTCAAATGATTTGCATCACGTGAATCAGGTTGGATGAAAATAAATATAGATACTAATTCATTCATTCGAAGGTAAATTGAGGCATGGCGCAGAAAACTTAGTGGCATGCCCAGGGTGAGTAGTTCGACAATTATCTTGAGAATTTGTAGGGTAGAACTCGGGGAACATTTTAGGAAAACTCGATTTGGTAGCTGATCAAAAAACACTCTTTTGTACAATATCGCGATTTCTGCCAGTCAACTGTACACATAAAACCACTTAGATCTTTGTAAAGGTGTTTGTGTTTGTTGGTTTGAATTGAGATAAAACAGCAACATTGTCCCAAAAGGAGCGTTTTTTGACTATCTTTGTAATCTGCGACGAGGTCCAAATTCGGCTGAAATGTTCTCTGTGGACTCCCCTACAAATTCTCAAAATACTTTTTGAAACGATCAAATAAGAGGATTAATTTTTAAATTATGAGTATCCCTTTGAACAATCCAACCTATATGGATACTTTCGATTTTTTTTGCCCTGTTTACTTTCTTCAATTTTGCGCCCGCAGTAGCATTTTAAAGCAACCAAAGCAATGTTTTAATACCTGTTAACGCACAGTTATAGTGTACCTTGTTTTTTAAAATTTGTTAATTTGAGCAGCGTTTGAGCAGTTGAATTGTAAATTGAATTTCGAGTTGTTATATGAGTAATGGCAACTACTGCAAAATTTCTTAATTTTATAGAATTTATTTCACCTCCACCCTAAAAAACAGTAGTAAAGACGTGCAAAATTAAAAAAAAGGAAATTATTTTTACCACAACCACTATAAAAAATGCATTTTAACGTAGCCTAGATTTACAGTTGTACCTATTCTATAAATTTTGGTAGAGTTTTTACAATGACAACCCTAGAGATTGACAATCTATTTAAACATATCTTCAGTCATCTTCCAATTAGTACGCCAATGGATAACGTTTTACACCAAAATTAAGTGGAATGCTACTATTTTTGACTTTGTATTATTGTATTATTATTATTTTGTTCAGATCTAGTGAAATCAAGTAGGGAGTAAAGAAAACATTGAGAGAAAAAAAATAATTAAAATATTTTTGAGAAAACGGATGTTTTGTGAATTATTACCATAATGGGTGAAATTCCAAACATAATTGGTCCTTCGAGCGATTTGAACCACAAGAAACGTGAAGAGTTTCGTTTTGAAAGTAAAAGGGATCCAGGATCCAAAAATAAGTATCAGAAAATTGTTGTCTGTTGTCTTTAATAGAAGGAAGGAAATCTATTGCTTCCAAAGGGAGTAGTACAAATAGAATTAATAATAAAGTGTCGCAGATGTCATCAACTTCGCCGTTCAAAGGTTTTCTTGATAAATCTACAAAAAATAAAAATATTAAAACGTCGTCTACAAAAACTTCAAAAACAGTAGCCTTAAAAAATGAACAGATACAAATTAAAATTCTAGAAAAGGAATTAGAACTGCTCAAATTAAAGTTATAAAGAGAAGAAAGACACAATTCAAAAAGTGGGAACAACTCAGACAATTTGAGTAATAACATTAGTGCAGAGGATGAATATTTTGAAGCTGATGAAGAAGTAAACCAGTGTAGAGCAAAAGAATGGGTAACGGTAAACAATCAACCACTGAGTAAAAAACGTGGTAGTAAACCTGAAGAAATCAATCAAGAGAAGTCCTTAACTAAAATATTATTATGCCAGGGCATAAAAGTGTTCTACCTGAATTCAACGGAGATCCTAAACTGTGGATTTACTTCTTCATTCAGTTTAAAACTACAACGAATATGTTGACCTTGTCTATCTAAGAAAACATGGTACGGTTGAAAGCTTGTCTAAAAGAAGAAGCCAGAAGAACAGTAGATGGGCCACTTATTACATCAAATAATGTTGGTAAAATGATGAACATTCTGCAACAGAGATTTGGAAGATCAGAAGAAATCATTCAGACTTTAATTGGCGAAACAACGAATCTTTGATTCATTAAATCAAACGACTACGGAAGTATAGTGAAATTTGCTGACAGTGTCCATAATTTAGTAGCTACCATGGAAGTAACAGCCATGAAAAATTATTTGACATGTCCACAATTACAAGAAGAATTAATCCAGAAGTTGCTATATAACATGCAGTTGGCTTGGGAAAAAAAGTTTAATCAGGAATGGTACTGAAAAATCAATGAAAGAATTCAGTAATTGGTTAAGTAGTGAAGCTGAAGCGGTCAACATTACAAACTTACCAAGAGTAAATGCTTCATATTCTTGAAAAGTTAAACATACACTAGTCACTGATCGAAGAAAAATTCGACCCTGTCTCTATTGTTCAGAGGAGAATCACAGTACTGCAAATTGCAAAAAATTCCTACAAGTTGAAATAAAGGAAAGATGGAATTTTATCTTGAAGAAAAAACTTTGTTTTGCATGCCTGAAGGGAAATCATCGTATAGAAAACTGTACTAAAAATGAAGTCTGCCGAATTGATGGTTGTGAAAATCTTCTTAACCAAATATTACACAAGAAAGAAGAAAGACAAATCAAGTATGAAAAAAATACAGAAAATCAAGAAAAAGTTGAAAGTGGCCAAGTAGTAGCTAACACAACTGTAACGACCGATGAAATTTTGCTTAAAATTGCACCTGTAACAATTGTATCAGGAAGTAAAAACATCCGTGTAAACGCTCTGATCGACGAAGCTTCCACGGTGACACTAATAGATCAGGAATTAGCTGACAAACTTGATTTACAAGGAGAGCCGAAAGAACTACGAGTAAAATGGATGGATAGGTCACCCTTAAGTCTATACCATCTAGACAAGTTCATTTCCATCTTCTTGCTCTCGATCTTGAAGAATTTTATTTACAAGATGTTTATACAAAAAAATATTTGGATTTACCGATACAATCAATCAATATCAAGAGATTTAAGAATAAATGGACACATCTTCAGAAAATATCAGTTAAAGATACTCCGCTCGTGAACAGCAAACTTAAGATATTGATAGGACAAGATAACTGGAGCTTAATTACAACAAGACAGTTGATTGAGGGCCCAAAGAATGCTCCACTGCCGTCCAGGACGAAGCTAGGATGGGTGGTTCATGGAAATATTGGACCCTACACAAATAGAACAGACATTAAGTTCAATTCTTGTATCTGTAAAGACCAAGAATTACATGATATGGTTGAAAATTCATACAAGTTAGAAAGTATGGGCGTAAATACAACTAAAGGAATTCTAATATCTAAAGAAGAAGAACGTGCTTTGAAAATAATGAAGGGAACTACGATGAGACATGGAAACAGATGGATGAAAGATGGCACAATTCTGCCAAATAATAAATAAGATGCCGTGAACAGATTGTTATCCACAGAAAAGAAAATGTGAAATAATGTCATATTTGGGAATGAATACAAGAAGAAAATACGTGAATACTTAGAGAAAGGTTACGCAAGAAAATGTGTTAAGTCTGAAGAAACCGAGAAGAACGTGGTATCTTGATATCTGCCAAACTTTGCAGTTATCAATCCGAATAAGCCTGAGAAAATCCGGTTTGTATTTGATGCTGCAGCGAAATCAAGAAATACAAGCTTGAATGATGCTCTATCGAAAGGCCCTGATCTCTTGAACTCACTTCTAAGTATTTTATTGAAATTCCGTGAAAGAAGTATTGCCTTTGCTTTTGGAGCTGTATGTTCCCCAGCTTCTGCGCAGTATGTCTTGAGAAATAATGCTCAACAATTCGCAAATGAACTTCCAGAACCGGTTAATGCAATCATGATGAAACATTACATGGACGACTATATTGACAGCAAAGATACAGAAGATGAAGCTCTTTACATGGTTAATTCCCTCATCGATATTCACCAAAAAGGGGATTTTGTTATGACAAACTGGGTTAGCAATTCCTAAGAGTTACTTTGCCGTATTCCAACAGAATTGAGAAAACCAGAGCTGAAGAGTTTAGACAAGAATTTAGACTGTAATAGACAATCAATTGAAAGAATTTTGGGTTTAAATTGGGAGCCGAGTGCAGATAATTTGCTATGGACAATGAAGATAAGAAAAGAAATTGAAGAAAACCTGAATGGAAGTAAAATTTGCACCAAACCTGAGATGTTGAAAATTGTGATGGCGATTTTTGATCCCCTAGGACTACTATTAAATTAATTGGGATAAATCAGTGCCGACAGATATCAATGACAAATAGATACAATGGCTAACGACTTTGAAACAGATAACGAAATTGACAATTCCAAGATGTTATGTGAAAAACATCTATCTGGCAAACAACATCGAAGTTCACATGCTTTGTGATGCAAGTGAGAAGGCATTTGTTAGTGCAGTTTATCTGAAAGTATTATTCGAGACAAAGAATGTTGTTTCGTTTATTGTTGGCAAATCCCGAGTAGCATCATTAAAACCAATGTCGATTCCAAGGTTAGAACTACAAGCTGCAATCCTCGGAAGCCGACAGGTTAAATACGTTTGTGAAGAACTAGATTTTAAAAGGGGTTTGTTGGACCCACTCTAAAACAGTTTTATGGTGGATTAGATCTGAAGGTTATAAAAAAATTAAACCCTTTGTGGCTCACAGATTGAGTAAAATTAAGGACAAAAGGAACCCAGCTGGTGGCGATGGGTTCCTTCAAAAGAAAATGTTGCAGATGATGTCACGAAAGTAGGTTCTAAGAGCAGTGACAAAAACAGATGGCTCGCTGGTTCAGAATTTTTGTTAAACGCAAAAATCATCTGGTCTGAAAAGAACCTACAAGAACAACTGATAGAATAGACTAAGGCAAATAAACATTTGGAAATGAAGAAAGATTTCTTCAACGCAACTACTTTGAACTTAATAGAAACCAGAAAATGTTTACCTGATATTAGCCGTTTTTCGTCATGGTCACGATTAATACGTGCAACTGCATGGTAACTACGTTTTATAAAAAGATGTAAAAAATTAGAATTAAGAAATGAATTAACAATGGATGAAATCAACGAAGCAGAAATTATTTGGAACATGAAAGTTTTGAGGAAGAGCTGAAATACTTACGGAAAGATAAAGTTCTAACGACAGGAAGACTGTTTAAACTATCACCTAAAATTGACTCAAGTGGTATTTCACGGGTACGAGGAAGAATTGAATTTACAACTGTCATTAACGAAGACACGAAAAATCCTATTATCTTGGATGGGGCACACAGATACACGCAGTTACTCATACAGCATGTTCATTCGAAAACAGGACATTTAGGCGTTGAATATACCGCGAACACATTGAGAGAAAAATATTGGATTTCGAAAATAAGAAATGAAGTCAAGAAATTTCTTAAAATTTGTAACATTTATAAAATAAAAAGAGCGAAACCTCATGTACCTGCAATGGGACCTCTACCTGATGTTAGACTTGGAATGTTCAGTCGTTCCTTTATATATCAGTATGGATTACTTTGGACCCTTGGAAATAACTGTGAGACGTTCTACAAAGAAAAGATATGGGGTGATATTTACGTGTTTGACAGTTAGCGCAGTACATACTGAATTAGCTGCTTCTTTAGACACGATCTCCGCCATTATGGCAATTCGTAGATTTATGGCTAGAAGAGGAATTCCAAGAAAAATTCTTTCAGGCAATGGAACTAATCTCAAAGGTTCTGAAAAAGAATTGAAGAAATCGCTTTCTGAACTTGACGAAACTTTAATAGCGCAAGAATTGACTGCCAGAAACATGAATGGTCATTTATCCCGCCGGGTTCAACTCATATGGGAGGCAGTTGGGAAATATTGGTGAGGTCAATTAAAACATCTCTTTATACCATACTCAAGGAAAGGAAACCGCGTGAAGAAGTGCTCCAAACCGTTTTGGCGGAGTGTGAGAATATTGTGACCAACAGGCCATTAACTCACGTGTCAGTTGACTCAGATGATCCGATGTGATTAACTCCAAATCATTTCTTGTTGGGTGGTAATAATGTATTAACCCCACCAGGTAAATTCGATTTAAAAGAAACAAATGTGAGACAGTTATGGCGCATTTACAAGCATTAATAGATGCATTCTGGAAAAGATGGGTAAAGGAGTATCTACCCACCTTGATAAAAAATCTAAAACTAAATGGTTTACAGACAATAGTAAAATGTTAAAGAAAGGTGTAGGATGTAGTAGCGATTTGTGTTGAAACCTTATTAAGAAATCTATGGCTAATGAGGGTCATGATGAATTCTTTTACTGGTAGAGATGGTAGAGTGCGGGTGGTAGATGTACAAACAAAAAATGGTGTTAATCGAAGACCTGTCGCTAAAATTGCAAAGTTGGATGCTTCGTAAAGACATGTGAGGAGTAACTGTAAATGTTTCGTGGTGAACTTCAACTTTCTCAAGGTGTAGAGAATGTTTAAGACTTTGTGTTATTGTAGAGAGTAGAGAGTAAAAAAAGATTGACAGAAAAAAATAATAAAAATATTTTTGGGAATTATTATCATAAAGGGTGAAATTCCAAACAGCTACGGTAGCAACCAAAATTAATTATGCTAAAACAAGTACGTACTTTGGTACGAAACTCGGGAAGCGCTATGCATATCTAGCTTATTTATGGTAAAAATTACTAGTTCTTTTGACGGCCACCATTAATTGTTGACCCGTATGGAAAATATCCTCGGATTTCTAGGGTAGTCTCTTAGCAACGTTTTAGCAAAGTTACAGCTTCGCAACTCATTGAGAAATTGGTAAAAACCCGTTTCAATTCAACCGTATCATGATATTCATCATCCTTAAATTCTTGTCAAATAATGAAGAATGATTAGATTCTTAACAATGTTTTTTTTTCGTTTTTCGTGAGTAGCCCCCGTAAAAACGGGAAAATTAACAATTCACGATCGTAAATGAAAAACTAATAAAAATGGTGAACAAAAAGTTCACCATATTTTGTCAATTTTAAACAAAACAGTTTAAAATATTGTCAATTTACATTTACTACAATTCATGGGATACGATTCAAAGTTGAAGAGTTTTCGATTCAGTGGATTTTGATTATTATCCGAAGAAATGAATTTTGTCGTGTTGGTTAATATCCGATCAATTGAACATTATAAAAATTTATAAAATTGAGTGTTACAATTTCTAAATTTTATATCAATTAAAAATCATTGGATATAATCCATGTTGAAGAAATTCCAGTTCATCGGATATTTATGACTGTGCTATTTAGCTCCCATAGTAGCTGTTATTTAGCGAGCAATTGGAAAATTATTTTGAACATTTAAACATTGTAGTTCATCGGGAAGTTGGTTAAAAAATACTTCAAAAAGCAGTATCACATTTCAAATGACTTCTCGTTAGAATGACTCAAGGATTATTCATAGTTTTTTCAAATTTTCTCTATTGAATGAATTACAAGTTTTCTCTATCGAATGCCAGAATAAATATTTGTACCGAAATAAAATAGAGAAAAATAGACAAAATCAATGTGGGGATTACCTTTAGGTTGTTTTAAGTGTGACACTTGGTTTTGAAGATCTCGTCATTATCAGAAAACGGCGTTTTTTCACCAACTTTGAAGTAACTGAGCTAAATGGTCTAAATTTTGCTGAAATTGTTCCTCCAATAAATCTTTGAAGTGTTTCTGGAATAGCTCATCAAGTAATGACAGCGGAACCGCCTGGGTATATGACACTCTACGAAAAAAATTTGAAAAAAATTAGCACGCTTGTGCTAGAATTTCAAAATTTTCATATAAATAATTTCGCTTTATTTTGGGATGTTTTAATTTATATGATTCGAAGGGAAATTTTTGAAAAATGTAATGCTTTTAGTCCAAAATTTAAAAATTTTAGTAAAATTTTCTTTTATTTTGAAAATATTTCCTCATTTTAGATAGTCTAAATTTTGAAAAAAATTGCACCGTAGTAGCGAAATTTCGATAAGTTGAGCTTAATATAAAAAATATTCAACAACTTTATGTAGTTTTAACTAAAATTTGAGAAAAATTGTACAAAAATACTAACAAAATTTTGAAAAATTACACTGTTCTAAAATTACAGGATTCTAATGAGGAATTTTGTTTTACTTTTAGAAATATTGTTGTTAGTAATTAAAATTTCAAAAAACTAGCCCTTTTGCCTTATCTCGAAGAGTTTTCATCAGTTTCTTTGAACCTAATGGAAAATTTCGAAATAATTTAATATTTTTAGAGTGTAATTTCAAAATTTTTTATTGCTTTTAGAATTTGGAAATATTCTTGAAAAAACTGAAATTTAGCTCGGAAATTTAATCGAAATAACTCATTTTGTATTGATTCAACATACAAAATTTTCCAAAAATTTCAATTTTTAGTGTGAAGATAAAATGAAAGAGTCACAGTTTTGCCAAAGGAACAAAATTTGATTACGAAACACATGAATTTACCTCAAAAATTGCTGTAAAATTAATATATTTATTCCACTTTTTAGGAATTCAATATTGAAATTTGCTAAAAATTATTATTTAAAATATAGAATATCGATTTCCTAAAGAAAATTAAAAACTCTCAATCATCTTATATCAACTGTTTCACCTCGGACTATTAATTCTCAAGGCAACTGTTATTATTTGGCCAGCAATTCTAAAAACATTTTAAGAAGAGTTCCAGCAGACCTTTTTACCAAAATTTGAACCTCGTAGCTTATCGTGAAATGGGTCAAAACACGTTTCTAACAATGTCACAAATTTCAAAAATGAGATACGCAGGTAAAATGACTCAGAATAGCTCCAAGATCGATCGATCAAAAATTAGTAAATTCATCTATTGCTTACAGCTTAATTATTGGGCAAAATTGTTTTCGAATATTTTACAGAATGACTTTAAAAAATAATTGAGTGTCACGATTTAGACGCTCTCAGGTATGAGTTGCCCGAGTGCCAGTAAGGGCCACAAGAACTTGTACTCCAAATTGTACTTTAAACGACTGAAACAATGATTTCGAGCACGCGTGTTCTAATTTGAACCCATCTACAGTGGTAAATCTGCTAAAAAACATAATCTTTTTAACGTCTCTTCAATACCCTCATCTTCTTCTTCTTAAAAAATCGCGTTTTAATGAATTTGTAAATTATCTTGAAACCATAGAAAGAAATTATACTAACTGTTAAAATATCTAAAAAGTAATATTGATAAAATGGTACCTCCATTGCTGCTTCATTATGTAAATGTTTAACATCTTTATGACGTAAAACGTACTTAATCCAGCATACAGCCTTCTCAATATTTGAACCGGGCTGCTCTATTAATAATTCAGTTACTCCGGTAATTTTTGCTTTATTATTGTCAATAGAAAACTTAAGTCAAGTATTGGTGCTAAATACTTACATTTGTTCATTATTCTCTAAGTTGTAATTTAAATTATTGAAAAAATAATTTCGAGCAAACGTGTTTTTTTTACCTATCTAAATTGTCAAGTAGACTAAAAAAATATTTATTTTTTTTTTACTTGTTTTAAATTTTCAATTCTCTTTCAGCTTCCTTTTAAAAAAACAGATTTTCCTTATGATTAACTTGAAAATTAACCTTATTACATAGATAACAGTTGCAAAAATTGCTAACATCACTGCAAAAATATCCAACAAGTAATACTGATACCATGGTAACTCCATTGCAACTTCATTTCGTAAATGTTTAGCACCATTGTGACGTAAAACGTATTCAATCCACCATACAGCCTTTTCAATATTTGAACCAGGTTGGTCTTTTGATAATTCAGCTATTTCGACCATTTTTGCTTTGTATCTGTCAATAGAAAGAACAAAATACTAAAACTAAGGTGATAAATGTAGTCGAATGCTTACTTTTCATTATTGATAACCTCTTCGATTGTCTCCCGTAATTGCTTTCCGTCTAATTTGTCTTTATCAACGACTAAACCAACGCCACGTCTCATCATTTTGTCACCGTTCGATTTTTGATCACCAAAAAATGGCACAATTACTAACGGTACACTCATGAAAATTGCCTCTTCCATGGATTGTAAACCACCTTGGCTTATGAACAATTTGACATTTGGGTGTCCTAAAGTTAAACGAATCAATTTAACATGTTTTAAATGATATTTAAGTAAAGAATCCATACTTAAGACGTCCTGTTGTGGTACCCATTTGACGATTTTAACATTTTTTGGTAGATTTGGTATATCGACATTGAATTTCCATAAGACTCGATAGGGTAGTTTTTGGAAAACATTCAAGAAAGTTTGGCGCATTTCTGGATTTACGTTGTATTGATTAACGTTAGAACCAAAACTGAAATAAATGAAACCATTCCTGGCACCATCGAGAAATTCCGATAGGTCCTATTAAGAAATCGATGCAATATTCACGAAACTGATAATTGGTCCCTTTGGACAATTTCCGATGTATTGAATATAAACTTAATTTTCAAAATTGGGAAATAGCTTTTAGAATTTAAGAAAATTAGGGTAAATTTCGAATCAGTGATGCCCAGTTTTAGGGAATTCTTTGCAATTTTTTAAATTTTTGTAAAAACATTGCATATTTTTGCAAGTTTCTCAATTTTGAAGTATGTCACAGTACATCTGATGTCATTTTAGCAAAAATTGTTAAAATTACCTTTGGTAATGACTTTGGCGGTTGTAAATGGACACCTCCACCGAAAGCTATCGTTGCCGGGCCTAATGGACGTTTATTCAGTATTGGATTTGTATTAATCAAGATTAAACTAACATTTTTCATAATTTCGTCTATTGGTGGTAGATTTTTACCGAAATGCTTCTCAACAGTAGGTTCTGTAGCACTATAACCATTGAACCACGCAAATACATTTATAAAGAACGTTGTAATTGTATTCCGGAAACGTTCAATGAATGTCATATTTATAGAACTGTCATATGGTAGCAAAAAATGCGGATATAAAATTGGATGGGTTGGATTACCAAATAACGAATGGGTTGCTGCCGATAAATCCCTGGAAGCAATACCAACATACGGACAATTAAAATGGTTGCTAAAAGCGAACATCGTAGGAAACATGTATTCAACAATTACTAAATCGAAATGTTCATTTTTATCGTTCAATAATTTCTTTACAGGTGGATATTCTAGCTCTTTATCCATTAGAATGTCTAAAAGTTGTGCCATTTCTCGAAATCCTCCAAACACATTTGTGGTAAGATTTACAATTTTTTGTGTAGCTTTCAAATCATGATGAAATAATTTATAAGTAAAACTTAAATCAATTTGTTTGATATTTGGTAAATTTTGAGTTTCCCATGGATCTGTTGTTAGAACGACCAAATCATGTCCCTTTTTTCCTAATGCCTCCCAAACTGGACGGTAAACAATTTGATGACTGTATGATGGCATTGGAGCAACACACAAAATACGTGCACAATTCACAAATAAGATTAAACAATCAATTGTAAAAAATATCAAAATTAATTTTCCAAAACTCATTTTTAGGTTATTATAGTTATTATCATGAATGTATGGAAATTGTGACGTCTAAATAAAAATTTCGACAATATATAACCGATGACAATGATAAGAAAAATATTTTTAGTAATCCCTACGTCTTAAAACAAACAAAGATCATAATCTCAAAATCGATAAAACTTCCTACTCATTTAAAAATGTGACTTTAAATTTTCATGATTGCTCAAATTTAACATTAAATTTAAATCACAAATTAATTCAAAGATTAAAACTTTCGAAATAATTGTCCTCTCAAATCGGACTTTCGTAGTAGGTTATTACGAAAAGTATTGTTCGATACAAGGATGTAAAGTTAGGCATTTCGGCCGGCTTAAAGTGACTGCACTCGTTTGTGCATGAACTACTTGCAACAAGACCTCGTGCACTTTATTCGAACGAACGAAGCGCTCGGGCTTGTTACAAGCAGTTCAGGCGCAAACTCGTGCTGCCACTTCAGCCGGCCGGAATGCCTAACTTCACGCCCTTGTATCGAAAATAACTAGTATCTACTAGTTATTTTGATTAGACGAATAGGTGATTTCGATATTTCGAAAATATGTGGCGCCTGAGTGGCGGCAATTAGCAAAAATGCACCCATTTTATGCGAAAGTTTCAAAATGAACGTAGATGATTAGTCCACGGTAGGGTAGTTGACATATGATCTTGTATTTTGCCAGCTTTTTTTTAATGACCACGCTTAACTGACGACTTTGACAACTTCGTTAAAATGGTCTATTGAATCTATGCGGGCATTTTTATGACCTAAAATGTACAAAAAAGTAAAAAACCAGAAATTACAGACATAAGTTCTTCAAAATGTTCCAGTGTTTCTTCCAGAGCCGGAACTAGGGTGTGGCGAAGGTGACACCCGCCACGGGCGCAGACTTCCATGGGACGCAAATTTTTGTAGGCTAACCAAAAAAATGTTTGTTAAAAACATTTTGCATATGGGGGCGCAAAAAAGTATCTTGCACGGGCGGTAAAAGTCCTAGTACCGGCTCTGGTTTTTTCCACGGGTAAAAATTCGATACGAAGTCCATTAATATGCCAATTTGATGATTTTGATAATTTTTTTAATTATTTGTACAGTTGATAAGATAAATATTATCAATACGTAGATATAAATGAATACATTGTTTTCAAGATAAAAATAAATTCGCAGAATTTATGGAGATTCTTAATTTAACACATAATTGGCTTTATTCCAAAGAAAGAGTACAGATTATTGAGTCAGCCTGTATATCAGCATAAATTGCATATCTACATATACACTGTGATCGAAAGGTTCCGCATAATGCAAATACCTTTTTTATTTATCAAAATTTTGAAAAACGCCGAGAAAGGTAACTTTTTATTTTTTACTTGCCTATTTGTGATGATGTCAAAATGACACTACCAGTTACCATCGCGAAAAAATGGCGTCATCATTAATTTTTTTAAATTAGAACCCCTATTTTTGAATTTAGAATTTTTCTGGAAGAGCATATTTTTCTGCGTTTAGACATGTAAAAATTGTAGGAAAATTTTTGAGAAAACAATTGTTAAAGTTTCTAGGATTTTCTGTCATCGCAATATCCTTGCATCAGCATAGTACTGGAAAAATACAATATCTCTGAATAAGCATTATAAGCATTGATTGACTCAAGGATCAAGTAGACATAGGTTTAAAATTTGACAAAATTACCGACAAACATGGCGGATTAAATTGTCAAAAATAAAATGAGAAATTTGGACGATTACTAGCAATGGAGATGATATAAGCCATTAAAGAGATCGAATACATTTCAATCTTATTCCGCCCTTCATCTCCATTGCTAGAAATCATCCCCATTTCTCATTTTATTTTTAACAATTTAATCCGCCTTGTTTGTCTATAATTATGTATAATTTTCAACCGAAGCCTACTTGAACCTTTAATAAATCAATGCTTGCTGTGCTTATTCAGAGGTACTGTGTTTTGTGTATGCCATGCTGATGCATGGATATTGTGATGACTAAAAATCTTAGAACAATTTTTTTCTCAAAAATTTTCCTATGTAACCTCCCACAATTTTTAAATGTTTAAACGCAGAAAAATATGCTCTTCCAGAAAAAATTCAAAAATAGGGGTTCTAATTAAAAAAAATTAATGATGACGCCATTTCTTCGCGATGGTAACTGGTAGTGTCATTTGAACCTCATCACAAATAGGCAAGTAAAAAATAAAAAGTTACCTGTCTCGACGTTTTTCAAAATTTTGATAAATAAAAAAGTTATTTGCATTATGCGGAACCTTTCGGTCACAGTGTATATAAAATAACATGTCCTGACTGACAGACTATCATCGCCGAGGGTAAACTATTAGAGCTAAACTGATGAAATTTGGTCAGTATCTTTCTTTCATTATTTAACCACCCACAAAGAGAGGATTTTTTTAAATTCCAACTTTAAGGGGGTGAAATAGGGTATGAAAATTTGTATGGAAGTCATTTTTGAACCTAGAAGTATGAAAATTCATTTTTAGACTTATGAATAGAAATAATTGAACACATGTTTTATCATTTTTGAAAATTTTCATTCCAAGGGGTTGAAATAAGGGATGAAAGTTTGTGGGCAAGTTTGTCATTTTTGAAGCTAAAAGCATGAAACTTCATTTTTAGACTTATGAATAGAAATAATTGAACACGTGTTTTAGCATTTTGGAAAAAAATTCATTAGGGGGTGAAATAAGGGATGAAAATTTGTGGGCAAGTCCATCATTTTTCAAGCTAGAAGCATGAAACTTCATTTTTAGACTGACAATTAAAAATAATTGAACATATGTTTAGGCATTTTGGAATTTTTTTCATTTAAAGGAGTGAAATATGGGATGAAAGTTTGTAGTGAACTTTGTAATTTTTTAAGCTAGAAAAATGAAGCTTTATTTTTAAACTTATGATAAGAAATAATTAAAGACATTTCATTATGCACTTCTATTTACCGATAGCCGAACCACTAATGTAGAATATAAAGAAATTCTAAATTAAAATCTCGACACTGAATTTTGATAAATATCGTTTCTTATTCTTGATATTTATTATCCTTCGCGAATGATAATTTTTTTCTCGTGGATAAATTTTCTCTTTATTCACTTGTACCATGAACAGCTATTTCTTATTTGGACCTACATAGTGGTTATAGAAAAAATATTGAGTAATATTCGTGTTAAGAATGATTTTGTTTTGCTCATACCGTTGCTCCACTCGACTTCGCCTCATACTGCTAACTTCAGTACTCGCAAAATAAAATCTTACTCTCAACACATACATCAAATTAAATATTTCTATGTTGATTATTTTTAAATTATTTAAATGATTAATTTCATCAGGATAACAGTTCCATCCAAACCAGCCGAACTGGCAAAGAAGCCCGGATTTGAAGCCAAGAACATATTTGGAATCTGTTAGTAAAAAGAATTTACCACACAAAAAATTTAAGAAACGTGGTATAACCTCTCACATAGGGAAGTCCAAGATTTGATTGTATCTAAGGCTGCCGGCTGTAATCGATAAACAAGGCAGTAATACCCGTTATTGATTACAACTTTGTGGTAATCAATCCTAAATCAGTCAATTTTAGGACTACTTACCAAGAAATATCGAATAAAAGGTTCCTATAAACAAGCTAGTAAGTTTAATTGTGTCGATTAGCTATTTATCCTTGCGACCAGTATGATCTGTTCTTTATAACTTTCTACCTATTACTGTCCTACAAAGGATATCTTGTTTGCGAAGTCTCTGAGAGACCTTCTCTGTACCTCAACAGTCGAAAGAATTTTGCCGCTGATGTGCGAAAGTTATGCATTCACATAGTGGGTGGTATTCAGAGATTTTTAGAAAGGCGGGAATTATCTTTAAGCAAAGAACAACATTATTTTCAAGAATTGAATTCCATCTCACTCTTTAAAATTAAATACTATTATGTAGTATTTTGGTCAACTGTAGTTCTTCCTACCGTTACTACCGATACAAAGTTAATACAATATGCCAGATTCTTGAAAATTTCTTACAAACAGATAAGAGAGACAACCTGCACATAAGCGATCATGCAGCTCTTCTATCTTATTCTTATAAAAATTATCATCATCATTTTTATGAGAATCGATCTCAATTTTCTACATAATTCTCTACTCCAATATAAATCAAATAGAATAAACAATTATGTAAGTCTTCAATAACGAAAATTTGCTGTTGATCATTATCTTTGTAAATCATCTTGAACAATTATACGCTCAGAGGTTTCATTCTCTAATTCACTTAATCTATACCTTTCATTGTCAGCTAAGCCCAGTTTCCTAAAGTGATATCTGACAGAACAATGTCCTGTCAGAAGCGCCGTTGAGAGTCCTAATTCGTTCTTAGTAAGGTTCCTAGTAAGGTATTTTTAGGCGAGTAATCGATGAACAATTTCGCCTGTCTCATACCCGAAGTTTGCTTTCAGTGGAGGTTTTTATTGCTCCTTTCCCATCTGCAGATCCTTTTCCTCCACTAGGTTTTTATTAGCCCACAGAACGGTTCCGGGCCTACAAATGAAGCTTCAACGCCTGTCTTCGCAAATTCATTTTTTCTAATTCCCTGATGCACCCAAGCTGTGGTAAGTTTATTGCTTCTTGCCAGCAGTTTCAGGGATTTACGACGCTCCCAGACGGTCTTTGACTCAAGGCTGTAAGTCACTAGAACTTTCAACGCTGCCTGACTGTCGGTCAAGATATATACATAGCTGGGGAATAAAATAGAAACATTAGCGAATGTAGCTCTCTTCCTCTTGTAGCCGTTTCATTCTCTATGTTAGAAAGAGGTCGAGAGAACTGAGGTGGAGTATAATGAACTAGCAGCGGGATTTTGCCCCGAATTTGGGGCAAACACGTGACTTCTCCAAACTCTATTGCAAGTTAGCGCCGATGAATATAAATTCGATTTTAACATTTTTTAATGCTGGCAATGCTACCACTTCATTAACAACAGCGTTCACTTTATATCATTTAGCTTTAGATAAAACAATACAGAACCGATTAAGGGATGAAATTCGTGAATCTTACAATAAAAATAATGGCTTTACATATGAAACTATCCAAGAGATGACATATCTAAACATGGTAGTTCACGGTAATTTGTTAAACTGAAATCTGAACGACAAAAATTAAGCGTTTCTTTTCACAGAAACTCTCCGAATGTACTTTTTAACAACCTTTTTAGATCGTACGGCTGTCGATGATTATTTAATTGAAGAAACTGGATTGAAACTTGAAAAAGGCACGGCTATTATGATACCAGTTTGTGCTCTACATTAGGATCCGGAATATTTCCCAAATCATCAAAAATTCGATCCGGAACGTTTCAGTGATGAAAATAAACAAAAAATTATCACTTATACTTATCTACCGGTAGGTGATGGACCAAGAAGATTTGTATTGGTGAGTTTCTTTATAATTATAAAATTGAATAAATTTATAAAATTTGTTTAAATTCAAGTAAATGTTTTGGTTTATTAGCAGTCAAAGTGGCTCTAGTTCACGCTATTAAAGATTTTGAATTTGATGTGACAAAGAAGACGGAAATTCCGTTGAAATTTGCTCCGGCATCGGTGTTATTGGATGTTACAGATAAAATTCCATTAAAAGTCACAACTTTATAGTTTCTAAACAATGGCTTGAAAACTTCTAGGTAAAATTTTTGCTAAACAAATTTAGATTTATGGAAAATTGGGTGTTAGTTGGTTATAATTAAAACGGTAGGTATACAGCCCTCTTCGCTTAAAGGTGTTCACAGTCCCAAAACGTCTGTTAATTATCGAGAGATTGGAAACATATTTTAAGGATTTAGGGGGATTCTCAGAGAACATTTTAGCAAAATTAGGTCCACGTAGCTCATTGGGAAATGAGTGACATCTAACTTTTGAATATGCAACAATTGGCAAGAGGGTTTTTCACACATTAAAAGTGTTTAATTAATGTGATACATTCGGAACAATTTGGTTTTTGCAATTTGCCCTTAAGACTTCGAGAAAAATTAAAAAATTACGAGCAGAGTTTGACCGTGAAAAAATTGAAATGCTAAAGTCGCTCGCCTCCTTTTGTCGGTCACAGTAGTTTAGTATCAAATTTTAAACCAGTGTTTCTCAACAGTCGATCTGGTCAATTATTTTAATCCGCAAATCGATTTAACGGGGTCAAAGTGAAATATTCTTTATCCACAACATAAAAAATGTGTCTTTGGTGAAAAATGAAGGGTTCTTAATGAATTAATAAATAATTTACATGCTCGGAACTTCCAGAACGTTTGAAAACCATTGGTGTAGTCTCTTAAAACGATCTAATGTTTATTTATTTAAAGAAAAACAAGCCTATTCAAATAACAGGCATGTGTTTTTGTTATGAGCTAGCAGCGGGATTTTGCCCCGAATTTGGGGCAAACACGAGATTTCTCCAAACTCTATTGCAAGTTAGCGATCGACAATAACGACTCGATACCGTATTCGAATAATCCCTCTACTCGTTACTGTTGGATCGCTATAATCATTCAGCGTAGTTGATGAAATGAGCGGGCGACATCATAAACAATAAACAAGTGGTTCACTGCAGCTGATTGTTGCCCCTTTCTTACTGGATTTTCATAAGCGGAGCGAGTGAGTTCAAACACTTGCACGAACACAACAATGTTCGAGAATCGGTCTATCGTTTTAGTAATTGAAATTACAGTAAGAATTGAAAGTCACGTACGTCTATGATGTACGTAGACGATTGTTGCGCGGCATCTAAAGGCGGGAACACGATCCCTAAGCTTAATAATGAACTTAAGTCTACCTATTTCTACCACTACTCTAGTGAATAGAGAAGAGAGCTCTTATCAATATCTGAGATAGACAAAGACAATTAGAGAACAACAAACCTTATGGGAGGGGATCGCTCCATCTTTGTGTCTCTCACAGAAATCTCCAAAGTTTCTATTTTACCCTCTTTCTCTCACCAACAGAATTCAGAAAAAGGTAGTGGATATATTGAATAGACAGAGAGAGCTATTGCTTTCTCTGTCGATTCAATAGAGTTGAATTAGCTATCGTGACTAGAGTAGTGGTACAAGTAGGTAGACTTAAGTTCATTATACTCCATCTCACTAACGCCTTAGTTCTATCGACCTCTTTCTAACATAGAGAATGAAACGGCTGCAAGAGGAAGAGAGCTACATTCGCTAATGTTTCTATTTTATTCCCCAGATATAGAGATGAGCGCCAGAGAGTGTTTACGAAGAAATCTCATATATATATATATATATATATATATATATATATATATATATATATATATATATATATATATATATTTTATATATATATATATATATTTGTGCATCAGTGACATTTCTTCGTAAACACTCTCTGGCGCTCATCTCTATTGCAAGAGTTTCAAACTGCGTTATAGAGATGAGCTTTCCCAGAGCTACGGATGCCTATAGATCCGTATATTCCTATGTCAGTTCCTTCATCCATTTTGGATCCATCAGTAAATCAGGTGGAGAGTTTGTGATGTAATTGATTAATTAAGTTTCTTAGCACATGGCGGTCAACTAAGACCACTTCAAACGGGATTTTGACTTCAAATTTCTTCGGCACAATGTTCGATGGATTTGACTAATAATTCTGGTTTTATTTGGTTCAAAATTCCAAGGTGTCTTTGCCAGTCACCTGGCTTAGACTTTGTAGTCAGGTACAGTCTTAAGACAGCACCTGTAAGTGGAGCGGAAGTAGATCTGAAGTAGATCTAACAGGGCCCCCATGAAGGTGGTTCCCATAATCCCCATTCTTGCTGCTCCTCTTGCGTGGTAGTTTGTGTGACCGAAAAGTTCCGCATAATGCAAATAACTGAATATTGTTAAATAGAGAACATTACGAGAATATGGTGCCGCAGTTTATGTGTGATCAACAAGATTGGAGCCCTTTTATAACAGATTGTGTTCCTTTTGAAGAATACAGTCAAGAACATAGAATATTGCCAGAGATAGACTATGATAATGCTTTTTCAATTTATAAATTATTTCTTAGTGATGATATAATTGACCTTATGGTATTAGAAACCAACAAATATTATGAAAAATGTGCGTCACAAGCATATTCATCACTCACTATTAGAAAACACAAACAACAATGGAAACCAACAACTCGAGATGAAATGCATATATTTATAGGCATTTTGTTAATAATGGGTGTTGTTAAGGTATCAGAAATGCGGTTATATTGGTCAAAAGATCCCATGTTCCGTAATAAACGTATAAAACGTGCTATGTCGCGAGAACGATTTTTTGATATTCTTCACTACTGGCATTTTTCTGGTGGCGATCAAGTCTGTTCCAATGATCGATTATTCAAAATAAGTGCACTTGTAGAAAAGATAAACAGAAACTTCCAAAAAGTAGTGAAACGTAGAAAAGAATTAACAATAGACGAAAGTATGATTTCTTGGCGTGGTCGGTTACAATTTCGGCAATATATTCCAAATAAACGTCATAAATATGGTGTAAAACTTTATAAGCTATGTCTTATAGAAGGATATACCTATAAGGTAAAACTTTATTCTGGCAAAAGTCAAATCGCAACAAAATCCCATCCGCACACTGTCGTTGTGGAACTCATGGATGATCTTTTATATGAAGGAAGAATTTTGTACGCTGACAATTATTATACTAGCATACCCTTAGCTAAAGAGCTTTTACAAAAAAAAAACTTTTTATGTGGGACTCTACGAGCAAATAGATCATTTTGCCGGCAGCAGCGAAAGTCAAACAAAAAAAAGGTGAAATAATTAGTTTACAGAAAGAAGGTGTAAAATTTATGAAATGGACAGACAAGAGATCAGTATTGTCGTTAACAACATGTAAATACCACAAGTGTGTCCTTATTAGTGTTAGGATTTACAGTTTCGCCATAAGTATTTCAACGCGTTGAACCTACCATTAGCGTAGTTGTTCTATAATTCTGATTAAATAACTTCTTGTATGTTGTAAACTATCGGAGACAAAAAATCATTATTATTTACAAATTATAGTCTGAAATAATAATTAAAATATGAAATTAAATTAAAATATTTTAAATTTCTTTACATACAAATCATATGTTTATTAACCCAAACGAGTTACTATAAGAGTATTCAGGAGGGGGAACCCATTCCATTGAAATTTACAATACAATCAAACGCCTGCGTTTTACGAATGACGTCGATCGGTCATGCGGATATTTTAAATGGTCTACTGTTTTTCAACATTCTGCTGCTATCGTTATAGAGCAACTCGTTTTGTTGGCGACGAAAATACTCGATTAAAACAGAAAATAACATTCCGCTCTACTCGAATTTGTCAGGAGAGTAGATTTTGGCCGGCACGCTCTACGGTGCCAAATCCTATCTCTAGTCCTTATAGAAGTCAGTACCAGAGGACACAGAACTGTGCAAAAGCCGGATTGTGTTATAAGCTATAATAAAGCCAAAAAAGGAGTTGATCTTTCTGATCAAATGTCAGCTTACTATAGTTCACTAAGAAAAACTATTAAATGGTAAAGGAAGATAATATTAGAATTGATCTGTGTTACTATGTTAGCAAATGCATGGTGCATATAAACTAAATTTGGTTCTCGTACAAATGTCTGCATTCTAAATTTTCGTAAAAAAATAATTGATTGTCTTTTAAAAGTTGAAAATGAACCGTCTTCGCCGAAATTACCATTCACTCATCATCTGGCGAAATCTGAAGGATCTCTAAGACAAGGAAACGATGTAAGAACTGCTATCGTTCAATAGCTGCACAAGAAGGAAGGGAAAATGCTATCAACAAGACCATACGAGTCAACACTTATTGCCCAGCCTGTAAAAATCAACCAACACTTTGCATGCCATGTTTTGCGAAAGTTTATGAGGTATACTTCAATTATAATTATTGTTCAGTTTGATTCTTTTGTTTGATTGAAAATAATGAAAATTAAATTTTTCTGTATATTGAAAACGACTGTAAAAATAATTTATCTTTTCCATTGCATATAATCTTCCCAACTTTTCGCTTCAAAATTGATTTTTTTAAATAAAATTAGAAACAAGAGAACTATCGCTGTTATGCTGAGGCTTCCACCCTCAGCATAACAAACTAGGTGTGGACCACCGGTGGTTCACGCCGGCAGACGGAGCAAACTAGGTGTGGACCACGGTGTGGTTCACGTTGCCAGATGAATGGAATACCTGTGGACCACATAGTGGTCCACGCCGGGCTGAACGTGTTAAAAAACAAGTGTCATAAGTCTACAATTATTGCACAAGTCCAAATTTAGAAAACGAGTGCGGGTGCACGAGTTTTATAAAGGACGAGGACAATATACGACTTATCAGACGAATTTTTTATACTATTTTTTCTGTTTTGCCTTTTTTGTTCCCTTTTTTACAAAAAAAGTTTGAGTTATGAAATTTAGGGAATTTGGTGGGAGTTGGTGTTACTGATATAACAGTTGAACATTTGAAAATTAATGTGTATTTTGTTTAGTATTTTTGACAGTTGTCAATAACAACGAAAACGTAACCAACCTTAAGAAAAAAAAAAAATTACTACATTTTCCTTTATTTCACAATGTATCGAAAAGTAGTCATTTTGATAGACTAGCGAGTCGAATAATATCGCTATTATTGACGCAAAACAGAAAAAGTTCATTTCGATAATAATTAAAATTGTTCTGTTTTTTTTGTTTTTTGTTTAAAATTTTAAATATACAGAATGTGTTTGAAAAATGTTCATTATCGGTAGGATTGTTCAATTTTTTTTGTGTAATTTGCTGAAACGTGCGTAAATTTTTTTTATAGTTTTAATTATAAGTTCTTATCATTACTATTATTAATTTGTTTTCTAAAATCTAATCAATACACCTGTTATCAATAAGTATTATTATTATTATTATTATTATTATTGACGCAGTCTAATTTAATCATTTTGTAATACATATTTTGTTGTAATTTAGAATCGATTCGAACTATAAATATATATATATATATATATATATATATATATATATATATATATATATATATATATATATATATATATATAATTTATGTTGATATACAGACTGACTCAATGAATAATCTGCACCCTTTTTTTGGAATAACACTAACTATTGAATAAATCGACAATCGATCAATAAATGATTACACAAGTTCTGTGTAATCATTGTTGATATATTTACGATACAATTCACTCCATTAGTTCAATTTTCTTATCAAATCAAATTGTGGCAAATGATGACTAATTCTATCATTATCATTGCAAAAATATGATGAATTTAGTTGTTAACTGACAGTTATAGGTAAAATTTTCTAAGATCTTTCTATATGGATGCGCAGTAGACCTTCGGTGAGTGAGGGTCAAAAAACAGTACTTGCTACTTGTCGTCAGACATCAATTTTGAAATTCCATTGGTGTTCTATATTGTGAAAGATTTTAGAGCATATTGAAAAAAATATCTATGGATATTTATTTTGTTTAAATTTACGTATTTTTTCATATTTATTACTTAATTTATAGATATTTTGTGTTATATGCTTTAAGATAATATTTTACATACATCATATTTATTATAAATTGCGACAAGTAAATCTGCCTTGTGCCGCTACTGTAAAGTACTTTCAAATATAAACGACCTAGTGAGCGAAAATTATCGAACACATTTTCTACCCTGCGTCAAAAAGATCTTCTTAGAAAATTTTACCTATCTATCTATCTATCAGGAGTAGAAACGAAACCTTTGTGAAACGAGTGTGTACGTTGAAGTACGAGTGTTAGACAGTACTTCAATTACACGAGTTTCACAAAGGCCGTTTCTTCTCGACTTAGATACACTATTTTTTCTATGATTGAACAAAAACTGGAAAACTATTCCTGAAAGTTTATTAACAAAGTCGAAAAACAATTCTTTTTGGCAAATGATGTAAATTTTATATGACAGTGTTGACGTCAAATTGTCATAATTACAGATTATGCATTATCGTTATTATTAGTCATACTTCAGTGACAAATCTGAAAAAAGGACAAATTTTGTTGTTTACGTTGTTAAGAAACGTCACACTCTACAACAATAGAGAGTTTTGCACGTGCGAAACAGACTGGAGATTTGACAATTTCTATACAATCGTTGAAAAAATCATGTATCCAACTCAAGTGGAAACGGCCTTTGTGAAACTCGTGTGAATGGAACACTCACTAACACTCATATCTCAATGTACACACTCGTTTCACTGCTTTTGATAGATAAAAGACAATTAACTACTGTCAAGAATCGAAGTTTACGAAGTGTAGAAAATTTTAAACTTTAGAAATATCTCATAATTTGTGGGACACTTGAAGAGCATGGCAACGCGTTTCGTAGTCAAAATCCATTTACATGTATTCTCCATAAGACAATTCAATGTAATTTTTTGAGAAAACGGTTAAAGATAATTCAATGCAGTTTTCGAATTTAGTTGACAATTATTATACCGCCCCGAAAGACGCCCAATGTTTTTTTTTTTGAAAATTAACTGGATTTTCCAAAAAATGGGAAAAACCACGTTTTTATTTAAAAAAAGTAGTGTCAATCACTGCAACTTTATGTGTTATTGAAAGTAAAAAAAGAATTGAGACTGGTATGAGTAGAATGAGAAAAGTCTGACGATGACGAAGACGTCCCCGTTTTTCCAATTTTCCTTTTAGTTTCAAAAGTATAGATTTTCTTGAAAATTTCATAAAATCAGGCAACCAAAGAAACTTTACCAGCTAGGTAGTTCATGGCTTTTGCCACCAGAGAGTGTTGTATTTAATACAGTCGACCATCTTAACAAATGCTCAAAGATCTGTTCAATTACAAATACTTGTTAGCTATCGTTCTCAGTGATCAACTACATTGCTGGGGAGATCTAGCATTATAAAAAAAAAGATTAAGATAAGATAGTTAGGTTGTTTGTTTATATATTCCCAATGCTACCGCTTGTTTTTAATAGATTCACAATCATGGAAATAATAGAAATACTTATACAGGGTGTCTTTTGAAGAGGGATGTTTGGAAAAGTAAGAAATTATAATAATCGATTTCCTTTACTATTGTTTTATTATCCAAGCTAGATATTTCAAGAAATTTTTTTCTTTTTTTTATCAACCACTTAATAGGGAATATTACATATTTTACTTTCTTATTTTAATAATAATCGAATGTCTTTGTTGTATATTTTGATTGAATGGTGAAATTGAGGGGAATTTTGATAATAAGTCTTATGTTCTAGATTTGACAGCTTCTTCGATATTTTGAGTTTTGGTGAAACGTTTATTGTTAGAGCGCTCAACAGGAAAATTTATAACTCAGAAACTATTGCGAATAAAAGGCTAAAATTTTAAATTTGAGTTGTAAAAATAATGCATTTCTGTCAAATATTATTGTTTTGAATTATCTTCTGCTGTTTAGTTAACAATTTTGAATTTCATTGTTCCAATTAACACTTTAGAAATTATTTTTAAAAATTTTTCAAAGAAAAAAAATAAGAGATTGATGAATTAATTGAAACAATAGGTATTTTTTGAGGTAGGTGAGGAGTGATGATTTTAGCATACCTATAGGGTACACATCGAACCACCGTTCTTTTATTGTTAAAAATAGGGTGTAAAGTTGTTAAAAAATTAATTGTTTTGTTTCTTTCGTTTCTATACAACAAGAACACAATGAAAGTTCTCTTTTCGGTTTTAATAATTGTTAATTAAACACAACCTTTACAACACGCTGTTCTCTTAGTTTTTTTTTTCTATCTAGGGAATATAGTGTCACCAACTCTAACATATGCGATGCGTTGTTGCCAACTTTAATCTTAACACATCCCTTTAAAGCTACGTTTCGGTTATCCTATAATTTAACAATTTAATATTCTTAATGAGTCTCTATGTTTACAAAATAAGTCTTTGGATAAAGCTTTCGTTAGTATGTCAGCCTTCTGTTCTGAAGTCGGTATATACTTAATCATAATATCACCTTTTTAAACTGAGTCTCTTATAAAGCGGTGTCTTATATCTATATGTTTGACTCTTTTACTATCCCCATTCTTTGCAATGTGAATGCAATTTTGATTATCAACATAAATTAATACGAATTTACGATTAAGTTTAAGATCATTCAATAATCCCTTAAACCATAAAGATTCGGTAACTAGAGAGCTGAGAGCAGTATATTCAGCTTCTGCCGTCGATAGAGAAACAGTTCTCTGCTTTCTAGTTGCCCATGTTACAATTTTACCATATAATGACAAACAGAATCCTGAAAACACTTTTCCTGTCAATACAATCAGCAGCCCTATCTGAATCAGCATAATGTATTATATTATATTCTTGTTTATCAATTCGATAGATTAAACCTAAATTCTTTGTATGTTGTAAGTATCTCAAGATTCTCCTATGATTCCAATGATTGTCATTTGCATAATCCCGAAATCTACTAAAGAAATTAACAGCAAAAGATAAATCGGGTCTACTTCCTATTACTAAGTACATTAAGCAACCTATCAGTTCTCTATAAGGATATTTGGTGAATAATTCAGAATTTGTTTCTTTAGTTAATTTCAAGCCTTTCTCGATCGGAGTGGCTGCACCCTTACAGTTTTGCATATTAAATCTGTTCAACAATTTTTCAATAAATGATTTCTGATGAATTTTTATTACATTGTTTTTTTTTCATCCCTATCTATTTCTAACACTAAATATGTCTTTATAGGTCCTATACACATTATTTCGAAATTTGCTCTTAATTGATTTTTAAATTTGTGATTAAAAATTAGAATGTCGTCCACGTATAAAAATACTTAAAATTTCGAATCATTTTTGACATACAGACATGTATTATAAGCTGAGCATTCAAAATTATGTTCTAACATGAACTTATGAAAGGTTTCATTCCAATATCTTGAATTTTGTTCTAATCCATACAACGATTTGTTTAATTTATACACTTTGCTTGTTTCAGTTTCTTCTGGCGGATACATGTAGATTTCTTCTTTCAAATCGGCATGAAGGAACGCTGTCTTCAGTTCAATATACATGTTTTCTTTGTTAACTAATACTATCAGTATTCTCAATGTAGGAAGTTTTCCAACAGGTGCATAAATGTCGTTCCAATTTGATGTTTCGTAACCTTTTGCTACTAATCTCGCTTTGAATACATTTTCGCCTTTTCTTTTAAAAATCCATCGACTGTGAATTATTGTCTTTCCATCAGGTTTATCAACAATTGACCAAGTGTCATGTTTCTTATGAGATTTTTAATTCTTCTCCCATCGTTTTCAACCACTGTTCTTTCTCTTCGGACTCTAAGGCTTCTTTCTTGGTTGTCGGTTCACCTTTTATGATTTTGTAGATGTTATTTGCGACGAATTCACATTCATAGTCTTCTAGATATATCGATCTTCTTATATTTCTTTTTTGTCTTCTTTTGTTCTGTATTTTCGTTCATTTCGTTTTGACTTTTATCTAATGTTATATCTTCTGTTTTCTGTTCTGCTTGATGTTGTGGTGCTTCTGAAGTTATTATTTCTGAATTTACCATTATTATTTCTTTTGGTTTTTGTTCCTTGAATACAACATTCCGTTCTTCGGGATTCCATAATCTATAACCATTATTGCAATAACCAACCATGTGTAGTTTTCTTGATTTTTCTGATAATTTACTTTCTCTGTGTTATTTGTTTATGTACGTGTGTGATTCAGAACCAAATATTCTAAGGTTATCATATTTCGGTGTTTCCACATCTCGGCTGGTATTATCTTATTGACAGTGGGTAATCTGTTTATTATGTAGGTTGCCGTATACACTGCTTCTCCCCACATATCTTTGTTAAAATTTGTATCAGCTATCAAAGTTCTAGCCTTTTCTATTAAAGTTCTATTTAAACTCTCAGCTTTGACGTTTTGTTGGGGGGAATATGGCATGGAGGTTTCAATTTGTATGACCTTTTTATTACAGTATTCGTTGAATGCATTATTTATGTATTCAGTACCATTTTCACAGCGGAATCTTGAAATTTTGGTACTAAACTTGGCTTCTACCATTTCAGAATTCTTTCTGAAATAATTGAGTACTTCTGTTTTGCTACTTAACAGGTAAACTGTAACAAAATGACTATAATCATCCAGGAATGTTAGGATGTACCTTTTTCCGTCGTGAGTAACAGGATTTATTGGACCACTTAGATCTGAATGAATCATTTCTAGTACCCTTTTCGTTTTTGGATGTTCTTTGTTAAACGGTAATCTTGCTTGATATCCCTTTATAAATGGTTCACACAGTATTTCTGTTTCTGAAGTTTCTTATTGTATCAAATTTCTTTTCTTTAATTCTTTTAACTTTTCCGATGACGTGTGCCCAAGTCTTTTGTGCCATAGTCGATCGTTAACTGGTATTGAATATGATTTATAGGCTGTTGTCTTTTTCGTGTTGAATGTTAAGGGGGAGTGGTAGGCTTGGCCAGTTTTGACCGGCGAAAATATGAATTTCTAACTCGCAATTTCTCGCTCGTCCTTAAAGCTACGACAACCACAAATAGATTTTTGAAAAGGGCATTTCTTATAGCCACTCTTGGTTCTTTCCGTTTTTCAAAATGTTAACGAAAATTTGAATTACAGACGAAAATCTAACAACATGTTTTTTTTCGTATTTTTGTACAATTTCTCGTATTTTTGTACAATTTCTCGTATTTTCTCTTATAACTTGGCCAATTTTGATTATTTTGCAAAAATTCTTGTACAGTTAGATGGCAAATAAAAAGTTCTTTCCAAATATTCAAGAAATTTTCCGTTTCCATTGTTAGTTTCCCGGAAAATTAAGAAAATTTCTGTACGCTACAACACGTTTTTTTCTACAGTTTTTATCTGACAGCATTGATCAACCCCTTATTCGAAAGCTGATACAAAGGCGGAGTGCAAGATAGAGCCCTTTTTTTGAAATTTTGAAAATTGCCTGAGTTATCGCGGAAAAACCAACTGGTTTTTCTGGCATTGTTTTCACATATTAAAATTAATTATTTTGATTTGAAATACATACGGTTAGGTAGATAATTTTGTCCTGTTTCCGAATGGCCTATTATTTTTGCAAAAAGTGTTGATTTCTCGAAGAAAATTGAGTGGAAATCCAACATCGTTATTTTACAAAGATTGCCCGCGTCAGACGTAAACAGTGCGGGTTTGCCTAATCGAAAGTTTGTGGAATCATCGATACTCAATCCAAAGCGAGACACATAATTCGATTTGACAAACGCGCACTGTCTGCCAGTATGGCGGGTTATCTTACTTGATAATACACAAACAAAGAGACTGGATTTTCATTCCATTTTCTTCGAGAAATCAACACTTTTTACAAACATAATAGGCCAATCGGAAAGAGGACAAAATTATCTACCTAACCGTATGTATTTCAAAGCAAAATAATTAATTTTAATATGTGAAAACAATTCCAGAAAAAACCAGTTGGTTTTTCCGCGATAACTCAGGCAATTTTCAAAATTTCAAAAAAAGGGCTCTATCTTGCACTCCGCCTTTGTATCAGCTTTCGAATAAGGGGTTGATCAATGCTGTCAGATAAAAACTGTAGAAAAAAACGTGTTGTAGCGTACAGAAATTTTCTTAATTTTCCGGGAAACTAACAATGGAAACGGAAAATTTCTTGAATATTTGGAAAGAACTTTTTATTTGCCATCTAACTGTACAAGAATTTTTGCAAAATAATCAAAATTGGCCAAGTTATAAGAGAAAATACGAGAAATTGTACAAAAATACGAGAAATTGTACAAAAATACGAAAAAAACATGTTGTTAGATTTTCGTCTGTAATTCAAATTTTCGTTAACATTTTGAAAAACGGAAAGAACCAAGAGTGGCTATAAGAAATGCCCTTTTCAAAAATCTATTTGTGGTTGTCGTAGCTTTAAGGACGAGCGAGAAATTGCGAGTTAGAAATTCATATTTTCGCCGGTCAAAACTGGCCAAGCCTACCACTCCCCCTTAACAGATATAAACTATTCTTTCTCCTTTCTTAATTAATAATTAATTTTTATAAATGTTTATTTTATTGTCATAGACCGTAACTGAGAAACATTCTTGTTCAATTTTGCTTATCGATAGTAAATGATTTCTTAATTCAGGAACAAACAGAACGTTTTTTAATTTACAGTCTTCTGCAATTATATTTCCATTTTTTGTCGCTAACAATGATTGATCTTTCTTTGCAATTTTTATTCTTATTGGGTTTTCTAGAGTTATACTTTGACAAAAATATTTATCGGTATTTATTAAGTGATCAGAGGCGCCTGAATCTGCATAGAAATATATCGACTCACCCTCATTGTCGTTTAGTTGTTGAATTTGTTCCGGCCATGAAACATACTTTATTCTCATTCTGTGGCTCGATATTATTTGCTTCTTTGTTTGTGTTTCTTGGTTTCTTGTATCTGCATTCTGACTTCTTGTGACCTTTATTTCCACAATTATAACATTCAAATTTGAATTTTGTTTGCTGTGGGTATTGTCGATTTCCATTCTTTGTCGTGTTGTTAAAAAATGCCTGTGTTTTAGAACTTTCATTCATCTCTAATTCTTTTCGTTTTATTTCTTCTTGTAACAATCTGTTTTTAAAGAATTCCAGAGATTAACTCACTACTTATTGTTTCTACAGATGTTACTACATTATCGTACGATTGTGGCATTGATAATAATAAATAAAATACAATTTCGCTTTGACTAGGTTGTGCGTCGGTATTCTTCAATTCTCTTACCAGCTTATCGAAATTTAACATGAATACTTCGAGTGAATTTTCTTCGTTATATTTTAACGTTAGTAATTTCTTTCTTAGTGACAGCTGAGACGCTAATCCTTTCTTTTCGAATAATTGTTGCAATTTTTCAATTATTGTTTTTGCAGTCTTACATTCTTCGATTAATTCTAGGTGACTGTTTGCAATACATTGTACCAATATATTTCGAGCTTTTGTATTTTTGTTCTTCTGTTCAGCGGTTGATTCTAGTTCTCCATAACTCAAAGTTTCGACCAGATTATTCTCTGCGATAATTAATTCAACTCTGAATTTCCAGTTACTAAAATCTGTTCCAGGAAATGGAGTGATGCCATGTTTGTTTGTCATGATTTTATATTCCATCTTGTCGTACTTTATTTTTCTCTTCTTATTAATTTTGCGGGACTGGGCCCATAACCTGTTAAAAAATTAATTTTTTTTGTTTCTTTTTGTTTCTATACAACAAGAACACAATGAAAGTTCTCTTTACGGTTTTTTTTTTTATTAATTACACACAACCTTTACAACACGCTGTTTTCTTAGTTTTCTTTTTCTTTATCTAGGGAATATAGTGTTACCAACTCTAGCATATGCGATGCGTTGTTGCCAACTTTAATCTTAACAAAAGTGCATTGAATGAAATCAATTGCGTATTTTCTCTTTTCTAAAGTAAAATTTACCTGACCTGACTGTATACATACTATAATGTGTAGCATTTAATTTACTTTAGCTTTCAAAAAATCCAACGAATCACTCCGTACATACAAATAATTTTAATAAATAAGCTGATAATTGATAAAATAACCCACCAAACATTTTGGTCTGTATTATTTTTAGGCTCAAATACTTTTTCAAATAAAATGCCGCATGATCTTTATTCGAAAATGAAAAAAAACATATTTTTTTTGCAAGGCTGACCAATATACACACACCTTAATCCTTATTGCAATTCGCAATATGTATCAATTAAAAAGTTTTTCAAAGTTCTATAGAGTAATCCCTAGAGAACACCTTAGCAAAATTAGAACTTCGTAAATCACTTGGAAGTCGATCAAAAGACGCTCATAGAACTACAAGTTGTACTACAAGATGACTCAAAGATCATTCTATTATTGTTTTTCTTTTTCACAAGTGCTTTAATAAATATAAACTACGAGGCTCTAATTTTACTAACATATGGGTTTGATTTAGAGATTTTCTTTTATTTAATTAATAAATCCCACATTCTGAAAAATTATAGATTCTTGGTTTTCAAAAATATTTTTAAAATTAATACGTTTAATAATTTGGAGGAATTTGGAAAATTTTAAATTCTTCGACAAACGGGCGCTACTATGAGAATTGAGGACTACCGACTACCGAGTGAAAAGCTCTGTATTTATTTATCGCTCGGTTATCTTTATATTATACTTGTTTAGTTTTAAAAGATAGGACAGGCTTGTGGTAAATGACATACAAGTTGCATTTTTAAATTCATTAAGGGGCAACAATCTAATGTTCAACTTTGACTCGACGACAATTTTGACCGAGTGTAGCGGTCCCATGTTCTTAATTTGATGAATTTAGTTTTTAAAACTACATTTTAATCGCAAGGATGTCTATTTTGACCATGCGTTTTGGCATTGTTAACTTAGTTATTTATCTATCAGGAGTGGCAACGAGGCCTTTGTGAAACAAGTGTGTACGTTGAAGTATGAGTGTTAGAGAGTAATTCAGTCACACGAGTTTCACAAAGGCCATTTCTACTCGAATTAGATACACTATTTTTTCTACGATTGAACAAAAACTGAAAAACTATTCCTGAAAATTTTATTATCAAAATTGAAAAACAATTCTTTTTGACAGATGTAGATTTTATATGACAAATTGTCATAATTACAGATTATGCATTATCGTTATCATTACTCATACTTTAGTAATAGATCTAAAAAGTTGATTCAGAGTGCGAAAAAGTGCACTTTTCTGTCCCAGATTGCAAAAGTACTTTTCCGCACGCTGAAGGACCAATTAGAAACGAACTGCCATCTTACAAGAAACGTCACAATCTACAGCAATACAGAGTTTTGCACATGCGAAAAAATTTTGTATCTAACTCAAGTGTAAACGGCCTTTGTGAAACTCGTGTGAATGAAATACTCGCTAACGCTCGTAACGTACATACTCGTTTCACAAAGGCCTCGCTTTCGCTCTTGATAGATAAAAAACAATTAACTATCAAAAATCGAATTTTATGAAGTGTAGAAAATTTAAAACTTTAGAAATATCTCATACTTTGTGAAACATTTGAAAAAGACACATGAAATTCATTCTCGGAATTTAGTGCAGGCCACAAACTTTCATGGTCACATGCGCAAAAACTTTGTCTTATATTCAATTAATTTTACAATACAAAAAAATGATTTTGTCATGTCAAACAAATCAATTGATTGTACGGCAAAATTAATTCAATATCTATATGGCAAAGTCTTTTAGAATCCCACACCGCCGTGAAAAAACTTTTTGGGCATGTGACAATAAAAGTTCATCAATTTAACTAAGTAATTAATTTACAATTTTTTGTAGCAGAGTGGCTTAAGATGACTTTTACCGGAACATTTCACGCTGGTTGAATTTATCAATTAGTTATTCATACAGTCCCCTTCTCTTGAAGGTGTTCACAGCGCCAAACGTCTGTTAATTATCGAGTGATTGGAAACATATTATAAGGATTCATAGGGGAGTCAATGGTGTACATTTCAGTGAAAGTTGGACCATGTAGCTCGTTGGAAAATCGGGGAAAAAGTGATTTTTCTCGAGAATCTCTACATTTTCGTCAATCAGTTTTTTACATAAATGGACTTAGGATGACTTGAGGATTCTTGGAAAACTGTTTTTTTTTTCGGTTTTCTAGCACTGTATCCTGAAAAAAATTGAAAAAACTGGTTTCTCGTTCATTGATTGTAAATGTGACCAGTTATTCGCCTCTCAGTTGTTCAATTCTTGTCTTAATGGTTGTTCATGTTATCGCATTTGTTTACTTAAGAAAAAGTGTTTGACATTATATACTCATAACTAGTGTTAGGATCTACAGTTTCGTCATAAGTATTTCAACGCGTTGAACTTACCATTGGCGTAGTTGTTCTATAATTTCGATTAAATAACTTCTTGTATGTTGTAAACTATCGGAGACGAAAAATCATTATTATTTATAAATTATAGTCTGAAATAATAATTAAAATATTAAATTAAATTAAAATATTTTAAATTTCTTTACGTACAAATCATATGTTTATTAACCCAAACGAGTTACTATAAGAGTATTCAGGAAGGGGAACCCCATTCCATTGAAATTTACAGTACAATCAAACGCCTGCGTTTTACGAATGACGTCGATCGGTCATGCGGATATTTTAAATGGTCTACTATTTTTCAATATTCTGCTGCTATCGTTATAGAGCAACTCGTTTTGTTGGAGACGAAAACACTCGATTAAAACTGAAAATTACATTCCACTCTTCTCGAATTTGTCAGGAGAGTAGCTTTTGGCTGACACGCTATACGGTGCCAAATTCTTTCTCTACTCATAACGAAAGCAGATGCCAGTTATTTGAATAGGCTTGTTTTTCTTTAAATAAATAAACATTGGATCGTTTTAAGAGACTACACCAGTGGTTTTCAAACGTTCTGGAAGTGCCGAGCACGTAAATTATTTATTAATTCATTAAAAACCCTTCATTTTTCACCAAAGATACATTTTTTATGTTTTGGATAAAGAATATTTCACTCTGAGCCCGTTAAATCGATTTGCGGATTAAAAGAATTTACCAGCTCGACTGTTGAGAAACACCGGTTTAAAACTTGATACTAAACTACTGTGACCGACAAAGGGAGGCGAGCGACTTTAGCATTTCGATTTTTTCACGGTCAAGCTCTGCTCGTACTTTTTTAATTCTTCTCGAAGTCTTAAGGGCAAATTGCAAAAGCCAAAATGTTACGAATGTATCGCATTAATTCAACACTTTTAATGTGTGAAAAACCCTCTTGCATATTCAAAAAGTTAAATTTCCCAATGAGCTACGTGAACCTAATTTTGCTAAAATGTTCACTGACAACGCCCTATAAACTCCTAAAATATGTTTCCAATCACTCGATAATTAACAGACGTTTTGGCGCTGTGAACACCTTTTAAGAGAAGGGGGCTGTATATACATTGTACATTTAGATTGATTTTGTCTATTTTTCTGTATTTTATTCCGGTACAAATATTTATCCGATAGAAAAATGTGTAATTAATTCGATAGAGAAAATTTGAAAAAATATGTGTGAAGAATCCTTGAGTCATTCTAACAATAAGTCATTTGAAATGTGATACTCGTTTTGGAAGTATTTTTGACCAACTTTCTGATGATCTACAATGTTCAAATTTTGTTTAAATGATCTTCGGTAACCTTTCATACATTGTTAAAATAATTTTCTAATTGCTCGCTAAATAACAACTACCATGGGAGCAAAAAAGCACAGTAATAAATATCCGATGAACTGGAATTTGTTCAACATGCGTGATATCCGATAATTTATAATTAATATAAAATTTAGAAATTATTATATTCAATTTCATAAATTTTTATAAAGTTCAATTAATCAGATATTAGCCTACACGACAAAATTCATTTCTTCGGATATTAATCAAAATCCACTGAATCGAAAACTCTTCAACTTTGAATCGTATCCCACGAATTGTAGTAAATGTAAATTGACAATATTTTAAACTGTTTTGTTTAAAATTGACAAAATATGGTGAACTTTTTGTTCACCATTTTTATTATTTTTTCATTTACGATCGGGAATTGTTAATTTTCCCGTTTTTACAGGGCCTACTCACGAAAAACGAAAAAAACATTGTTAAGGATCTTCTAATCATTCTTCATTATTTGGCAAAAATTTTAGGATGATAAATACGGTTAGATTAAAACGGATTTTCCCCAATTTCCCTATAAGTTGGGAGGTTGTAAATTTGCTGAAACGTTGCTAAGAGACTGCCCTAGAAATCCGAGTATATTTTCAAAATCGTCCAACAATTGATGGTGGCTGTCAAAAGAACTAGTGATTTTTACCATAAAATAGGCTAGATATCAATTGTGCTTCTCTAATTTCGTGTCAATGGCAACAGTTTAACTTTAGTCTGTTTTTTTCACAAGTACTTCTTTGTTCCAACAAAATTAATTTTGGTTACCTATCGTAGCATTCCTCTTAATTTTGAAGTAAAACGTTATCCATTGACGTACTAATTGAAAGATGACTGAAGATATGTTTAAATAGATTGTCAATCTCTAGTGTTATCATTGTAAAAAATCTACCAAAATTTATAGGATACAACTGTAAATCTATGAGTGATGGCATAAATGAAATCCTTAATTCATCTAAGCTACGTTAAAATGCTCTTTTTATAGTGGTTGTAGTAAAAATAATTTCCTTTTTTTTTATTTTGCGCGTCTTTACTGCTGTTTTTCAAGGAGGAGGTGGAATAAATACCAGAAAATTATGGAATTTTGTAATAGTTGCCATTACTCATATAACAACTCGAAATTCAGTTTACAATTCAACTGCTCAAACGCTGCTCAAATTAACAAATTTTAAAAAACAAGGTACACTATAACTGTGCGTTAACAGGTATTAAAACATTGCTTTGGTTGCTTTAAAATGCTATTGCGGGCGCAAAATTGAAGAAAAGACTTTTTACATTTTCATTTTCCGTAAACAGAGCAAATAATTCGAAAGTATCCATATAGGTTGGATCGTTCAAAGGGATACTCATAATTTAAAAATTAATCCTCTTATTTGATCGTTTCAAAAAGTATTTTGAGAATTTGTAGGGGAGTCCACAGAGAACATTTCAGCCGAATTTGGACCTCGTCGCAGATTACAAAGATAGTCAAAAAACGCTCCTTTTGGGACAATGTTGCTGTTTTATCTCAATTCAAACCAACAAACACAAACAATTTTAAAAACATCTAATAATTTTATTTAGTCCTTTTATGTGCATAGTTGATTGGCAGAAATTGCGATACTGCACAAAAAAAATGTTTCTTGACCAACTTTCTGACGAGCTACGATATCAATTTCTGCTCAATGTTTCCTAAAATCTACGATACAAATTCTCAAGATAATTGTCGAATTACTCACCCAGTTATAGGGCATGCCACTAAGTTTTGTACTAAATATGGGCCCCACGCCAAACATGCCTCGCACACCTCGCCCAACAAGTTAGCCCTCAATTTACCTTCGAATGAATAAATTAGTATCTATATTTATTTTCCATCCAACCTGATTCACGTGACACAAATCATTTGAAATGAAACATGAAACCTCAATCAATTCACAAAAAAATTACCTTATTTTGTGAATTTTAAAACAAAAATTATTTGAAATATTGTCAATTTTACGTTTGCTACTATTTCTGGGATACGATCCAAGCTGGAAGAATTTTCGGTTCACTGGATTTTGACTATAAGTTGTACTTTAAACGATTGAACGATAATTTTTATTTTTTCCTATCTACACTGTTAATTAAACTTAAAAATGAACATTATTTCTTCAACCTCTTTAAATTTTTCAATTCTTTTTCAATTTTTTTTTAGAAAGACATATTTTCTTCAAGATTAATTTGAGAATTATTCTTATCACGTAGATAACAGTTGCTAAAATTGCGAATAATGCTGCAAAAATATCCAACAAGTAATACTGATACCATGGTAACTCCATTGCAACTTCATTTCGTAAATGTTTAGCACCATTGTGACGTAAAACGTATTCAATCCACCATACAGCCTTTTCAATATTTGAACCAGGTTGGTCTTTTGATAATTCAGCTATTTCGATCATTTTTGCTTTATATCTGCAAATAGAAAGAGCTCAGCACTAAAGCTGAAGTGGTGCTAAATATAGTCGAATGCTTACTTTCCATTATTGATAACCTCTTCAATAGTCTCCCTTAATAGATTTTCGTTTAACTCGTCTTTATCAACGACTAAGCCAACGCCACGTCTCATCATTTTGTCACCGTTCGATATTTGATCAGCGAAAAATGGTACAATTACTAGCGGTACGTTCATGAAGATTGCCTCTTCCATCGATTGTAGACCACCTTGGGTTATGAATAATTTGACATTTGGGTGTCCTAAAATTAAACATATCAATTTAACACGTTTTAAACGATATTTAAGTAAACAATCTATACTTAAGACGTCCTGTTGTGGTACCCATTTGACGATTTTGACATTTTTTGGTACATTTGGTATATCAACATTGAATTTCCATAAGACTTGATACGGTAATTTTTGGAAAGCACTCAAGAAAATTCGACGCATTTCAGGATTAACGTTGTACTCATTAACGTTAGTGCCTAAACTGAAATAGATCAAACCATTCTTGGCACCATTGAGAAATTCCGCCAGGTCCTATTAAGACATCGATGTAATATTCACGAAACTGATGATAGGCCGCTTTGGAGAATATCCGATGCATTGAATATAAAGCTGATTTACAAAATCGGGCTATATTTTTGAAATTTAAGAAAATTGGTAAAAAATTAAAAAAGGGAGTGAGGCTTAGTTTTGGAGAATTCTTCGAATTTTTTTAATTTCTTCAAAAATGTTGCAGATTCCTGCAAGTTTCCCAATTTTGAGCCATGTTATAGTCCATCGAATTTTATCCATGGCATAGATTTTACAATTCATCGGATATTGGTCGTTTTTCTAGGTTATTTTTGTAAAAATTGTTAAAATTACCTTTGGTAATGGTTTTGACGGTTGTAGATGGACACCTCCACCGAAAGCTATCGTTGCCGGTCCTAATGGACGTTTATTCAATATTGGGTTTGTATTAATCAAGACTAAACTAACATTTTTCATAATTTCCCCTACTGGTGGTAGATTTTTCCCAAAATGCTTTTCGATTGTAAGTTCTGTAGCACTAAAATTATCGAACCACATAAATACATTTATAAAGAACATTTTTACTGTATTCAGGAAACGTTCTGTGAATGTCATATCTATAGAACTGTCATATGGTAGCAAAGGATCTGGATATAAGATCGGATGTGTCGGATTGCCAAATAATGAATGGGTTGTTGCCAATAAATCCAGCGAAAGAATACCAACATACGGGCAATTAAAATAGTTGCTAAAAGCAAACATTGCTGGAAACATGTATTCAGCAATTACCAAATCGAAATGTTCATTTTTATCGTTCAATAATTTCTTTACAGGTGGATATTCTAGCTCTTTATCCATTAGAATGTCTAAAAGTTGTAACATTTCTCCAAATGCTCGAAACACATTTATATTAAAATTTGCAGCTTTTTGTGTAATTCTCAAATCATCTCGCCATAATTCATATGCAAAATGTAAATCTATTTGTTTGATATTTGTTAAATTTTGGGTTTCCCATGGATCTGTTGTTAGAACGACCAAATCATGTCCTTTTCTTGCTAATGCCTCCCAAACTGGGCGATAAACAATTTGATGGCTGTACGATGGAGTTGGAGCAACACACAAAATACGTGCACAATTCACAATTATTATTAATGAATTAATTGTTAAAAATATCAACATTAAATTTTTATAACACATCTTTAAGTTAAAATAATTTGTATCATGAAAATATCGAAACTAACGTGTCGAACTAAGAATTCTGACTATATTTATCCCATAACAACGATAAGAAAATATTTTATCTACGGATAATTTTTATTACGGGAATTGAAAATAGTCAATCTGTACTTGAGTAATCATGTTTCTAGGAATTTTGAATCTAGGAAAAATTAAAAAATTAATCGAATTGTGCCAATCAAAAACCATGAATCACGTCCTCAAGTTCATGACAATTAATTAGGATAGTATCCATAATTTTCGCTAGAGTCAAAATTACTAGAAACATGACTGCTCAAGCATAGATAGACTATTTTCAATTCTCGTAATAAAAAATATTTGTAGATAAAATATTTTATCGAAACAGAGATGAAACAGCAACATTGTCCCAAAAAGAGAGTTTCTGACTAACTTTCCAATTTGCTGCGAGGTCCAAATTCGACTGAAATGTTCTCTGAGGACTTCTCTAAAAATTCTCGATATATCTTTAGAATCGATCATCAACTAATAACATTTATTTTTAAATGAAGTTTATGCTTTTGAATGATCCTTCTTGTGTGTATTGTTTCAAATTTTTCGTTCTGTTTACAGAAAATAAAAATATAAAAACTCTCTTCTTCACTGTTGCGTCTGCAGTAGTATTTTAAAACAACCAAGACAATGTTTTCAGGCCTGTTAACGAACAGCTTTTGTGTACTTTGTTTTCTTAAAATTGGTAACCAAATGGGCAACCAAGCTATTCAAAAAAGACTGCTGATCTCCAGCGCTATCATGGTAACGAATCGTCAAAAAGTTAGAGAATATGTACTCAACTTCAACTAGTATATCAATTGATAACGTTTTGCTCGAAAATTAAGGCAACCAAAATTACTTTTGTTAAAACAAATGCTTAAAAAAAACAAACTAAGGGCCGGTTTCATAATCAATTTAAAGGAAACTTTAATTTTCAAGGCTCCTTTAAATAACATTTTGTGTTTCATAATCCCCCTTTAGCTTAAATGGTCCTTTAAATCCAACTTTAAATTAAAGTGCCGTTGACGGAACTTTAAAATATTTAAAAGCTCCTTTAATGATTTTGACAATATTTATGAAATTTTTTATTCATAATAATGTAGTTCAAGCTATGACAAAAATGCCCTAAATAACAAATTGACAATAATTAAATCTAGAATTACACCAAGTAGTATTCATAAGACTGTTGGGATTTTCAAAAACGAACTACACATGTAAGATGCTTGAGAATCACTTAGAAAACTGGCCTTTAATTACACATTATCAGAGACCCCAATTTCGACGTTTTCGCGTACGAATTAGGGTCTGGTTTTTGAGAATTTTGATACCGACTCTTTCTCAAAATAAATTCGAGTAGTTTTGTGTTAATTTCGTGAATTTACGTGAATTTTGAAGTATGCTCATGCGAACGTTCATCACAAGGCGATCACAGTTTTTCGTATTTAGATTGAAAGAAGACATTTGATTCTGACGATTTAGATGGCTGTAAACACCCAAACAGCTAAGTTTTTATCTCGAGAAGATTAACGAAAAATTAAAAACATTGGCATAAAACTATCGCCTATTAGAGGAACGAAATCATTTTATTAACTTTTTAATTTTGAACTACAAGAGAAGATTGAGTTGTTTTTGAGATAATTTTAATGTCATTCCCTAGTTTAACCCTTAAACTAGACTTATGATAATAAAGTCAAAAGCTTGATCAATTCACTACTCTTACCTACCTGTTATCATTTCAATTAAAATTAATTTGGAAAATGTTCCAAATTTGATTTTCGTCCTACTTTAACAGTCGAGATATCAACATAGACGTATTGGCATCAATTATATAGCAGTTTCTTATCAAAATTTTGTTATTATCCACTATATTTGAGACGATTACAAGCATGATAATCAATAATTTCAAAATTATTTCAAATTCCATAAGGATTTTTTATATAATTCTTTACTATAATGACAATTATAATTTTGAGTCATCAGCGAATAAATACGAGAAAATTTCTAAAAATAAATCGATTCACTGTTGGGATTCAGAAATTTTTTAGGAAGTAGAGGATTGTCGCCAAGAAAAGAGAAAGGAATAAAACTATCTGTGGCACCCCCTAAAATTTTCGTGACATCTAATAATTTGGTCAACTACAATTATGTACATGCTCATATGAAAAATATAGGACGACCATTCTCAAAGTTTGTCGAAGTTAAAAAAATGGGCCGGACCAACTGATACTTGAAAATTTCTTGCAAACAGATAACAGAGACAACCAACGCATTAACGACTACGCAGCTTCTCTATTGCACTCTTGTCAGCATCATCATTCTCATTTGTATTCTGATCACTATCTATCTTTCTCTAGAATACAAATCAAATGGTGTCATCAAAACAAAAAAGAGATAGAAAATGATCATCATCCTTGAAGATAGCCTTGAACAATTCTGTGAATACCCCCCACAATTATCTCAATTGAATTGCAATGCAATTACAAAAATGAAGTGCAAGCATTTGTAAAATATTCGCAGTGTTTGATTGACGTCATAATAGTTTTACTAATTGAGATAATTTCAAGTGTCAACTGTGATACTACAAATAATCAGCTGCATAGAAACCTAGAAATAATCATTTTAAACTTGTTTATTGCATTGAAAAGTTGATAATTCTATTAATTCATGTGCTTCTTTAATTAAAAATGTTATCAATTCTAATTTATCTTGTTCCACCGTTATTTTTAGTTTACTATTTATTGAAAAAGAACAATAATTATTGGCGATCAAGGGGTGTAATTCACGAAGAACCGTTCCTATTTTTCGGAAATCTCTACAACATTGTTGTAAGAAAACAAACAGTAAGTGAACGGATCTGTGATGTTTATAACAAATACAAGAATCACCCATATGTTGGTTTTTATACTTTCACAAAACCCCGATTGATGGTAAATAATCCGGATTTGATTAAACGAATTTTGGTTAAAGATTTCGATAAATTCATGAATCGTAGTATTCAAGTGAATGAAAAAATCAACCCGACAACTTTCCATTCGGTTTTTCTTGCAACCGGTACAACGTGGCGTCACCTTCGCACGAAACTATCGCCGGTTTTTACTTCCGGAAAAATGAAAATGATGCTACCGTTAATGATGGATTGCGGTCGAAATTTGTCGGATGTTTTAAAACAATCAAAAAGTGGACTATTTCAAGTCAAAAATTTAACAAAACGTTATTCCGTTGATGTTATTACAACGTGCGCTTTCGGCATCGATGGGAATTGTTTAAAGGATGATAACTCGGAGATATTTGACGTTGCCAAGAGGATTTTAGATCAAAATTCAATCAAACAAGCCTTGTCGGTAATGTGCGCATTTTTTGCACCAAAATTAGCCGATTTATTACGATTGAAAGTTATCGATGAAGAATCTTTGAAGTTTTTTGAAAATATTTTCATAACAACTCTAAATGAACGTGAACGACTGAAAATCCAACGGAATGATTTTATCGATTTGTTGAATCATTTGAAGAAAACTGAAAAAATCACCGATGAATATAAATTTGATGACATGAAAATGTTAGCACAAGCTTTAACATTTTTTAATGCTGGCAATAATACTACAGCAATGACAATTGCTTTCACTTTATATCATTTAGCTTTAGATAAAACAATACAGAACCGATTAAGGGATGAAATTCGTGAATCTTACAACAAAAACAACGGATTTAGCTATGAGGGAATCCAAGAGATGAAATATTTAAACATGGTAGTTAACGGTAATTTATTGAATTTAAATCAAAACAACAAAAATCAAACAAATTTCGTTACAGAAACCCTCCGAATGTATGCCTTCACAACTTTCTTAGACCGTAAAGCTATCGATGATTATTTAATTGAAGAAACCGGATTTAAAATTGAAAAAGGCACAACAATTTTGATACCAATTTGTGCTCTACATTACGATCCGGAATATTTCCCAAATCCTCAAAAATTCGATCCGGAACGTTTCAATGATGAGAATAAACACAAAATTGTACCTTATACTTATTTGCCGTTCGGTGAAGGTCCAAGAATTTGTATTGGTAAGTTTCGATTTCTAAAATAGATTAGATTTACAATAAAATTTGTTAAATTCAGGTCAGCGATTTGGTTTATTAGCAACAAAAGTGGCTCTAGTTCATGCTATTAAAGATTTTGAATTCGATATAACTGCCGAGACTCTAGTTCCTTTAAGAATGGTCCCTACGGCGGTTTTCCTTGAAGTTGTTGATGGAATACCATTGAAAGTCAAGGTTTTATAACAACTTGCGATATTTTTTCAAAATTATTTGATATGTTGCAAAAGTGCGTAAAGAATTATATTCAATTAGTGCTAAAGTTAATGTTACAGTTCTAAAAAAACTTACAATGTACTTAAATAAATATAATGTTAATTATAAAAAAAACGGTTGTACTAATAAAAACAAAATAATTTTAACAATAATTGAAGTGCAATTACATTGCAATTATTTTAAATTATTTCAAAAACTCCAAAATTCGAAAAATTTTTTGTTTCTCTCCCGTCAAGCCCCAAAACCTCCATTTCTCGAAATCACAACCCTCTATAAGTCGAAATAGTCAGTGAGTCTCTACAGTTCGGTTCATACTATCCCTCCATAACTCGAAAAAATAAATTATGCCTCTGTATCTCGAACATGGCAATTTACAAATCGATCTTTTGAAACTTCTATAACTCCAAGAAAAGTAGGTTACCGACTTTGAGAATTTGCCGACAATATTGCTTCTTAGAAAACAATGTAAAGGTATACAATCAATAGGATTACTGATTCTACGAAATGATAAAAGAATTTATGGTTAACGTTAATACTTATCGTGTTTTGTTGTCGATTGAAAAATTACCAGAAGTAGTACTATGATACAAACCAATTTTTACAACACTAGGCGAATAAAATTGTTAAAAAAATGAGTGGTGTAAAACGTAAACTGTAAACTTTGAGTTTCGCTGAAAAGCTGAAAGTGCTCGAAGCTGTTAAGGGTTGTCAAAAGAAGAAAGATGTTGTCGAACAATTTGGTCTGCCAATGAGTACTCTGTCAATAATAATCAAAAACGAATCGAACATCATGAAAAAAATTGAGAACGGTCAAAACTTATCCTGTAAAAGACAACGACTTGCAGAATTTCCTGGATTGAAGGAGTGCCTACTTAAATGGTTTAAGCAGTGCAGGAACCAAAATATTGGTGTTACTGGACCACTGTTGCAAGAAAAAACCGAAATGTACTCTAAATTATTGGGACTGGCTAATTTTAGGGCTAGTAATGGAAGGCTAGAAAAGTTCACAAGAAGGCATGAACTTGTTTTCAAGAAAGTTTGTGGGGAAAGCGGAAGTATCAAAATGAAACCTGTGTCAAATCGAAAAGTGAATTGCAAGGCTTGTTGATTATGAACCTGACGGTATCTTCAATGCTGACGAAACGGGACTGTTTTTTAAATGTCTTCCAGATAAGAGCCTAATTTTTAGAAATGATAAATGCCATGGTGGGAAGCCTAGCAAGGAACGTTTGAACGTATTTTGCTCACAACAAACATGCCTGGCACAGAAAAAACTCTCACAATTAGTAATCGGGAAAGCTAAAAAACCTCGATGTTTTGCAAGATGTAAAGCGCTACCTTTGAAATAGAAAGCAAATACAAAGGCATGGATGACTTCTGAAATTTTCAAAAACTGGCTCATAAAAATTGATAAGAAAATGGCTAAAGAAAAAAGAAAAATTATATAATATTATATTATATTCCACAAATGAAGGTAGTTAAAATCCAATGGGCCGTATTCACAGAATTTTTAAGGACAGTCTTCAATAATGAGGATCATTTTCGATCTCTTTTTTTAGAAGACTCACTATCCTCTATTCAATTTGATTTGTATTGTAGAGAAAGATAGATAGTGGTCAGAATGCGAATGAGAATCTTGATGCTGTCAACAGTGAAATAGAGAAGCTGCTTAGTCGTTAATGCGTTGGTTGTCTCTCTTATCTGGTTGCAAGGAATTTTCAAGTATTAGTTGGTCCGGCACATTTTTTTAACTTCGACAAACTTCGAGAATAGTCGTCTTATATTTCGGTAATAACCATACATAGAATTGTAGTTGACCAAATTATTAGATGTCATGAAAATTTTAGAGGGTGCGCCAGATAGTTTTATTCCTTTCTCTTTTTTTTTGAAGACAGCCCTCTATTTCCTAAAAAATCTTAGAATACCCCCCAATATCTGCCCGCCAATACCACTTCTAAATTACAGCCTATGGATTAAGGTATTATTAAAAACTTTAAATCATTATACCAAAAAGAAATAGTAAGTAACATGCTGGATAATATGGAAGAGCAAAAGAATTCTGCTATAGATGTACTGCAAGCAATGAGAATGGCTGACAAAGCTTGGCGAAATGTAACAGAGTCGACTATAAAAAACTGTTTTGTACACTGTGATTTTCTATTGGCATTAACAGAAGAAGCTGAAAGTCGAAGATCTTTCTAATTAACCTCCCACAGAAAGGAATACAGTAGCATCTGGAACAGGAATAAGTTTTGAGGACTTTGTTACGTGCTGGAATATTATTTGATGATGAAATTATCGATTCAGTTGCTTAAGAAACCAAAACTAATGATTTAGAAGACATAGAGGACTCGAATAATTCAACATGCGCTCCATGGGTTTCTATAAAAGAGGCAAAAGCAGCACTGAATTGTTTACGAAATTTTATAGAGCAAATCAGCAACTCGAAAGAAAGAGAATTTTCTGCTCTGTACACCTTAGACAACGCTACAGATAGAGAACTACCAAATTATTTAAAGCAAAAAAAAATAACTGACTTTTTTTAATACATAGTATTTCTAGTTTAAGGATATTTTGAAATGTACATATACAGTACATTATGTTACGTAACTTTTGATTTGCGAATAAACGTATTCCTTACATCTATAACTTGAATTTTGATTTATTTTACCTTTTCAACTCAAAATTAGACAGAATAAATATTATTATCCTCTACAAGTCAAATATTTTCTTACAAAATCCGTTCAAGTCAAAATTCTATAACTCAAATTTTTTTATGTGTCCCTTGAAGTTCGAGTTACAGAGGTTCCGCTGTATAAATAGAAACTTAGATTTATAGAAACCATAATTTTTGAGTTTGCAGTGTTAAATAGAATAGTTTTAATTTAATTTACGATAATTGAAATTTGGACTTTTTCTATTTATTTATTGTTACCGTTACTTATTGTTTTTTATTTTTTTCTGAAGTTCACGTTGATTTTAAAAGTGGTTATAGTAATTTTAACGTGTATCTAGCTTTGTTTAGAGTGTTATGTAGGTGTTGTAAGAATGTTAATCTTTTGTCCAGTGTTATTCCGAGGTATTTAACTGTTGTTTTTTCTTTGATTTTATTAGTGTTTATTTGTGGAAAACTGAAAATTTTATTGTTTGTTTTTCTTCTTGTAAATATAATATTTTCACACTTATCTATATTAGGTGTTATTTTCCATGTTGTCAAGTAGTTTTGTATGTTGCGCAAGCGGATTTGTGTTTGACGATTTGCAACTTCTGCTGCAAATGAGTGTGCGTAAATAGCTGAGTCATCTGCATAGAGTGCTAATTTGGTTTTTGGGAATTTAGTGATGTCGTTGATGTATAGATTAAATAATACCGGTCCGAGTATGGAGCCCTGAGGCACCTGTGACTTTATTTTTTTGGTTTGAGATTCTTTTTCTCCGATTTTCACCGTGAATTCTCTGTTGTCGAGGTAATCTTTTATTAAATACGTTGGTATTTTTAAGTTGATTATTTTATACATTAGCCCTGTCAGCCATACTTTATCGAAAGCTTTTTCGAAATCTAGTAAAATCATTGCTGTTGATTTATCCAGGTTAAAGTTTGTTGTGATGTCATCGATCAGTCTTACAATTTGTTGGGTAGTTGAATGTTTTCTTCGAAATCCGAATTGTTCTACTATTATTGTATTGTGTTTTTCCAGGTGTTTTATGAATCTCTTGTATATTATCTTTTCGGTGATTTTGGAAAGTCAGGTAAAAGGTTTATTGGCCTGTAATTGTAGGGATGGTTCGGTGTTTTATTGGGCTTTAGGTATTTCTGTAGTTTAAATATTGCGTTTATTATGTATACCAGCTGCACCATTGCTTTTCATGGAAGACTTTTTATAATCCGATTTTCTATTGTGTCTCTACCTGCCGCTTTCTGTGTCGGTAGCTCCTTTATTACTTCAGTTACTTCTTCGTACGATGTAATTATTTTGTGAACTTTATCAGGTGTTGTAATTTTCGTTTTTTCGAAGAAATTTTTCACTTGCCTGGTTAATTCTTGTTGTTGTTGGTTAAGATTTTCGTCGTTTGACTGGTAGATTTCTTGAATTGCTTCTGCTATGATGTCTGCTTTCTCTTTATCATCGTAGACGGTTTCGTTGTTTTTTTGGGTTTATTAGTGGTGGTATGTTTTGGTATTTGCCTTTATTTTTGAGTGTTTTGGTTGTTTTCCAGAGGCTGTTGTCTTGAGGTTTTAGTTTCTCCAGTTTGTTGTTCCAGTTTTTGTTTCTTTGTTCTGCTATTAGCTGTTTGATTATTTTACATAGATTATTCATTTGTGTTTTATGAGTTGTGTTTCTGGTTCTTTGCGACTGTTTTCTTGCTTTATTTTTGGTTTTTATAAGACTTAGTATCTCTGAGCTGAGATGCTCTTTATTTATGTCTATGTTTTTTTATTTAGCATGTCTATTTCTATGTTCTACTATGATTTCTGTATTTTGTTGTACTGTTTGATGTAATTCTTAGACTGTATTGATGTTACGGTTTAATGTGATTGCATGGTTTAGTTCGTTTCTAAAGTGTTTCCATTCTGTTTCTTTAAAACAGTTGATTCTTTTTGCCACTTGCTCTATTTTGGGATGTCCTAGTTTTATTAAGACTGGATGATTTAAGTTTATGACATTTTTACTAATTGCTAGGTCGATAGTCGATGGTTGTGCGCCGCTATTAGGAAAATGTGTATATTCGTCTGTGTGATGTAGAATATATCCATTGGCTTGAATATAATTAGCTAGCATTGTTCCATTTGTATTGTAATCAGCGCAGTTCCACGCGGCGTTTCTTGCGTTGTAGTCTCCAATTACTATTACTTTCGTTGGTTGGAAGAGAGCATGTAGATCGAAGTCTCTTAGTTTATTTTGTGGTGGGTTGTATATTGATGCTATTGTTGCATTATTTTTGACTAATTTTATAGAAATATTTTCTACCGTTGTCGCCGGATGATAATGCAATGATTGATGTGGTATGTTTTCTTTGATTAGTATCGCTACTCCTCCACCAGATCTATTGATTCGATCTTGGCGGTAAGTGTGGTAGTTTCTTATTTTCAGTTTGTAATTTGGTTTGATATTTAATTCAGAGAATGCCATTATGTCGATTTGATAGTATTTCATGAAATTGGCTAGTTCCGGTACCCTTCCGCTGATACTTTAACAATTCCAGTATGCAATATTTATCGTGTTATTCATTATCTATTTTGTTGATTGCTTCAATTAGGGCCGCGAATTTATCATTTTTTTTTAAGTTCTCATTGAGGATCCTGACATACCTTAACATTTTGCTGATGTCAATTAATTTGTTTAGTTCGCTAACCTCTTCTATTAGTTCGTTCACACTCTCGTTATTGTTGTTGTTTGTTGTAGTTTGTTGTTGTTGTTCCTCTCGCTTCTCTTGTTCTTGGGCTCGTTGTTCCTAGATGTTACGTTATGGTTGAGGTGCCGCTGTGAATGTTGTTTTCCTTGTGTTGTTGCTTCTTGATTTGTTGCTTTTTAGTTTATTAACATACACGGGACATTCTTGAGAGTTACTCAAGTGTTCTCCCTCACAATTGCTACATATTGGACTGTCTTGTTTTTCTACAACACAATCTCTAGTTAGGTAGTTCCCTAGACACTTTAGACATACTGGGGTGGTATAACAGTTTGCTGCTGCATGTCCCCAGGCTTGACATTTATGACATTGAGTCATTGCCGTTCTATTTTTTAATCGTTCCGAGGAAACTTTTACGTTTAGTACGTATGATGCCAATGTTTTTATTTTATTGAGGTGTATCGTAGTGTTCGTCGTGACGAGATATAATTGGTTTATTTTCGTCTTCATGCGGTATACATTTTTTATCGGTATTTTGTGCTCCGATTTAAGTTGTTGCATTATTATTCCTGTTATCTCTTTAGCGTCCATTGGTAATGCTTCTATGATTTTTAAAACAAATGAGTGTGACCTCTCGCTTTTTAAAGTGTATGTGTGGAATCTGACTTCTTTATTTTGGAATATAGTTTTAATTCTTTCCATTCTTCTACAATTTTTGCTTGGATTATGACGTTATTTTTCGTGTATTTGATGTGGTATCCGCCTTTTAAAATACTACTGCAGCTGTTGTATAAATTTTTGCTGTGTTGTTGCGTTTGTGGCTTATCGTGGACAATTATTGGCGGCGGTGTTATATTCTTTTTTGTTTGACTTTGTTCGTTGTTTTGGCTACTTGTTGCATTGGTAGTTGTATTTCTAGTTTCTTGGTTGTTGTCTAATACTTGGAATCTGTTTTTAGTTGGTATTACAGTATTTTGTTCTTCTAAAGTTGGTGGATTAATCACTGTATCGTTGTTCTTCCTTTTCCGTTTATTTTGTATGTGTATGAACCCATCGTCAAGCTTCTCGTCTTGCATGTTTGGTTTTTGTTTCTTTTGTTCTAGTTGACTAATCGTTTTGATTTCGAAATTGGCTGACAATTATGATTAACGAATTGTAGGCACTATTTTATAGGGCGGTCCTTGCAAACTGCACTTTCACTAACTCATGTCCGACTACTAGTTCGGTCACTTCTAAGAACGTCCGTCCTTCTCGAACGTCCAGACAAGACTCCGAATGTCGATTTGCTTACCACTGCGCCACTCGTGTTTCAAATTTAAATATATTAAATTGTCCTTATAACATAATTTTGAAATTGCCTTACATTTAAAGTCAATGGTAGGTTGATAATTATTAAAATTTTTATTAATTAGTTTTTATTTAATTTTTTAAATTATTTTCCGCGATTTTCGATTGTCGTAGAAAAGATAGTATACAATTCACAATCAGAAAGCTAATCGTTGCAGAAAAAGTGTGAACACGTTGCGGCATGAGCGAAAAGATTTGGGTGAATATCGAATAAAAAAATACCAAAAATACATCAGCGAGCTAGCACCTGCAGATCCAAGTATGTGGGCGGCAACCAAACGAATTTTGAAACAACCAGAAGGTATACCAATTTTAGAAACGAATGGTGTCAAGTACGAAACAAATCACGACAAGTGCCGGATTTTCTCTGAACATCTAGAGCAAGTGTTTATTCCACACACATCAACAATCAATTTCCAATTGGAACATGATACCATACCATACCATACCATACCATACCATACCATACCATACAATGTGAGTAATCTTATAGAATCGAACATAATAGATGACGTGGAACCGACTTCGTCGAAAGAAATCATCGATATTGTAAAATCATTACCAAAAAAGAAGGCACCTGGTCACGATCTAATCCCAAATATAATATTACACAATTTGACCAAAAAAGCGATTGCAGCCATCGCCAGTATTTTCAACGCCTGCCTAAGACTGGGCTATTTTCCCAAAACTTGGAAACACGCAGAAATCCTAATGTTCCACAAACCTAACAAAAACAAACAAAACCCAGCATCGATCAGTAAGCCTTTCTTTCAACAATAAGTAAAATACTCGAAAAAATCATACAACAGATTGCGAAAAGTTGTCGACAACAACAATCTAGTACCTGCATTCCAATTCGGATTCAAGACTAAACACAGTAATGTACATCAACATCTTCGATTGAATGAAATAATAGTCAATGGATTCGAAACCAAAAAATACACAATAGTCGTACTCTTAGATGTCGCACAAGCCGTTGACAAAGTATGGACTGAAAGCTGATTGTTCAAAATATTCCAACATGGCCCACCCACATACTTGGCTCATATATTACATTCATTTCTAGATCGGAGGACATTTGTAGTCAGAATCACCAGCGAATTTTCATCAATAAAGAGAATTGAGGCTGGCGTACCTCAGGGCTTGGTATTGGGTCCAACCTTATTTAATATATTTGTTGGCGATATACCTACAACGGGCCACTCAGTATAACTGCTAATGTCTGCAGACGACACCTCAATAATCACTCAACATGAAAACCTGAACACCGCAATCGAAACCATGTAAGTCGCCCTTAACAATATTAGTTCTTGGTGCCAAAAATGGCGAATTCAATTAAATGCCAACAAAACTCAAGCTCAAATTTTCACCCTACGTAAAGTCCAAAATCCAATGAATCTACACTTAAACGACTATCGCATCCAATGGAACCAAGAAGGGGATCCAATTAAATACTTAGGCATCTACTACGACAAAAGATTGACATGGAAATATCATATAAACAAAAAATTACGCGACAGTTATGCAAAGCTCAGGCGTTTATATCCCATCATCAATCGCAAACCTACTTTATAGATCGAATGTGGATTGTTAATTTACAAAACAATACTAAGATCAGCATTGACATATGGTAACATAATATGGGCTACTGCATCTAAAATGTACACAAATAAAGTCCAGATATTTCAAAATAAAGTACTTACAATTAGAATAATCTGCAATGCACCATGGTACATTCGGAACTAACAACTACATGAAGAATTGCAAATTCCAACAATAAAAGAATACAACAAGAAGTGTGCATTAAAATTTTTTGAAACAATTAATTCATGCAGTGGTTCAACAACTTACGCCCTTGTGCAACTACGCCAAGCCAGACGATTAAAAAAGCGCCTACCACAAGAAGTGTTTCTCTCCGAGCACAACTCTGAAAGCGACAGGGACTAGTCATAGTTAAATTGTGAATTTACAAAAATTAAAAAACCATGTATAGCATTTTTGTGCTGAGCTGGTTAATTTAATAAAAAAAAAGTTGTAGTTTAAATTATTGAAAGAATAATTTCAAGCTGATGTGTTTTTATTTTTACCTATCTAAAATGTCAAGTAGACTAAAAAACATCTTTTTTCTACATGTTTTAAATTTTCAATTTTTTTTCAATTTCCCTTTAGAAGAACAAATTTTTTTTAGAATTAACTTGAAAATTAACCTTATCACATAAATAACAGTTGCAAAAATTGCAAATAATACTGCAAAAATATCCAACAAGTAATAATGATACCATGGTAACTCCATTGCAACTTCATCACGTAAATGTTTAGCACCATTATGACGTAAAACGTATTCAATCCACCATACAGCCTTATCAATATTTGAACCAGGTTGGTCTTTTGATAATTCAGCTATTTCGATCATTTTTGATTTGTATCTGCAAATAGAAAGAGCTCAGCACTAAAGCTGAAGTGGTGCTAAATATAGTCGAATGCTTACTTTCCATTATTGATAACCTCTTCAATAGTTTCCCGTAAGTGGTTTTCGTTTAATTCGTCTTTATTAACGACTAAGCCGACGCCACGTCTCGTCATTTTGTCAGCGTTTGACATTTGATCGGCGAAAAATGGCACAATTACTAACGGTATATTCATGAAAATTGCCTCTTCCATCGATTGTAGACCACCTTGGGTTATAAATAATTTGACATTTGGATGTCCTAAAATTAAACACATCAATTTTACAGGTTTCAAATAATATTTAAGTTAGGAATCTTTACTTAAGACGTCCTGTTGGGGCACCCATTTGACCATTTTAACATTTTTTGGTAGATTTGGTATATCGACATTGAATTTCCATAAGACTCGATAGGGTAGTTTTTGGAAAACATTCAAGAAAATTTGACGCATTTCTGGATTTACGTTGTACTCATTAACGTTAGAACCTAAACTGAAATAAATCAAACCATTCCTGGCACCATCGAGAAATTCTGATAGATCCTAAGAAGGAAATTCAATACAATATAATGATCATTGGTCGCTTAGGACAATGTCCGATGCATTGAATATTGATCTAATTTTCGAAATTGGACATTTTTTTTTGAAATGTAGGAAAATTGTGGTAAATTTTTAATGATACTCCTTGCAGGTTCCTGTAAATTACCCGATACTAACGTTTGTTACAGTACATTGGATATTAATTTTTTCTGAATGGATTCCACAGTTCATCGGATATTGGTTGTTTTTATGGGTTATTTTTGCAAAAATTGTAAAAATTACCTTTGGTAATGGTTTTGGTGGTTGAACATGGACACCACCACCGAAAGCTATCGTAGCCGGTCCTAATGGACGCTTATTCAGTATTGGATTTATATTAATTAAGATTAAACTAACATTTTTCCTAATTTCCTCTATTGGTGGTAGATTTTTACCGAAATGCTTCTCAACAGTAGGTTCTGTAGCACTATAACCATTGAACCACGCAAATACATTTATAAAGAACGTTGTAATTGTATTCTGGAAACGTTCTTTGAATGTCATATCTATTGAACTGTCATATGGTAGCAAAAAATCTGGATATAAAATCGGATGGGTTGGATTGCCAAATAATGAATGGGTTGTTGCCGGTACATCCATGGAAGCAATACCAACATACGGACAATTAAAATGATTGCTAAAAGCAAACATCGTTGGAAACATGTATTCAACAATTACCAAATCGAAATGTTCATTTTTATCGGTCAATAATTTCTTCACAGGTGGAAATTCTAGCTCTTTATCCATTAGGATGTCTAAAATTCGTTGCATTTCTCGAAATCCTCCAAACACATTCGTGGTAAGGTTTACAGTTTTTTGTGTAGCTTTCAAATCTTCATGAAAGAATTTGTAAGTAAAATGTAAATCAATTTGTTTGATATTTGTTAAATTCTGAGTTTCCCATGGATCTGTTGTTAGAACAACTAAATCATGTCCTTTTTTCGCTAATGCCTCCCAAATTGGACGGTAAACAATTTGATGACTGTACGATGGTATTGGTCCAATACACAAAATACGTGCACAATTCACAAATGTTACTAACGCATTAATTGTTGAAAATATCAAAATTACATTTCTAAGGCACATTTTTAGGTTATAATAGTTATTATCATGAATGTATAGTAATTGAAATTTCGACAATATATAACCGATATATTGTGATTTCGACAATATATAACCGATGGCAATGATAAGAAAAATATTTTATCTACGAATTATTTTGATTAGACGAATAGGCGATTTCAGAATTTCAAAAATCACTGAGTGGCGGTAATTACAATAAATGTACTCAATTTTTGCAGAAGTGATTTGTCCACGGTAGGGTAGTTGACATGTGTTCTTGTATTTTGGCAGGTTTTGTTAAATTACCTCGCTCAACTGAACATGCCCCTGTTCGTTGTAAATGTACAAAAATGCAAAAAACCAGAAATTACATGCACAAGCTCTTCAAAATGTTACAGTGTTTCGTCCACGGGTAAAAATTCAATGAGAGTTCATTAACCCGAATGACAGATTTTTGGTGCGATAATGCAAAAATTGGCTATTATTTATCAGAATCTCATAATATGCCATTTCGATGATTTTGATGATTCTTTTAATTATTTGTATAATTGATAAGATAAATATTATCAATACATAGATCTAAATGAATATATTGTTTTCAAGATAAAAATAAATTCTCAGAATTTATGGAGGTTCTTATTTTAACACGTAATTGGCGTTATTCCAAAAAAGAGTACAGATTCTTGAGTCAACCTGTATATCAACATAAATTGCATATAATCTTATACAGTTGCAATTGAAATCAATTTTAAATTTGGGACAAGACTAGTAGTCGGTAAAAAAGAGTGTATATTTTGACGAACGACATCTCGTTCATTTTTCAACGAAAATTCGAATCCTTGAGCTTATTCAAAAGAGCATTTCAAGCTAACTAAGAAAAATTAGATAATTTCGTGAAACTTAGACCCTGCAACTCATCTGAAAGTCCGTCAAAGAACCATTTTTAGGACAATGTCGCAATTTTCAACACAATGCAGCACATCGAACAGAAACAACATTACAACAAATCTTTCGATCATATTTAATTGTTTTGTGTGCATAATTGATTGGTGAATATAGCGATATTGTTCAAAAAAATATTGTTTGTCCAACTCCTTGATGAGATACGAGGTCCAAACTTTGCTGGTAAGTTCTCTGACGGCCCTCTTACAAATAACGCAAAATATTTTTCGAATCGTTCATCAACTAATAAGACTCAAAATTAAATTACACCAAGTGGACCATTTAAAAGTATGCGGCTTAAAGATGGGTCTTTTTAGTTGGCGAACTATTTGGAAAATGTTGTAAACAATTTTGACGATTTGTAAGAGTTTCCTGAGGTGATTTTAAGAAAAGTTGGACCTTGTCGCTCATCGAGAAGTCGGTCAAAAAACGCAATTTTTTAGACAATTTTCAACACAACGTAAGACAATAAACATAAACTATTTTACAAAACTCAGTTGTTTTATGTTGATGGTTATGTTATGTTATGTTATGTTGATTAGTGAAAACGCGAAATTGTCCACAAAAACGTTTTTCGATCGACTTTCCGATGAGTCACGAAATTCAATTTTTGCTAAAATGATCTCCAGAGACATAAAGTTTCAAGAGTCCTATTAGTCGGAAGTACTTATTTTGAGTAATTGTAGAAGAGTCTCCTGAAGACAATTTTGGCAAATTCGGACCCCGTAGACCCGCAACTCCTCGAGAAGTTTGTTCGAAAACTCTTCTTTGGACAATGTCGCAATTTGCATCATAATGTAAAACGATGAAAAAGTCAACATTATGAGAACTTCTGGATCATTCTTATTTATTTCACGAGTGTAGTTGGTTAGTGAAAATCGCGATATAATCCAACAGAAGCGTTTTTAAGCGACTTCTCAATAACCTACGCAGTTCAATTTTCGCTTAAATTATCGCTAGCGACTCCCATATAAATCTTTAAAAGTCCTATTAATTAGTGAGCGATTGAAAAAATATATTGACGATTTATGGAAGGATCGCTAGAGAAAATTTTGAAAATTTTTAACTCTGTAGCTCAACGAAAACTTGCTCAGAAATCGCTTTTTTTAATGTTGTAATTTTCATTACAATGCAAAACAACAAACACAAATTTACGAGAATCTTTGGGTCATTTTTAATTACTTAAGCTGGATTTCTTGTTTGACGTAACGCAACAGCCACAGTAACCTTAAGAGTTAAAATATGGGTTTTCTGTACTTCAGTTTATAGTTAGCAGTAATAGTAACTACAATCGGAACCGTAACGCAGGACATCATCAACTTTCATCTCTTCTTACTAACAATATACGGCTGACTAATGAAAACACATTATTATGATTTTTAGGTTATGGACAGTGTGTGTCATTTTGTACGCCTGCGCAGAATATGGAATTTATAAATTGAATCGTTTTTGCTGTTACTGTTGTATTTTGCCAACTTTTTTTTAATTACGGCGCTCAACTTAACATACCCCTGTTCTTTGACGACTTCGTTAAAATGGTCTATTGAATCTATAGAAGCATTTTTATTACATAAAATGTACAGAAATGTAAAAAATAACTGGAAATTGCATGCACAAACTCTTCAAAATGTTATGGTGTTTCCCCCAAAGGTCATAATTTGATAAGAGTTCATTAATCCGAATGATAGTAAAGATTTTTGGTGCGATAATGCTAAAATTGGCTATTATTTATCAGAGCTCATAAAATGCCAATTCGATGATTTTGCTGATTTTTTTAATTATTTGTAGGTATAATTGATAAGATAAATATTATCAAAACATAGATCTAAATGAATACAGGTTCTTATTTTAACACGTAATTAGCGTTATTCCAAAAAAAAGGACAGATTATTGAGTCAGCCAGTATAAGGTATCAGCATAAATTGCATATAATCTTATACAGTTACAGTTGAAATCAGTTTTTAATTAAGAGATAGGACTAGTAGTCGGTAAAAAAGAGTGTAAAGTTTGACGAACGACATCTAGTTCATTTTTCAGCGAAAATGTAAGTCTTATCTTGATTGAAATTGAATTTGACAATTTCGGAAAATATTGAGGTGTAACCTTCTTTCGGAGGGTACAATTTAAAGTCTGGTTATTTGAAAGGTTTATTTCGATTACCAATATTAGTTACGAACTTGGTATGACAGAAAACAACTATTAAGAATAAAGCAATAACACAATTTACTAAATAACACTAACACCAATGAGACTGAGTTGGTCCACTAGGGAGCGCAATGGAAATACTTGAGAACTAGCAAGAAAGGTCCACCAGGGAGCGCAATCTGTGAGCGTATTCTCAGATTGCCTTTTGGTGGATCCTGAGCGGTTATTTATAGCCCGTTGTTAGTAGTACTCGGAGAAACTTATAACGAGTGGCGCGCTCTCTTGGAGAGCGGTCCAACTATCCTGGTGGTACTGGTGGGAATACTGGCTACAATCCTCCCCTTCAGAACCATAAAGGCGTCCCGACCGTTGGTTCTGTGATTAGTTTTGCTTCTTTCTGGGACGGCCTCGTTGTTTTGGTTGTAGTGAAGTCAATTTTGGGATCTTCCTCGACGTCGTAAATGTTGAACTGGAGCTTCGGATGTTGTTGAGGAACCATTGTATGGAGTTAAAGCGGAACTGTGGAAGACTCCAAAAATGCTATCGGGTTGGTGCGGACTAAAAATCTCGTAACTGCAAGGCCCATGAATCCGTTTGATCGTATGGGGTCAGTCTCGTTTTGGGGCGAACTTGGAAGTTAAACCTTTGTGGGCGCGACTGAGGGTGTGTGTAGTTACCCAGACTTGGTCTCCAACTTGGTATGATGGAGAAGGGCGACGCTGTTTATCAGCCTGGTTTTTCCTTCGGTCTTGTTCTTTTTCACTTATTTCTTTAGCTTGGAGAAGGATAGCCCCAATTCGATGCAGGTGAGGTGTGATTTCTGGTACAAAGTTTTCGTTGGTGAGAACTGCTCTATAATCCAGTTGAAATTCTAAGGGTGTGCGTAGTTCTCTTCTTATTTACATGATACTTCCATGTCAATCTTTTGTCATAGTAGATGCCTAAGTATTTAATTGGATCCCCTTCTTGGTTCCATTGGATGCGATAGTCGTTTAAGGGGGAGATGCACTGAAAAATGCAGACGGAAAACAGCATAACTTTTTTGTTTTCCAACGGATTTCAATGTTCTAAACGGAATTTGAAAGAGCATTTCAAGACGGAGGGAAGTATATATATCAGATTTTTGAAAATCCGGATGTAAATTGGAATTACAGAAGGAAATATAGAAGCATGTTTTTTAGCATTTTTTACAGTTTTTTTTTATATTTTCCCTCATAACTTGGCAAATATTGCTTATTTTGTAATGAATTTCACACAACGTGTGGTCAATTAAAAGCGCTTTCCAAATCTGTCAGAAATTTTCCGATCGCATTGTTAGTTTTCCGGAAAATCGATGAAAGGTTTCGACATACTAATTTTGTTTTTTTACGGATAGTTTTAAACTTAGACAACTGAACCAGGGCTTGTTTGAAAGCTAATGAATAGCGGATTATTAGGAGAATAGTTTGAGATTGAAATTCGGAAAATTTATGGTGGAAAATGTAATGAATGTTCACCTACTATTTTTATTAGTGAAAATTAATTATTTTTGTATAAAGTGTATTTCAATTTATAGATTATTTCATTATCTTTCCAACGGTACCATTGTTTCTGCAAAAAAGTGAAAATTTTTTGGAAAATTAGTGATAAACAAAACTATGTTTATCGTGTGGAAAGCGGCTGACTTAGTTCCTCTTATACTCGCTAGAGAGTCTAAAAACACCTATGCGTCCTTCATGTCGGTATATTCTAGTTTCGGCTAATGGCAGATAGATGGCGATCAAATTTGTTAATTACAAGATACAATTAAATAATTGTTTTTTTTTATTTATCTGTCCACAAATAATACGACGAAAGTGTGGCATTAGCCACAAAAAAAGATTTGGCAATTTTGTCAAGAGACAAGATGGTAGACCTAGATTAGTTGATAAACAAATTTGATCGCCATCTATCTGCCATTAGCCGAAACTAGAATATACCGACATACAGGACGCATAGGTGTTTTTAGACTCTCTAGCGAGTATAAGAGGAACTAAGTCAGCCGCTTTCCACACGATAAACATAGTTTTGTTTATCACTAATTTTCCAAAAAATTTTCACTTTTTTGCAGAAACAATGGTACCGTTGGAAAGATAATGAAATAATCTATAAATTGAAATACACTTTATACAAAAATAATTAATTTTCACTAATAAAAATAGTAGGTGAACATTCATTACATTTTCCACCATAAATTTTCCGAATTTCAATCTCAAACTATTCTCCTAATAATCCGCTATTCATTAGCTTTCAAACAAGCCCTGGTTCAGTCGTCTAAGTTTAAAACTATCCGTAAAAAAACAAAATTAGTATGTCGAAACCTTTCATCGATTTTCCGGAAAACTAACAATGCGATCGGAAAATTTCTGACAGATTTGGAAAGCGCTTTTAATTGACCACATGTTGTGTGAAATTCATTACAAAATAAGCAATATTTGCCAAGTTATGAGGGAAAATATAAAAAAAAAACTGTAAAAAATGCTAAAAAACATGCTTCTATATTTCCTTCTGTAACTCCAATTTACATCCGGATTTTCAAAAATCTGATATATATACTTCCCTCCGTCTTGAAATGCTCTTTCAAATTCCGTTTAGAACATTGAAATCCGTTGGAAAACAAAAAAGTTATGCTGTTTTCCGTCTGCATTTTTCAGTGCATCTCCCCTTAAACGACTATCGCATCCAATGGAACCAAGAAGGGGATCCAATTAAATACTTAGGCATCTACTATGACAAAAGATTGACATGGAAGTATCATGTAAACAAAAAATTACGTGACAGTTATGCAAAACTCAGGCTTCTATATCCCATCATCAATCGCAAATCTACTTTAAAGATTGAATGTGGATTGTTAATTTACAAAACAATACTAAGATCAGCATTGACATATGGCAATATAATATGGCGTACTGCATCTAAAATGCACACAAATAAAGTCCAGATATTTCAAAATAAAGTACTTAAAGTAATCTGTAATGCACCATGGTACATTCGGAACAAACAACTACATGAAGAATTGCAAATTTCAACAATAAAAGAATACAACAAGAAGTGCGCAATAAAATTTTTTTAAACAATTAATTCATGCAGTGGTTCAACAACTTACGCCCTTGGGCAACTACGCCAAGCCAGGCGATTAAAAAAGCGCCTACCACAAGAAGTGTTTCTTTCCGAGCACAACTCTGAAATCGACAGTGACTAGTTAGTTAAATTGTGAATTACAAAAATAAAAAAACCATGTATAGCATTTTTGTGCTGAGCTGGTTATTTTAATAAAAAAAAAGATAGTGACGGTAGCTTGGAAAATTTCCGTTGGCTGTAGTTTGGATGTTCCATCTGCGAGCATAATGTTTGTTAGGCGGCGTTGAGAGATGTATCCTTTCTCTCGAAGTAGTTGCTGTAGTTGGGGGCTAGCGAGAGTGGCTTTAGCTCCAGTGTCTAGGTAGGCGGTACCAGGGATTCCATCTAGATGGATGCGGACGGCAGGTCGTAAATGGTTGTTGGCACTTATAAAGTTGAAGTTGACTGTTTGCGGAACTGGATTTGGAACAGTCGGCACAGTTCCTTCTGAGTACTCCTTCTTTTCCACAACCGTAGCACTTAAATGGGGCTTGTTTGTTTGCGCTGGCCTCTTTATCGGCCTCTGCCTTAATTGTTTTTCGGCAAACTGACACGTCGTGTCCCATGTTTTTGCAAAAATCGCACTTGATTCTGTTTTTGGACTGATTTGATTTGGCGTTATCGCGACGCGGTTGGTTTTGATTATCGAGGGCTTCCACTAGTCGGGCACTTGACACTAATTCAGCGAACGTTCTTACTTCGGTGCGTAGGATGTGGTTCCTTATTTTTTGCGAAAGAAGACCGTATACCATATCTAATTCCATAGCTTCATTTAGAGGTGAAACAATCTGGGCTAGCAGTGCACCTTTTTCGGCCACGAATTGTCCTGTGGGAATTTGGTCTGTTTGCTTGCTGGCGAATACTTCTAAATATACGGCGTAGGCTGGTAGTCGGGGTGCGAACTCGTTTCGGAGGAGATCGGTGGCTTCTTTCCATGTTCCGACGGATGACCGGACGCCGGTCCACCAGGTGTATGCAGCTCCCTCGAGAAGGAGAGTTAGTCCTTTCACTGCGTTGTCATCGTTGATACCTTCACTCTCTTTGTAAAAAGTAGAAATTATCTTCAAATTGCCCGGCAATTAATAAGAACTAGGACTATTTACATGGATAAAACGACTAGGTACTAACCGCTATCAGACTAGACGATAGACTACCCTTATCTTTCGAACCGAAATGTTCAATCACTTGCCAATTACTTTTCCTTGTAACTTCACCACCACCACTACTACCACCGACAGTACTACAGGGATGGGGCTAGTATTTGAAGTTGATGATGATGACAATATGCTACTATTATTGCCAGTTTCTGGCAATAATTCACCACCGGTCGTGCAAGATCGGGGGTGTTGTTTAAGACTAGTCCAACGTCGGCCACTTATCCGCTTCAATGTATTACTTTCCTATTTAACAGTAAATGTAAAATTAAATTCATTCTATTGATTTTGGGGTAATTAAATAAAAGAGAAGCCTTTATTAGATGTTTTATCATCAACGATTCAGAATTATTAGTATTATTCAACCCTTTGTGTAAGCTTTTTGATTAACTTTCCAATTCTATTTGTAGAGATAATACGTGTTGTAATTTTACCATTAATTAATCACTGAGATATAAAATTAATGATAATATGGAGGGATAATTGAAATTCTAAATGATTTGTTGTTACTATTGTTATCAACTACTAGCGATGAAATCTTCGACGGCTTCGGTGCTGCGGCTGCCATTGTAGCGCGCTGTGCACTGAATGAAGTGTTTGACTGGTGCGGATGGAGTGAGTCTTTTAAGGAGTTCTTCTAATAACTCGGTGTTCATTTTGTTTGCTTTTTTCCTACTTCGTGTTTCCGTTTTTGAATTTTGTTCGCGAGCGCGACAAACTTTCCGAATTCGATCACTAATTTACGCGGATAACGATTTACACTAATGACTTGTAGGTTTTCGGCCTACTTGTTGGGCGCCAATTTGTAACCTTCTTTCGGAGGGTACAATTTAAAGTCTGCTTATTTGAAAGGTTTATTTCGATTACCAATATTAGTTACGAACTTGGTATGACAGAAAACAACTATTAAGAATAAAGCAATAACACAATTTACTAAACAACATTAACAACAATGAGATTGAGTTGGTCCACTAGGGAGCGCAATGGAAATACTTGAGAACTAGCAAGAAAGGTCCACCATGGAGCGCAATCTGTGAGCGTATTCTCAGATTGCCTTTTGGTGGATCCTGAGCGGCTATTTATAGCCCGTTTGTGGTAGTACTCGGAGGAACTTATAACGAGTGGCGCGCTCTCTTGGAGGGCAGTCCAACTATCCTGGTGGTACTGGTGGGAATACTGGCTACAGTGGAAATTTTGAGTTATAGATGAAAATCTTGAAGCATGTGTTTTTTAAATGTTTCCCCTTAAGGGTGTAGTTCCTATTTCGATGTGGTCTGTGAGCAGTTCCCCCTCGATTTTTCAATAAATTTGGTAGGCAGTCGTTATTTTTCCAAAAGATGTGACTTGTCTTGCGATATCTAATCAGCGAAATAAATTTAATGGACGACCGAAAAATATAATGTACTTGTTTTGTTACACAACTCATACGGCAGATTTTTTATAACAAAAATATATTTTTGATTAACGCTATCATTCCGTTAATTGAAATGTATGTTTATTTAAAATTTTACTAATTAATTATTTGAATTTTTAATTACTCAATTATTCACACCAAATCGTTCATCTACCTTAGATTTTTTTTTCTTAAAATTGAAGCAAAATCGCGAAAAAGCCTTCTATGCATTTCTTTATAGTTGAAATATTAAATCATAGGAGACTAGAGATCAATAGTGATGGTCTAAATTGCTAATTTTCATTAGCTAATAATTAATTTCAACAAATCGCTGAAAGACAATTCAATTCTACAAAATTTATTAAAAAGGGCAATATTTATAATATTAGCATTCCAAATTTCAGTTATTCAAACGCAATAGCTTTTGAAATATGAATTTTTCAAACAAACACCGCAAAATTATAAATTTCTGAAAAAATTCCTGAAAGACTCAATTCTAGACCATAAATCATGTTATCAAACTACCTTTCAATTTTACCGTAGAATTTAGGTATACAATAAAAAATATATCATTCTATTTGAAATAAGAAAGTAGCGTGCATTACCCCCATATACGGGGGTTGATAGAATTATAAAAATGTAAACCAAATTTCAGAAACTTCCATCAGTTAGATAACATAATAATGAATAATTATTGTTGGTAAAGATCTGCTAATTCCTAAATTTCGATAATTTTTCTACTTTGCAAACGTTTTCCGTACAATTTATAGCAATCTAAAACCAGTTTCTGTTAGTTATCTTATCTTTCTTTTGATATCGACTGCTGTCCTTTTGATTACCGACCTTGTCTCCTGTTCAGTTATCAAGGTAAATGACTATGGTGGGGACAATCTTCAATAGAGAATTGTTATTGGTTAAGGGGTGTCACCGGCAGATAATGCTGTATTATTTCGATTTATAATTTCTTAAAATTCAATGACTTGCGATGCAATTTTCAGAAAAACTAATAAGAAAATTGATAATCTGCCATCGCCAACTTGTAGAGCCAACCTCGTTTATTGGATCCTATAAATTTCTTTCCATTCTATTAACTATACAAAAAGTTATCTCTGTTGAACAAACACCTATTTTTCGACATAAAATTATGATTTTCCGGATTCCCGGAAATCCAATCAATTTTTTCAAAAAAATACCACCGCCCATCGTTAGAGAATCACATTTAGAATAAAATGAGGCATTTGCCAATTCGATATCTGTTTTTGAGCTATTTCTGTTTAACGATACAATGTATTTTATATGGAATTGACGATAGATTAGTAGAGTAGGAACTTTACCCTTAAATCAGCTTTCGCGTATATCTATTTGTTTTCAATAAATATAGAAAAAAACTTTGCTACAATCGCTATTAACAACGTTCAGCCCGGCGTGAACCACCGGTAGTCCACACCTAGTTTGCTATGAATTAGTAAAAAAATCCGCCGGGCTGAACGTTTTAAAACAAAGCTTATTCCAGTTAAAAATTTAAAATTATAGCACTAGTTTTAAAAGTGACAAATTAGTTTTAAAATTATAGTTATTTATGCAACAAGTGCATTATGGGTTAAGACAGAATTTTGATGCAGTTGTGTCCGTGGCATAAGATCTGGCGCGCTTATTGAGCGTTTGTAGCCAACCATTGGCGTAGTTGTAGATTTTAAATCTACAAATACTTGAATTTTCAATTACAGTAGTGTTCGGTTATAATTAGAGATAGGATTTGGCACCGTAGAGCGTGCCGGCCAAAATCTACTCTCCTGACAAATTCGAGTAGAGCAGAATGTTATTTTCTGTTTTAATGGAGTGCTTTCGTCGCCAACAAAACGAGTTGCTCTATAACGATAGCAGCAGAATGTTGAAAAACAGTAGACCATTTAAAATATCCGCATGACCCATCGACGTCATTCGTAAAACGCAGGCGTTCGATTGTACTGTAAATTTCAATAGAATGGGTTCCCCCTCCTGAATACTCTTATAGTAACTCGTTTGGGTTAATAAACATATGATTTGTATGTAAAGAAATTTAATATATTTTAATTTAATTTAATATTTTAATTATTATTTCAGACTATAATTTGTAAATAATAACGGTTTTTCGTCTCCGATAGTTTACAACATCCAAGAAGTTATTTAATCAGAATTATAGAACAACTACGCCAATGGTAGGTTCAACGCGTTGAAATATTTATGGCGAAACTGTAGATTCTAACACTAGTATTAGTGGACCCTGTTATATTGAACTCTCGACTATAATGAACGACTACAGATAGCACAAAAAATCGTCCATAAGTCCAATACATTTATTGATTTGTTTAATGTAATGAACTTTGGCGATAATGAACCATTTTTAGTGGCATGTAGTGGTTCATTATAAGCGAACACTACTGTATACTGTTTTCGCCTTTCGTGTTCAAAAATGGGTACAAAAACATAGAAAGTACAATAATGAAGGCAAATAATAATATTATTCTTATTGAAAATTGATATCTTGATACGTAGAACTTTGCAACATATTGAAGTATACGTAGACAGTTATTTCCTAGCGTTAAAAAAATTACTTACTTTGGAACCTTTTGTCGGCAAAATATCAAAAAAATGTATTTACATGTTTATACCTTTATTATTGAATGAATTACGGAAAAACCAAAAAAATACCAAGAAAATACGCACATATTCTTAATTAAGACAATCTTAGATGTTGAAACTTACATTATTTTAATTAATATGCATTCTTTCTTTTTGTTGTTTTATTTTTATGTAAAATTTATTTTTAAACAATCACTCTTCAATTATTATTGAACCTATAATACCCTACTATTCTACACGGGACGCTTATGTATAGCGCATGATGGGAAACCGATTTCGTGCCACAGTGGACCGCCGAAGTTGTCATTGTAACATCGTGCGGTATTATCGACGCGACGATTGTCTGACTATGTTCCATACTAACATAGTAAGCGCCTAATAGAATTCACTACAGCCTATACCGGTATCGCTCGACTGTTAGATAGTTCGAACTATGACGTCAGCGCACCAAAATTTGCACCAAAATCCTGTCTTATGTTATAGGGTCGGTTGCACCGTTCTATGTCAAATATTTTACAGTGTCAAAGCTTGACAACGTATTAAATTCAATTTTTGTGACGCCACAGCATTTTGATATTGTGTTAGCTTCACATTGATGGCGTTGTTAAATTTTGACACGATGTCAAATGATTGAGGATTTGACATAGAACGGTGCAAGCGACTCATAAGGTACATCATTCAAATAAAATCGATGTAATTATAATCTCATAATTAGAGTTCGGACGTACAGTCGCACAATAAAAATTTCAACCGCCAAAACTTACCAGTGACGTAACTGATTCAAAGTATAAATAATCGGCAATTTACATGTAATATATTAAATATAAGAATAATTTCTATGATTGGTATTCACGAAAATTAGTAATTGAATTTGAAATTATAAATGATTTATAAATTTGTGCGTAATATTTCATTTACTTTTGGAAATAAATCATCTATTTATTAACCTAACCAAACTATAATGAGAGCATAATGGAAAAGAAACTAAATCTGTCAAAAATTCGCTAAAATCAAACACCAGCGTTTTGCCAAGTTGAACAAATCATTATAATTAATCGACTGTTTTTGTAGTTGTTTGTTAACAAATAAAACAACTAATTCGAAATCGAAACTTATGTGCCGCTCTTGTCAAATTTTTCAAGAATTAGATCCCCTACTGCCCTTTTCTACGGGGCGAAATTCTAACTCTACTCATAATACAACGATGTTCGGTAAAATTATTCAACTCGGTTGCTAAGTAAAAACACTAAATTGAATTTTGATATATCATTTCTCATGATTGATATATCATTGATTGATATTGATATATCATTGATATATCATTTCTCATTCTTGATAAGAGAATTGGAAAAAATCGTGTACAGTACAAGTAATTAAGAGATTTTATTATACTCTGCGAGTGATAGTTTTTTTCTTGTAGATAAAATTTCTCTTTATTTACTTGTACCATGAAGAGCTATGTAGTATTTGGACCTACATGGTGGTTATAGAAAAAAATATTGTGTAATATTCGTGTTAAAAATTATTTTATTTTGCTCGTCACGTTGCTCCATTTGGCTTATAATCTTACTCTTGACGCATCAAATTGAATACATATTTCTATGTAGATTTTCTTTAACTTAATTAAATGATTGATTTTATCAGGATAACAGTTCCGTTCACACCACCCGAAATGTCGAAGAGTGGTTACAAGACACAGAGACAGCTGTTTTGCTATGGCCTGCAGGAAGCCCGGATTTGAATCCTATTAATTACCACTCTAGGAGACCTTGCCCATACTTCAACAGGGAAAAGAATTTTGACACTGAGGTAAGTAAACCTACTGCATGCCAAAGCTACGCATTCACATAGTGGGTATTCAGAGAATTTTAGAAAGACGAGAATTATCTTTAAGCAAAGAACAACATTATTCTCAAGAATAGAATTCCATCTTATCTTTAAAATTAAATAGTATATGTAATATTTTGATCAGTTGCAGTTCTCCCTATAGTTACTACCGATACAAAATTAATACAATATGCCAGATTCTTGAAATTTTTTTACAAACAGAGAAGAAAGACAATCTGCATACCAGCAGCCACGCAACTCCTCTGTCTCGTTCTCGTCAATATTATCATCATTATCCTTATTCTGATCCCGATCTCGATTCTCTACTCGAATATAAATCAAATTGAATAAGCAATTATGTAACTAAAACTTGATGCTGATCATCATATCTAATATTCAACAGTTATGTAAATACCACCCAGTGTGTACTGAGAGGTTTCATTCTCCAATTAAGGTAATCTAGGCTTTTTACTGTAAGCTAAGCCCAGTTTTCTGAGGCGATATTTAACAGAAGCGCCGTTTGGAGTCTTAATTCGTTCCTAGGAAGGTCGAGAAGTTTTTAGCATTCTTAGGCGAGCAATCGATGAACAACTTCGCCTGTCTCATACCCGAAGTTTGCTTCCAGTGGAATTTTTTATTGCTCCTCTGCCATCTGCGTATTTCTTACCTCCACTGGGTTTTTGTTAGCTCACAGAACGGTTCAGGATCTACAAATGAAGCCTCAACGCCTGCTTTCGCAAATGCAATTTGTCTAAAGCTACGGTTTCCTAGGAAGCGGTGACCGTCATATAGCGGCCGTCAAAATGCGGTGACATCACCGATTACTTGCTTTCTAATGCAAGTGGTTTCCAATGGAGCGGTAGAGCCCACCGTAACGTAATGTAGCGGTACCGTCACATTTATGACGGTGGACGTTACGGTGAAGGGACTATTTTTCAACGGTTTTTTTCGGCAAGCGGACACCGTTTTCTGAACAAAATCTGCAGTATTTATTTACTTAAAAATATAATTCTAAAACAATACAAGTTTATCTACGAAGCAAAAATTCCATAAAAATATGATAATTACTATTACATATCAATAAATATTATTAAAAATTGAATTTATGATACTACAGCCTTCGCAAAATTTGACTTGAATGAATTAAAATTTTAAATACAATTAGGCTAATTTTCACGTATCTAACAATTTCTAACTGTTTTAAGGTATTGCAAAATTGAAGTAAAATGAGACGATTTGGACAAAGAACGTTCAACATCCCCTTACTTTACAATTAGAAAATCGCCACGTACGCCGTATCTTTACTTGCCGCTAGTATGACGTCATCTCAACGTCATAATACGGCCGCTGCATGACGGTACCGCTTCTTAGGAAACCGTAGCTTTATTCCTTGATGCACCCAAGATACAGTAAGTTTATTGCCTCTTGCCAGCAACGCTGCCTGACTGTTGGTAAAGATATGATTGTGTGAGGTTTCTTCGTAAACAGTCTCTGGCGCACATCTCTATTACCAGAGTTTCCACGTGCATTATAGAAAGTCCATTCCTATGCCTATCGTATGCCTGTCCCTTCATCCATTTTAGATCCATCAGTAAACCTGATGGAGAACTTGTGATGCAATTGATCAATATAGTGTGTTACACAACATGGAGGTCACCTATGACCACTTTAAAGAGGGTTTCGACCAGAGCTGACTTTTTTTTTCGGGAGGAGGGGAAGTCTCTTACAGACTAACCCCAGTCGGCCCAGTGCCGACTGGGAGTGTAGGACTCTCCCCTGAGACTATACGAAGCCCCGGGGCCTACCCACTAAAACCCCTCCACTTCTCCTCTCCCCACCCCGGGACCACCAAAGCATTGCATCGGGGTGGGTATTTGTCTAACTTTTAGGAACTAAACAATGAGATCCTCCTTTGGAGTCTCCAGAAGAAAATGGGGGGGACTCAAACTTGTTTAATTGATCTTTTTTTTTTTGGCTTTCAGACGACTAGAAGAGACGACCACCACCACGGCAAGGTAAGTGACGCAGCGACCTTCTAATTCTCTCAAAAAATTATTTACTCTTTTGAAAGGAGTGAATACTCCTTTCGAAGGAGCTCAGTACTCCCCTCTTGTGCCCGTAAGCTAACGAAAACTTTATTCTTCCTCCGAATCAATTTCTGGAAGAAAAGACATACCGTCCTCCAGTTATTCGGGGACCCCAGGTATATATAGGTATCAGATTTTCCGGCGACAACGCACCGACCTCTACAACCAAAGGCTCCCTTATATCGACATAGGCCGGACAATGGAAGACAGCGTGTTCCGCGGTATCCACCGCCGAACACTCCGGACACCGATCATTTGCCCAGCGGCGAAACCGGCAAAGGTAAGAGGCGAAGGCGCCATGCCTTGTAAATATTTGTGTTGTAAAACAATCTAAGTTTACAAACTTTTTGTTTTGTATCCAGACGTCAACGTCGCCTATCAATCTCTTGGTCTACTCCGCCTTTCCCGTGGGGGAAGACGACTCCTGCTGCCACATTTCTACGGTTCTACATCTTTCATTCTCGAAGCTAGGAGCCTGAGACTCGAACAATCTGCGCCTCTCATCGACCAGCAGGTGGATCGGGATCATACCCGCCAAAACAACTGCTGCCTCCGCCGATATCGTCCTGCAGCCCCTGATCACTCTGAGGCACATTGTCCTCTGAGTGGACACGAGCATCTTTCTCGCCCTACGGACTCGGAGAACACCGTGCCACACCGGAGCACCATACAACAATATGGATTGTATCGCCAAGCGCAGAACCCGTCTCCTCCGGAGTCAGGACCGCCAATCTTAGGTAGAAGCCTGAAAAGAACTGTTAGTAATTTAAATGATTTGCTCACCACCATTTCGATATGCTTAACAAAAGTTAATCGCCTGTCTAACATAGCCCCGAGGTATTTGACGCACTGCGTCGGCACAATCCTGGACCCCCTTATCTCAAAAAATATGTTTCGATTTCTTTTAAAAAAAGTTAAAAATTACTGCCTCAGTTTTTTTAGCAGCAATCTGTAACTCGTTGGCATCCATCCATCTGACTATCCGTGATAACACCTTATTTGCCTTCTTCATCAGCGTCCTTTCATCCAGCGCAAACACCACCAGGGCGAGATCGTCCGCGTAGCATACTATGCGTGTGTCCTCTGGCACTCTTATTGCCATTACATCATCGTATAGGACACTCCACAGGGTCGGCCCCAGGACCAAACCCTGTGGAACCCCTCTTCCTATCGGCATCACACGGTCCCTGTCAATAATCACGGACCCGTTTGACAGATAATCAATAATTAGGTCGCATAGATAGGGAGATATACCCTGTCTATGCAATTTTTCTACAATTAGACGCCAAGAAGCGGCGTTAAACGCGTTTTTCACGTCAATAAGTATCAGCACCGTGAAACCCGGTTTCGCTAACCTATTATCCACATATAACGACCTCAAGACCTCCCGGACAGCATCAACAGTGGACCTGCCACGTCTAAATCCGAACTGCCGGTCGGAAAAATTCCCCCTACTCTCGATTTCATCCTGCAGCCTAAAATTAATCAAATTTTCGAAGGTCTTGCCAAGTACCGAGATAAGGCATATCGGCCTGTACTTTGTGGGAGCATCCCAGTTCTTTTTCGGCTTCTCGATGAGAACAAGAGATGCTGCCTTCCATTCCAGAGGGAAGGTGCAGTTCCTCAAAAGGGTATTGAATAGCTGGCGGAAAAACTCAGGGTGATTTCTAATCGATATTTTAACCAATTCCGGGGGGATACGATCCGCTCCAGGAGCCTTCTTGTTTTTCAGCCTGGCACCCGCTGCTAGCACTTCCTCCAATGTGAACAGGGTTTCGACGGTAGTTCCTGATTTCCGGAACACCGGACCCTCGCCGCACATAAACATCTCACCGAAAATCTGCACCTTTCTATCAACATCTAGGTCGACCTTGGGATCTAGAAGCCTTAGTTCTTTCGTTACAATTTTATAAGCATCTCCGAAAATATCCGTATTTAGTTTATTGCAGAGCTCATCCCATTTCATCTTTTTTGATCTTCGGATCTCAGCACATAGATCCTTCTTGCGCTGTTTATAGCTTTCATGTCTCTCGTGCAGATCCGAGCGTTGTCTATTAAGAGAGCTCTGGTATCTCCGGCGGCTCCTCAGCACCTCTCTGCGTAGGTTTGCAATCGCCTCACTCCACCAGTACGGTTGAGCCCAATTGGTCTTCAGACATGTGTCGTCTTTAATTGCCGACTGATTTTACCGTATATTTAGATGTGAGTTTTATTACAGCGGCAATTTCTCGTTTGTTCTTAAAAAAGTTTCGTTTGTTTTCCGCAGATTTCTGGTTGAATTCCGTAATGAGGACGAAATCAGCCTGCATCTGCATGGCGAGGGCTATGGCCATGTCCTGGGAGCGAACAGAGTTATTGGAATTTACCTGCAGAAACTTAACCATTAGGCGGAGTGAGAGCGTGGGTAGATACGTCATCTCTACTTGGGGACAGATACTCAAGCGAATAAATAACAAATAAATAAATGAATGAATATGTGTAAATAAATATAAGACTCTAGGTGTATAAATAGGACTCTAAATAAATAGATAAAAGATATGTAAATGGGACAATAACACACATATATTCTGTAAATATATATAGAAATCTAAAAATATCACAGTCATTATATAAATATCACAGATCGCAATATGAAATTGTGTATAAATATCGCAGTCTAGTGAATATACCAGTAAATAAATAAAGATTACCGAGTTAAGAAAAGACTTCGTCACTTTCGCCTATCGTCGTCCTACGCCTTCTCCTGCTAGCGTTCAGTGCTTTCCTAAAGGATTCACACTGTAGGCTGCCCATTTTATGGCTGGTGGAGTTACACACCGGGCACTTTGCTTCATTACCGCATTTATCCGACTGGTGGCCACTCTGCCCGCAATTGAAGCAGATTTTTGATTTATCCTCAGACTCACAGTCTGAGGCTTGGTGTCCATATGATAGACATCTGTAACATTGGGTAACATTTACCCTCTCTTTCACCCTTGCTTTGACTAGTCCTGCTGCGATGAATTTTTTACCAATCAAGGATTTCGCCGTTTTCTCATCCATAGTGACCGTAACAGTCTGGGTGTTGTTGCGACTGGGTCGAATGTCCTCGACCGTTAATAGTTCCGGCTCCGTATCAAGGCTATCTGAAATGTACTTAACAACCTCCTCCTTTGCGGTAGTCGCATCCAAATCACGCAGGTATCCCACTTTCTTTTTTGTCATGTTACTCTTTGTATTGCGGATCTTTATATTCGTAATTTTTTCCACTAACGTTTGTTTGAGTTGTTTAACAGTGTCATCGTTTCTGTGGGTAATAATTAGGAGCTCCCCGTTCTTGGTGCTCCTGATCTTTCGGATAACTTGACGATTTTCGTCCCTTTTCAGCGTGGCCTTAACCTGTTTTAGCAAAGAATTAAAATTGTTACCCTCACCTGTTAAAATAATCGCGTCAGTATTAAACTGACGCTTGGGTTTTTCTATCACGCTATCCTTTGCTACAGGTCTTGGAGTATAGATATCGAACTTTGCATTCGTATCGTTGAAGAAGGCTTGGAAAATTTTGGACATCAAGTCAGCTTCTATCTTCGAGGTCCTGTGTGTAGTTACTTTTTCTATTTTGTTTTCTTTAATAATTTCCTTAACTTTCATTAATTTCAGCCACAGGTCACCTATGGAGCTTGCAGTGATTACCTTCAATATTGTCCTTGTGTTATTGACATATTCGTCGTTTTTCTTGATTCTTGTTATCACCTGTAACATATCTATCTCCTCTGTCATTTCTCTAAGATCTTGGTACTTACGTCTATAGATGTTTTGAATACTTTTGTCCATGTTTTTGTCGCTTTCCTCAACTAAAACCAGCTCACATTTATCGTCGTGAGTTTCCATTGGATTTCCCACAACAACTTTCACGTTTTTAAGGATCGATTTGGGCCACACGTGATCCTTGACCTGTAAGAAATCATGTACTACTCTTATCTGGGCCAGTTTCTCCCCAGTCATCACTCTGCGTTCTTTGATTTCGTTCCAAACGGTGTCCGTCTGGCCTTCGGCATCAACCATTATTTTAGCAGGTTCGTCAACTGTTTGTTTAGGACTCTCCTCTATTTCTTTTTTAATCGATTGCTCCTGTAGGAGATCGCTTTATGTAGATTTGCTTTAACGAGGTTATCCTCGCGATTGTCTCTCTCGACTTTCTTCATGAGATTTTTTAATTCGTTTGCCATCTGTTTGATCTCACGATGGACGTTACTGTTGGCTAAGCAGAAATGAGAAAGTTTCTTGATCTTCTTTTTTAGCGTGTTTACGGCCTTGCTCGTATTCGTAAGCGTGCCCGATTCAATTGTCGTCATCTTGTGTTTTCCCGCCTTTTCGGGTGTCTTCTCGCATTCTTTTTTTAGTGTGTGTTAGCTGCTTATCCTTTTCCTCATCGGATGAGATATCAATCAACACTTCCGGCTTGTCTGCTGTTGAGGGAGGTGTCCTCGCAATGGACTTCCTTCCATCAAAGGGGTTTATTACACTAATATTTAGGAGTTGGTTGAAATCTTCCATCTAATTCCCACACACCAGGACCAAAGAAGGTCGCCCCCAGGCAGTGGGCCTATACCTGGGGAAAGGCATTTATACTATGGGGTGCGCAAGGTGCCCCATAGGGAGGACAACGTTAGAGGTTGACCTTACGTGACAACCAGGAGACCACATGGTCCACTTCCCCATCGGCACCAGTCCTACCAACCGACGTTAAGGTTACGGTTATTTTATAGAGGTTTTCTTCTCGCGGGCCGGCCGATTAAGGTACCCCCGTTCGTGATGCTTGCACGACGTTCCTTCACCACGCCCTGTGAGAGTTGCTGAGGTGCTAGTCACGCTTACGGTATTAGGACATGAATAGCGCTCATTCATGCCCAGCTCGGATAATCTCCGGGTTCGCCAAACCCGTACCACACCTAGATGTGGGTCCTGGAGAGTTGTGAGTCACGCTTAGCTTCACTACTCATCCTGAACCTGTCCAGCATGGGTGACCCAGCCAGGGGCCTAAACGACCCCCGCCGACATAGCCTCAGGAATCATTATAGCTACTGAGCTCCTCCACCACGACAAGGTGGTGACTCTCGGAGGAGGACCTGAGCTGACCTGTCCTCGGCACAATATCCGATGGACTTGACTAATAATTCTGTATTTATTTGGTTCAAAATTCGAAGGTGTCCTTGCCAGTCGCCTGGCTTGGATTTTGTTGTCTCGCACAGTCTTAAGACAGCCGAGAGCCCTTCCTTACGCACCTGTAAGTGGAGCAGAAGTAGGTCTAATAGTGGACTCCATGAATATGGTTCCCAAAGCCCCTATTAATCCCCGACACTCTAATCGTTGCATGTTTGCTGCTTCTTTTACGTGGTAGTTTCTTGTTTTCGTCCACCATATCAGCAATACATAGATGGGTGACGATGATGGTGGATAACTGTAGTATACAACTAGTAAGTTGCTTAGATTGCAAGTCTCATGTCTTTCCAAAGAATTTACGGTACGTCCATAAGTCAGCCGTTGCTTTCGAAAGTTTTATCAAAAAGTTATGAACAATAGATCATATTGGTCGCAGCTAACTAACCAACTAACTAACTACTTATTACCGAAATACGAATAATATATGTGCAATTTTTTTACTTTTTAAAAATATAAATGGTAAACAATTTAAGAATATTTCCTATTATGAAGGTGTGGTGAGTCTAAAGCAGATTTAAGCACTTGATTAGGGGGATAGATCAATGAGACCATTTTCAAACACAGAATTTTCGTGCATTTTCCAATGGATTTTGATGATCTAAACGGCATTTGAAAGAGCATTTCAAGTAGAGTGTCGAGGATTATCGAGTTTTTGGAAATTTGAACGTAATCCAGAGTTTCAGAAGAAAAACCGGAAGCATGTTTTTTTTTAAATTTTCGTTCTTAACAATTTTACTTATTTTTCAATGAATTTTACACATATGTAAAATTAAGAGCTTTCCAATTATGATATTTTCCGATCGCATTGTCAGTTTTTCGGGAAATATATGATAAACAAATTGTTGTTGTTGTTACGAGTGGCTTACTTCATCTACTAACGAATAGAGGGCCTCATCTTAATTACAGACTGCTGAGGTGATCACCTTACTTGTGAGGGTTTTTAATTTTTATGTTTTTTAAAGACATTCTACACACACACACACACACACACACACACACACACATACATATATATATATATATATATATATATATATATATATATATGCTTTCGAATTTTTCGCTCCGTTTACAGAAAATAAAAATGTAAAAAGTCTTTTCTTCAATTTTGCGTCTACAATAGCATTTTAAGACAACAAAGACAATATTTTCATATCTGTTAACGCACAGTTTTAGTGTAATTGGTTTTCTTAAAATTGGTAATGTCAGCGGTTGAATTGTAACCTGAATTTCTAGCTATCATATCAGCGATGGCAACCAGGCTATTCAAAAGAGACTGCTGATCTCCAACGTTGTCATAGTAACGAATCGTCAACAAGCTAGAGAATATTCAGCTTACAATTAGTATATGAATTAAATGAATTACTGCAAGTAATCTTTATTTTTGAGATTTCTGACAATTACTAAGACAATATTAGAATGAATCTAAGGAATGATCCGACCGTGTTTAACAATTCAGTAAAAATGCTATGGTCACAATATTTTAGTAAACAAAAATATACTGACATACTTAAGAAATGATTTGACCGTAATTAGCAATTTACTAATAATGCTTTGCTTTCAATAATTTAATAAACAAGAAAAGTATGACAAAAATATAGTGACCCACTAAAATATTAGAAATCAGCAATTTATTGTTGCTATGTAACTTCAATGAATAGAGTTTCACTCCAAAATTAAGGCAACCAAAATTGCTTCCGTTAAAACAAATACTTTAGAAGAAAACAGACTAAATTCAAAAGTAAATTACTTTTTGCACTTTCGTGATTAAAGTGAGTACTTTAGTCCCTTCTAACAGGAACACACATCATCTCCCTAACATAACATAATAATTATTGTCCCTAACATGACATAATAATTATTTTCATTACAAGGGCGGAAAGTGATTCTTTGCGGACCGAGTGTGTACGTTGGGCTCGCACGTCAGCGAGGGCTCCAACGTACACACGAGGTCCGCAAAGACACTTTCCACCCGAGTAATGAACACTACTTTTTCTACGATCGGGCGGAAAAATAATCGACCAATCAGGAATCAGGATTTACTTATTACAGGCCAAAAAAGTAATGCACCAATTGGAAATCAGGATTTACGACCGTTGTCTAGCAACGAAATATCAAGACTGAAATTTGAGGCTTTCTGGGTGGGTTGCGCCAGGCGATGTCAAATATTTGACACAGTGTTAAAGTTTTAACAACATATTAAATTGACTTTTCTGTTGCATTATGGGGTTTGGCTCTGTGTGAATTTGATATGCTATTAAATTTGATTGGCGTTGTTAAATCCGCTGTCAAATGGAAAAAATCATTGGACCAACAGAAAATGACGTCAAACGTGTTGTCAAATTAACAGTGCTTCAACGTTCAAATAAAAGTTGACAACCTTGGCTTGTTTTGAGGTAAAAGCGATTTTTTACTGTGTTTATAGATTTTTAAAATCATTTCTTTTTGTTTTTATCAACAATACAAATATCATCAATATATTTTTTAAAGTTTTTCGTAAATATGTTGTTTGACACTTTTGTGAGTTCGGATGAGGAATCAGAAGAAGAACAACAGATACTACAACCTAGAAGGATTTTAAATCGTGAAAATATTTTTGACAAATATAATGATGACAAATTTGAACAACGATATCGGTTCTTCAAATGAACTGTATCAGAAATCCTTGAGTTGCTTGGAGATCGATTGAAATATTGCAATCAAAGAAACTACCCCTTACCAGTCATTTCGCAAATATTAATTACCTTGTAACACTTTGTGTTCTCCCGTTGCTAAGTGTCTAGGAGCGATGGATGGGTTCGGTGGGGGTTCTTTTGTTTTCAAAAATAGCTGTCAAAGGGCGCCACCACGATTTACACAATTTACAGAATCCCACAATCGTGGAATGGGATTCCGATAAACAACATAAATTTGAAATCAAACAATTTAATAATCAACAAAAAAATAAAGATAAAGTTGACATATACCACCCTAAGAAGGCGGTCTATTTCCCAAAAATTTGACGGTTTAGAGAGTTCGAACTCGTTTAAATGTAATCGATATTACAACTCAATAGCAATTAGTTAAAAATTTAACAAAAATATTCTATGATTATCAATCAAACAGGATATAGCGATACAAGGTCGCATATCTTAGATAAATCCTGCTTGACTGAACAATCTTAACAAAGAATTTGAAAAGAAAATTAACGTTAAAAGAAAATGAAAATATGACTAATAATTATCTGAACAATACAGATAATACATATGAGGTAATAGAAAAAGATAATGATTTCCGAATACGAAACGTAAAAAAGCAATAATAAGGGACCTCTCCCTATGCAAATATGCGGAAATTGAAAATTAATTAGAAAAATAAACTTATCGTATGTGATGGCACGGTACGATGATGGTTGCAATCCACGCCACTGGATGAGGGAGACGCCAGGTATCAGGAACGATGAGTGAAACGCCCATTATGGTGAATGCCGCCTATTACGCCACTGGACGAGCGATAGTACCCGTACTGGATGAATGACGCCAAAAAATGCTTGTGTAACCAAATAAACTCCAGACTTATTCCAGGTCTCTAAATATACCCCTATACAATTGAATTAGAACCCCAAAGAATGAATTAAAAAAAGAAAAATGTTACCTTTCTCCGGGGTATTTAACGATATAGAAAATATTCCAAAAGGAATCGGTACGGTAAATTCCCAATTATTAAATTGAAAAAAACGAAACGTAAACTAACGTCTGACCAATTTAACGTTTGAACGGGAAGTGAACGCTACAATATCAGGGTACTGAAAACGTATTTGCTGAAAACGTGATTGCGCACAGCTCAAAAAGGACTCCGTGCTCATAAACGCCGTTAGTACCAGTACTTAAGGGTGAAAATAGTATAAGCACAATAAACAACGCCGTTTTGGCTAACCGAGTACCGGAAATGAAAAAGGCAGGGCACTGTAATACCGACAATTATCAAATCATGTCCAAAAATCGTTATCACCTCCAACACCAAAACATCCTCTCACAGGCGAAAAATGGTTGAACACAGAAACTTAAAGAAAGTAGACTCTAATGAAATTGAAGTATAATAAGTAATAATTTAGGCTACATTTATAGATTTATTTCCTGTCTGTTTCTAATTTGTCGTCAATTTCCTAAAAATAATGGCATCTATGGCAATAGGAGTCATCGAGATCCAATATAATGACGAAATGGACCATGCAGATACACATGGCTGGCAAATACGCCATCGTATCCGAGGAAACCGGTGAGACTCTCGTGCTAACAAATGAACTCCGTGGGGCACGCCTCCATATTTATCGCAGAACCCAATGTAACAACCCTGATTGAGGATGGTAACAACCTTGATAAAGGTGCAACACCACCCGATAAATCACTATCAAAATCGCCATCACTTCTCAATGCAAGCCCTGAACTGCCAAAACCCCCCAATGACAATCCAAACAAGAATCAACAAAACTCTTACACCTCAAGATCACCAAATTGTAATAAAAATGAAATTGAAGCACAATAAATAATGTAGTACCGTTGACTCTCCAGATACGTACTAAATGAAAAAAGAAAAAGTAGAGAGAGATCTTCAGTTTCGGGAGCCTTGAGCTTAAGAGGGAAGGAAGGAAAAGGAAAACTCCATTAAGCGGGTTACATCCCTACCTCTGAAGGTCTACTGCTGAAAGAAATAGAAACAATAAAGAAAAGAAAGGATAAAGGTACGGGACACTGTAGCAGAGACAGCGTGAAGGTTGTTATAGCACACCCTCAAGAAGCTTAAATGGCTCCGGGAAATCAAAGTTTGGATGGTTGCAAGGACAACGAGAAGACGCCACCCTGCAACCAAGTGAACAGGCCTAAATTTTATAGATTTAGGACCTAATCCGAAATATTATCCGGAAAAATGAAGAACAACAGGTCAACCACACCACGATGTCCAAATACCCATCTATAGCGGTAAGAGAAAAGAAACGGAACGGTAAGGCAAATAGATGAATACTCGAAACATCCCGATATAATGACATATCGCTCTTCTAGCAACGTCAGATGGTGACGTATATGGTACCCAAGCAATTAGTAGGACCCTTTGGCCTCCCACTCCAGCCAGTTTCTCCCTAAAGGAAGAAAAATCAGAGTTCCGAACAAAAACGGAAATACTAGATATGTAAATGGAACATTTTAATCTTACAACCTTAAGGTTCTATGCTACTGGATCTTTCCAGCAAGTATCAGGGGATATAGTCCGTGCTCATAAGAGCACTGTTTCTAGAATGATATGGCGAATAACACAAGAGATAGCTCGACTATCAGTTGATGAAATAAAATTTCCACCTATAGAAGAAAGACCATTTATCAAAAGATATTTTTTTTAAATAGCTGGCTTCTCAGGTGTTATAAGTATTTAGACAATTTTTTTTATTATACTTTTTCTGTTTAAAATATGGTTTAGGGGCAGTAGATTGTAGTCACGTATAAATGATTTCACCTGGTGAGCCTCAAGCAGGATTGTACAGGAACAGAAAACAATATTATTCATATAATATCCAGATTGTGTGTGATGCACTTTTAAAGAATTAGACACGTTATTGCTCGTTGGCCTGGGTCCATGCATGACAGCACTATATTTAACAACAGCCCCTTGTGTGCAGACTTTAAAAATGGGGAGTTTGGAAACGATTATTTGTTAGGTGATAATGTCGAAATTTTTTGTTAACACCTGTACTAAATCCACGGAGTGAACGTGTTTACAATAAAGCACATTGTAAAACACGAAATGTAATTGAAAGAACGCTCGGAATTAAAAAAAAAAGATTCTCTTGCTTAGCAAAGAAATTATTATTTAAAAAGGAACGAGTATTGGTTACCATTCTGTCGCGTGTTGTGTGTTGCATAATATCGCAATAATCAAATTTTGGATAATGAAAATAATGAACGATTAATCCAAGATCCGCCGAATGAAATATTTCAAGGAGTGAGAGATCATAATACAGCACTGCACTTATTCAGAATGTGTTTTATAGAAGAAATTAAAATAAAACTAAACTTATTTATTTTCTTTCATTTTGTATCTCGTTTTCTAATAAATTTCGGTATTCCATTTTTTTATTCTTTATTTCCAATGTTAGCAGACCGTCCTGATGAAAATGCTAGAGATGTACTATACTCATTTAAACAACAATTAAAGAAATTAAACAAAAAAAAGTATATGTATAAATATTTATATGTATATTTAATTTTCAATTAGTTTTTAATTTTTCCAATTGTATTCTTTTAATTTTATTTTCTAACAAGTTTTTGTATTGCAATATGTTATTTTTAATTTCTAATTCGTGAGATAAGCACGATAGTTTTAAAATTTGCAACCTATAATGATTCCGCAATGTTCGAGAATTTTTTGGTTTTATTTTTGATTTCCTAGGACGTTCAGGAACAGGTGCAGGAATAGGCGGTGAAGTAGTTTGGTTCGTGCTTGGTACAGGTTGAATTGCTTAAAGAATAGAGTATTAAATAATATATTTATTATACGAAATTATATAAGATATAATAAAAGAAAATAAAATAAAAGGATTTTTTTAATATATGAAAAATTTGCATTTTCGTACAATTTGTTATGCAATTTAACTCACATGTAACATCTGAATGTATTTTTTATATACTTACCAGGCATATTCTCAGCGTTGTTTAGATTGTTACCATCTAATAAAACGGAGAATTAAAGATGAATAATGAATAATTAAATAATTAGTTGTAACACTACAACGTACCACAATATTCTGCAGCACTGTCGAATAAATTTTCATCGGGGTTCACCCGATCATCGAGAATCGACAAAATGAGAGCTTGTTCAGGTGTCAACATCGGTTTAAATATTCCCCGCCTGTTTTTTGTTGTTTGTTGGTCCTAAATACAAATATCTATGTAAATATATGGCCAGTGTAATTATGACAAAATATTACCTTATCGAAAGTAGCAGCTTGTTTTGCTGCTTGAAGTGCAGCTTTCGCACTTAAGTATTGCTGCTTCTAAAATTAAAAATGAAGTATTAATATTTGTACATGAATATATAGATTGTTGATAATTATGTTTTCTTCGGCTTTTGCTTTTCGACTACTTCTTTTCAAATTCTGGTAAAGCAGCTTTAAATGCTTTACATCTCTCACCCCGGTTTCTGCCGATGAATTATACAAATCAGCAATCTTCTCCCACAAATTTGCTTTCTATTTCAAGTTTGTGGCATCCGTTGCTTTATTTTCAATAACATTTTTGTACCTGAAATTAGGATCATAGACAAATGGAAGAGGATGGATATTTGATGAATAAATTTTTTTTTTTAAACACATTTTCCAACTGAACCAGAGTCAACAAAAAGTAAAAAACTTAAACAGACGTATCAAAAAATTGTAAAGCAAAAATTAATACAATAAAACAAGATCAATTGATACCACAAAACATAACATAGCCGGATAGCGTTCACAACTGTGGAACAGCCTACTGACAAGTGGGACGCTTTAATTATACCAATAATCACGGCAAAATTTGATTTCCTAACGCGAAAGGAATGGGAATCCGCGTTAAATAGCAAAATTCCTCAGTACAGAGATTTCATAGAGTTTTTAACAAAAAAAGGCCACGTTATTAGAATCCCTAAACGCGGGAGACCAGGTAACGAAGTCGCAATATTCAAACCAGAACAAATTCAAATCGACATCTCACAGCAATCAAGGAAGTAAATCGACGACAGCCTTTCACGCGAGTGCTATCAAACTCAAATGCTCACTTCGCAAACGAGATCACTATCTATACGCTTGTCCAGAATTTCTAAAGTTAGCCATGCAAGCAAGAGTCAAAAAGGTACAAGGGCTTAAATTATGGACAAATTGCTTAAGGGTGAAGTCCGAAGAAATGCAACCAAAAAATTACATTGAAATGCCATAAGCCGTGGATTAGAAATATCTCGAGAACGGTAAGAAATATCGAAATGGTAAATATCGCATTCGATTCGATATGTCATTGTGCAACTTTGTCTGTATTGAAATGTTTTGTTAGTCGGCGGGATTTTCCGAAAATTGTGAAAAGTGTTTTTTCAGAGTAAATGCATGGTTTTAGTAGAAAAGAAATAAATTGCTCATAAGTTAACAAAACAGAATGAAATTCACATGAAAAGATTTCTGAAAGTTAGATCTACCTCTGTCTCTATTAAAAATTAGAATTATGTTTTTCGTTTTCTTGAAAATGGCATTTAAAAATACATAATTTTTCCGAGATTTAATAGAAATAGAGACACCCCGATGACAAAACGGACCAATCACAGAATTCTGTTCAACCCATCGTTCACCTTGAAAACTGCAGAAGGGACAACAGAGAAACAGATATGTGTTCATCACTTTTCTAACATCTGCAACAACTAACAACTGTGGTGACAAAAAATAAGAAAACTAACCTCATCTCATATAAACAATTGTTTCATGGCACTCTGTCTACTTTAGTTATGAATTAAGAATGATCACCTGTTTTTTTGTTAATATTTATAATATTTTCGAAAATTACTATACCAAACTATACGGAGTGGCCCTAGAAGGTGGCCTATTAAAAGTATAAGAAGTTTTAATTGAAATTTGATATACAGATGTTCTCCCACCTGGACAGCATCTACAAAATATTTTCGTTGTTCCACCAGTCTCCGATATATGAGTTAGAGCATTCTATTTTCTTATTTTAAGTGAAATGGTATATTTCATATTAAGCTTATACCAATACATATCCGAAATGTAAACTTCGAACTTTCAACTTTACGTTGAATTAAAAAAAAATGATTCAGAGTTTAGCTGAAATGAATTTTTCTTCCAACCAATTTTCAAAGCGTAAAATCTTTTTTTTTGAATGGAACGGTATATGTCTCTTTATACGGTTGGATAAAGTCAAAAATTCTGCATTTAACTGTATTAGTGTTTACCATACTTATTTCTAATAATTTTTCAGTTACTTAAAATTTGCAATCCTGATAAATTTTGTACATCTGGAATGTCCAATGTCTAAAATAGTTTTATTGTTCATTTACGATTGAATGTTGGAGAGTTCAACCCTCTGCCAGGTAGTAATTTTTTTAAGCTTTTATTTGAAACTTTTTTCTATTTTATAAGATAAAAAGAATTAAAATTTTCTTATAAAATAATAATTAGAAATTTAACAAATGAACGTGAACTTGTTTAGGTAAAAAGAGTGAAAAAAGTAATTTATATCCAAATTCTTCCGCGGGATTGAACCACTCAACGCTTGTGCTAAAACCAAATGTGGAGCTCTTCGAACTATTGAAGTTCTGAAGTTCTGAGTCTTGACCTAACTTACAATGTATAGATATAGACAGAAAATTTTTTATGCTTTTTTTTCAAAATTATTTACTTTAGTTATAAATAAATAAATAAATCAATATATAATAATAGTAACAATAATGATAGTAACAAGTACTGTGGTTCAACTTATTATTTTTATTATTATTATAATTTATTAAAAAGCTCATTAATAGATTAATTTCTTTGATGCTGAAGTCTAGTGATTTTTCATTGAGCAAAAGAATATTTTATACAATTTATATGGGTTAGTTTTTTTTTTTTTGTCAGCACAGTTGTCAGTTGTTAGTTGTTGCAGATGTTAGAAAAGTGATGAACACATATCTGTTTCTCTGTTGTCCCTTCTGCAGTTTTCAAGGTGAACGATGGGTTGAACAGAATTCGGTGATTGGTCCGTTTTGTCATCGGGGTGTCTCTATTTCTATTAAATCTCGGAAAAATTATGTATTTTTAAATGCGATTTTCAAGAAAACGGAAACATAATTCAACTCTGGGTTTGGGACAGAGATAGATTTAACTTTCATAAATCTTTTCATGTGAATTTCACTCTGTTTTGTTAACTTATATGCAGTTTATTTGAAAAACACTAAAGCCATGCATTTGTGTGTGAAAAACGCATTTTTCACAATTTTCGGAAAATCCCGCCGACTAACCAAATTTCCAATGGGACAGAGTTGCACAATGACATTTCGAATCGAATGCAATATTCACCATTTCGATATCTCTTACCGTTTTCGAGATATTTGCAAAATACAGCTTATGGCATTTCAATGTAATTTTTTGGTTGCATTTCTTCGGACCTCACTCTTAACGCTCGTACCTCAACGTACACACTCGTTTCACAAAGGCCTCGTGTCCATTCTTGATAGATAAATAACCACTAACAACTGTTGACAGTTATTAATTCTTGAGAACCGAATTTTCTAAAGTGTAGACAATTTAAAACTTTAGAAATATCTAAAACATTGCCGAACACTTGAATTAGACACATAAAATTCTTTCTCGTAATTCAGTGTACTTAGCAAACTTTCATTGTCACATGCGCAAAAATATTCAATTAATTGTACCATATAAACAAATAATTTTGTCATATCAAACAAGGTGAATTTTTTGGTAAAATTATTCGTTGCTGTAACTAAATCAATTGTTTGAATGGCAAAATTAATTGTATACCTATTCGACAAAGTTTTCTAGAATCCCACACGGTCGTGACAAAGTTTTTTGGACATGAAAGTTTAACCACTGTATTGTCTAATAATTCATAATCTTTTGTATCTGAGTGGCTGCAGATGACTCTTTAACAGAAACCTGTTCCACGCCGGTTGAATTTATGAAATGATTAATTATACATATGTACATATACAATTATAGATACTATAATAATTAACTGTCAAGATCTTGTGTACATGATTCGCGATTTTTGATTAGTACAATTCGATTTTTCTTCATATTTGCTAGATTCAAAATTTCTAGAAACATGACTACTCAAGTATAGATAGACTATTTTCAATTCCCGTAATAAAAATTACCAGTAGATAAAATATTTTGTTATCATTGTCACGGGATAAATATAGTTGAAATTATTACTTCGACACCTCAGTTACGATATAGTCGTGATGCAAACTATTATATCTTAAAAATGTGTTTTAAAAATTTAATTTTTATATTTTTAACAATTAATTGTTTAATAATACTTGTGAATTGTGCACGTATTTTGTGTGTTGCACCAATACCATCGTACAGCCATCAAATTGTTTATCGTCCAGTTTGGGAAGCATTAGCAAAAAAAGGACATGATTTGGTCGTTCTAACAACAGATCCATGGGAAACTCAAAATTTAACAAATATCAAACAAATCGATTTAAGTTTCACTTATAAATTATGGCGTGATGATTTGAAAGCTGTACAAAAGATTGAAAATTTTACCACAAATGTGTTTAAAGTATTTCGAGAAATCTCGCAACTTTTAGATATTCTAATGGATAAAGAGCTAGAATATCCACCTGTAAAGAAATTATTGAACGAAAGAAATGAACATTTCGATTTAGTAATTGTTGAATACATGTTTCCTACGATGTTTGCTTTTAGCAACCATTTTAACTGTCCATATGTTGGTATTGTTTCTATGGATTTACCGGCAACAACCCATTCATTATTTGGCAATCCAACACATCCGATTTTATATCCGGATTTTATGCTACCATTTGACAGTTCTCTTAATATGACATTTTTTGAACGTTTCCAAAATTCAGTGGGAGGGTTTATTTTCGATGTACTTAGATTTTTTTATGGTTTCGGTGTCATAGAACTTACAGTTGAGAAGCATTTTGGTAAAAATCTTCCACCAATGGAGGAAATTATGAAAAATGTCAGTTTAATCTTGATTAATACAAATCCAATACTGAATAAACGCCCATTAGGACCGGCAACGATAGCTTTCGGTGGTGGTGTCCATGTTCAACCACCAAAACCATTACCAAAGGTAATTTTAACAATTTTTACAAAAATAACCTAGAAAAACGACCAATATCAGATGAATTGTAAAATCCATGGCATGGATAAAATTCGATGGACTATAACATGACTCAAAATTGGGAAACTTACAGGAATCTGCAACATTTTTAGAGAAATTTAAAAAATTCGAAGAATTCTCCAAAACTAAGCTTCACACCCTTTATTAATTTTTCACCAATTTTCTTAAATTCCCAAAAATATAGCCCAATTTTGTAAATCAGCTTTATATTCAATGCATCGGATATTGTCCAAAGCGGCCTATTATCAGTTTCGTGAATATTACATCGATTTCTTAATAGGGCTTATCGGAATTTCTCGATGGTGCCAGGAATGGTTTAATCTATTTCAGTTTAGGTACTAACGTTAATGAGTACAACGTAAATCCAGAAATGCGTCAAACTTTCATAAATGTTTTCCAAAAACTACCCTATCGAGTCTTATGGAAATTCAATGTTGATATACCAAATCTACCAAAAAATGTCAAAATTGTCAAATGGGTATCACAGCAGGACGTCTTAAGTATAGATTCTTAACTTAAATATCATTTGAAACGTGTTAAATTGATGCGTTTAACTTTAGGACACCCAAATGTCAAATTATTCATAACCCAAGGTGGCCTACAATCGATGGAGGAGGCAATCTTCATGAACGTACCGTTAGTAATTGTGCCATTTTTTGGGGATCAAAAATCGAACGGTGACAAAATGATGAGACGTGGCGTCGGTTTAGTCGTTGATAAAGACAAATTAAACGAAAATCAATTAAGGGAGACTATCGAAGAGGTTATCAATAATGGCAAGTAAGCATTCGACTATATTTAGCACCACCTCAGCTTAAGTGCTGAGCTCTTTCTATTTGCAGATATAAAGCAAAAATGATCGAAATAGCTGAATTATCAAAAGACCAACCCGATTCAAATATTGATAAGGCTGTATGGTGGATTGAATACGTTTTACGTCATAATGGTGCTAAACATTTACGTAATGAAGTTGCAATGGAGTTACCATGGTATCAGTATTACTTGTTGGATATTTTTGCAGTATTATTCGCAATTTTAGCAACTGTTATCTATGTGATAAGAATCATTTTCAAATTAATCCTGAAGAAAATCTGTTCTTCGAGAAGAAAATTGAAAAAAAATTGAAAATGTAGAAGATTTTAAAGAAATAATGTTCATTCTTAAGTTTAATTAACAGTGTAGATACGAAAAAATGAAAATTATCGTTTCAACCGTTTAAAGTATAACTTTTATTCAAAACTGTTTTGTTTAAAATTCACAAAATATTTTTTTTTTTGTAAATCGAGTGATTTGCGTCACAGGATTAAAATAAAATTAAATATTAAGTTGTTGACAAGTAGCACTATTTAGGACAAAACTTATTGGCAAGTCCTATTAACGGGTAAGCAATTCGAGAAAATAAAAATTTAATAAGTCTTTTCTTCAATTTTGCGTCAGCAGTGGCATGTTAAGATAACTAAAACAATGTTTTAATACCTGTTAACACGCAGCTTTAGTGTACTTTGTTTTCTTAAAATAGGTAGTTCAACGTGTTTGAGCGGCTGAATTGTTAACGGAATTTTTAGTTGTTATATCAGCGGTGGCAACCGTTGCAAATTTCCCTAAGTTTCTAGAATTTATTCTCCCTCCGCCCAAAAGAAACAGGTGTAACAAAATACAAAATAAAAAAAATTTCAATAATCAGAATGGAATTTTTCGAGTATTAAAGACCAATAAATAGTTAAAATTATGATTTTAACTCGCCGCTTCTTCAGAGCTAAAATAACAAAGTTTAGAAATAGGTACAATTAGAAATTAACAATTGTTTAAATACCTCAGTTTTTTATGTATATAATCAACTTTTACGAAAAACAAACGTGTATACAACAATACTTGGAAATTCTACTTTCCCTCACGTTTTTGAAACAAACAACAGTTTAATTTTTAAAAATATTATACCTATTACGTCAAATAAGTCACTAATCGAGAATTTTTCACAAATATTCTTAGAAATTGTTATATAGTTATTGCAGTAAATCAAGAATCAAAACATCGCATATCAGACGCTAACAATGAACAAAATGGCGCAGTGCCCCTTCCGGCTCAGTGAGCATTTTTTGCAGGTCGCGAATTTACCTATCACACATTCTAAAGTCCCTATAATTTGTTATTTATGTTCAATTACGTTTAGACTGTGTTCACACAGAGCACATAACCAGAAAGTTACAAATCGGAAAATCCTAAACTCGTGTGAACGTTGCAGCACTCGCTTCGCTCGTGCCGCAACGTGTTCGTTCTGCAACGATTAACTTTCTGACCTTATATTGTAATATACTATTTAGAGCTATTTAGTTAACAATTTTGAATTCGATTGTCACAATTAACACTTTAGGGATTAATTATTTCTAAAATTTTTCAAAGAAAAAGAATAAGAGATTGATAAATTAATTGAAACAATAGGTAGAGGTAGATGATTGTAGCATATAGGGTACAGTCCCCTAATCGAACCGCCATTCTTTTATAGTTAAAAATATGGTGTAAAGTGCATTGAATGAAATTAATTGCGTATTTTCTCTTTTCTAAAGTAAAGTTTACCTGACCTGACTGTACACATAATAATGTGTAGCATTTAATTTACTTTTGCTTTCAAAATTTGTAAAAAAATCCAACAAATCACTCAGTACGTACAAATAATTTTAATAAATAAGGTAATAATTAATAAAATAATCCACCTATTCCTGTATTAAACATTTAGGTCCGTATTATGTTTAGGCTCAAATAAGTTTTCAAATAAAATGCCGCATGATTTTTATTCAAAAAAGAAAAAAATATATAAATAAATTTTTTGCAAGGCTGACCAATATACACATATGTACCTAAGTAATCCTTATTGCAATTCACAATATGTATCGATTCGAAAAGTATTTCAAAGTTCTAGCGTAATCGCTAGAGAACACCTTAGCAAAATTAGAACATTGCAAATCATTTGGAAGTCGATCAAAAGACGCTCGTAAAACTACTAATTGTTAGGATGACTCAAAGATTATTCAAATATTAATTTTTTTTTCACAAATTATTCAGAATTAAAAATTAAAGAGAAACGGTTTGGAAAATACTCGAGTTATTTATCGCTCGGTTATCTTTATTATTACACTTGTTTAGTTTTAAAAAATAAGACTGGCTTGTGGTATCTGACATATAAGTTGCATTTTTAAATTCATTAAGAGGCAGCAATCTAATGTTCAACTCTGACTCGACGACAATTTTGACGGAGTGTAGCGGTTCCATGTCCTTAAGAGACTACACCAGTGGTTTTCAAACGTTCTGGAAGTGCCGATCATGTAAATTATTTATTAATTTATTAAGGACACTTCATTTTTCACCAAGGTCACATTTTTTACATTGTGGATAAGGAATATTTCACTCTGAGCCAGTTAAATCGATTTGCGGAATAAAAAAAATTACCAGATCGACTGTTGAGAAACACCGGTTTAAAACTTGGTACTAAACTACTGTGACCGACAAAGGGAGGCCAGCGATTTTTGCATTTCAATTTTTTCACAGTCAAGCTCTGCTCGTACTTTTTTAATTTTTCTCGAAGTCTTAAGGGCAAATTGCAAAAACCAAAATGTTACGAATGTATCGCATTAATTCAACACTTTTAATGTGTGAAAAACCCTCTTGCCGATTGTTGCATATTCAAAAGTGAGATTTGATATCACTCATTTCCCAATGAGCTACATGGTCCAACTTTCACTGAAATGTGCACCAGGAACCCCCCTATAAATCCTTAAAATTTGTTTCCAATCACTCGACAATTAATAGGAGTTTTGGGCGGTTTGACTACAAGGTGACGGGCACTGTATTATTAATACAATATATTTAATAAAATTGACACCTTATGATTCTGATGTTTACATAGCAAATTCAAATTAAGTTATCTTAGTAAATTAATACCAATAGAAAAACATACATTAAATTAATATAATGTTAATTGAAAATTAGGATTTTTTAAAGAGTTAAGTTGCATACCATTTTAAATTTATTGATTGTTTTCTTAGGCCCGGTTCTTCTTCGCACACTTAAGTCTCGAAATAGGAAGACCTTGAATAGAGTCGACTTAAATAATGATTTTGCGTTCTTCTTGAACATTTAAGTCGAGATACGCACTTATCCTCGAGCCTAAACTAAGTCGACAAAATCGGAACCTTATCCTATATACTTAATTTAAGCTGAACGAAATGTAATGTAATTTCTCTGCATAAATTGTTAAAATTGTCGTTAACAATGTTCAGGAAAATTATTATATATTAATGTCAATTACGATATTAATGCAAAAATAATTAAGTATATGTTTATTGAATGAAAAATTAATTTAATTAATATTAATGGTAGAATATTTCAATTTAAAGTCGATATGAATATACCTATGTTCGTATGCAAATAAAAATTCCAGGAAATTTACCTGAAGTTTCTCTTTGTCGAAATAAAGGTTTACAATTATATCCATCTGTACAAAAATTTTAGAAATTATGTATTCGAGCATATTACCATTGTACATAATTTAAGGGAAATAAACAGAAACCGGGAAATGCCATCTGTGCAAATATTTTCTTTTACAATATTTTGTCTGAAAACATATTTTAATATCTCCAGTATTTCTGTCCATTGCAATATACAAGTTCCACTTTGAAGATTTGTGTAATTTTATAATCTGTAACGTCTGGTCATATTTATATTTGAATTACTTTCTTATTAATTAATTAATTGATGATGGAAAACATATGAACATTTGTAACAGAATATGAAGATGATTTTGATTTATTGAGTTTTTGTCGAAATCGGCGAATTCGAATTTATATCCCGCGAGATCATTTTAAAAAATGGACAGATAATGAATTTAAGCAACGGTTTCGGTTATCAAATGAAGGTGTCCGATTTTCAATACTACAATTGCAAATTATTAAACCAACATGTATTAGGTAAGAGATTAATTACTCATAATAAATGAAAAAATAGAATTCTATTTATTATCAAATAATACAACAATATCAAGACCGTTTGGATGCTTGCATATGGTTTGCATAGTCTACAATGAACAACTATGAAAGAACCCTCCACGTTACACTTGTAAACAAACCCCGACTTAAATTTGAACACGCATGCGCTTAATGTCGGCAACATCGCATATCATATCCAACTTAAGTTTGCCCACAATTTTTCAAGAAGAACCAATGAGGTATATAGAGTGCGCAGCCCCTGTACCTGTATAAGACCAATTTGGTCCTCATATGGGGAAATTTTGGCAGTTGGTCCTTGTCAGGGTAGGGATGTGAATAACCCCACCACAATAAGAATAGATTGATGTAAGACAGTACATTAGCTTGTCTTGAGTTGAATGCATGTAATATTTAAAATCAAATATATTTTCTTTATTAACGTGGTTAATATCTCATTCAACCCGTTACATGGCGCAGTCGTTTTAATTGATAGTGCACCGAAAAAAAAAGAGAGAAAAGAGAAGATTGTTTGAGAAAAAAAAATCAGAAGTTCGAGAAAAATGGAATTTTTAAGCCAACCATCGCCTATGAATTTGGAAGGTGATCTTGCTGTTAATTGGAAGAAATTCAAACAAAATTTTGAAGTATATTCAGCAGCGACTGGATTAGAAAACAAAGGTGAGATAGTTGCGTCTGCCACATTTCTTCACATAATGGGTGAACAAGCCAGAGAAATTTTTGAAACGTTTGAATTTGAAAATGAACAAGAAAGGAAAACTTTAAAGAAAATAATCGAGAAATTTGATGAATATTTTCTTCCAAAATCGAATCCAAGTGTGGAACGAAGTAAATTTTACAATCGAACACAGCAACCTGAAGAAAATTTTGATACATATTTAACAGAACTTAGGAAGATTGTTGTCAATTGTAATTTCGACACATTCAAAGAGGAAATGTTGCGAGACAGAATTGTGGTTGGCATAAGAGATCCACGAGTAAAAGACAGGCTATTACGAGAGCAGAACCTCACCCTCAGCAAAGCCATCGACATCTGCAGGGCCGCAGAGGTGACAGAAGGGCACATCAAAAAATTATCAGAATCTGCAAATCAGATTTCGGTTGATCACCTTGAGAAGAAAAATTCGTATCGGAAGAATACAAAAATTCAATTGAATGGAAAAAAACAAGCAGGCGTCAGTTCCAGAGATAAGAACAGTAACAACAACAATCCATCGATTCCAGAAAAACATCAAATCAACAGAGATAAGAATACAAGTTGTCAGCGTTGTGGGAAAAGCCATGTAGCTGAGAGAGAGAGATGTCCAGCTTTTGGTAAGCAATGCTATAAATGTCAGAAATTAAATCATTTTGCTAATATGTGTAAATCTAAAGAAAAAAAAGCAGTTCAAACAGTTTCTATTGATGAAAATTCTCAGAATCAAAAAATAACTTATTCAATTGATTGTTTAGTGGAAAAAAACATAAACAATGTCGAGACTGAAGACTGGTATCAGGTTTTGAAACTTGTTGATTTTAAAACTGAAATAAAATTTAAACTCGATACTGGTGCTCAAGTCAACGTAATTCCCAGATATTTATCAGATCAGTTGGGTTTATTGTTAAAAACAAATAAACAAAATTCAATTGTAACTAATTATGAAGGTCATAGATTGAACGTGTGTGGTTCCTGTAATTTGAAAATTAGTTTAAAAGATCAGATTTATCAATTAGAATTTCTTATAATTGACACGAATGATCAATCACCTCCAGTGTTGGGATTGAAAACATTACTCTCTTTGAATTTAATTAAAAGAATTGAAAATATAAATGTAAAACATGATAATAGTACAGATTTAATTCAGGAGTATTCGGATGTCTTTGAAGGATTAGGTCAAATTAAGGGTCTTACTTGCAATTTCACATTAAAAAAAAATTATGAACCAATAGTAGTACCATGTCGTAAAGTTCCTTTTCGCATGATGGACAAACTGAAAAACACATTAGAGAAAATGATTAGCGATGATGTTATAGTAGAAGTTAGGGAACCAACAGAGTTTGTACATCCAATAGTACTTGTGGATAAATCAGATACTGAAGTCAGAATTTGTTTAGATCCACAGAATTTAAACAAAGCTCTTTTGAGAGAACATTTTGTAATTCCAACTTTTGAAGAAGTAACCAGTGACATGTCGGGTTCGCGAATTTTTACAACTCTCGATGCAAACAAGGGGTTTTGGCAGATTAAGTTGTCGGAAAAAGCGTCAAATTTAACAACTTTTGCTACTCCTTTTGGTAGATTCAAATTTTTAAGGTTGCCGTTTGGAATTTCAAATGCGCCAGAAATATTCCATAGAACGTTTATAGAAATTTTCAAAAATATACCGGGAGTTAAAATTTATATTGACGATATTATTATTCATGCCAAGACAAAGACCGAACACGATCAAATATTAAAACAAGTATTGGAAAGGGCTAGGAAATTCGGGGTAAAATTCAATAAGGGAAAGTGTAAATTTAAACAAACTGAAATTAAATACATTGATCACATATTATCACAAAATGGAATAAGAATGGATCCAGATAAAATAGAGGCAATAAGACAGATACAATCACCAAAGAATACAAAAGAATTATCTAGATTTTTAGGTATGATCACCTACGTTAGTAAATTTATTTCAAATTGTGCGGAAAAAACAAAAAATCTTCGCAATTTAACAAAAAAAAATGTAATTTTTCAGTGGACACAAATTCATGAAAACGAATTTCAAAATCTTAAAGAGTTGTTATTAACAGCACCAGTACTACAATTTTTTGACACAAAGAAGAACTTAACTCTTTCAGTAGATAGTTCCAAAGATGGATTAGGGGCTGTTTTATTACAGGAGGGATCACCCATTGCATACGCGTCCAAAACATTAACATCCACACAACAAAACTATGCGCAAATAGAAAAAGAAACACTAGCAATCGCATTTGGATGTCAAAGATTTCATCAATATTTGTATGGAAAACATTTTACGGTAGAAAGCGATCATAAACCTCTTGAAACCATTTTCAAAAAGCCGTTTACTCAATGTCCCATTCGAATACAGAGATTACGGATTACCTTACAAATGTATGATTTTACAGTACAATACAAAAGCGGTGCAAAACTTTATTTCGCGGATACCCTATCAAGAGCACATTATAATGATCCAGAATTTGAGGTTATAGAAAATAATATTGAATTACAAGTGAATTTTCTGAAAACCAATGATTTGAGTCCTGAAAAATTTCAAAAAGTTGAAATAGAATCGCGAAGAGATTCGGAAATTCAAACTTTAAAACAGATAATACAAGAAGGATGGCCTTTTGATAAAAATCAATTACCAGAAGTTGTTAAACCATATTGGAAATATCGTGAACAATTAACAGTTATAGGAGATGTCGCGTATAAAAACGAACAAATAATTATTCCAAAAAATTTAAGATCAGAAATAATAGACAGACTTCATTATTCACATTTAGGTGTTGAAAAAACTTGTACAAAAGCGCGTGAACTTGTATTTTGGCCGTTTATGACTACACAAATTACCGACAAAATAAAAAATTGTCCAGCATGTTTAACACATAGCAAATCAAATCAAAAAGAGGAAATCATGCAAAAATCAATACCCACTAGGCCATGGGAAATCGTGTCGGCTGATTTGTTTACTTTACAAGGGCAGGAATATTTATTGATTGTAGATGAATTCACTAAATTCCCAGAATTAGCTTGTTTACAACAAAATACAGTCTCTTCTAGAATTGTCCAAGAATGTAAAGCAGTATTTGCACGTCACGGGAAACCGGATATTATATTTACAGATAATGGGTCGCAATTTGCGAGTTTTCATTTTCAAAATTTTTTTAAAGAATGGGAAATAAAACATCAAACAAGCTCACCACACTATCCTCAATCGAACGGGTTTATAGAACGTCATGTTCAGACAATTAAGAAAATTCTGAAAAAATGTATTTATGATAATAAAGATCTTTATTTAACCTTACTTGAATATAGAAACACGCCAATTAGCAATTATATACCCTCACCAGCACAATTATTATTTAGGAGGAGAATTAAAGGTCATGTACCTATAAATACTTCATTGTTAATACCCAAAAGTGACCTTAAACCACTACAAATGTGTATTAAAAATCAAAGAGAGAAGGAAAAAAAATATTACAATTATCATACAAAAAATTTATTAGATTTACAACCTGGAGATGACGTGGTTATACAAAATATGAATAGCAAATTGTGGGAACCGGGGAAAATTGTTAAATTAGATGATAAGAGACCTAGATCGTATCATATTAAGTTTGATAAAAACGATCGCATTTTGGTGAGGAACCGGAAATTCATACGGAAAATAAAAACAAACAGGTTTCCACCAGATCGTGATCATGTTCTATTTGATCAACTGTTAGACGAAGAACTGAACTCAAACCCTGAGCAGAATGTTCCAGTGCAATCCCAAATTGTAACAGATGTTGTTGTTCCTTCTAATAATAATTCAAATTCTGTAAACTGGAATATTCAGGAAAGACCAAAACGCAACAGGAAACGTCCAGGTTATCTAAAAGATTTTGTTGTACCTTAATTAAGAATTTATTGTATTTGAAAAGAAAAGGGATGTCAGGGTAGGGATGTGAATAACCCCACCACAATAAGAATAGATTGATGTAAGACAGTACATTAGCTTGTCTTGAGTTGAATGCATGTAATATTTAAAATCAAATATATTTTCTTTATTAACGTGGTTAATATCTCATTCAACCCGTTACAGTCCTCACTCTATCTAACTTATGAGTGTGTCGTTCAATTGAGACCTCCTTTTCTCCAGCCTTGATCGATCATGGCTTGAGAAAAGGAAGGCAATATGTTGGTGTCGTTTCTGTTGAAACGAGACCAACATATCGACATATCCAAGATGTCTGCCACCATAATAATAATAATAGTATTTATTTATTTTTTATCTTCATATAATAATATAAATCGAACAGCGTGCGAAAAGTGACTCCTTGCCACACTAGAGTGGAAATGGACACTTTTCCATAGTACTACTGGAAAAGTAAAAATCACCAATCAGAAACCAGTATTTATTTTAACTTTGCCGTTGCCTACGCGACGGATCAACTCTACAGGAGTTTGACACTTTCCACTTATCAAATACAGGCAGAAAATCGACAGTTGCCGTTCGATCGTAGCTATTGAAAGAAGAACATGTCGGTAATGCAGATTATTTAGTTGAAACAAGAAACCGACATACGTTGCAAAGTCATAGGCTACTGCGAAGAGGAATAGCGTGGCACACATGGTATTGGTTAAACAACAAATTATATTAGGTTTCAAGCATACATTGTTGATTCTGAAAATTGAAACATAGTGTATATATTAGCAAAGGTTAAAGACATTCCATTGTTGGTTGTTGACGGTAGGTATGATACCACCATTTTGTATTTTAAAAAAAGCGAAAAATATCTAGAACTGTTTTTTAAAATCATGTTGATTGTCTTGTGTTTAATCGCAAACAATGAAAATCTTTATAATTGAGTTTTATTCTTTGCAACATTCTGACCAGTTGTTGTTTTTGTGTAATTTTGGATGATTATTAAAAATATATGTATACTTATCGAGTTTAACCAAGTCTTTTATTGGAATTTAAGGTAATAAAGCATTGGTACAATTGTAAAATTGGAAACATTATGTTGTTTTAATTTTTGCTGTTTGTTGTTTTTGGTTTGTTTCTCGCCAATAATTACTTTTTTACTAATTTTATCCCTGATGAAGCAAACAATCAGTTTAGAAAACTTTGGCTTATGTGTTTCGAATAAGTGTCTTGAATACCCAAGAAAATATACTAATAATAATATTGAATAGTTAAAACGAGATTTGAGATTGATTATTGAGTGGAAAATAAATTCTGTTAGAACAAATACTTTAGAAAAAAAAAAAACAGACTAAATTAAGGCTGTCGCTCGAAGTGAACGGTAACATTCAACCCCCCATAAGAAACAATGAGAAACAAATTCGATAGCGCCGGGAAACAACGACAAAAGATATCGACATGGGACATATCTCAATCAATTCAGAATTCAATTTTCTACAGTTGCAAGTCCATGAGATTTGAAAAATCAAACGGAATTTTCTGATAATTGCGAAAAACCGCATTTTTAGTCAAAAAAGTGTGTTAACATTCAGAAGAACACGTGCCGAGATAATCAATAAAATGAAATGAAACACATATAGGTAGGTCAAGAAAAGTTAAAGCTATACCCATACCCATTGTAATTTGATTTTCCATTTTTCGGAAAATAGCGTCTAAAATGAACAAGTTTTTCGAAATAGCACATTCTAAGTAACTCAGTAGATGATGTGACGTGGCTTCGTGACTTATAATTGGTTAGATGAAGGTGGAGGGCAATTTGATTGTTTCTCGACTGATTTCTCATACGTCTATCGAACGAAGATTGTAAATTTACAAAGAAAAAGGAAAAATGAGAACTGCCTCGCGAGCGAGACTCTTAAACTCTCACTATACACGAAAACTAGGGAAGCGCTATTCTTATCTAGCGTATTTCATGATAAAAAACCCTAGTTCTTTTGACAATCACTATTAATTGTTGGACTATTTGGGAAATTAACTCGGATTTCTAGGGTAGTCTCTCAGCAAAGTTAGAGCTCCGCAGCTCACTGGGAAATTGGTGAAAACCCGTTTTAATCTCATCGTTTCATTCTTGCCAAATAATGAAGAATGATTAGAAGATCCTTAACAATGTTTTTTTTTCGCTTTTCATGAATAGGCCCTATAAAAATGGGAAAAAATAATAATTTACTACCATTAACAGAAATTACAAGAAGTTCACCATATTTTGCGAATTTTAAACAAAAGAGTTTAAAATATTGTGAATTTTACAGTTACGACAATTCATAGGATCCAAGGTTGAGGAAATTTGGATTCAGTTTATTTTTATTAAAAGTTGTATTTTATACGATTGAAAAGATAATTTTTATTTTTTCCTATCTATACTGTTAATTAAACTTAAAAATGAACATTATTTCTTCAACATCTTTTAAATTTTCAATTCTTTTTCAATTTTCTTCTAGAAGAACAGATTTTCTTCAGGATTAATTTGAAAATGAATCTTATCACATAGATAACAGTTGCAAAAGTGGCAAATATTACTGCAAAAATATCCAACAAGTAATACTGATACCATGGTAACTCCATCGCAACTTCATTACGTAAATGTTTGGCACCATTATGACGTAAAACGTATTCAATCCACCATACAGCCTTATCAATATTTGAACCGGGTTGGTCTTTTGATAATTCAGCTATTTCGATCATTTTTGCTTTATATCTGCAAATAGAAAGAGCTCAGCACTAAAGCTGAGATGGTGCTAAATATAGTCGAATGCATACTTTCCGTTATTGATAACCTCTTCGATAGTCTCCCGTAATAGATTTTCGTTTAATTCGTCTTTATCAACGACTAAACCGACGCCACGTCTCATCATTTTGTCACCGTTTGATTTTTGGTCACCAAAAAATGGCACAATTACTAACGGTACGTTCATGAAAATTGCCTCTTCCATCGATTGTAGACCACCTTGGGTTATGAATAATTTGACATTTGGGTGTCCTAAAGTTAAACGCATCAATTTAACACGTTTCAAATGATATTTAAGTTAAGAATCTATACTTAAGACGTCCTGCTGTGATACCCATTTGACAATTTTGACATTTTTTGGTAGATTTGGTATATCGACATTGAATTTCCATAAAACTCGATACGGCAATTTTTGGAAAGCATTCAAGAAAATTTGACGCATTTCAGCATTAACGTTGTACTCATTAACATTAGTGCCCAAACTGAAATAGACTAAACCATTCCTGGCACCATCGAGAAATTCCGATAAGTCCTATTAAGAAATCGATGCAATATTCACGAAACTGATAATTGGTCGCTTTGGACAATGTTCGATGTATTGAATATAAAGCTAATTTTTAAAATGAGGCAATATTTTTTGGAATTTATGAAAATTTGTGAAAATTAAAAAAAATTAGTGATGCTCAGTTTTGGAGAATGCCTCGCATTTTTTTAATTTCTCAAAAAATGTTGCAGAACTTGTAAGTTTCCCAATTTTGAGCCATGTTACAGTACATCGAAGTTATCCAAGGCATGGATTTTACAATTCATTGGATATTGGTTGTTTTTCTAAGTTATTTTTGTAAAAATTGTTAAAATTACCTTTGGTAACGGTTTTGGCGGTTGTAGATGGACACCACCACCGAAAGCTATCGTTGCCGGTCCTAATGGACGTTTATTCAATATTGGATTTATATTGATCAAGACTAAACTAACATTTTTCATAATTTCCCTTATTGGTGGTAAATTTTTTCCAAAATGCTTCTCAATTGTAGGTTCTGTAGCACTAAAATTATCGAACCACATAAATACATTTATAAAGAACATTTTAACTGTATTCAGGAAACGTTCAAAAAATGTCATATTAAGAGAACTGTCAAATGGTAGCATAAAATCCGGATATAAAATCGGATGGGTTGGATTGCCAAATAAGGAATGGGTTGTTGCCGATAAATCCAGCGAAAGAATACCAACATACGGACAATTAAAATGGTTGCTAAAAGCGAACATCGTAGGAAACATGTATTCAACAATTACTAAATCGAAATGTTCATTTTTATCGTTCAATAATTTCTTTACAGGTGGATATTCTAGCTCTTTATCCATTAGAATGTCTAAAAGTTGTAACATTTCTCCAAATGCTCGAAACACATTTATATTAAAATTTACAGCTTTTTGTGTAATTTTCAAATCATCTCGCCATAATTTATAAGTGAAACTTAAATCGATTTGTTTGATATTTGTTAAATTTTGAGTTTCCCATGGATCTGTTGTTAGAACGACCAAATCATGTCCTTTTTTCGCTAATGCCTCCCAAACTGGACGGTAAACAATTTGATGACTGTACGATGGCATTGAAGCAACACACAAAATGCGCGCACAATTCACAAATATTATTAAACAGTTAATTGTTAAAAATATCAACATTAATTTTCTGAAACACATTTTTAGGTTATAATAGTTATCATGAATGTATCGAAATTGTGATGTCTAAATAATAATTTCAACAATATTTAACCAATGGCAACAGTGAGAAAAATATTTTATCTATGAGTTATCTTGCTTAGACGAATAGACGATGTATTCTCCTAATGCGCCCAATTTTTGCGAAAATTTCAAAATGAACTTAGATGATTTGTTCGCGAGTTACGTAACAATATTAGAAATATGCAATTTTTAATAAATGCAAAATTTGCAAATTATTATAAATCACCTTAAAAGGAAATATCGAACCAAAATTACCTTAAATGGAAATATTAAATCAAATATCAAAATTCTTGGAATCATCATCATCACTAAGCTTAGGATTCTGTAACTACCTTTAGTTCACGCCATGGACGTTCGTGACTTTCGAATCTTACTGTAATCGCAATGATAACTATATGGAATATAGTTACTTCAGTTTGGTCATACTCGATGTTTTGCAATATTTAAAAATTAAATTCAAAACAAGAAAATTGTAAACTTAAAAAAAATATATCAAATATTGCACATTAATTGAATTAAAGTTAAATATTAATTGAGTTCATACACTTTGGAGTTTTATCATAATCAGGGATAAAATTTACCTTGTATAATGGAAACAAACTATTTTAACAATAAAATATTAATTGTTTAGATAGACACTTTGACGATAAAAGTAACACAAAAAATTAATACGAGTAATTTTTTAAATCATTTGTATCTGACCAGAGATTGAAATTTTCTTCTTCTAATTTAGAGAAATATTCAATCATCAATACTGACATTTCTAATGCATGAGATTGTTTTTGTTTATTGTTTCATTTGAATGGAATAACTCGACTAACCGTTTTGTAGTTGCTTATGTTCTAAAATGTATCCCATTAATTTTTACCTACCCTGGTGAGGATATGTCCGCCTCCCCGTGGTCTCATTAGATATTTTTGCACATATAAACACATACATATGTATAGAAATAATCTTGGTCTTTGCTTTTAATCTTTTACAAATTACATATTAACAATTATAATTTTATTTTCAAATATTCAATTTTTTTTTTTTAAATGTAGCTGATATTTCGATAATTTTATAAATTTTTTTATAATCTGTATTATTATTTTGATGTCTTAAAAAAATTAAAAAAACATTAATTTGAATTTGTCCATTCACATACATATCGTATTTAAACCTACTTGCTGCGCTTATGGAACGATAGTCTAAAACGAGTAAATATCGACCACAATGGACCCCTTGTTTATTGTACGTGACGTCGCTTTCTTACTTTATTAACTACGTTGAATGATTGGAGTACTACAAGCACAACGAATAAACATATAATTCTAGAGAGAGATCGGGTTCCAACTGCAGATCGCACACATATATTGGAGTTCGGAGTGATGACGTCAGAGCTACCGTACGGTATAAAAAATCCGAAGCCAAATCATCACTTTCTGAAAGGTTCGGTATAGTAATTTTTCAAATTAATTCATCTTTGTAACTGTAAAGTTTGGGAAACAAATCAGGAAAAATAAGAAGAAAATTCAATTTTTTAATTTTCTTTTCACAAAAAACAAAACAATATTCGAGCAAAGGTAATTGACATGTGTCTCTTATTTTTTGCTAGGTTTTTTTAAATGTACCGCGCTCTACTGAACATGTGTAAATATATATTTGATTTAATACATAATTGGCGTTATTCCAAAAAAGTGTACAGCTTATTGAGTTAGCCCTGTAGATCAGTATAAATTGTATATAATCTTATAAATTTACAGTTGAAATAGACTCTAAATTAAACTAAAACATATTAAACGTAATAAATCAGTTTATAATTATGAAATTCTTATCTATAACAAGTGTCTAATCAAGTCCTGATTCGAATTTAAAAATTGATTTAATAAATATAATCATTTGTAATAGGAATTGCACAATAATAGCAAATGATAATGATAACAACTTATCAACAAAATTATAAGAAAAAATTATACAAGTTTCAACAACAAATAACAAAAAAAACACCAATTCTATCGATAGTGATTTTTTAGGGCAGCTCGTATACTATTCATTTAAAAGTATATAGTTTATATGGCAAGTCCCATTATTTAACAAGGAATTTGAATCATATTTTAAGGATTTATGGAAGAGTCCCTAGAAATAATTTTACCAAAATGTGAACCTTGTAGCTCATTGGAAAATTGGTGTAAAACCGCTTTAATCGGGAAACTTACTCCCAACAAAGTAGTATTATGAAAAGTTTCAAGCAAAATAGTTTTTTCTTTTATTTTTCCTTGCGAAATCCCGGAAAAACAGAAAAGTTTGCTTTCCGAGATTGATCATGAATGAAAAGTTCATTAAGCGTCTCGCTCGAGAGACAGTTCGCATTTTTCCCTTTTATTTGTAAATTTATAATTTTCGTTCGATAGACGTCTGAGAAACCAGTCGAGAAACGATTAAGTTGGCCCCCACCTTCATCTAGCCAATCATAAGTCATGAAACCACATCACATCATCTACTGAGTTACTTAGAATGTGCTATTTCGAAAAACTTGATCATTTTAGACGCTGTTTTCCGAAAAACAGAAAAGAAAATTAAAACGGAAAGGTGTTGGCCCAGAAGCCTTAACTTTGCTTGATCTACCATGTACATGTGTTTCATTTCATTTTATTGATTATACAGGGTTTTTCACCTTAATGTTCCCAATTCTTATGACAGCCCCTATTAATTGCCGGGCGATTTGAAAAATATTTTGAGGACTTGTAGAGTAGTCCCCAGGGAACATTTTACCAAAATTTGAGCACCATCACTCATTGGGAAATTGGTGAAAAACCGCTTTAATCGGAAAATGTTGCGATCAACCTCGTTGTAAATTTGACATTAAATGATCTACAGTGATATGACGATTCGATATAAATATAAACTAATAATAAGAATTTTTTTAGACACTCCTTTTAACAAGCACTCTTTTTATTTTTATCAGAAAAATTAAGTAATAAATTACCAATTGATTATTGTTAAATATCAAATTTTATTTCTGTCCATAATGAATATAAAATTTTACCAACATTAATAAATTAAATTATGATTAATTAATATTAACTATAAAAGTAAATCAAAATAGACAAGATTGTTTATTGCGTAAAAATTTTTAAAATCGCGCTGTTTTCTTGTTGTCAGATTTGCGTAATTGAAATTTTTTGTATTTGTACGTTGCGTTTACTCCATGAGACCTTCTCACAAGACCCCTCGAACTGGGCGGAGCTTAAATAAATCTTCTGTCGGCTATGTTCGCCAAAATTTGAGATATTGAAAGCGATTTTCGAAGCAATGCACAAATTTTAAGAATGCGCGGCTAAATCTGAATAATTTGCACCTACTAATTTAACATATATTATTCGTATTTTTCAAATTTTGTATTATTTTTATGTAGTTTTAACATTATTTTGTCTTCAATTAGAACAATTAATGGAAATAAAGATTCCAGCACAAATAATTTTCAAAATCGTAAATTTTCCTAAGAAAATTTGTAATAGAAAAATTATTCAACTACAGCTTCTATAAATGTTTTCTCTGTAATGTAAAGTTACTTTTGATCAAATTTTATAGTTTTTGGAAAAAAATTGTAACTTAAAGTTTATTTCCATAATTCACAATTAAAAAAGGTAGCGCATACAAATTTATTATAATATAGAAGGAGATAGAACGAGCGAGAGACCCAGCTCGCAATTCATTTAGACCGTGAGCTATTCCTTCGAGAAGTACGATGGGAAATTTCTTGTCTATTTTGATTTACTTTTATAGTTAATATTAATTAATCATAATTTAATTTATTAATGTTGGTAAAATTTTATATTCATTATGGACAGAAATAAAATTTGATATTTAAGAATAATCAATTCGTAGTTTATTACTTAATTTTTCTGATAAAAATAAAAATACACGGAGTGTCTAAAAAAATTCTTATTATTAGTTTGTATTGATTATTATTCAAACAAAAATAATAGAATTTCCAAAATAAAAATTAATTTACAAAATAAACAATAAAAAGATCCAAAAATAATCACAGATTCAAAAAGAATTGCAAAAATTTGGAAATACTGAACGGCACCAAAGTGAACAAACAGTATGTTTAAATTAGTATATTGAAAAATAAGTTTCAGAAGTCCATGATTCCTGCACGAGACCAAAATTAAAAAACGAGTGCGGTAGCACGAGTTTTTTAATGGTCGAGTGCAGGAATTGACTTCTGAAACGAATTTTTCATACTATTTTTCCTATTTTGCGCCCCTTTGTACCCTTTTTTAATAAAAATTGAACCCTTCAAATTTAGGGAATTTTGTAGAAGTTGGTATTAAATAAAACAAATGAAAGTTCTACTTGACGATATTCAACTTTTTGTTTGTAAACAAGTTGATTTTCAATTGTTTAAGTCTCCATCTTAATTATGACTTTTAATAAAGTAAAAATGTGTGACGAATTATCGTGTACTCCACCAGAATTACGTGATATTGTTGAAAATGGTATCAATGATTTACTTCCGGTAAATCAAAAATAAAATATGAACATTGTTATCAAAATTTTCAAGAATAATAATTTGAAATAAATAAAAGTTGTTTTCACGTTAATCAAGTGGTCTGCATTTCTGTCAAAGAATGACATTTGAGATAGTCGACAGTGTTACCAACTTCGAAAAAATAAATTATCCCAGATTTTCCACACTCAAAGTAGTTGGGAAATCTCCATTACATCACTACTTTTAGTGTGGAAATGATTTTATTTCCAAAGCAAAATAGGAAAAATTTATTTCAGCGCTATTTATACAAATAAACAAGCATTTGCTAGAAATTTCGCATTTTTTCGAATAATTCAATCAAATGTACATGAAAACGAAAATTGCCGAATGTCTCTGCGGGATATAATTACCCCCTGCTGGTTCGAAAGGAAATCGTTGTCGCACCGACCTCGTAATCTTTTTCACATCGAAATTCGTAGTGAGATTTCATAATTCCACTATTGGTTTTTTCTAAGAAAAAATCCTTGACATTAATATCACAACAACAAAAGTGTAAGTGACTTTTACGTTTGTATTACGTATTGATTTATTTACGTATTAATTGTAATAAAGGGAAGAACATGTCGAGCAGAGAGTTATCGTAAACAATGTTTCCCCTTCGATTTGAAAGTAATAAACAGCTAATAGTGACGAATGACCTTGGCATTCATGATCTATCTCGGAAAACAAACTTTTCTGTTTTTCAAGGGTTTCGCGAGGAAAAATGAAAAAAACAATTTTACTTGAATTTTTTCATAATGCTGCATGTTTGGGATAAGTTTCAGATTGGTCGAGATCGCGAGATTTTGCGATTAAAGCGATTTTTCACCAATTTCCCAATAATCTACGAGGTGCAAATTTTGCTCAAATAACCTCCAAGAACGCACTATAAATCCTTAAGATATTTTTCAAATCCCTTGACAAGCATTTTACCTGCTGCAACTCAATATACATATACAAAAGTCAATCAGCGACACTACTATCTCATTCTAACTTATTCAATACGAATTAGGCATTTTTGTTCAATTTATTACGCCTTAGACTTAGGCAATTTATAATACAAACATGTTGACATTGATACATAAATGGCTGTCTATCAGATATAATTATACCGCTATTTGTAACTTTTGTAGTAAAATATGAAAATGATATTTGATGTTAATTTATTATAATGGTTATCTGATAAAAAAAATATAAATATTAAATTTACTAAAATAAAATTTAAATTTCTCTACATTCACGTATGTATCTCTTGATTAATGACATAATTGAATTGTAAATTAGATAAAATTTACTTAATGAAATCATTAGAATCATTAAATCATTACAAATTCACATATACGATGACGAACAAATGATTCATTAATTTTATTTAATAAAAAGATGTTACCCTATATTTTCCCTTCTATTCATTCAAAGAAACAAAAAATCCAAAGAACTATCTAACTCTAATACATTCAACATAATCTACATATATTTATTTAATCCATTACAACTAACGTAAAATGTAGGTAATATTAATACAAATGTAATAACACCCATGTATAAATGGTTGCTTACAACTGTAAAATTATTTATAAACCTCATAATTTATTTTCTAGTAGAATAATTTTAATAAAGAAAAATAGTATTTAATTAAAAAAAATATGAATAAGAATAGGTTGTAGGAATTGTCCCATATAGTAGTTTTTTCATAAATAGTTTAGAAATTATTCGAATGAAAGGCGCCAATTTTGAATTTAATTCTCTTGATTACTTGAATAATAAATTAAATGAAATAATCCAATCAATATTGACTTCATTCATTATAAATATGTGTACACGACGACAAATGATTCATTCATTTTATTTATTAAAAGGGATTACCCCATATTACTTGCAATCATTCCCTCTATTAATGTTGTGTTCTAAATACAAACAAAAGCCAAACGGCGACACAATCTATCTCATTCTAACAAACTAAATCAAATTAATATCGCTATTTTTGTCTAATTTATTACAGAATTTTCAATGCTGGAAAATCGATATGTTCAGTTTAGTTTGTGAAAATAAAGAGGGCGCTTCATCTGGATTTTCCACCACTATTCTATCACTAATATTAGTGGTAGTTATCCGCATATGTATACATATAAGTATGTCTAGTAGAATCTAAGCCAACTGTGTGACCACACCAAATTGTTTTTTTGTTTTTTTTTCGAGAAAATTAGAACGACCTAAATTTTAGAAAAAAGGGGGTAGATTTCGAGGAAATTCAGGTAATTATTCTAGCCTTGATGTTTAATTTAAGCCAATTATTTTTGTTGTCTTACTGTTGTTGATTCTAGAATTAAATTCATGTATTTACGAGTTTTTCGTCTGTGTGTTTAACAATTGGGGGTGAAGGGTAAATTCGTGAAAATCCATAGAGATGGTGGTTTTATTGTTGTTAATAGGGGTTTATTTTATACCGTTCATTTATTCACAACATAGTGAATTACAGACGACTTTCTATACGACAAAAGGTATTTTTTATTTTTATATATAAAAAATATATAATTTTTTAATTTTTTATTGAATTTAAAGGAACAACAGAGGTATTAAGGGCGGCAACTACAACTTATGATAATATCGATGATAATAATGATGATTTGTTATCAAATCCGGTAAATAGGGCAGTAAAATGGTTGATAACACAACGTGAATCGGATTGGGGTTGGCGTAATGATACACCAAAAATTTTAATTATCTTAAAATTATTACAAAATGATCCAAATATAAAAACGTTAACAAATCTATTACCAAAACAATTAGAATTTGAATTGTCGATAAAACAATTAGAAATTGAAACCGTTATATTATTATGGCGTCATCATGAAATACCAATAATGCCACCAAAATTATCAATTTATACATTGGCATTAAATACAATCTGTTATGATCCAAGACAATTTCATGGACATGATTTAATTGGTACATTACAACATCATAATGATAACATAATACATGATTTAGATTTTTCATTATCAATCTTATCAATATGTAGTTCGCATGGGCATATACGTAAGAAACAAATACGTCGGTTATTAGATATAGCAAATACAGCAAAAGATCATAATATTGATACAGTTGCTATGACAATATTAGCATTGAAATGTATTATTAAAGATCATCGACATAGAAATTTACAACATTCATTACGTCGTCCTAGTATTAGTTTAGCTAGACAACAACTACCAGATGGTGGATTTGGAAATTTATTTAATACAGCTTTAACAATACAAGTAAGTAACTTTTTATGGAAAAATATTCAAATTAAGCGCCCTAAATTTACTTTGTCACTAAGCACCATCTAGCATTGATTCGGTTGCATGCTTAATTTCTTTCAGTACCTTATTTTCTTTGTCTTTATCAATCTTCAAGGTGCACAATACTATTTCATTTTTACCTTTAGTTAGTTTGGTTAATTAGGTCAATTGGCTACTTAGCCTTACAAAACTGCGACCTAGTGGCGTAACCAGAAATGTTAGGGACGGGAGGGGGCTGATTACAATGATAGGTATCTTTACTACAATGGTAGGGATCTTTACTTATACATACAGAGTGTTTCATTAGAAACTGGTTTGGCGTTAAATTTTTAGTTTTCAATTAGTAAGAGAAATTACGCCGAAGGTAAAATATTGAGGGGAGGTGGCTGCAACCAGTATGATCTATTATTCATAACCCTCTTCCTACCCGAGAAAAAAAAATCTTCTTTGCGAAGTTCATTATCTCATTGGAAGACCTTCTCCGTTCCTCAGCAGGTGATAAAGTCGTGCTGCCGAGATGAATAAGCCAATGTTTTGCATTTACACAGTATGTATCCGGAGGTTTCATTCTCAAATTCACATAATGGATACACTTTTCACTATTAGCTAAGCCTAGTTTCTTGAGGTGATATCTGACAGAGCTAAAGGCTGATTTATAGTTTGACGTAATGTAACAGCAACAGTAGCGGTAAGAGTGAAAATATGGATTTTCTGTACTTCAATTTATAGTTGACAGTAATCGTAACGTCAATCGGAACCGTAACGCCATCACTAACTTTCATCTTTTCTTATTGACGGTCTATGGCTGACCAATCAAAACACATTATCATGGTTTTTAGGTTATGAACAGTTGAGTGTCATTTTGTACGCATGCGCAGACTATGAAATTTATAAATTGAATTTTTTTATACTGTTACCGATACTGTTGCTGTTACGATTATGGTTACGTTAAACTATAAATCAGTCTTAAGTCCCATCAGAAGACCCGTTGGGAATCTTCATTTGTTTTTAGTAAGATTAGCATACTTAGCATTCTTAGGCGAGTAATCGATGGACAATTTTACTTGTCTCATACCCAGAGTTTGCCTCCAGTGGACTTTTGTTAACCCACAGAATGGTTCTGGACCTAAAAATGAAGTTTTAGAGCCTGCCCTAGCAAGTTCATCAACTAGTTAACTTCTTGTAGTTCCCTATTGCCGTGGTTCTCAAGCTAGGGTAAGTTTATTGCTCCTTGCCAGTGATTGATGATATTCCCATAAGGTCTTTGACTCAAGACTATTGGCCTTTACAACTTTTAACGCTTCCTGACTGTCGAGCAACATATGTATTGCTGTACCGGTGAGGTGTCCTGTGTAAACATTCTTTGGCGCACCTCACTATTGCCAGAGTTTCAGCTTAAATTATGGAAGGGGACGTTTCCAGGGCTATGCATGTCCTATAATTAGGTCCTTATGTTCGTATATCAGATAGAGGATCTGTGATGTAATCTAATCCAATTTCTTACCCCATGGCGGTTACTTAGAAAGAATTAGCTATATTATTTCTATCTCTATTAATTAGGACCTCCATTGAATTTCTACCTTTTTTTTCCTTGGCAAGCCTTATTAAGTATGAATAAAAAATTTATTGCCAACCACAAAAATAATTCAGGATTTGCGTTGGTAAATAATGCCTATACGGCGACAATTAGCACTTCATTAACAGATTACTTCTTATGACGTTTTTAAGAAATGGACAGGCTCGTAATAAAGAGCAGTGCTAAAAAATTTAGCAGGTCTTAATAAATACATCCAAGTATGTTTAATCTAATAAAGTATAAATCAAATTACGATCTCATGTAATGACCATGAATTAAAATAGCGTTTTACGTCACTTAGGAACGTTTTCTTTGATTTCTCTCCTTCCTTTCTATACACGTTATTTTATCTCTCCCAGATTCCTGCATATTTTTTTCTGTATTTCTTTAAGATTATTCCGCTTCTTCCTGTTTCTTTAATGTTTCTCCTATTTTGTCCCATGTTACTTCTAAACTTTAACTTTTTCTGTTCTTTTCCGTTCTTTTTACTCCATTTTCTCCATTTTCATAAATCACCTTTCCTGTTCCTTCATTTTCTCCGAAATTTGTCTATCTACAGTGTAAGCATCTAATTCATCTTCTTCTTCAGTGAGAGTTTGGTTCTTTTGCTTATTTTTCATTGAACGCACCCAATCTTCAGGTTGTCACAAAGCGCTATCTAGTTTTAGTTTAATAGGGTGCTAAATAGACGGAACATCAAAGACAAGGACTACTCAAAATTTCAAAGCAAAGCCGTTTTTTTTCTTTATTTTTAACTCTATTTTCTTTATTATTCTACTTATGTCTTTCAACACCTCAGCTGCTTCATATTTGCCCATCTGCATACAGTACTATTTCACTATTGCCTTTGGTTACGTACACCCGTAGTTTGGTTCATTTGCTTGTTTTTCATTAACAAGTGCGTTAACGAATTTCTATGTATGAACCAAGCTACGACTCTGAGTAACAAAGACATAGCGCCCAATCTTCACATTGTCATAAGGCACCATCTAGTTTTAGTTTGAAGAGGCGCTAATTAGATAACGTGTCAAAAGCAAGACCTCCTTAATATTTAAAAGCAACGATGTTTTTCCTTCTTCACTTAATTTTCTGTATGTTATCCCTTCTTATACGGTTGAGTGTGCCTTGGCTTCACAATATCATACGTTAATAAATTTAATAAAATATAAATCAAGCTACAACTAGAAACAATGGCATAGCATGTGAGGTGAAATAACGTTGTAAAACTGGTATTTCGAAGCATTTTGCTGGATACCTTTCTTTCCTTTCTTTAAACAGTACTTCATCTTTTCCCTTCTAAATTCCTTTTTGCTGAACTTTTTTGAATTATCCATGATTTCCTATACTTATATCCATCCTACTCCTTCTATCCTACTCCTATCTATCCTTCGTTTGAGTTTTAAGCTTGCTTTGTTCTTTTTGATATTCTCCCGTTTTCAAAATGTATCTCTTCACTCTTCAAATTGTGTCAATTTTGTATACATCCCATTTTTCGTACTTATCTTTTTCTTTAAATTGTCTTCAATTAGCATCTCGTTTCAAGTCTTTCTCCTAAAGTAGAAAACTTTTGAAACCATCACTTAACTACCATTTTAAATTTGTTAATTAAAGGCATTACACGAAATGAACGAGATCAATTCATATTGGAATAAAACAGCTGCACGTTCGTATATTGAAGCACGCCAAGATCCAGATGGTGCATTCACAGATCCCGGTTTAACAGCTGATGTACTTTTAGCATTAACAAATCGTGGTGGTTTGAATGCTATACGTAATTTAGATTGTAACAAAAATAATGGAGAAATTGAAAATCATGGTAATTATTATTAAGAGTCCTCAGCATCACTTTTTTTTCAACCTGACAACAATGCCAATATTTAAGAACACATTTTTTACTTCTTTTCTAAACGACTTACAAGATTTAAATAGGTTTGGAAAGAGCATTTCAAGGAGTTTATATAATTGTTTACTCTTAAAATTGTGGACAACAAATTGGATTGAAGCTTACAAATTTTTTAAACAATTTTCCGGGAAACTAACAGTTCTATTGGAAAAATTCTTGCAAATTTGAAAAGCATATTCAATTCACCATGAAAATCTATAATTCCATTGCAAAATAAGTAATACTGTCCGAGTTTTGAAAGAAAATATAAAAAATTATAAGAAATTACAACAAAAAACATGCTTCTACATTTTCCCCTGTAACTCGAAATTCAACTGAAATTTGCCAAAATGGAAAACATCATTCGCTGCTCCTTGAAGTGCTCTGTCTCACTGCTTTGAATCTGGTTGGAAAACACATAAAAATAAGTTTTTAAATATTGGGGCGTTGGATCGAAAAAGATGTGCTGACCCTTAAACTAACTAGCCTTAAATTTAAGAATTAATTTAATTTAAATTATAGTTGAAATCGATTTAACAAAGACACTAATGAGTCATGGTAATGATTCCGAAATACGCAATGTAACAATAACGTATACATTATGGGTTGGTACAAATATAACTGAAAATTGTACAATTCATATAACAGCCCCAAGGAATACATCATTCTTTAATATAATGCAAATAGCAATGGAACTAGATCCGCATTTTACATTTGAAGCTAGCGAATGGCCGAATGGGCATTACGTTCATACATTAGCCGGTTATAAAGAGGAACCAATGGGCTATCATTATTGGTTATTATATCGCTTACCAGAATTGCCCGATCCCAGTGCACCGCCGGCCAATCAACTTGTTGCACCAGTTGGTAAGACTGACCAATTTTTCTGAAAATAAACAAAATAAATTTTTAAATAATTTAAAATTATAGGCGTTGATGATTTATTAATTGAAGAAGGTGATCATTATCTCTTCTGGTATAAAAAATTATAAATCTATTCATGATTGGAAAGCACAAATTATTCAAGAAGAAATGACAAAAAAACTTAATGCTTAATGTGTATGGCTCTTTATATTTATTTCACAATATTACGTTGATGTTTATGTTACGTTTTAAAAACGTAAACCTTATAATTGGCGAGCAATAATTAAATATTTATAAAAATTGTGCCAAATTTACGTAACGTAAACACAACGTTTATCTCTCTATAAAGTTTACGTAAATGGAATTTTTAAATGTTAAAGTTTCCATTGTGGAAATCATTACAAAATACTTATCAGTGGTATTCTGCAACTTTTTGGAGATACGTTACTATAACAACACTGGAGATCAACAGTTTCTTCTCTTTTCAATTGTGTATCTCATGGAATTCTGAAGAGTGAGATAGAAGATTTGTTCAAATGGACTGTCAATGTTCAACGTTATCGTAGTAACGAATCGTGAAAAAGTTAGAGAATACGACTGTATAATTGTACTGTAATATTGCTTTAATTTCATCAAATATTGTAGCTTATCATTCGTATTATTATTATTGATATCGTAATAAAAACAAAGAAGCAAACAAACAAAAAAATATGAGACAATATTACACGTTTTTTGTCTCTAATTAACACAATAATTATAGATAGAGTTTCTCGTCTCTGATAATAAAATAATAATAGGAATGTTTGTTTGAATAGATTAGTTTTGGAAAATTGTTAAAATTCAGCACCTGAAATAAGTGAAATAAGATCAAAAGAATTTTTATTTTTGTTATAAGTTGGCTTTAAATAAATCGTAAAAATTCAAACAAAAATTGTTTCGAATTTACCTCCTATATTTCCGCCAAGGTAGCCAATCTTGAACAACAAATTGGGGATTTTCTTCAATTGTTCCAATATAGGTAGAACAAATCAAATTGCCTTGTATTGATGAAAACAATCTAAAAATTATAGTTTTTATTACAATTAATAAAAAATCAATGACAATTTGCGAATTTAGGTATTCTTTTAATAATTACCTTCAAGTATCTACTAGAAAATCAAAATTTGAGCATACTTGCGTATTTTCAATATGGCGGTCATTCCAACATTGCCAACTTCTAGTTTCTGCAACTGTTTGAGTATGGGACCAAGGTAGAAACCAAATCGGCTTAGTATTAACATAAAAAACAATAAATTTCAATGAAATTGATAGAAAAACAATTTAAACTTTGAAATTTGACAAACATTTTGATGATTAGCTTTAAAAAACGAACAATTATAAAATTTGAAGACATGCTGTATCACAGGTTGATGAATTTTGAAAATCCAGCCCTGCCAATCCGCAAATTTTGATTACACTACTAGTGACTTTTTTCAATTGTTTGAATATCTGTGACTAAAATGAAAATCAACTTGACTGTGTATTGATAATAGCCTGAAAATCGGTCATTTTCATTAAAGTTGAAACAAAAGCAATTAAAATTTTAGAATTTTGATCATCACCTTCAAAAGTCGAAATGTAAAAAATTTTAAGACTACCAACGGTTAATAAACTTTCAAAATGGCTTTCATTCCAACCTTGCCAAGCTCTAAATTCTAGTGACTTTTTTCAATTGTTTAAATATTGATAATCAATATACAAATCAAATTGGCTTTGAACTGATGAAATCCGCCTAAAAATCATTAATTTTCGTTAAACTTGCTGGACAAACGATTAGAATTTCGAAATTTAACAAATATTTTGATCTTCACCTCTTAATAATCGGGTAAAATATAAAATTTAAAGATAAATTCCATCTCCAGTTAGTAAAATTTAAAAATCGCGATCAATTCAGCTTTGCCAACTTGTAACTTCTGGATCTCCAACCTAGAACTAGTAACTTTCTTCAATTGTTTGAATATTAGTTATCACATTGGCTTTGTATTTATTAACGTATTTTAAAAACCCTTAATTTGCAATAAAATTGATAGAAAAAGTATTAAAATTTCAAAATTTAACAAACATTTTAATAATGACCTTCAAAAGTCGAGCAGTAAAAAATTCGAAGATTCTATCAACGGTTAATAAGCTTTCGAAATGGCTTTCTTTGCAGCCTTGCCAACTTCTAACTTTTAGTAACTTTCTACAATATCTTGCGATTTTCTTCAATTGTTTGAATATTGATGACTAATATATAGAAAACTGTTGAAAAATAAAGTACACATTGATAAAAAAAAATTAGTTACAGTAACTAAAATAAAAAAGCTTGGTTTTTTAGAAATCAAAATATAATCAGGAAAAATTTGTGTTCTAATAAAATTGTCTTGAATTTATATTCAATTTAATATATACATATTAAAGAAAACATTTACTAGAAGTTTAAATTGTATCAGGTTATGGGTCGAGACCCGTTGTAACTGTGATACTGAGTAAATGTTGAAGAATCCTTAGTTTGAGGAGGAATATATATATATATATATATATATATATAGGTTATCGTAAGAAGATCTTTTTGGCGCAGGGTAGAGAATGTGTTCGATAATTTTCGCTCACTAGTTCGTTTGTATTCGGAAGAACTTTACAGTGGCGGTACACGGCAGAGTTACTTGTCGCAATTTATAATAAATATGATGTATGTAAAATATTATCTTAAAGCTTATCGCACAAAATATTTATAAATTAAGGGGGAGTGGTAGGCTTGGCCAGTTTTGGCCGGCGAAAATATGAATTTCTAACTCGCAATTTCTCGCTCGTCCTTAAAGCTACGACAACCACAAATAGATTTTTGAAAAGGGCATTTCTTATAGCCACTCTTGGTTCTTTCCGTTTTTCAAAATGTTAACGAAAATTTGAATTACAGACGAAAATCTAACAACATGTTTTTTTCGTATTTTTGTACAATTTCTCGTATTTTTGTACAATTTCTCGTATTTTCTCTTATAACTTGGCCAATTTTGATTATTTTGCAAAAATTCTTGTACAGTTAGATGGCAAATAAAAAGTTCTTTCCAAATATTCAAGAAATTTTCCGTTTCCATTGTTAGTTTCCCGGAAAATTAAGAAAATTTCTGTACGCTACAACACGTTTTTTTCTACAGTTTTTATCTGACAGCATTGATCAACCCCTTATTCGAAAGCTGATACAAAGGCGGAGTGCAAGATAGAGCCCTTTTTTTGAAATTTTGAAAATTGCCTGAGTTATCGCGGAAAAACCAACTGGTTTTTCTGGCATTGTTTTCACATATTAAAATTAATTATTTTGCTTTGAAATACATACGGTTAGGTAGATAATTTTGTCCTGTTTCCGAATGGCCTATTATTTTTGCAAAAAGTGTTGATTTCTCGAAGAAAATTGAGTGGAAATCCAACATCGTTATTTTACAAAGATTGCCCGCGTCAGACGTAAACAGTGCGGGTTTGCCTAATCGAAAGTTTGTGGAATCATCGATACTCAATCCAAAGCGAGACACATAATTCGATTTGACAAACGCGCACTGTCTGCCAGTATGGCGGGTTATCTTACTTGATAATACACAAACAAAGAGGTTAGATTTTCATTCCATTTCCTTCGAGAAATCAACACTTTTAACAAAAATAATGGGCCAATCGGAAAAAGGACAAAATTATCTACCTAACCGTATGTATTTCAAAGCAAAATAATTAATTTTAATATGTGAAAACAATGCCAGAAAAACCAGTTGGTTTTTCCGCGATAACTCAGGCAATTTTCAAAATTTCAAAAAAAGGGCTCTATCTTGCACTCCGCCTTTGTATCAGCTTTCGAATAAGGGGTTGATCAATGCTGTCAGATAAAAACTGTAGAAAAAAACGTGTTGTAGCGTACAGAAATTTTCTTAATTTTCCGGGAAACTAACAATGGAAACGGAAAATTTCTTGAATATTTGGAAAGAACTTTTTATTTGCCATCTAACTGTACAAGAATTTTTGCAAAATAATCAAAATTGGCCAAGTTATAAGAGAAAATACGAGAAATTGTACAAAAATACGAGAAATTGTACAAAAATACGAAAAAAACATGTTGTTAGATTTTCGTCTGTAATTCAAATTTTCGTTAACATTTTGAAAAACGGAAAGAACCAAGAGTGGCTATAAGAAATGCCCTTTTCAAAAATCTATTTGTGGTTGTCGTAGCTTTAAGGACGAGCGAGAAATTGCGAGTTAGAAATTCATATTTTCGCCGGTCAAAACTGGCCAAGCCTACCACTCCCCCTTAAGTCATAAATATAAAAAATACGTAAATTTAAACAAAATGAATATCCATAGATATTTTTTTTAATATGCAATAGAATCTTACACAACACAGAACGCCACTGGAATTTCAAAATTGGTGCCTGACGAAAAGTAGCACGTGCTTTTTTCTGGCCCCCACTCACTGAAGGTCTACTGCGCATCCAGATAGAAAGGTCTTCTTAGAATAATTTACCTATATATATATATATATATATATATCGATAAAAATGGATTTCAAGACGCAAATAGAAAAGTTAGAAGGTGCAAATAACTGGACAAAATAGAAACGACAAGTTGAATTAATATTGCGGCATAATGATCTCATAAATGTGATTAATGGTCAAAAAGGCAAGGCCAACTGTCTTAAGTGATGAAGAAGATGTCGTGAAGAAAGAAACATTTATTAAGGAATTGTAAATTAAACCACCGAATCGAGAAGTTAATACTACAGAAATTCGATACAAAGAATCGATCAAACCATAATTCGGTTTTTCTAGACCGGGAAAAATTCGTTCCTCGAGCGGGATACGAACCCGCGAGCAAAAGGTCGCGGGTTCGTATCCGCGACCTTTTGCTCGCGGGTTCGTATCCCGCTCGAGGAACGAATTTTTCCCGGTCTAGAAAAACCGAATTATGGTTTGATCGATTCTTTGTATCGAATTTCTGTAGTATTTATTAAGGAGTTGAAAGAATTCGAGAAGAATGATTCGTTAGCGCAACTGATTTTAATATCGAGTTTGAATGATTTAAATTTAGAATTGACCACTACGTGGTCAATATGGGAAAAATTGTTGTCTATCTATGAACAAAGTTCTGAACGAAGACTTGATCTTTTGATGGAACAGTTTTTTACATTTGATAATAATCATTCAGATAGTATAACTGTGCATGTAGCACATTTACAAACGAATTTTCGTGAATTAAATGATGAACTAAAAAGAATGGCACAAACTGAATTACCTGAAATACTACTTATGAATAGAATTATATCTACACTTCCATCACCGTATTTTGAATTTAAAAGTGTATGGGAGTCTGTTCCTATAGATGAAAGAACTGTAAATAATTTGATATAACGTCTTAGATTAGTAGAAATGAGATTACCGACCAAACATACCGAATCTAGTGCACTTATGGCAAAATTGACGTCAAATAATAAACCAGTATATAAGAAAGATAAAAAATCAGTAAGATCGCAGTTGAAATTTTTCAAATGTCATAAAATATAATATTTCATTAAAGACTATCCTAAGAAAAATTCAAGAAAAGATGAAAAATCTGAAGGTGAAGCTTTTGTGTGTTTTGGTCATGATATAAATGAAAAAAATATGTGGTTAGCAGATACAGGTGCTTCAACTCACATGACAAGTAATAAAATTATTTCGTAACATATGAGACGTTTGAAAATCCAAGAAAAGTTCAAATGGGAAATGGTGATACAATCAATGCATATGGTGAAGCAACTATAAATGTTGAAATGTATATAAACAATAAATTGCACAAGAATTATTTATCAAATATATGGTATATTCCTGAGATTGGAAAGAATTTGTTTTCTGTTGGTCAGACAATCAAAAAGGGATATGTTTTTAAAGCAAATCAAAAAGGTTGTATTTTAATAAAAGATAATGTTGTAAAAATTTATGGAAAAAGAACACCAAAGGGACTATGTTGGAGATGAGAGTGTGTATTCCAGCGAAAAACGCGGAAGCTCTAATGATTACTTCTGTTGATAATCTACAGCTTTGTCATGAGAGACTATGTCATCAGAACAAGCAACATGTAGCAAGATTCTTGAAACAAAGAAATATAAATATAGAACGTAAAACAGATGAAGACTTTTGTGATGGCTGTGTATTTGGAAAATAGCATAGACTGAGTTTTCATGATAGAAAGTACAGCCCAACAAAAATAGGTGAACTTATTTACGCAGATGTATGTGAGCCTATGCAAGAAAAGTCTGTAAGTGGTTCAAGATATTTTTTATGTTTTAAAGATGATTATTCAAAATTTCGTCGTGTGTTATTTATTCAATCAAAAAGTGAGGTAATAAAATATTTGGAAATCTTCTTACGTGAAGCTGATATTGCTGAACATAAAATAAAGGAATTTTTAACTGATGGTGGCAAAGAGTTCGATAATTTTGAAATAAAAAGAATTTTACAAATGAAAGGTATTAATTTTAGAACAACGCCATATACACCAGAACAAAATGGTGAAAGAGAAAATCGTACATTAGTTGAGTGTGCTCGTTCGATGCTTCATACCAAGAACTTGCCAATTACTTTGTGGGCTGAAGCAGTCAACACTGCTATGCATGTTCTAAACCGAACTGGTATTTCATTCGCAAAAGATAAAACACCAATGGAATTGTGATTTAGTAAAGAAAATACTGATACTAAACATACTAACGGTACTGAATGTTATATACATATTCCAAAAGAGCGACGCCGTAAATGGGATAAAAACAGTATTAAAGGTCGTTTTGTGGGATATTGTGGTAAGAAAGATGGTTACAGAATATGGCTTCAAGAAGATAATAAAATTATTATCAGTCGTGATGTTATATTTAAACAGAAAGAAACAGTGCAGAAGATGGTGCAATTAACAATTCAAACAAAATCAGATGATACTGTAGTGTCTGCTAGTAATAATGAAAATATTTCTAAAGATGACATAAATAGTCATGTTGAAGGTAAAATATTAGAAGATGAAGAAAAGATTGAAAAATCAAGAATAACTCATCGACAAATAAAACTGCCAAGTTATTTGTCAGATTATGTTATGTTTGTAGAATTTGATGTTCCAGAATTGTATAATGAAGCAATGGAATCCAGTAATTCACATCTTTGGAAAGAAGCTATGGATGAGGAAATGCAATCATTAGCAGAAAATGAAGTTTGGGAGCTTGTAGAATCGCCACAAAATAAAAGTATCATTTCAAATAAATGGGTTTTACGTATAAAAACAAAACCAGACGGAACACAAAGATACAAAGCAAGATTAGTAGCAAGAGGGTATTCACAAAAACCTGGTATAGATTATGAAGAAACATTTAGTCCTGTAGTACGATTTGAAACTGTGCGTGCTGTTGTAAGTGTGGCTGCTTCTGAAAAACTTCATTAGGTACAATTTGATATAAAAACTGCATTTCTGTATGGTAAACTTGATGAAGAAATATATATGAAACAACCAGAAGGTTATAATGATAATAGTGGTAAAGTATGTAAGCTAATACGTAGCTTATATGGTTTAAAGCAGTCACCAAGGTGTTGGAATAAACGTTTTGTCAGTTTTCTGAACAAAGGAAATCTGAAAAGAAGTACACTAATCCATGTTTGTTTGTAAAAATTCAAAATTATCTAAAATTATTAGTTATAATTTATGTTGATGATGGATTAGTAGTAGGAAGTAACTCTGTAGAAATTTCGTCGTTTATTAGAAAATTGAGTAATGAATTTAAAATTAGAATTGAAACAACGAATAATTTTCTTGGTATTCAGATTACGAGATTTGATGATGGTTCAATTTTTATTGATCAAATTGCTTATATTAGGAGAGTATTAAAACGATTTTATATGCATGATACAAAAGGGGTAGCAATTCCCTATGAAAAGAATTATAATGAAAACAATGAACCTTTAAAAGAGGGTACTCCATTTAGAGAAGGTGTTGGTAGTTTGATGTATTTGATGATAGCAACACGACCTGATATAGCTTATGCTATAAGTACAATATCTGAATCTTTTAATAAACCCTTATTGTCAGATTGGATTGCTGTAAAGCGTGTTTTTAAATATATAAAAGGTACAATGGATATTGGTATATTTTATAAAAATGGTTATAAATCTGGTGAATTAGAGGTGTACTCTGATGCTGATTTTGCTGGTGATATTGAAAGCAGAAAATCAAGAACTGGGTTTATAGGTAAATATTCTGGTGGTGTTATTACTAGAGATAGGATTTGGCACCGTAGAGCGTGCCGGCCAAAATCTACTCTCCTGACAAATTCGAGTAGAGCGGAATGTTATTTTCTGTTTTAATCGAGTATTTTCGTCGCCAACAAAACGAGTTGCTCTATAACAATAGCAGCAGAATGTTGAAAAACAGTAGACCATTTAAAATATCCGCATGACCGATCGACGTCATTCGTAAAACGCAGGCGTTTGATTGTATTGTAAATTTCAATGGAATGGGTTCCCCCTCCTGAATACTCTTATAGTAACTCGTTTGGGTTAATAAACATATGATTTGTCCGTAAAGAAATTTAAAATATTTTAATTTAATTTAATATTTTAATTATTATTTCAGACTATAATTTGTAAATAATAATGATTTTTTGTCTCCGATAGTTTACAACATACAAGAAGTTATTTAATCAGAATTATAAAACAACTACGCCAATGGTAGGTTCAACGCGTTGAAATACTTATGGCGAAACTGTAAATCCTAACACTAGTTATTACTTGGCAAAATCAAAAACAAAAAAGTGTTGCTATTTCAACAGCAGAAGCTGAATATAGCTGCAAGTGAAGCAGTTAAAGATATGATATGGTTGAAAAGATTATTAAATGAGATATGAGGGCTATTGTCAATTTTTCATGTTGATAATTTAAGTGCAATTAAGTTAATTAAAAATTCAGAATTTCATAAAAGATCAAAACATATTGAGGTACGATACCACCTTATTCGTGAAAAGTATGAAAATAATGAAATTAAAATAGTTCATGTTGCAAGTGAAAATCAGTTAGCAGATATTTTAACAAAAGTTCTGTTAAAAATGAAATTTATAAAATTAAGAGAACGTTTGGGTTTAATGAACATTTAATAAAACGTGTCCCTTGGGCTAAAGTGTTGAAAAACAAAGTACACATTGATAAAAAAAATTAGTTAGTAACAGTAACTAAAATAAAATAAAAAAAAGTTTGGTTTTTTAGAAATCAAACTATAATCAGGAAAAGTTTGTGTTCTAATAAAATTGTCTTGAATTTATATTCAATTTAATATATACATATTAAAGAAAACATTTACTAGAAGTTTAAATTGTATCAAAAACAAATTGGCTTTGAATTGCTGGAATAAGCTTCAAAACCATAATTTTTTGATTAAACTTGTCGAAATCACGAAATTTAACAAATATTTTGATAATCAGCTCTTAATAATTGTGTAAAACATAAAATTTGAAGATAGACTTCATCTCCAGTTAGTAAAATTTGAAAACAGCGGTCAATTCAACCTTGCCAACCTGTAATTTCTATATCTCCAACCTAGAACTAGTAACTTTCTTCAACTGTTTGAATATCAGTAATCAAATTGGCTTTGTATTAATGAGCATAGTTTAAAAACTCTTAATTTACAATAAAATTAATAGAAAAAGTATTGAAATTGCAAAATTTAATAATATTTTCGTGCTTACTTTTAGAAATCGTGCAGAAAATTGCAAATCTTGAGAACAAACTTTACTACCAGTTGATAATTTTTCAAAATGGTGGTCGTTCCAGTTCCGCCAACTTCTAACTTTTAGTTACTTTAACGAACTAAAACTAATCAAGTAAAGTAATTTTGTTTTCTTCATTGTTCACAATAACTTTGTTTTTAACTCTCATTAAAATTGATTGAAAAACGATAAAAATTTCAAAATTAAACAAATATTTTGATAATTACCCTTTACAATGGTACAAAAAATTCTAGAATTGGAGAGGACAATTAACCACTTGTTGATAAATTTTTAAAATGGCGCTCACTTCAGTATAGCCAACTTAACATTTTTAGTTACATTATAACTCCAATATTTCTAGAATTTTATAGCAAATAATAACAACTTTAGTACCTGAATTGATAAGCAGACAGAAATAATTGTAAAATTATCATTATTTTGCTTAATTATACAAAAATTAATGTTTAATTCAATTGGGCGCCATCTAGACAGATTCAGATAAACTAATCTCTACGTTGGCCACTATGAAACAAATTGAAGTTGGTCAACTTGATTTATAACTTTGACAGTTGTCAGATTTATTTTTGTTGATATTATTTTTAATTTTTCTCAACAATTACACAAATTCGAACAAGAAAATCGGGTAATTCGACACAAAAGAAAACCAACTTTCACCCCATTACAGCCATTTGTATAATATAATCGATTTATTTTAGGTTAGGAATTCGCGTAAACATAACCTACAAAATGAATAGTTCGAAAACGTTCATCGAATTCATCGAAGAACAACACGAATCGCAATCGAAATCGTGAAGCTTCAACATCCCGACATTTACCAGACGATGCGGATACGTTTCTAAATAATTTACCGTTGATTAAACAGGCGGAAAATAGCCGATTGTTGCCGCGATATTCAGCCAGTAATTATCGAAAATTTACCCCAATTTCGTTAGATTTTACCGAATATTTTTGTAAATTTCAGTATTGAGTCGTACTCAAGATGATGGGGTTAATATGGACGATTTAGACCAATTACAATTAGATTTAGAGGAATTAATATCAACATGTGCTGTACGTAATCGTTTATTGCGCACTGAAATCGATTTAATTGAACGTGGTGGTAGTAATAATAATAATGGTAATTTGGATGATAGACGTGATCGGAAAGGTAAATCGAATGATCGTGGTTCGTTGAAACGGAAACGTACCGATGATAATCGAACATCGAAATATCATCGCGATTTAAGATTGGCATCATCGTTACAAACAACAACAACGAGTGGTTTAAATAATGGCGGTTTAACAACATCGTTATCAACAACAACACCAACAACACGCCCGTTAAAGAAACATTATACAATACCAACAACATTGATAACAGATCCAACATTACGTAATGATTTACCGAAAATTAATTTACCCAAAAATGATACAAGCGATAAATTTTGGGCATCAGTTGAACCGTATTGTTCACCAATAACACAGACGCATTCGTTATTTTTAGATAAATTAATTGATGAATGTTCACAAGATATTGAAATTAAAATACCCGAATTGGGTGATTATTATGCCAATGAATGGAATGATACAGTATTGAATGATGAACAAGAAATGGGAGCGAATGGAAAAAATAGTAGTGGTGGTGATAGTAATGGTAGTAATAGTTTGAAGAGGAATGGATTAAATGCGTAAATATTATTGATTATTATTTTGATAAAAAGTTGAACTTTGATCAAAGATTTCTCCTTTGTTCTTTATTCTCGGATCAAGTGTTTAGTCTTGTTGGAAAGAGTATTTGAAGCTCTATTTTGAAAAATTATGGGGAAATTTCGAGTTATTTGTGAAAATCTAGAAGATTGTTTCTCTAGATTTTCCCCCATAAGTCGGTTTATATTGATTTGTTTGTGGTGAATATGTGGTTTAATTGATAGAAAATTGAAAATTTTCCAAATCTGTAAGAAATTTCCCAAAGGACTTGGGGAATTTTTCGGGAATTGTAACTTAGAATGCTCTTTCCACTGAGCTATAATACTCAATTCTAGAATGAAAAATAAGGGAGAAATTATTGGGCAAAGATTGGTCTTTTTTGTTAAGGAGGGTTGTTGTTTTTTCTACTGATACACTGATAAGATACATCCTTTATTTATCTTGTCATGTTTGTTTCAATATACAGGGTGATTTAAGCTGTTGGTCATTGAGGTCTGGGCTAAAAATCGTTAAACTATAGAAGAATCTTTAATCAAAGATTTCTCCTTTATTTTTTATTCGGAAATCAACTGTTTAGTGTTTTTGGAAAGAATATTTAAAGTTCTAATGTATGGTGATTTCTATTTTGGAAACTTCTGGGGAAATTTTGAGTTATTTGTGAAAATCAAGAAGGTTGTTTTTTTAGATTTTTCTCCATAAGTCGGTCTATTATGATTTGTTTGTGGTAAATATGGGTTTTAATTGAAAGAAAATTGAAAATTTCCATATCTGTAAGAACTTAGGGAATTTTTCGGGAATCGTAGCTTAGAATGCCCTTTCCACTGATAATGAGCTATAATACTCAATTCTAGAATGAAAAATAAGGGGAGAAATTATTGGGCAAAGATTGGTCTTTTTTTAAGGAGGATTGTTGTTTTTTTACTGGTACACTGATGAGATACATCCTGGATTTATCTTGTCATGTTTGTTTCAATATACAGGGTGACTTAAGCTGTTGGTCATTGAGATCTGGGCTAAAAATCGTTAAACTAAAGAAGAATCTTTGATCAAAGATTTCTCCTTAATTTTTTATTCAGAAATCAAGTGTTTAGTGTTGTTGGAAAGAATATTTAAAGTTCTAATGTATGATGATTTCTATTTTGGAAAATTTTGGGAAAATTTCGAGTTATTTGTGAAAATCTAAAGGGTTGCTTTCCCCATAAGTCGGTTTATATTGATTTCTTTATGATGAATATGAAGTTTGATCGAAAATTCAAAATTTTCCAAATCTACAAAGAATTTCCAAAAACGGTCTTGGGAAATCAGCTTGCAATGGTCTTTTCAGTGATTTATAATACGCAAAAGTTCGCCTTTTTTTTAAGGAGTTCTAGTTTAAGTTCTTGATGCTAACTAGAATTTTGTTATTTTTCTACTGACCCACTGATAAGATGTATCTTATACAGGGTGTACCCTGTATTTGTCTTGTAATGTTTGTTACAATATACAGGGTGATGGCCATTGAGGTCTGAACTAGAAATCGTTAAACTAAAGAAAAATCTTTGAACAACTATTTTTTCCTTGTTTTTCATTCTAAAATCAAGCGTTATGACTTTTTGAAGTAAGCATTTTAAGGTGCGGTACATGATGTTTACTGTTTTGGAAAATTTTGAGTTATTTGTGAAAATTTGTTTTCCCCCATAACTCGGTCTATATTGATTTGTTTATGGTGAATATGGGGTTTAAACGATAAAAGAAGTTGAAAATTTTCCAAATCTATAAGGAGTTTCACAAAGGACTTGGGGAAATTTTTCAGGAACTGCAGCTTAAAATGTCCTTGCCAATGAGCCATAATACTCGTTTCTTCAATAAAGACTAATTGAGAAATCATCAACAAAAAGAGGAAGAGAGTCCTTGATTTATTATTTCAGTTTCAAGGAAAGGGACACAAGTGTCTCTCTCTGATTTTGATACAATTTAGTATACAAATAGAGCTTTAAAAAATAGTTGATGCATTTTTTTCTTGGCTGCCCATATTTACTTAAAGTTAACCCCCAAAAACATATTTTTAGCTATATCTCGAGAACGAAACAAGATATCGAATTCATTCAAAACCTGAAATATTCTACACAATTAATGCTATATTATGACCCAGCAGACAATAACCCTTCGGTTTGCGGAGGGTGAGAAATATGAGTGCTCCTCCTAGTCACAATATTAGGAAATTCAAGCTTTTCATAATCATAAACTTTATAAAAAAACTAAAGTTACCTGTTTTTGGTTGTTTCGATTCATCCCCTGTTTAAATGGTTGCAACCCCCAATAACGTCCAAATTGAATTATTAGTAGTATTTTCGTATCAAGACACTAATCAAAAGCTAAAATGTTGTTCATAATGATCATTAGTCGATATCATGAAGAATTTTTAGGATTGTGTATTGCAGGATAAAAATAAAAATAGTATTTCAGTTTTTGAAACAATTCGATATCTTGTTTCGTTCTGTGTTTTTGTAGGTTAACTTTAAGGGGCAATTTCACCCCCTTAAAGTGAATATGGGCAACCAAAAAAAAATGCATCGACTATTTCTTGAAGCTCTACCTGTATACCAAATTTTATCAAAATCGGAGAGCGACAATTGTATCCCTTTCCTTGTTGGTTTAATACTTGAAACAACGCGTAAGATTGCGTGTAAAAGGGCATTTGTTAATCTACAACATGAATGTATTTGTTATTGGAAAATATTGAGGAAATTCTAAATTATAGACGAAGATGTTAAAGTACCTTTTTCTTATATTTTTTAGATACTTCTCTTTATAATTCAGTTAAGGGTATAGTTCCCATTTCGATGTAGTCTGTGAGCAGTTCCCCCTCCGTTTTTCAATAAATTTGGTAAGCAGTCGTTATTTTTCCAAAAGGTGTGACTTGTCTTGCGATATCTAATCAACGAAATAAATTTAATGGACGACCGAAAAATATAATGTACTTGTTTTGTTACACAACTCATACGGCAGATTTTTTACAACAAAAATATATTTTTGATTAACGCTATCATTCCGTTAATTGAAATGTATGTTTATTTAAAATTTTACTAATTAATTATTTGAATTTTTAATTGCTCAATTATTCACACCAAATCGTTCATCTACCTTAGATTTCTTTTTTAGAATGATTGATTAATTTCGTTTACAATTAGTACCTAATCATTCTCTTCATAACAAGTAAAAATCAACATATTTGGATAAATATTTATCACAAGTTTATTCTTTATAATTGATTAGAAAAATTCCTATACCACGAGTTTTTACTTAAATTTTCTTTGCTCTAATGGAAACACCTATTGTTTGACGAGTGATTTGAAAAATATTTCAACATCTATAGGAGGGTATGCTTGGAGATCATTTTACCGAAATTTGAACCCCGTAGCTCATCAGCAAATTGGTCAAAAAAACACTCGTTTTAGAAAAGGCTGCGATTTTTGAAAAGGAGATAAACACAATAAATGACTTAAAATGTCTCAAAGATAACCCTCATATACTTTTTTCATTTTTTCTCCATTTTATTCTGGAAAAAACACGAAGTATTCCTACCCGTTAGTAGCATCTTTGAGTCATTCTGAATCAATTTATATGCATAATTTTTTTTTGAAAGTCGCAAAATCGTTAGAAACGATTGTTTTTTGACCATACATAACTTATGGTCTAGTACTGATAGTTATTCAGAAAATTTTCATTTATTCTAAAATTTTTATTTTGCAGTGTTCAATTTGGAATTAAAATAGATCAAACTATGTACTTTTCATCAAAGGTTACAAAATTAAATTATCTTTCAGAGTTTAGCTGAAATTAATTTTTTTTCAGCTAATGTTCAAATCGTATTATCTTTCTTATTTTAAATGGAACTTTGCACTCAATTGTCACAATTTACATCTATGTAAATAATTGTTATTTTTTTCAATGGAAAACAACAGAAAAAAGTAACAATGAATTGAAGCAAAATTGCAAAAAAGCCTTCTATGCATTTCTTTATAGCTGAATTATTAAATCATACTAGACACTAGAGATCAATAGTGATGGTCTAAATTGCTAATGTTCATTAGCTAATAATTAATTTCAACAAATCGCTGAAAGACAATTCAATTCTACAAAATTTATTAAAAAGGGCAATATTTATAATATTAGAATTCCAAAATTCAGTTATTCAAACACAATAGCTTTTCAAATATGAATTTTTCAAACAAACACCGCAAAATTATAAATTTCTGAAAAAAATTCCTGAAAAACTCAATTCTAGACCACAAATCATGTTATCAAACTACCTTTCAATTTTACCGCGAATTTAGGTACACAATAAAAAATATACCATTCTATTTAAAATAAGAAAGTCGGGTGCATTACCCCCTATATACGGGGGTTGGTAGAACTATAAAAACATTTTCTAGAGGTAGTTCAGGTAGAGAAACAAATGTAAACCACATTTCAGAAACTTCCATCAATTAGATAAACATCATAATGAATAATTATTGTTGGTAAAGATCTGATAATTCCTAAATTTCGATAATTTTTCTACTTTGAAAACGTTTTCCGTACAATTTATAGCAATCTAAAACCAGTTTCTGTTAGTTATCTTATCTTTCTTTTGATATCGACTGCTATCCTTTTGATTACCGACCTTGTCCCCTGTTAACTTATCAAGGTAAATGACTATGGTGGGACGATCTTGAATAGAGAATTATTATTGGTTAAGGGGTGTCACCGGCAGATAATGCTGTATTATTTCTATTTATAATTTCTTAAAAATCATTCACTTTGGATGCAATTTTCAGAAAAACTAATAAGAAAATTGATAATCTGCCACCGCAAACTTGTAGAGCCAACTTTATATATTGGATTCTATAAATTTCTTTGCATTCTGTTAACTATACAAAAAGTTATCCGACTTGGAAAAACATCTATTTTTCTACATAAAATTATGATTTTCTGGATTTCCGGAAATCCAGTTAATTTTTTCAAAAAACTTCTACCGCGCACCGTTAGAGAATCACATTAAGAATAAAATGAGGCATTTACCATTTCGATATCTGCTACCGTTTTTGAGTTATCCAACTTGAACGATGCAATGTATTCTATATGGAATTGGCGATAGACTAGCCGAGTAGGAACTTTACCCTTAATAATATTTATTTTTCATTGATTCAAGTTGATCTGTCTAGTGAATTAAAAGCGCTTTCCAAATATTGAAGACATTTTTCCATAGCTCAGTTAATTTTTCAAAAAATAAAAAAATCATTTTTGGAAGATTTTTCATAAAAGATTACTTCTTCCATTTTTTACTCAAAATTCAAATACTAAGGCTCATTGGAAAGCACATTTTAAGCTACAAGGTTAAAAAATTTTGGGAAAATTTTAATTATCTAGAAAAATCTGCAAGTTTGTGCTTTTCATATTTTTTCCATAATATAAGCCCTTTTAGCAAGTTTTTTTTTGTTAAAAAAAATTGTTATCCAGTACGGAAAGTCGATAAAATGTTGTTTCAAAAGAGATCAAATTTCTTTCCATAATTCCACAAATTCAAATGGAACTGAAATTTTCCAAAACAAATTTTTTTTATGTGCTTGAGATGCTTTTATAAAGCTGTTTTACTCATTGCAATAGTTTCGAAGACAAAGGAGTTATCGATTACTAAATATTGGCATTTTACGAACACCAAATCGAAAAAAAGATGTACAGCAAATTCTCAATTTTCCTCTTTTTTTTTGAAAACGATTTGAAAATTTCTTAAAAATTCGGAAAACTTTCAATTTGCTATTGAGGGCACAGAGTAGATCTTATGGTTTTTACCGGCGAAAATGTGGAGCGATTTATCGCTCGTCCTTGAGACTATGACAACCGTAAATAGATTTTTGAAAAGGACATTCTTATAGCCCCTAATGGTGATTTACTTTTTTCAAAATATTGATATAAATTTGAATTACAGACGAAAACCTAACAATATGTTTTTTTTCGTATTTTTGTACAATTTCTTATATTTTCTCTTATTACTGGACCAATTTTGATTATTTTGCAAAAATTCTTGTACTGTTAGATAGCAAATAAAAAGTTCTTTTCAAATATTCAAGAAATTTTCCGATTCCGCCGTTAGTTTTCCGGAAAATTAAGAAAACTTTTGTAAGCTAAAACAGATTTTCTCCTACAGTTTTTATCTGACAACATTGATCAACCCCTCATTCGAAAGCTGATACAAAGGTGGAGGGCAAGATGAAGCCCTTTTTTTTGAAATTTTGAAAATTGCCTGAGTTATCGAGGAAAAAAACCAAATGTTTTTTCAAGCATTGTTTTCACTTATTAAAATTGATTATTTTGCTTTGAAATACATACTGTTAGGTAGATAATTTTGTCCTGTTTCCGATTGGCCCATTATTTTTGTAAAAAATGTTGATTTCCCGAAGAAAATTGAGTGGAAATCCAGCGTCGTTATTTTACAAAGATTGCCCGCGTTCCACGTAAACTGCGGGTTTGCCTAATCGAAAGTTTGTGGGATCATCGATACTCAATCGAAAGTGAGACACAATTATATTTGGCAAACATGCACTTTCCACGAGTATGGCGGATTATCTTGCTTGATAATACACAAACAAAGAGACTGGATTTGCATTCCATTTTCTTCGAGAAATCAACATTTTTTACAAAAATAATGGGCCAGTCGAAAACAGGACAAAATTATCTACATAACCGTATGTATTTTAAACCAAAATAATTTATTTTAATAAGTGAAAACAATGCCAGAGAAACCAGTTGGTTCTTCCGCGATAACTCAGGCAATTTTCAAAATTTCAAAAAAAGGGCTTCGCATTCCCCTCGGCTTTCGAATGAGGGGTTGATCAATGTTGTCAGATAAAAACTGTAGGAGAAAACCTGTTTTAGCTTACAGAAGTTTTCTTAATTTTCCGGAAAACTAAAGGTGGAATTGGAAAATTTCTTGAATATTTGAAAAGAACTTTTTATTTGCTATCTAGCAGTACAAGAATTTTTGCGAAATAATCAAAATTGGTCGAGTAATAAGAGAAAATACGAGAAATTGTACAAAAATACGAAAAAAACATATTGTTAGATTTTCGTCTGTAATTCAAACATCAACATTTTGAAAAACGGGAAGAACTATTGGATTCTATAAAAAATCCTCTTTTCAAAAATTTATTTCCGATTGTCGTAGTCTCAAAAACGAGCGCGAAATCGCTTCACATTCTGTGCTGTGTGTGCCCTTAATTACACAAATACAATACTTTATTATAGACTGAGTTATAGGGAAAACTAGAAAAAAAACCGCAAATTTCTAGATTTCCAATAGGTTTTCCAAAATGAAAATCGTTATGTCCTGCAACTCGAAACGTTCTTTCTGATTTTTGAATGAAAAATAAGGGAGAAATCTTGGGTTAAAGTTTTGTTTATACTTCAAGAACTTCTAGTTCAGGCCCTTAATTAGCTTAATTAGCTTAAATCAGCCTGTATATAGTAACAAACATGACTACGCAAATAGATAGATAGGGCGTATCTTATCAGTGGTCTAAGCAAAATTTTAGTTACCATCTAGGGGCAAGACTATAATCTTAAAAAAAGCGACTTTTTCAACGAGTTCTTCTTTGTTTTTTACTGTGGAAACGACTATTTTGGCTCATTGGAAAAAGCATTCTAAGCTGCAGTTCATAGAATTCCATTTTTCTTAATTTCCCGAAAAACAACCAAATCTATCGGGAAGTTTATTGTCCAGAAAGCTCTTTCAGTTTGCGATCAATTAAATCCTATATTAATTACAAACAAATGAATTTAGTTTCAGTTGCGAAAGAGAATTTAAAAAAAATATAACCTTCTAGATTTTCATCTATAACTCAAAATTTCCACAAACTTTTCCAAAACAGAAATTGTCATGCCCTGCATCTTGAAATGCTCATTCCAATGGGTTATAATACTCGACATTATAATAAAAAATCAAGGAGAAATCTTTGATCAAAAGTTGAACTTAAAAAAAAGTTTTAATCCTTAATATTTTAAATTCATTTGAATTTTTATAGGATGATTGATACGTTCTCAAATCCGAAAACCCAACGCTTATTGGCTGTTTTGATCGAAGAACGTGTAATGACATCATTTCCTGGTGTTACCGGAAAACTAAAACGTAAGTCTATATTAACTATACCAAGATAATTTACCTCTAAACTAGTTGGCTATATATTTTTACGTAGTTCGTAGTTTTCTTATACCATATGTGCCACACTATTCCTCTTCGCAGTAGCCTATGACTTTGTAATCTGCATTACCGACAATCTGTTGAAATTAGAGGATGTCGGTAATGCAGATTATTTAGTTGAAACAAGAAACCGACATACGTTCGCAAAGTCATAGGCTACTGCGAAGAGGAATAGCGTGGCACACGTGGTACAATCATTGGCGTAGCTATCGCTTGGCATAAGTAAGCAAGACTTAAGAGGACAGTGCCGTAGCTACAGGGGGGCTACGATTTTTACCGGCGAAAATGTGAATTTTTAACTCGCGATTACTCGCTCGTCCTTGGGACTACGACAACCGGAGATAGATTTTTGAAAAGATCATTTCTTATAGCCCGGAACGGTTTTTCCCGTTTTTCAAAATGTTGATATAAATTTGAATTACAGACGAAAATCTAACAACATGTTTTTTGTACAGTTTTTTGACTTTTTCTACATTTTTTTATATTTTCACCCTAACATTAAAATAGATCTTTTCTTCCACATACAATTGTTATATAGGTATTGTGAAATCTATCTTTTAAAAAATACGCCCTCCCCTCACAAAAATTGAGCCCCACCTGAAATAGTTTCCTAGCTACGGCCTTGTAAGAGGACCTTGCTATAGTAAATTGATGTTTTTATTATAAAACTTTAAAATTACATTTCGGAATTTTGCAAAAATCACTATTATTTAATGTGTAAATAAAAGAAAAACCCGAATTGATTGCTATTTTTCAATTTTAATAATTTTTCTGTATTTATATTCTATATTCAAGTAATTTTTTTTTCTTTCTCTCTCTCTATCTCCGCCTGATCAGCCTCTCTATCTGTTTCTGTCTTGTATGTTTCTATCTGTCTTTATCTATCACTGATTCTATTTGTATCTCATTCTCTCCCTTTTAAGCTCTCCTTATGTTTCGCTCTCTCTTTTTGTCTCTCTTATATGCGTGTTTGTCTTTAACCGTCATTTTCTCCCTGTTTGTATCTCATTCTCTTCCTTCCAACTCTCTCTCTCTCTCTATTTCTCTCTTTTGTGTCTCTGTCTGTCTGTCTTTAACTATCCCTTTGTCTCTATTTGTATCTCAGTCTCTTCCTTGCCAACTATCTCTTTCTGTGCCTGTGTCTCTATTTCTTTTGTGTCTTTGTCTATCTGTCTTTACCTATCATTCTGCCTCTGTATCTCACTGTCTCCTTTTCTAACTCCCTCTTTCTCTTGTATGTGTCTCTGTCTGTCTGCCTGTGTATCACACTATTATTATTTCACTATCTTCCCTTCCAACTGTTTCTTTCTCTCTCGGTCTCTCGCTATCTTATGTCTATGCCTGTTTGTTTGTCTTTATCTATCACTCTGTCTCTTTATATGTTACTCTTTCTCTCTTCTCTCTCTGCCAGTCTCTCTTTATTTTGTGTCTCTGTCTGTCTGTCTGTCTTTATCTATCACTATGTGTTTCTTTGTATCTCACTCTCTTCCTTTTCAATTATCTCTTTCTCTCTCGTTGTCTTTTTTATGTGTTTCTGCCTGTCTTTAGCTATGACTCTCTCTCTCTCTATTTGTATCTCACTCTTTGTGCCTCTTTTTGCCTGTCCGTCCTTACCTATTACTCTATCTTTATTTGTATCTCACTTTCTCCTTTTCCAATTATCTGTTTCTGTCTTTATTGCCTAGCCCTCGTCCCCTTTATATGTCTCTATCCTTTTTTTTTGCCTTTCTTCTCCTTTGTCTCACTTTCACTCTCTCACACATCTTTTCTCTTTATTTGGAGATAAGTAGAAGCATCTATGTTTAAAAAGGTAGCTAAGCCACTGAATGGAATATGCACAAAGCTACGACACTACGTACCAATTATCAAGTTAAATTATTGTGGTAGACTCGATATAATTATATTCTCGATTAATTTTTTTTTTCTTTCATTAATTTCTAGCATCTGATTTGAGTATTTTAAAATCAGCAGCCGGTGGACGTTCAGCAATTTGTATGGATCGTCGTTTAAAAAAAGATTTAGTCGAACAAGGCATTTTGAGTGTTGATGATTTAGCAAAAAATCAACAGGATGATGAAATTTTACAAGAAATCAAAAAATGCCAACAAGAATTAACAACAATCAATGAATATAATGTTGATGAATTGAATCGTTTAAAACAAATCGTTAAGAAAGATATGAAACGACAAGAAATCAAACAACAATTAGATAAAGTCGATACACAAATTTTAGAATTATACAATAAAATATTGATAACGAAACAAAAAACAATACAACATCAAAGTGATATCGATTTAGATAAGAATGGATTTACGAAAATTTTGAAAGAATTCGAAGGACAAACGGCATTGTTATTGAAACAACAATACCAACTACAAAAGGAATTAAACGAATTAAATTTAGTCTAGATTGATTCATTAATTCTTATTATTATTATTATTAATTATATAATTTTTGTTTGACACATATTTAATTAATAATTTTACAAATTAGTCTGATATTTGGTGTTTGAAGTTTTCCCAATCCGCCCCGTCACTGTTTTTTTTTTGTAACTCAACCCTCTATGGCACATTCCTTTAATGTACTGTGAAATTCATCTAAACTGTCATTTGAATTGTTACCATTAGAATCGCCAGCACTGTATATTGTATCATTTTAGATGAATTAAACATTTAAATCGTCATTTCTCTCAACTGTTGTTTTAAACTGAATTGCCAGCGCTGTATATTGTGTTGTCTTATTATTAGATAAACCGAACATCCTAAATTGTTAATAAATCAGAGTTTAAATTATCAATTGGATTGCCAGCACTGTATATTATTGCCGTTTTAGATCAAGGAAACATTTACATTGTCGTTTTTCTCAACTATTGTAATCAATTGAATTGCCAGCATTATTTATTGTTATTTTGAATGAATTAAATACCTACGTTGTCGATAAGTCAAAGTGTTCTTTGCATTTTCAGCAGTGTATATTGCCATTTCAGGTAAATGAATCATCTAAATTATCGATAAAATCAAAAATTGACATATTTCAAAACGGTTGTTATAAGTTGAATTGCCAGCACTGTACCTTATATCAGTTTAGATTAATCAAACATCTCAACTGTCATTTCTCTAAAATGTTGCTAACAATTGAATTGCCAGTGCTGTTTATTGTGTTATTGTAGGTGAATCAAATAAATATCTTTTTTGCCAATTACTGTTATTAATTGAATTGCCAGTGCTGTATATTGTATCCTCTTAGATGAATCAAATACCTTAATTATCAATAAACCAACGTATAGTTTGATCTACCAGTTGGATTGCCAGCACTGTGTATTATGTCGTTTTAAATGAATGAGACGTCTGAATTGTTTTCACCACCGTATTATTTTAGGTGGATTTAATCCCTAAATTGTCGATAAATCAAAGTGCAGTTAAAATAATTATTAGTTGTATTGCCAGAGTTGTATATTGTTTCGTTTTGAATGAATGAGACATCAAATTTACCAATAAAATAAAAAAATTTCTAAATCATTGTTATAAATTGCACTGCCAGTATTGTATATTGTCGTTTTAAATAAACCAAACACCGAAATTATAAATAAAATGTAGTTTAAATTAGCAGCTGGATTGCCAGTGATGTATATTACGTCGTTTTAAACGAGTCAAACATTATAAATTAATATTTTTGTCAACTGTTATTAACTGAACTGCCAGCGCTGTATATTGTGTCAAAGATGAATCAAACATTCAAATTATCGATAAATCAAAGTGTAGTTGAAATTGTTATCAGGTAGATTACCAGCACTGTATATTGAGTCGTTTTAAATGAATGCAAATTAATTAATTGTTATCAATTGAATTGCCAGTGCTGTAGATTGTGCTATTTTAAACGTATTAGGCATCTAAATTGTCGATAAAATCAAAGATTGACATTTTTCTAGACTATAGTTACCAATTGAATTGCCAGTGCTGTATATTGTGTCATTTTAGATGAATCAAACATCTAAATCGATATGATTCTCAACTATTGTAATCAGTTGAATTGCCAGCACTGTATATTGTGCCATTTTAGATGAATTAAACAGTATACTTATAAATACAGTGTGTACCATTTAATTTAATACCCGATAAATTTGTCTATTTCAACATAAGAAGCCACAAAATTAACTATGATTGTCATGGTTTTAGTTACTTTAAAATTTTAAATAAATTAATTCCATATTTTAGTCGAATTTAAATTGGTACACCCTGTATATACTTGTAAAATATTAATTTAATTTTAACCCAATTACTAATTACAACTACTTTTTTGATTCTCTTATAATCTATACATCTTTATACACGTGTACAACCGGATTTCATCTCAAAGTTGGCCCTGTTTTGATTACGTGTATCGTAGATTGATTCATACTTTAAACAATTTGACTTCTGTCAATCTATTTGAATAAGTGTATGAATCAAACTAAGACTGTGTAACCAAAACGTAGCCTAGTGTGAGTTGAAATATTGTTGTACATTCTGTATATAACAATTATTTATTAATTAAACGATAATTAATTAATCAATTATGAAAAAATGAGGAAATTCGATATAATACCGTCAAGTTTAATTTGTACTTAAAGACAGATTTTTTTGTAATGTTTAAGAATTATTTTGGATTACTTAAAAATCTTACAAGAAATATTTTAACATCGATCAGATAAATATTGGTAAAAAATCACTCTTTTTTATAGTTTACTTTATTCTTCAAATTTTGTTAATTTTCATCAAATTGGTAATACTGTAACTAACCTATCAATTATAGTAGTAAAATTACAGTATTACCAACATAGAAATTGTGCGGCAAATTTGAATATTGCTAGTTTAAACTAAATTTATTATAAAAAAAATTAATTAACTAATTAAATAAATAATGACGAGAAACAATATTTACATTTATCTACAATTAGAAATTATCACATATATATGTATATAGAACTGATAATAATCTAGATTTTTGTCATTTATATATAAAAGAAAATAATAAATGATAACAATAACAAAGCAACAAATAACATCTTGATTAGAGTTAGACTCGATTAAATTACGACGTACGTGTATGATTCGGTGCTTATTTTAATCGAAACTTACTCTAATTCAATTATATACAGAATGTTTCACGCCATTATGGCCTATTAGAAATTCAATATGGTTTATAATTGGTGATATTTAACTGTTGGTTAGCTATCCGAACTTGAAAATTTTCCTAAAAAATCTAAATATCTTCAAAACAATCTATCAATTTTGTCACAAAGCTGCATAATAGAAATTGAAACGTCACAATAATTCGCCTCCCTATTAAAAATTTTATTCTCCCACTTTTTGTTATCAGTTTCTAATATTATTGAATGTATTTAGTGAAAATATAACAAATTATTTGAAAATTTAAATCAATGAACAATAATTAAACCTATAAATCGGTAAATAATGGAAGAGGTGAACTATTAGAACATTTCAAATTACACGAGCACTTTGTAATAAAATTGATTGTAGCTCAGTGTTTTTTTAAACAAAAACAAACAATTTTTACGCCTCAATTTCGATTCGTAATATGACAGTCAGGAAGACTGTCGCTGCCTGTTAAGAACATTATTTTCACGCCTATTTTCTCCTAAATTCCTATTATTATTAAATGTGTTGAATGGAAATATAACAAATTACTGAATCTTCAAATAAATGAATAAAAATTACAGCTAGAAATCGGTGGATAATCGAAGAGGCGAATTATTGGAACATTTCAAATATTGTTACAAGATCGTAATAACAAAATTCATTTCCATTCCTTACTTGAATAATAAAAAATAACACAAGTGACTGAACATTAAAAAGTCAAAATAATTCTCCTCCTTGTTAGGTCTTATTTTCACCCTTATTTATTACAAAATCATATGAAAATCAAACAAATCATTGCATTTAGAAATTGGTAGATAATCGAAGAGGCGAACTATTAAAATATTCCAAATTTTGTTACAAAATATTACACGAAAACTTGATAACGAAATTAACTATAAATTTTGTACAACAACAATTATTGAATATAGTAAGTGGAAATGTCAAATGATTGCAGATTTCAATAAACAATAATTAAACCTACAAACTAGAAGATGATCGAAGAGGCGAACTATCAGAACATTTCAAATTTTGTCAGGAAATGTTACCCAATAACTTGATAACGAAATTAAATGTAGTTTTGTACATTAAAAAACAATTTTCATGCCTCGATTGGATTCCATATTTAGACAATTTGCAAGAACACAAATGAAAAGTTACAATAATTCGCCTCCCTATAATCATACATTTTTAATCTAAATTCCAATTGTTATTAAACATATTTAGTGAAAATACAAGAAACCAATGCAGATTCGAATAAATAACAATAATTAAACCTACCAATTGGAGGATAATCGAAGAGGCGAATTAGTAGAACATTTCAAATTTTTTCGTAAAAAGTAACACCACAACTTGGTAGCGAAAGTAACTGTAGTTTTTTGTACAGAAAGGAACAATTTCGCGCCTTAATTTCGACTTCATATTTAGACAATTTAAAAGAATAGAGGTGAAAAGTCGCAATAATTCGCCTCCCTATTCTCAATTTCTGCTGTTATTAAAACAAATTTAATGAAAATATAGGAAATAATAGCAGATTTTACTGAGTAAACAATAATTTAACATATAAATCGGGGTATAATCGAAGAGGCGAATTACTGGAACGTTTCAAATATCATTACAAGATAACTTCACAATAAAAGTAATTGTAAATGTTTAAAGAATATTAAAGATTAATTAACGTCAAACATGAAAATTAATTGTAATTTAGTCAATACCATGCAGAAAGAAACAACTTTCACGCCTTAATTTCGATTTCATATTCAAATAACAATTGAAAATAACGCTACTGATTGCACATTGAAAAGTTATAATAATTCGCCTCCTCGTTAAGTCTTATTTCTACATTTATGTCTTCTAAATTATGCCACAATACAACAAATCATTATAGATTTAAATAAATAAACAAAAATCAAATCTATAAATTTGTGGGTAATCGAAGAGGCGAATTATTAAAACATTTCAAATATTGTTACAAGATAAATTTGTAATAAAAGCAATTATAGTTTAGTAATTTCTGTACAAAAAGAAACAAGTTTCACGCATAATTTGGTTTCAAATTGAGAAGCGAAATGTCACAATAATTCGCCTCCCTAATTTAAATTCCTGTTGTTACTAAACAGATTTAATAAGAATATACGAAATATTTGCATATTTAAATTAATAAACAATAGTTAAACCTACAAATCAGGCGATAATCGAAGAGGCGAATTATTAGAATATTTTAAAGAACAATTTACACACCTTGACAATCAAAAAGAAAGAAAACAATTGTATGTTGTTCTAAATTTCGATCATCATTGAATGTATTAAGTGGAAATATAACAAAACATTGCAGTTTTAAATGAATAAATAATTGAATCTACAAATTGGGGGATAATCGAAGAGGCGAATTATTAGAACTTTTCAAATATTGTTAAAGGATAACTTCGAAATAAAAGTTGTAGTTTAGGAACTGTTGTACAGAAACAGTCATAGGTTGGATTCTCTACTTTAATAAGTGAAATGTCACAATAATTCGCCTCCTATTTTCACACGTTTTTATTTTAAACTTCTGTTGTTATTAAACATTCTTAATTTAATGGCAATATAAATTATTGCATGTATACTTAAATGAATAAACCTAAAAATTGGGGGATAATTGAAGAGGCGAACTATTAAAACATTTCAATTTGAACAACATTCAATAGGCGATAATCGTGAAACGTTCTGTATAAACAAACACCCACACAATATACGTAAATACATACATACACATATAAAAACAGCCTTTTTGACAAAATAGTTGAACAAACAAATAATAGTAGAAAATAACACCTGCTAAATGACTTATTTTGTTGTTGTTGTTTCAATTGTACTAGCAAACAAATTGAGTACTCTATGGATTAATTCATATTGTTCAGCTGTTTGTACCATACCACCACGATTTAAACGCAACGAACATAAAATAGCTAAGACATCAACATTTAAATTTTGTTTTAATTGCTGGATACCATTCAATATAGCTAAGAAACAACCAGTACGTCCAATACCAGCACTACAATGGACAACTAATGGGATCTCTTTGATTTGATTCGTTTCTATCGTTGATTTCTTCATTTCTAACTCAATTTTTGTTGTTCCTGTAGGCGTTGGGATTGTTTTAATTTTATTCTCCAATAAATCCAAGATATTTAAAGCAATTTTTAATAATTGTTCGGGATTTGAAATTTTATGATCCTGCCAATTCGGATACCAATAATGTTTAATAATTCTCGATTCGTTATTTTTGACAATTTCCAAACGTCTTATTATACACTCATCTAAATTATCCTCGTCTAAATATTTGATTGTATAATCACCGTAAGTTAATTCATTCAATTCTTCAAATTCGATAATTTCTTCACAATTCTCTTGTTGTTGATAGTTGCCAAAGGTGAATTTGTCCCGTTCCTTTGTTGTTTTAACATAGAAGAAGGATTTCGGTTTGGTTTTATCTTTTTTACCTAATGGGAAATATAATTCGCATTTATTTCGTCCTTTTTCGATTAAACCAGTCAACATTACTATACAAATACACTGGAATTTAATTAATTAATTAATTAATTAATTAAATTGTGTGATTTAATTATAATTACATTCGTATGCCAAATCATTTCCCAAAAGTCTAAGCAAGTATGGGCCATCGGTCCTTGTGTAGCAATATAGACAGTTTCTGTATAATCCGGACCCTAGAATTATCATAATTCAATTTAATTTAATTTAATTCAATTTAATTTCTCTATTTTGTGTCTATAATGGCCTTGTTAAGGCAGGAAAAATAGTACCTTAATGTCTATTAAAGCACTCTCTTTATGTATTTTAATAGGTAGTGTAATTTATTTTCTTAAAGTTGGTAGCTGAATGATTGTTATTTAAAATCAAATGACTAACTCAATTTAATTTAATTTTTCTATTTTGTGTCTATAATAGCCGTGGTAAGGCAGTAAAAACAGAGCTTTAATATCTATTAGAGCACTTTATGTATTTCAATAGGTAATGTAATTTATTTCGGTAAGGTTGGTAACTGAATGATTGTTATTTAAAATCAAATAACTAGCACAATTAATTTGATTGTATTTTTTACTTTGCGTTTATAACAACGTTATTAAAACAGTAGAAATTGTACTTTAATACCTATTAACGGACTCTTTTCATGTATTTGAATAGGTCAGTGAATTTAATTTCTAAGGTCGATAGTTAATCGTTTATCAATTAAATTCATATAATTACCACAATTATTTTCATTTCATTTCATTTTTTACTTTGCATTTATAAAAATGTTATTAAAACAGTAAAAACAGTGCTTTAATATCTATTAACACACGCTTTTCATATATTTCAATAAATCAGTGAATTTACTTTCTTAAGGTTGGTCGTTGAACGTTAATCATTTAAATTCAAAGTATTTTCATTTCATTTCATTTTTCTATTTTGTGTCTATAATAACCTTGTTAAGGCAGTAAAAATTTGAAAGGGGCCGAATCTATGAACCGGCCTAATAACTTCCCCGACACGAGTCCGAGTTTTTAAAAAAACGAGTACCGTAGCACAAGTTTTGTATACTATTTTTTCTATTGGAGATACTTTATTAAAAAAAAAACTAACTTACTATAAAAATCAAAATCGGGAATCGAGAACCGTGACTATCTCACAACCACCGAAAAAATTCAATGAGGAACCAGCATCTCGTCAACAAAAACTCTGTTCACTAATCGGTGATTCCACACACAGACTTTTCAGTTCGACTTTCTTACAATTCGATTCACAATTCAATTGCGAAATTTTGACAGAACCACAGAACTGTCATTTGAGCGCGGAATAAAAAGTAGTACGGTAGTCCCAACAAAAACATGGAAAAATTCAAATCATATAGATTGAATTGTCGAGGGAATATACATTTCTTTTTTAGGAAAAATCAAAATTTATATTATTTTAAAACATTTATTTATTAAAAAAGCGCTAACCGAAACACAAAACCCGCTCAAAAAACCGCTTGAAAACAAATATTCTGAGGTTATGTTTCAAAAATGACAGAAGAATATAAACAAACGCATAGGATTTTATGCCTCCAGTGATACCAACAGTAGATATCATTCTGTCTTTATAAACTACCGTTATAAATTTTGCTACGCTTTAAAAATTATGTTGGATAACCTTCTAAACTGTCATTTCAAAATTTCGCAATTGAATCGTGAACAACAACTCTTTTCTATGGCAACCGATCCCTGATAGAAGGCGGCAAATTTGAATTGGTTGACTAGACTATTTTGCCAATTTTGTGCCCTTATTTAAAAAAAGAAAAGAACATCGCACATGATGGGTATCGTTTTAGACATAAAAGCTCATGCCCTTTCGATTGGTGATATCAAATTAATATGTTATCTTGAATTTTTTGCAATCAACCCCCTCCCCCTTCCACCCCCGTGGTCCGATTGGCACCAAAAACTAATCAACTCGAACGGCCACCAAATAGTTTGAGCTGACCAAATTTGAACTCAATCGGTGAAACCGTTTTTGAGTAATCGTTGGAGAACCGACAGACGCACATACATACACACACACACACACACACACACACGGACATCAAGCTAAAAACTTCAAAAACGTGTTCAGGGGACCTCAAAACGTAAAGATCTGGTGAAATCTCGAATTCGAAATTTTGGTCCGAAACTAATAACTTCCCTACCCTCCGGTCGGGGAAGTTAAAAATAGTGCTTTAATACCTACTGACACTTTCTTTTTATATATTTTAATAGGTAGTGTAATTTATTTTCTTAAGTTGGTAGTTGAATGACTATTATTTAAATTCAAATGATTGCCACAATTATTTCCATTTGATTTTTCTACTTTATAACAACGTTGTTAAGACAGTAAAAATAGTGCTTTAATACCTGTTAACGTACTGTTTTCGTGTAATTTAATAGGCAGTGTAATTTATTTTCTTAAGGTTGGTAGTTGAACGTTTGTAATTTGAAATAAAATAATTATCACAATTACGTAATTTAATTCACTTTTTTCTATTTTGCGCTTATCAAAGCGTTACTGAGGCAATCGAAATTGTGCTTTAATATGTATTAACGTACATTTTTCTAATAAGAAATGTAATTTATTTTCTTAAAGTTGTTAGTTAAACGTTTGTCATCTTTGTATAAAAAGTCGAATCACTAGTTTAATTTTTCTACTTTGCCTTTATAATAGCGTTGTTAAGGCAACAAAAACAGTACTTTTATAGCTATTAACGTTCATTTTTCATGTACTTCAAAAGATTAGTGAATTTATTTCTTAATGTTGATAATTAGACGTTTATCATTTAAATTCAAATGATTACCACAGTTAAATTAATTGGATTTAATTTAATTTTTTTACTTTGAATTTAAATTAACGTTAATAACGCAAGAGAAACAGTGCTTTAATAGCTATTAATGTTCATTTTTCCTGTATATACTTCAATATTGAAATATAAACAATACCAACCGCAACAAAATTCCCTAAAATTCAGAATTTGATTGATTTTTCAAAAAGGGCAAAATAGTCCAAAATAAAACAACCACTACAAAAAAAATGCGTTTCTAGAGTCATTTATTACACAAATTCTTTATAAAACCCCCTGTTTTGAGGATCATTTTATATATGGAAATCGTGTAATAAATAAACTTTGACTTTTGTTTTTAACTTCCCCGACCAGAGGGTAGGGAAGTTATTAGTTTCGAACTAAAAACTACAATGAAAGAAAAGTGGTGGGGAAACCGAATCTGTCAAAAATTCGCTAAAATAACACACAGTTGCATTTTGAGGTCATAATTACACTGATTTTAGTTGAATTATATACCCTATAAAACACTAGTGAATTATATGAGTGAATTTATATAATTCACTAGAATACTCTATTTCTATTGGTCAGCATAGTAATATTTCCATGACAACCAAGAAACAAGCCTCCATGATTCTATTTTTTTAACTGTCAAATAAATTTATTGACAATGACAGATATTTTTTAACAATAAAAGCTCTTTAAAATGGTCTTGGTGGTTGGTGTTGGATAAAATTTTGTACATAACTCGTGCATTAAGGGCAAATAAGACGCTCGAGAAAATTACCCCTCTCGGCTAACGCCTCGTGGATAAACTTTTTCTCTCGCGTCTTATTTACCCCATAATGCACTTGTTGTATAAATAACTATTTTAAGGGCACTAAATAGTCAAAATAGAAAAAATAGTATAAAAAACTCGTGCTACGGTACTCGTTTTTAAACTTGGACTCGTGCATTAATTGTCAACTTCTGACACTTGTTTTTAATATACAGCCCCCTTAAAGGTGTTCACAGCGCCAAACGTCTGTTAATTATCGAGTGATTGGAAATATATTTTAAGGATTTATAGGGGGGGTCAATGGTGCACATTTCAGTGAAAGTTGGACCATGTAGCTCGTTGGGAAATCGGGGAAAAAGTGATTTTTGTCGAAAATCTCAACATTTTCGTCAATCAGTTTTTTACATAAATGGACTGAAGATGACTTGAGGATTCTCGGAAAACTGTTTTTTTCGGTTTTCTGGCACTGTATCCTGAAAAAAATCGAAAAACTGGTTTCTCGTTCATTGATCGTAAATGTGACCAGTTATTCGCCTCTCAGTTGTTCAGTTCTTACATTCGATACTCATAACAAAAGCACATGCCAGTTATTTGAATAGGCTTGTTTTTCTTTAAATAAATAAACATTGGATCGTTTTAAGAGACTACACCAGTGGTTTTCAAACGTTCTGGAAGTGCCGAGCATGTAAGTTATTTATTAATTCATTAAGAACCCTTCATTTTTCACTAAAGGTACATTTCTTATGTTGTGGATAAGGAATATTTTACTCTGACCCCGTTAAATCGATTTGCGGATTAAAAAAATTTACCAGATCGACTGTTGAGAAACACTGATTTAAAATTTAATACAAAACTACTGTGACCGACAAAGGGAGGCGAGCGACTTTTGCATTTCAATTTTTTCACAGTCAAGCTCTGCTCGTACATTTTTTTATTTTTTCGAAGTCTTAAGGGCAAATTGCAAAAACCAAAATGTTATGAATGTTTCGCATTAATTCAACACTTTTAATGTGTGAAAAACCCTCTTGCCAATTGTTGCATATTCAGAAGTTAGATTTGATGTCATTCATTTCCCAATGAGCTTCGTGGACCTAATTTTGCTAAAATGTTCTCTGCGAACCCCCTTATAAATCCTTAAAATATGTTTCCAATCACTCGACAATTAACAGACGTTTGGCGCTGTGAACACCTTTAAGAGAAGGGGGCTGTACTATTCTAATTCATGATTAACTATCCGGACTGTGCCGGGGAAGTTATTAGGCCGGTTCTTAGATTCGGTCCCTTTTAAATTTCTTTTTTTTTTAATTTAGGTACTATTAAATATAAGAAGTGTACCATGGTAATTTATCTAGCAGTTGGAACGTAGCGTCGTAGCTTTGTTCGGACATTTGAAAAATACGTTGATAAATGTCAAATTTAACAAAATATAAACTAATCTACGACTCTATACAGGGCAAGCTAAGAGGATGAGGACTTAAAAGTATATGTTCCAATTGATAGAAGCTTTTCAAAATTTGGCTTAGCTATTAATCTACTTGAACTACGTTTGAAAATATCTTTATTCTAGCAACCCACCCTCTATAACTCTAGCAACTCATCCTGTATAATCAAAAGACAGCCAACTGTGATTAAAATACCGTGGTAATTGGGCATGGGTTTGAAACTTACAAACTTACAAGGAAACATTCCCAGGTGTCCCCCTCCGATTTTAAAGAAATTTGGATATGTTATTCTCCATCGAATTCCAAGAGATGCATGTTTTTTTTTATCGGCGGAAAAACATATCTAGGGGGTGAAATCGTCACTCAAAGTTTAGACTCAAACGGGGTACTTTTTAAGTTCCGCATACTTTCGATTAAAATATTCAAACGGGACAAACGGCATTATTCTCAGGGTGAAAAGTAATGTAGAAATCCATTGTTTGCATATAGAAATGGTAATTAGGGTAGAAGTTATAAGGGTTGAAAGTAAGAAAGTTGCTATAAGTCAAAAACTATTCATCGGATTTTGACGAAACTAATGTCATTCGAAAGAAGTCAAAAAAGAAGGAGAAACCTGTTTTTGTATTTTTCGAAAAATTACATTTAAGGGGTAACCACCCTTCAACCATATTTGAATGGATCAGAAAAAAAACTTTACTATTCTTATAATCTTTATGTTTTAATCCATAAATGGTGCTTTTCCATCAATTTTCAACAGTTAGGGCACATAACAATAGTATTTTCTTCATATGTAGCATACCTATTCAATTTTCATGTTGGACATTTTTGTTAATATGAATATAGATACTAAAATAATTATTATTTTGCGATATATTTTGTCTAGATCTGTTCTAAAACTTATTTATTTCCTCTATCGACATTCAATTATTCATATTTTAAATGTTAATAAGGTTTAATTAAATTACCTTGCAATAAGCAAATAACTTATACGATGCCAAAGGAGTACACTGATATTAGTCAAATTTTATAATAGGTATATTAGGAGATGATATTATTTTGTTATTGAGGAAAATGTGGCGCAAAATGCCCTTGGAATTATAATAAATAAATAAATAGTACAACAGACATAAGGGTTGAAATTTGCTAAATTTTTATAAAACAAATACTAGCCATTGTACTTGCACGAAATCAATTATTGTTGAAAAATATAACTTTCACGACTTTTATGGAAAAACTCTATAGGGGGTGAATTGACATTTAAAATATAAATAATTGAACTTTGATAGTGATAACAAATAAGTTTTAGAATAATTCGAGAAAAAATATATTCGAAAGTTATAATACAATAATAATTATTGTAGTATCTATACTGCTATAAAAATAACGTTCAGCATGAAAATTAAAAGCGTAGGCAACAAAGAAGAAAATAATATTATTTTGTGCCCCAACTTCTGAAAATTGATAAAAAGCACTTTTTAGGAATTAAAACATAAGGATTATAAGAATAGTAAGGGTTTTTTTCTGATCCTTTCAAATATGGTTGAAGGGTGGTTACCCCTTAAACGTAATTTTTCGAAAAAATCCAAAAATAGGTTTCTTCTACTTTTTTGCCTTCTTTCGATTGACATTAGTTTCGTCAAAATCCGATGAATAGTTTTTGACTTATAGCAATTTTCTTACTTTCAACCCTTATAACTTCTACCCTAATTAACATTTCTATATGCAAACAATGGATTTCTACATTACTTTTCACCCTGAGAATAATGCCGTTTGTCCCGTTTGAATATTTTAATCGAAAGTATGCGGAACTTAAAAAGTACCCCGTTTGAGTCTAAACTTTGAGTGACGATTTCACCCCCTAGATATGTTTTTCCGCCAATAAAAAGAAACATGCATCTCTTAGAATTCGATGGAGAATAACATATCCAAATTTCATTAAAATCGGAGGGGGACACCTGGGAATGTTTCCTTGTTAGTGTCGTAGCATTTTTTTCTATCAACAGATAACGAATTAAGCTACGACACTAGGCTACTTTGTACATACATAGAATGATATCTACAACGATAATTTACCTTGCAATTGGCTATAATATGAATTAATCTACGACACCCAAAATCGAAATCATAGTCAACTGTGAGATAAATTATCATCATTAACTTCCTATAATTACCCGTATATAATTAGCATGAATGTAACTTTGTGGTCCAGGTAAATGTACACGACTATGTTCATTTGGTAGTACACCTTTATAACGATTCCTACTATGACTACCGGGTACGTAGGATTTCTCTTGTAGATTCAATGGAACCTCCCAGAATTCAGAATGCAGTTTCGGTACACGTGACATCTGAAATAAAGTGACATTATAGTGGAAACGTAAGTCGTTGCTTGATGGCCAAAACAACAAAGTCCATCAAAAGAACAATATGTGGGTAACTGTTGGAAAGGGCATTTCTTGGCCCACAAAATAGGTGGGTCTGTTTTGGAAAATTCCAAGAAAATTCGGAATTAGACCAAAAATTAACCTCAATTACTACTAACAATAAGCAAATTTTAGACGCTGTTTTATGGAAAATCGAAAAGAAAATCAAAACAAGTATAGGTCAGAACTGTAACCACAAGCTTTCTTTATCGACCGATTTCTATTTGGTTTAATTTCAATGACTACACAACAAGTAATTTTAGATCCTCTAACAGAACCTTTTCGACCAAAAAAACTTAGTTTTTCGAAATTTTCCGACAATCCAATCGAATTTTCCAAATACTAAAGAGTCAGAAAGGTGTAAACTCGTATTTAGAATCGAATAAAACATCTACCATTCCAATATCTTTTGTAGTTTTTGAGATATTTCGATTCTTCTGCGAGCTAGACTCTTAAAACTATCGACGAAAACTTTGAGGTTAAAATAGCAACTCACCTCACATGCTGATCGTAAATCATCAATACTCAATACACTACCGGCCGTTTGTAAATATTGCACATTCTGTAGATGAATTTTAAAATCTTCTGATAATGTTAAAGTCTCCAGATCTGGTTGTCGTGGATAATGGGCCCTTCGATAATTCTTATTATTACTATTATTACTATTAAAATTACTATAATATTGTTTGGTTGTTGTATTATGATTCAAAAAACCATTACTACCATTGATTTGACAACAACCCCTCAACGGCACGTACAAATTCTCATTCGATAGCGATTTCCGTCGATATTTAACACAATTACAATCACACCTCTTTGTTGTTGTTGTTGGGGTTATTCGTGTTGTTGACAGGCATTTATTAATACGCCCGAATTTACTCGGTTCAAATTCGTAGATCGTACAATTATTACACGTCTCCTGTGATTTACGCCTTTGTGCCGCTTGTTCCTGTTGTTCCTGTTGTTGTTGTTGTTTACAATTACAACAATAATGATTGCTACCATTAGTATTGCCGCCGAAACTTGTTAAATTTAGATTTGATACACTCTTGGCCGTGTTTAAACGCGAAAATGTTGTTATAGAAGACCGTGTTGTTGTAGTCGTCGTTGTTGTTGTTGCTGTTGTTGTTTTATTACTGTCACAAATATTTGAATTTGAACCGCTTAAATCAATAGTTAAACTTGCATTACTACCGCGTCTTTCTAGTAGACCTTTAGCTTTAATTTTAATGGGTTGCTCATTAACACGATTAATTATTTTAATGTCATTATTGAAATCGTGTAATGTCATAACTTCTGGTAGTGTTTTTAAAGTTTGCGAGCCACTAATACTGGAATTTGATGCGAATTTCTTTAAATTCGTGCTAAAATTCGGTAGTAATGTTGTTGTTGTTATTGCCCTATTATTATCAATATTATTATTACTATTATTTTCGATATTATCATAATTGTTGTGATTTATTAGATTATTAGTACTGCTACCGCCACTATTTGTGCTACTACTACAACAACCGTAATCATCATCATCATCGTCATCATCATTATCAATGTCATTATTGAGGTTATCATTGAATTCGCACGATTTATATTTAATTTGTCGTTTTGGTGTATTCGGCATTGATATAAAATCACGATTCAATACATCTAAATGTTGTTTTTTGCTACTATTATTATTATTATTTGTCATTTGATGATTATTTGTTGTTTGATCGGATGAATCTAAACTGATTGCTTTCAATTTACGTGATAATGTTGGTGTTTTTGGTGATTGTATTTCTAATTTTGGCTGTTGTTGTTGTTGCTGTTGCTGGTGTTGTTTTGTTGTTGTTTGATCAACATTTAAATCGATTTTTATTGTAAAATTGCGTTCTTTCTTCGATGATTCACCCATTGTTACTGTAAATTAAAACAATTATTAAACGAAATGGTTTAAATTTGGCGCTACTATTTGACAGTTTACATTCATTTTTGCAACAAAACTAAATAAAAATCCCCTAGTGTACGAATATAGTGGCACGCAAAATTTTTAAGTTTGTAGCATTTTAAAGCTAGTTTTATAAAAATTACAAAAATCCTTAAATTTGCAACAAAATTTTTGTAATTTTTTAATAAATACACAAAGAAACAAATATTTCTTGTTTTCAATTAAGAAATAAAATAAATCAATTCAAGTAGATAAAAAGTGGTTTAAATTAAATTCATTTAACTAATTTAATTACCTCTCAAAATTAATTTAGTTCAACTTTTATGCAAATTAATAAATTAGAAATACCGCCGTCTTTAGCATTTTTGACACATCAAAGCATCGATACCAACATGAAATTTCGTAAAGCCTCCCAACTGTAAACCTAAAGTTTTGAATTTATTGCCAACCTTATAGTTCAAGGACTAATAACATTTATACAGAAATGTACGGTAAAGTTTATATCCTTACTTTGGTATCACTGACGAACTAAACGATACTCATTTGTTTATAGATCAACAACTTTAAATTTTATGTTTTCTATTATTATTTATTTAAATTTCCCACCTTCCTACTATTTTTCAATAAGTAGGCTCAACTATCAAATTCAGCATTTTTCAGTATATCACTAGATTTACTACAGAAATTTTGATATGTAGTTAAAAAAAAGAGACAACATTATCAGTTAACAAATATTTACTATAATAAGTTGAGAAATAAATTGTAATTATCAGATCAATAGTGTTTAACTTTGAAAATACCGCCAATTTGGCACTTTAGACACATCTATTCAACAATACCAACTTGAATTTTCTTGAAAATTACAATACCCCAGAGAATCCACTGGAATTTTCATAATTTCAAAACAAAACAAACCAATACACTAGATTTACTCACTTGATGGAAGATTGGTGAGAACATGACGGAATAAAAGTCCCTAACTTTCACGAATTTAATCCCTTACAAATCTAGTAACTTTCTGCATACTTGGTTGGCATTGCAATTAAACTATCACTTGACCTTAATAGAAGCATTGTTTACAATAAAGTGCTTCTCGAACTTTGGTTATTTTAAATTTTAGCGCTTTTATAGAAAACCAATGATCTTTTTTTCAAATAAGATCTCACATTCAGTGAATAAATTTTAATTGTTTTTAGTAGAAAAATAAACCATAATTGTGCTAAATTTTACCCTCTAATCGTAAATTAAAACAAATAATAATTTTAATTAATTTTTTGACCATACTGAAAAAATTTAAAAATACCGCCTTCTGGCATTGTAAACACATTTATCCAATCATACCAACCTGAAATTTATTAAAATCGCATTACCCCAAAATATCGTTTAAATTTTAACAATTTCAAAATAAAGAAATTAATTCATTAATTGACAAATATTTACCCTACGTAACTAAGGAAGAAAACACAATTTCGTTTAAATTTGTCTTCTAAAAATAAATTTAAACAAATGAGAAAGGTCAACTGCCACCAATGGTGATGAAATTTAAAAATATCGCCATATTTAGCATCAACCGCAAAATATAATTCCATAAAAATCACATTTCCCCTTTAAAAAATTTTGATAATTTCCAAGTAAACAAATTTATTAATTACCAAATAAATATTCACCAACATTTATTTAAAAATAAACCGTAATTTCGTCAAAATTTGCCTTCTAAAAATAAATTTAAACAAAGAAAAAAGCTGAATAAATAATTTCAATTGTCATCAAAAGAGTAATTATAGAATTCAAAAATGTCGCCATTTTGGCACTTTAGACACAATAAATCCATCAATACCAACTTAAAATTTTGTAGAAATCCAAATACCCCACAAAAATCTCTAGAAATTCTATTAATTTCAAGATTCACAAAGTTATTGATCAACAAACAAATATTTACTAGCATTAAATAAAAAAATAAACCACAATTACGCTAGAATTTGCCCTCTAATTGAATTGAAAAAACTGCCATCTTTAGCACTTTAGACACATCAATGCATCAATACCAACTTGGAACTTCATAAAAATCCAAACATCCCAGAAATTATGTTAATTTTCAAAATAAACAAATATATTAATTAACAAATTACTGTTATTACTAAAAATTTAACCTAACCTTTGGCCTTTATCAATAAATTTAAACATGAAAATCAAATTATATAACCATTTAACCTCAAATGATAACACCAAAGATGATCAAATTCAAAAGTACCGCCATTTCGACACTTTAGACACGTCAATCCAACAACACCAACTTAAAATTGCAAAAAAGTCAGATAATCCCCTAGGGGATTATCCACGAGTTTCAATAGAAATTTATTAATAAATCAATATTTACTGTGTATAATTAGAAAATAAACCGTAATTTCCCTAAAATTTGCCCTCTATTAATAAATTTAACCAAATTTAAGAAGGATAATTAATTTACGCCAATTGTGACCATACAGTTTAAAAATATCGTCATTCGGCACTTTAAACACAAGTCAAGTGATCAATACCAGCCTGAGATTTTATTAAAATAAGAATACCTACAGAATTCCTTAAAAATTTTGATACTTCAAATCAATTCAAATAAAATATTTACTGATTTTAACTAAGAATTTATCCTTTACTGATAAATTTAATGATGAAAATCAATTATTTAACCTCAAATTTAAAAATGGCAACTTTGAAAATACCGCCATTTTGGCACATCAAGCGACCAATACCAACTTAAAATTTCATTACAACCACAACCCCCTATGGTTCCCCCCGAAATTTCGATAATTCAAGTAAATAAACAATAAAATAAACATTTGTTTAAATTGTAAAAATTAACAATAATTTTCAAAAAAATTGCCCATAATAAATCGAAATAAAGACATAAAATCAAAGACAACTTACACTATTCGTTCCAATAAAAAGACAACAAAAAATCACATCAAATCTTTATAAATATTTGTCGAATTCTTCTAATTAACTCAATGACATCATAAAATTAATAATTTAATTAAAAATATTAACGAAGTTAATAGAAAAAAACAACAGAAAATCAAGCAAAACACTATTGTTGTTATTGTTTTGTTTCCTCTGCGATAACTTGATTATATCAATACGATTTCAAACAAAATGACACACACATTTTTTTATTTTTTCAATCTCAATTTAATCAATTAGGTTTAAATTAAATAATAATAATAATAGTAATAATAATAATGTCACTTTTTATTAATAATAACAATAATTAAATAATTTCAATTGTTTTGTTTTTGTTTTTTTTTGTCATTTGTTTTACTACAAAACATGGCAAGACCTGTCGGCCATTATTGCAACACAAAATCGTAAACAGCTGTCTTTAGGTCAATCCACAATACAGTCGGCCAAATAATTCGAACTTTATTTTAAATATGTTCAATATGGTAAACTCTACTGGTCTTTATAAACGGGCTGTATAGTAATCGATTTGGTTAGTTGTGAATGAATGATGTGTGAATGGAAAGTTGCGCCATCTATTCGACAGATTGTTAACAAGAGTCAACGCACTCTATTATTGATTATTTGAATCTTTTATCAAATACTAATTTATCAATTTGTGTGATAACAGGAAGAAATTTGAATTACCTCCGAAATTTTCGACAATTTTCTTTAAACAATTTTTATTATAATTTCATTAAATTTAGGGGAATTTTTTGTATTTCAACTGTCATCTGTCAAAGAACGTGTCATGTTTTTTTTGACGTTTCCAATTCTCTACTCGTTCATCTAGTGTGCGTAGGTTTTTCTTATGTCTATACGTGTATATGTATGTGTATGTGTGTGTATTGTTTTGAAAGTTTTCATTCATTTGTTTCGACAATTTTCACTCCAACTAACTTGATCACGATAGTTTTTCGCGTGTTTGTCGGTCGATTTTGATGAAAATGAGGGGGAATTATTTGGTATTTCCCAAAAATTAATTAATCCAACTGTGTGAGAAAAATGGATGTTAGTGCCGATTTGGCTTTGCAAGCGATTCTAGGTGAGTGGTTGTTGATTAGAAATAGGATAGAATTACAACCTAAATTTGTCGATTAATTTGTTAATTAAATTAATTGTTGTCGATTAATTCGAATAAACATGAATCTGGTGAGTGTGTTTGATAAGATTATTAATAAATTCACGGCTATTGTTGTTGAATTTAACAAAAATAAATTGAATAAATTGTGTTCGGTGAAGACAACGAAGAAGAATAATAAGAGGGGGAGGACATTGATATTATCACAATTATTATCATTATTACTATTACTATCAACTATTATGATTTTTTTTAACTATTGTTGGATAATAGCGAGAAATGTCGATTAATTTCAATAATAATAGTAATAATAATAATCTAGTCGGCTATGCGATTATAGAATAATTATAAAGAACAATTGAAGTATTTGACGGAAAATCCAACAAGTGGTCATTACAGGAAACTGTAATCGGTTAATTTTCTTTGAATTTTCCAATGTTTAACAATTGAAATTTATGTAAATTGTCAACCTTTTGTCGAGTATAGCCCAATTTTTTATTTAATTACCATAATTTTAAAGAATTTGTTTTTTTTAGATTTAAGGTGTATATTTAATTGCCTATCTACAAGTCATTATAAAGTGCATTTATAGAGTGTTCAAAGTTAGCTGTGCCTGTCGTTGCGTAATAGTGTAAGTTAGTGTGGATGTAAAATGTAATAAAGTATGATCCAATCTACGACACGACGATATTACGAAACTAAGACACAGCCAACTCTGAGATCAAATATCGTTTTAATAATAATAGAGACAGAATCGGTTATGAATTTCTACAATTGAAAAACAATTGATGGTTTTGACAGAAAATACAATAAGTGGTGATTGTAGGAAACTGTGTAGTCTATTGATTTCTCAATTTTAAAGTTGGCTGTGACTTGTTATTACGTAGTATTGTAGCTTATTTCGGACGCCTGAAACACAAAGTTAGATCTAGTGAATGATGAACCAATCTACGACACTATAGAACTAATACACTGATGTGAGATGAAATACCGTTGTAAAACCTGTATAATAATCGAAATAATCTAATAGGCTATGAATTTGCTAAATTAAGGAACAATTGATGGTTTTGACAGAAAATCCAAAAATGGTTATTACAGAAAACTATAATCTGTTAATTTTTTTCAGTTTTCCAGTTTTAAATATTTGACATTTATCAAAATTATCTAATTATCTTGTTATATAATAATTCTTTTTAATTTAATTTCGGTAATTATGGTGAATTTGGGTTTTTAGATTTAAGGGGGATATTAGGTTGCCTACCTTTGGAGCGTTTTAATTTTTATAATTTTGGTTAATTACAGGGCGTTGAACCGTTTTTCATTTCAGAATTGGCTTCATAGAATCGTAGCTTTGTTCGTATTCTATTAAATCTGACATTTGCGTTTAGATGTCCGAATAAAGCTACGACACTACGTAACGATAGTCACACTCAATTTTAGACATCCTGTATACGAAATTTACTGGTAGAAATAATCAAATAGGCTATGAATTTACGTATAGAATTAAAAAATAATTGGTAGCTTTGACAGAAAATTAAGCAATTTATTATTAACTAATTTATCATATTGTTTATTTGTTAATTTTCTAAATTAAATAGTCAAAGTCGACAAAAATCGATTGAAATGAGTAAAATAGGAACCAATCTACGACACTGCGTCATTAATAGATAGCCAATTGAGAGTAATTATACCTGAATAACACAGATAGTAATATACAGAAATAATCCAATAGACTATGGAATTATAATATTAGAAAATAATTGGTGTTTTTGACAGAAAATCAAACAAATTATTGTTACAGAAAACTTTAATTTTTCAATTTTCATATAAATTCTTTAAATTAAACAACAAAAATGATCCAACTTGATAAAACCTCTCATTATAGGGCTTTATTCTTTAATTAATTTCGATAATTAGCAATAAAATGAGGTGTGATTTTTGTGTATAATTGGTTGTCTATCTTCAAGGCGCAAAATTTTTGATATTTTTTACATTTCGAAAACAATTTTCATGTGTATCGTTGATAATTCCATACAACCCTCTCGATTAATGTTCGTTTCAATATCAACAATAATTTTCCGCTTCATTGAACCATAAAATACAGCCTGTTTGTTAATTTTTTTCCACCCCCCATAAAATTTTAAACATTCCTAATTGTTCCATTTATCGATACATTAGAACACACCCCTATCACAGGACAGGTGGTGTTGTTCTTCACCCCAAAATCCTATCATAATTCTACCCCAAAAAAAAAATCGGAATTACGTTGAATTTTTTGTGCCCACCATATAACTTTCAATTGTCTTTTGTGTTTGTGTTTTGTTTTATTTTCGTTGACTGAGCTTTCACTGACTAGATTCCGATTAATTCTTTTTTATCGATATTTAATAAAATTTCATTTGTTTTTTTTTTTCTTCGCTATTCTGTTGGAAAAAACGTTTCTTTTTCTTGTATAAGGTTGATTTATTAGAGGGTGGAAAGTTGTAGAAGGGGTTGAAATCTTTATTTTAATATCGATCAAACTTATAGTTGTCAACGAGTAGTTTTTCTTCTCTACTGTCTTATCAATATCGTTATCATAATGATTAACATCAAAGATATCCTTGGAAATTTCCACTATTTTCATATCATTTTGTGAATTTTGGAAATTTATATGGAAATCTAGTAGGCCAAGATTTACTATAGAATAAATGACAATAGAATTAAAAGAATTATAGATCACTCGATTTTTGCTTTACTATAAAAATTGTAATAATAATAGTCGGAATAATAATAAAATCAATTGATTGTTATTGAAAAGAAATTGTCAAAATTTGGGCTAAAATGATTCGATAAGAATTGCTAGTAAATTAAACTCCACCCTATTACCACTATAAAACCACCACACGATTGGTGAATTGTCTAGAAGGGTAGATTTGTTACCTAGCAACCGATATAAAGTAGGCGTGTTTATAGTTTTTCACGAGAATCAGAGTGATGGCGATCTATTCAACGTTATTTCTAAAAGGGGGTAGTTTTATTAATAGTGGGGATTTAAAATATTTTTATCCATGAAACTGAAATTACAGTTGGAAAATTGCCGTCAGATTGCAACAGTTTGTGTTTGTTAAAAATCCGAGTAAATAATAAGGGCTGGTTTTTTTTCGTATCAGACAAACGAGTAAATAATAGAAGAGATGACTTGATTTGTTTTTGAAAAGAATTATTTTTGTAAGCGTGGGTGTAATTAATTTGATTAATTATGGAATTTTGGGATATGGATGATCGTCGTGAGGTTAGACATCGTAGTATACCAGGTATTTGTCGTTTGTTTTATTCCATTCGTATTTGCATACATAACATCAATTGTTTATCAATGATGACTCGATATTTACTACTATAATTTCAATTGTTCTTCCAATCGTCACTAGATGTATTTTAGTATTTAATTAAAAACGAAAAAACAAGAAATAAGAGTAAACGTGAAGGGAAAGGAAAAGGGGGAGAAAAAAGGTGAAAATCGTGGTTATATCGAAAGTGTGATTTAAAAATATTAAATTTTTTCCAATTATAATTAATTAGAAAGTTAATTAAAATTATTTTTGATTATTACATTTTTCTGTAGTTTTTTCTTATACATTTCCACTACTTACGATTTTTTTTTAGTAATAATAGTAATAATAATAATGTTAATACAGATAGAAATAGGGGGTGGGGGTGGTTTTTGTTTAGTCAATAATTTAGTCAACGATGATAAGAAGGGGAGTTGAAATATGATTATTTATCGAATATAACCACGGTAACCGATCTATAAATATTTTCGAAATCAAGCAACCACCACCATCCCCTCTAACAACAGGTTGTTCAAAATAATTGATTACATTTTATAGACAAAATCAATTTAACTATGATTGTGAAATAAAAAAATCACAGTACCTGTGGTGGAAAAAATGGTATCAAGTTGTCCATGAGACTTACAAATCAGGATACCTATTGAAAGTACAGTGTGTGCAACGCTATTTCACCTCATACTTGGCCATGCATTGGTTACTTTATGTCGTAGCTTGATTTTTTGATTGTTCTTTTTTTTTAAGTTTTCACCTAAAGCATGGCCAACTGCAAGATAAAATAGTGTCCTTTAAGAAGGCAGAATCAAGTTATCTATGATAAGAAACAAAATTTTAAAGAACAATCATCAGAGATAGAATTATTTTTTCTTTGAGGCGAAACACCCTGTAGCTCATTAATTATTGTTTACACATAGACAGAATCAAGTTATCTATGATAAGAAACAACCAAAAAAAGGAGAACACATAAAATATAAAGAAAAGTCACTAGATTATCGTTTAAAAAGAGACAGATTTGGTGGTAGTTGGCCATGCTTTAATTGCATAGTGTCGTAGCTTTATTCGTCCACTTAAAAAAAACATATTAACAAGAGACATTTGTATGAACTAATTTACGAAACTACACAACCAAGGTGCAACCAACTCTAATTGAGGTAGTAACACTAACTTAGTTGGCCATGTATTTGGTATCTACTATCGTAGCTTTATTCAGGCACTTGTAAAATACATTAGCAAATGTCGAATTTAATGAAATATGGATCAATCTACGACCTCGCGTGACCAAGGTATGGTCAACTACGAGATAAATTACTGTGGTATAATAATTATTGACAGAATCAAGTTATCTATGATAAGAAACAAAATCTAAAGTAAGCACAACCATATAAAAATAGACAAGGATAAATTATCGTTAAAAAAAGACAGAATTAGGTCCTCTTTGAGATTCAAAAAATCACAATATCAGTGGAAAACAGTCGACTAAATTTAGTTCTTGTAAATCTGATAATTTGATACGGGGTGTAAAATGATGGCTGTTGATTTGTTTGATTCGGATACGTAGTGTCGTAGCTTAATTCGGCTATCTGTTGATAATACAGATACCAGTTATTGAATTTTGTACTAAATATTACAATATATTGCAGTTGGCTTTGTCTTGATTATGCAGTGTCGTAGATTGCGCTGGTAAATGTGAAAATTAGTAAATTATGAAGTAATCTACGAGGCGTAGGCAACTGCGAACAGTAGAATATGAATTAAGGCCCCGGATCAGTGAGAAGGTCATTTTCAAAACAAAAATTTTCGTGCATTTTCCAATGGATTTCGATGATCTAAACGGCATTTGAAAGAGCATTTCTTCGTTGTTGTCGTGATATATCAGGTTTTTGGAAATTCGAACGTGGTCCGGAGTTACAAAAGAAAAACCGGAAGCATGTTTTTTTATATTTTCGTTCATAACTCTGTTAATATTGCTTATTTTTGAATGAATTTCACACAGCATGTATAAAATTAAAAGCGCTTTCTAACTATGATATTTTCCGATCGCATTGTTAGTTTTTCGGGAAATTTATGAAAAACGAATTGTTGTTGTTGTTACGAGTGGCTTACTTCATCTAGTACCGGATAGAGGGCCTCATCATAATTACAGATTGCTTTATCAAATATCCGGGGCGAGCACCTTACATATTTGCAATGTTGTCAAACCTCTTTTTTATGATTTAAAACCACACCTTCGGTTTTTTATAAATAGATGGCCACCTATTTGTGTTTATAAAATTCCGAGTATTTATAAGCTTTTTTCTTTTGATTGAAAATAAAAATATTAGACGTCCCTACTTGTTTAGAATGTCTTTTTTTCTAAAAAAAAGAGAAAAATAAAATCCCTCAAACAAGTAAGATGAATATATGACCGTAACTGCGTTGACAACCTGGAATAAATACTGATAATTGGCAAAAATTAAAAACCCAAACATTCAATAATGAAAAGGAAATGGCATTACCGCACCATTTACTGGGTAAAGAAATAGATAAATAGATAGATAGGGTTAAAAAAAAGAAGAAATAAATTGATTTTTTTTAAGTTATTTATTATTTTTATTTTTTATTTATTATTTGTAATTATTTTAAGGATTAGAAGAAAATTTTATTAAAAATTAAAATATATATTCCTCTAATCAATAAAATAATAAATAATAAATAAAAAATAAAAATAATAAATAATTCTAAAAAAAATCAATTTATTTCTTCTTTTTTTTTAACCCTATCTATCTATCTATTTCTTTACCCAATAAATGGTGCGATAATGCCATTTCTTTTTCATTATTGAATGTTTGGGTTTTTAATTTTTGCCAATTATCAGTATTTATTCCAGGTTTTCAACGCAGTTACGGTCATATATTCATCTTACTTGTTTGAGGGATTTTATTTTTCTCTTTTTTTTAGAAAAAAAGACATTCTAAACAAGTAGGGACGTCTAATATTTTTATTTTCAATCAAAAGAAAAAAGCTTATAAATACTCGGAATTTTATAAACACAAATAGGTGGCCATCTATTTATAAAAAACCGAAGGTGTGGTTTTAAATCATAAAAAAGAGGTTTGACAACATTGCAAATATGTAAGGTGCTCGCCCGGATATTTGATAAAGCAATCTGTAATTATGATGAGGCCCTCTATCCGGTACTAGATGAAGTAAGCCACTCGTAACAACAACAACAATTCGTTTTTCATAAATTTCCCGAAAAACTAACAATGCGATCGGAAAATATCATAGTTAGAAAGCGCTTTTAATTTTATACATGCTGTGTGAAATTCATTCAAAAATAAGCAATATTAACAGAGTTATGAACGAAAATATAAAAAAACATGCTTCCGGTTTTTCTTTTGTAACTCCGGACCACGTTCGAATTTCCAAAAACCTGATATATCACGACAACAACGAAGAAATGCTCTTTCAAATGCCGTTTAGATCATCGAAATCCATTGGAAAATGCACGAAAATTTTTGTTTTGAAAATGACCTTCTCACTGATCCGGGGCCTTAAGTTATGTCCTACGATCTCAAATCCATAGCCAACGTTGAGATGAAAATCAAGTTTACTTTGTTTTTGTTATTCAAAAACATAGTTGACTTGATTTATTTATTTATTTATTTATTTATTTATTTATTTATTTATTCAATTAATTTAATCAATTATTTAATAAAATAAATTAGATTTTTTTTCAAAAGGACGTAGTACATCGGATTTCGTTAATGGTATAGATAATGAAGCATTAGATTTTTCACAATTAGAAGATTTTATCAATAATGATAATACACAAAATAACAATAATTATTTTAATGAATCTTTAAATTCGACAACAACAACAACAACATCAACAACAACAACGACAACAACATCACCACCACCACCGCCATCATCGACAACAACAACAACAGGAAAATTATTAAATGTAATCATTGAAAATAATAAAAGGAATGCAGGGTGAGTACTAGTGGTACTCTGTAACTTTTCGGCAATTGATTACCATGACGACGTTAGATACTGACAGTACTTTTGAGTGTAGGTACTACAATTATTTATCTCGCAGTAGTCGTAGCTTTCTTCAAATACTTGCATAATATCCAATTTAGTAACATATGAAGCAATCTACGACACTTAAAAACTAAATCATAGCCAACTGCGAGGTAAATTACCATAGTAATGGTGGAATTGTAAAGAGTGAGATAGAAGTTCTGTTTGAAGCGTTGTCATGGTAACTAGTCGCTAAAAAATTAAGAATCTAGTAAATCTAGTGATCTAATAATGAAATGACAGATATTATGAAATTGGTTCAAAGCGGGAAAATTCAAATAAACAGTAGTAAAATTTCTGCTAAATTCTTTAATATTGTGTTCAATTAATTAAAATAATTCAAATATTGGCGCTTATGTAGAACCTATTGACTTTTTTGGCGCGAAAATCCAACCAATTATAGTAGTGAAATTTAATTAAATTAACAACTTTGAATCTCACGCCTTGCCACAACCAATTAGAATGATAGATTCAAATATTGCGCCAAATATCAACCAATGATAGATTTCTGATAAATTCTTCAACATTGCATTGATTGATTTAAATTTAAATATTTAAACATTTGTAGTAAGATTGTCATGTTTGAATCTGGCGCGCAAATTTAATCAATTATAAAACATAAAATTTGTAGTTATACTTTTGACATATAAACAAACGAGTAATCATTTAGTTCTCAAATGCTACCAACGTAAATATATAAATCTTACTATACATTTCTTTATAAAAATTAGTAGTTTTTCAACTGTAAAGTTGGCAATTAATTCAAAAACTTTAAACTACATAACTGGAATTACTAGATAATGATAATGATGATAATGACGTCATAAACTACTACTATTTTGTTGAAAAATTTATAGCCATTCGCTACCAGAAAGTCCACCGGATAGTAGTTCAGAACACCCCTACAGTCCACAAGATGGTTGTGATCCACCATCAGCACCACCGACAACAACAACAACCCCAACAACAAACGATACGAACAACATTTATACAACTCTAGGACCGACAATTTATAAAACAACAAACCTTATCAGTCCGATATTGAGTGATAATTTGATATTGGGCTCGCATATTGTTGTTAATGATGCTAATACAACGGACCAATTCAACGATCAACAACAACAGCAACAACAACAAAACGAAAATTTATTACAAGAACGTCTGTTGTTGACGAATAATTTCTATAAAAACGACGATCTAGTCCACCATCACCACCAACAACATCAACAACACCATTTGAATTACCACCATGGGCTAGATGTCGCTCCGAATGTACCACAAAATCCAGCGTTGCCACGTACTAATCCTACAACTACAGGTAACGATCTCGATAACCTACCGGTAGTCTACACGAATTTACAGAACGTCCCGAAGAAGAGGAAACTATCCCAAGATAGTCCATTGGTTAAAAGTGAACCAGGTTGTTTTTTGGAAATTTCCTTAAATCTACTGATAATAATAATTTTGTATTGTAGAGCATTGTACAACAAGCCAACTAAGTCCTACTGGTCCTCTATCAACATCAATCGATGACGAGTACACGACTCAATCATCGGACGCTTGTTTATCAGAGACGCAATATCAGTGTATTCGTTTCAGTCCGTTTCAACAGACCCAGTGGCATTCGTTGTGTGATCAAAATTTAACAGAACTGTAATTTTTGAGGTTATTTTCTTAAATTTCGTGTTAATTCGTGTTGTTTGTAGTCCAATCCCGCATTATCGTGTCGATGCTGATAAGGGTTTCAATTTTTCCAATGCTGATGATGCTTTTGTTTGTCAGAAGAAGAATCATTTTCAAATCACTTGTCATGTACAATTATTGGGCGATGCACAATTTGTTAAAACACAAGATGGTTTACAGAAGATTTCCAGTTTTCATTTACATTTCTATGGTGTTAAACATGATTGTCCAACGCAGACTATACGTGTTGAACAAAGTCAGAGTGATCGTAGTAAGAAACCGTTCCATCCTGTGTTGTAAGTACGCCACTGGTTCTTATTTGAATTGCGCGCGTGTTACCAATGAATTGTAATAGTCGGTGCGCGGTATAAGCAGATTTGAATTTGGCGGATCGGTTCCACCAATCAGTTCGGTACAGTATTGAACCCAATCACTATGCTCGATACACATTATTGGTGAATTTGAATTATTATAACCAATCGGATCAATTATCTTCAAAATAATTGTTACGTAATGATAAAAATGGATATAATTTTAAATTTCGCGCTCTATTGCAACAAATCACTATAGAGAATTTAAATTTCAACCAATGATCCACTACTGTATTTATAATTAATTCCACTAAATTCTTCAACATTGCCTTCAATTTAAATTAAAATAATCTAAATATTAACACTTACCCCAAGACGATATAGTTCTAATTTGGCGTCCAAAATTCAGTCGATTACAGTAGTTGAAATTAAATCAGATTGGCAAGTTTGAATTTCGCGCCTTATTGCAACCAATTGAAATGACAAATTCAAATAGCGCGCCAAATTCCAACCAATGCTACCACTCGGTTTGTATTTACATGATTTGAATTTAATCTGGATTCAAATTTTGCGCTTTATTTCTAAATTTTTGAACATTGCAGGCTGTCGATTCAAATTAAAATATTGGCAATTACGTAGGGACTATCAAGTTTAAATTTGGCGCGCAGATCCAACCAATTAAAGTAGTTGAAATTTAATTGAGTTGGCAACGTTGAATTTCGCGCCTTTGTGCAACCAATTGAAGTAATGGATTCAAATGTTGCGCCAAAAATCAACCAATCAGTTTTCAATTATTCAACATTGCATGCTATTGATTCAAATTAAAATATTGACAATAGTTGAAATCGTTTTGGATCTGCTAGTTCAAGTTTTGCGCCTTATTTCGACCAATCGGTAACGGGATGTTCAATTTTTCTTCATATGCATCGTTTCTCAAGCTGCATTCCAACTATCGCCATTGTAATTTTTCGCTGTTTTTCTATTACAGAATTGAATTGGTCAACTCTCAAGTGACGAAGGTAACTGTCGGTCGGTTACATTTCAGCGAAACAACATCGAATAATATGCGAAAAAAGGGCAAACCCAACCCCGAACAAAGATATTTCCAAGTACGTTTCTATAGATTTTTGGAAATTCAACTAGTAATTTTTGATTTTTAGTTAGTGGTAGGCCTGCATGCGCATACAATCAACGGAAATTTCCCCGTTATCAGTCATGCCAGCCAGAAAATCATCGTACGAGTAAGTCTGAGCTTAATTAACTCCATTATCGTTGGTAATTTTTGCTAATTTAAGGCATCAAATCCGGGCCAATTCGAGAGCGACGTTGAATTGTGTTGGCAAAAGGGCCAAATCCAAGATAGTGTCTATCATAGCGGTAAAGTTGGTATTAATACCGACCGGCCAGATGAATCTTTGGTCGTTCATGGTAATATAAAAATCACCGGACATATTATCCAACCGAGCGATATCCGTGCGAAAAAGAACATTGTCGAATGCGATCCACGTCAACAATTGCGCAACGTGCAAAAATTACGGGTTGTAAAGTAATTCTACTTTTTTAACACTTTAATTTTGGTGGTTTTCTCAAATTTTTGTGGTATTCTAGATACGATTATGAGCCAACTATTGCATCACAATTGAACCAAAATCCCCAATACTCAGCTACTGGAGTTATAGCCCAAGAAGTTGCGGAAATTCTACCCGAGGCTGTCCAACCGGCCGGTGATTTACTGTTAGATAATGGTGAATCCATCGATAATTTCTTGGTGGTGAATAAAGAGCGGATCTTTATGGAGAATATCGGTGCTGTTAAGGAATTGTGTCGGGTTACTGATAATTTAGAGACACGTATCGATCAATTGGAGCGGATTAATCGACGTTTGAATAAATTGAAACGCGGCGATAGCCTCAAATCTAACAGTACAGGTATCAGTTTTGGTTAATTTCGATCAATTTCGAGATTTTTACGTTTTTTTTTTTTTGCAGTGAATAGTTTGAAGAATTCCTATACGAAATGTTCGAAACATCACAAGTGCAATGAAGATGACGAATTGTGTTCGAATAAATTCATACAAATTGTTATTGTTGTGTTGGTATTAATTATGGCGTTTTGGTGAGTATTTTAAGGATATGCTAATTTTCAAGACTATTTCTCGTTTGTTTTTCAACCGATTCAAATGATTCAAACGCCATTAGAAAAAGCATTTTAAGCTGCAGGCATTGGCGTTTTTCGTTTTGGAAAATTCCAATTCGTTGGCGAGTTATAGAGGAAAATTTACGCGCATGTTTTTTGTCTTAAATTCTTACAATTTTTCCAATTCCGCTTATAATTTGAACAATTTTATTTATTTTCTAATGAAATTCGAGATTTTGAAAGCGAATTTAACGTATTTTCCGAATTTGCAAGGAATTTTTCAACCGAGCTATTAGTTTTTCGGAAAATTGCAAAAAACGTTGATAATTTCCCTCCGGTTTGTTTTCTACAGTTTGATGGATAAACAATTGTGTAATGACCCATTTAAAAGCTCATCTATGAAGGGAGAGTATGCCGATTTCGGAAAATCCAATTTTGGAAAATTGGAAAAATTAGCCGAAAATTTTCCAAAATTACCGTGTATATTTTCACATATTAAATACAACTATTTTACAATGAAATTCATAGTAATTTGTAGAGAATTCTATTCGTTTTCTAAAAAATCATTATTGTCGTTAGAAAATTTTTGGAAAAATTCAGAAAATTCGCATGAAAATGAGATGCATTTATCGGAAAATAGTTACGATAGTGTGCTTGTTTGATAGTCATGTGGCGAAATGCGTTCTCTATGTCGGATGGTAAAAACTTGAGTCCCTAAAGTTGCCAAACTTCTATTGAAATCAATAACCTACCTATTGGTGGGTTGCTCCAGTTTTTTCCAATTTGCATTGAAATGTGTTGCTACAAATTTAACATTCAAATTTGATATCATTGCAAAACAGGGCCGTAGCTAGGAAACTATTTCAGGTGGGGCTCAATTTGTGAGGGGGGGCGTAAAGATAGATTGCAAAGTCAATGCGCAGTGGAACAAATTTAAGAAAGAGTTTAGTGCTGTTCATGAAGAATCTAAGCTCAAATAAGCTTCAATTTCGTCTTATATTAACAGTTCTTTTTAATTATTTTAAGCTTATAATTTCTTTCTGGCAGTCGCCCTTTTTCTGATAAGTACTTGGAAAATAAGTAAAAAAAGACAAAAAGGGAAAATGGACAAATATTGTATATTTTGAAAAACTCTGAAGCTTTCCAAAAATTGTAATAAAAACATAAATTAAAAGCTTCTGTAAATTAAACGTTTAGGTTCTGTTAATTCGACATCATTTTCTGATATTGCAAAGATTTTTCCACTCAACAGCACCAGTTAAAATGTTAACAGCATGGTTAAAATTCGATGTTAGAGTGTAAAATTTAATGTACCTAATTCCATTGTGACAACCCTTACCCTGCTCAAATATTTGACATAGCCTGCAACAACCTATCTTAACCTTCTAGTAAGTCAAATTTGGCAATCCACATAATGGGAGCATACTCAAGGGAAATTACACTAGCGAACCTAGACAACGCTCCATCTGTTTGAATAAAGTCAGTTCAGTTTCAAACTAAATGTGTTCCCTTTTCGAATAAATTTCTCAAGAATCTCCCTTTCTCAACAATTTTCAAGGATTTTTCAACCAAAACAGCAGCGTTTTCTATTATTGCTCCAGAAAAAATGTCTTCTTTGCGAAGTTAAACATCTCTCTGGGAGACCGTCTCCGAAACCTCCGTACTTTAGCAGAGGACAGAGTCCCGCTGTCGAGGTGAGTAAACTCGGCTCCAGACATTGGCCTTAACGTTGGCTCATTTTGGACAAGTAATTTTGTGAAAGCGTCCAGAGACTGAGACCAAGTTCAGTTAGTTCCAAGCAGAATCAACGTTTATATGTCCAATATAGACGAGTTTCCTTCTCGATAAGTTCCAATGTGTGGATGACTGAACCAACGCTGACCCCCCAACTTTTTTGATATTTTGTTAAAAAACCGACCACACAACCAACTTTCAACGTTGGGGCAATGTGTGGAGTCGGGGTAAGCATACTGAGCGCCAACGTTCTCCAATTCATATAACTTTCACCTTTCACTCAGCTAAGCCCAGTTTCTTGAGGTGGTATCTAACAAAGCAATATCCTGTCGAGAGTCCCGTTAGGAGTCTTCATTCGTTTCTAATAGGGTCGAGAAGTTTCTTAGCATTCTTAGGCGAGTAACCGATGAACAATTTCGCCTGCCTCATTTCCGGAGTTTGCTTCCAGTAGGCTTTTGTTAACCCACAGAACGATTCTAAACCTACAAATGAAGTTTCAGAGCCTATTCTCGCAAGTTCATCAGTTCAGTTCATTTCCTTTAATTCACTGTTGCGTTGGCACCCAAGCAAGGGTAAGTTTATTGCCCCTTGCCAGGGATTGACGACATTTCCAATCGGTCTTTGACTCAAGACTATAGACCCTTAGAACTTTCAACGCATGCCTCCCGGTCAAGACATAAATTTACGCACCGTCAGGTCCCTGCGTAAACATTCTTTAGCGCACATCTCTATTGCAAGAGTTTCAACTGGAAGGAGAGTTTTACAAGGCTATGGATATCCTAATTAAGCCCTTATATTGCTATACTAATCCCTTCATACGTTTTTGATCCATCCGTGCACCGGGTGGAGGATCTGTGATGTAATTGTTTAATCCAGTTTCTTGGATTGGCGGTTTCGAAATCAGATTCTGAATCTGTTTCATTCAGAATTTCAAGGTGTCCTTGCCAGTCACCTGGCTTGGATCTTGTAGTGGGGTACAGCCTTCAAGCAGCAGAGAGCTCCTGATTCTTCACCCGTAAGTGGAACGGAAGTAGGTGTAATAGTTCCTCGATGACTGCTGCGGGGGTGGTTACCCCATTATTTACAGATACGCTATTTCCTGGTTTGGCTTTTCTAGTCTTGGGCAGTCTCAAGGCAGCGTGGAGCCCCCTTTTCTACAAGTGAAGCGGAAGTAAAGCTAATAGAACGCCCTGTAAACTGTTGTAAATTTTCTTTCATAATAATTTCGATTAACAGGCGAAAGTAACACTAAAGTACACGAAATGTAACTGATTTTCTAAAATTGAATTTTCCGAGATTATCCTGCCACCACCTCTCTCAATGTATAGATTTTTAAATGAAAGTGCTACAATTGTTTATCCCTCAGATTTTAGAAAACAAATTGGAATAACATTTTTATCAATTTTCCTGAAAACTAATAGCTCGACCGGAAAATTTCTTATATATTCAAACGCTTTTAATTGGCTATCAAGATCTGTAATTTCATAACAGAACAATATTGTCCAAATTATGAGCGAAAATCTAGAAAATTATAGAAAAACTATAACGAAAGACTTACTCATATATTTTCCTCTATAACTGGAAATTTAAAGGGAATCTTCCAAAATGGAAAATGTCGTTCCCTTCTCCTTGAAATGCTCTTTCAAATTCCGCTTGACTCGTTTAAATCGGTTGGAAAACAAATGAGAAATATTACCTTAAAAGTTAAAGCAAATATATATTTTTTTTTAGTTTGGCAGCAATCACGACTTTATATCTGTTGGAAACGGCACGCCATAATCATTTTATACAAAGTAGTTTACAAGCAACACAACAACAACAAAAACAACAGCAACAACAACAAATCAAACAACAGTACCATCGTACAACAGTGATAACAAAACGACCCATTAAAAATACAAAGAATTTACAACAATTACAATGGCAACAGGTGATAGAACAACAATTATTACAACAGCAGCAGCAGCAACAACAGCGTAATCTCAACACGTACGATGGTAATACTTTATATTTATTGTAGATCAGCGTTTCTCAAACTATGGGGCGCGATTCAAAATGCATTAGCGAAACTGAACTGTTCAAAAAAAAAAAATCAACAAAAGGGCCAAAGGAACTAGGTCTAGATCTAGAGTTCTAACTTGTCTGGATCCTAGATAATTATTGTTGTTGCTTGCAGTGATGTCATTAGCACTCAAGCAATGCTTGAAGGTAGCAAAATCACGACATTCAGTTATTTTTATAGCCCTTAAAATGCCTATAATCGATAACATTTTGCTCAACCTATACAAAATGGGTCAATTTACAAAATTTAATCGATTTTTTAGACAGTCTAAGAAAATTTTTGCAAAAGAACGGTCATAAAAGTTATTTTCATTTGTTTTTGGAGTTCATTTAAATTATTATTTTTTAAAATTGCGTTACTGAATTGTCAAAATTGAAAAAAATTCTATGAATTTCACTGGAATTTTTGACTTAAACTTTTCAGTTTTCTAATGAAACTTTGGCCCTTTGAGTTTGAGTTACAGGACCAAAATTTTGACACTTCCGTTTTGTTTTCGTAGCAAAAAAGCAACTTTTTGGCAAATTTGTTGCATTTTCATAAATACTATCTTGAAATTGTGGGCTAAAAGTGCTAAATTTTTCAAAAATTCCCATTAGAAAGAAAACACCTCGATATAAAACGAAATTTCTTATATAAAATTCTTGAACTTTTAAAATTTTTAGAACCTAAATAGGTACAATTCTTCGGTATAAGCCGAAAGTGCTGCTTTTTTCCAATTTTGATTACGACAATCTAGGGTGCTACAATATTTCCAATAAACGAAAGCTTCTCCTTAAAATCTTGATGTTTTGGGCTGTCTAACTCTTCGAAGTTTCGTTGAAAATGCAATTTTTGTGCAAAACCTATCAAAAAACTGCAGTTTTGAACTAACAGTGCTATTTAAAAATATAATCAGAATTTATTTTTTAGTAATTTTCAAGTTACTAGAATATTTTCAAAATAAAATAATTTTTCCAATAAAATCTTCAAAATCTCGACTGTCGAAATATGAAATGCTGAAATAGTTGCAAAAGAAACAAAGATGTTCTATTAAAACCTTCAAATTTTGGACTAAAAGTGCTATTTTTTTTTTAATTCTAAAGTACTGGATAATTTTCAATATAAAACAAAATTTTGCATAAAAATCTCCAAATGTTGGACCAATTTTTTTTAAATTTTGATTATCACGATCTAATGCTGGAATATTTTAAAAATTAGTCAAATTGATTTTTAAAAAACTTCAAATTTTGAACTAAAAATTCTATCTCTTATTAATGTTGGAATATTTTCGAAGGAAAACAAAATTTTGCATAAAAATGTTCAAATTTTCAACCATAAATGCATTTTTTCCAAAAACTGTTGCCATCTAGGGTGCTGGAGTAGTTTCAAAAATTCAAAATAAAGATTTTCTATTAAACATTTTTGACTAAAAGTGCTAATTAAAAAAAATTCTAAACTTCTAAATTTTGCCCTAAAAGCGCAATTAAAAACATTTTTAATTATCAACATCTAGAGTGCTGGAATATTTTCAAAATAAATCAAAATTCTTCAAAAAAAATCATCAAACTTGGACTAAAAGTGCTAAATTTTTCAGAAATTGCCATTAGAATTAAATAAACCACAAATTCTTGATATGAAGCAAAATTTTTCATGTAAAAATCTTAAAATTCTAGAACAAAAGGGCTATTTTTTTCAAATTTTAAATATACCCATCTAAAATTCAGGTATATTCTTCAATAAAGTTTTATTGTAAGGGGGATGTTCTATAAAAAAATGTTTGCCTTGATCGCGTATTTAAAAGTTTGGGAACCGCTGTCATAGATGACCCGTTATTTGTTGTTTTATAAATGTTGTTTGTCTAGATTTAACACGAATTACCCTCGATTCGAATCTAATAAAACGACCGTCGTTTATAATCGGACGCCCTTTAGACTGTCTAACAGTCGATCAGGATTTAGAGAACACGAATTTGTGTCAGATTTACTGCTGTGCTGCCCCTTCAACAACATCATCATCAGCAACAACAATATCGACTACAACAACAATTCTACCGCCACCACCGCCGGAGTTCGTCGATAAGAATCCATCATCTTTAACAACATTAGCGACAACAACAACAATAATTACTGATAACAACAAGACACAACTTTTGAATAATTCCGATGATAAAGTCAATAAAATCTCGAGATCGTTCCATTCCAACGATATTGTAAAGCAACAGTTGCGCCAGAAACGAGACGCTTACGATTTGAACGATGAGGCCAATTCGTTCGATACGAGCGGTAAATTTTGAAAAGCCTGCGCCAGTTCTGCGTCGATTTGGTGGGCGAAAGTTTCCGAAATTTCGATAATCGCTCCTTCTATAAGCCTTCAAATGAGATTCTATTCCACTAAGTTGAAACTTGTGCACAAAAACAAATTTTCCGCGATTTTCCGGAAAACTTGCAGAAAAGTCCTTGCATATTTGGAAAGCGCTTTCTGTTTTCTATAGTGTACATGAAAATCATTGGAAAATTGAAAATATTGGTAGTGTTGGTGGAAATTTTGAAAAATTGTAAAGAAAATACGGAAAAAACATGCTCTAAAATTTTCTTTGCCTAACAAAAAATGCCCGCGAATTTTCCGGAAATAAACACCCTAATATATGCACATTAAGACGCTTTTTCCAATATCGTTAAAATCGTTTCAATCGGTTGAAAAATAAGGGAGAAATCGCGGATTAAAATTTGGTAATTTTCACACCACCGAACCGGAGGAAATTGACGCAGGACCTTCACTTCAAAAAATAAGGGATGTTTCAGTAAGAGGGTGGATAGCTGATATTTTCTCCAACAACAATAATAAGGGGGTTTCTGATGGAAATTTTTCAAATTTTAGCCAAAAACTTTAATACTTTACCAATGAGCAATTCGTTTAACTAAGGGTGGAAAATTTATGATATCTTGCTAGTAAACCACCAGATACGTATTTTTGCTATGTGGAAAGGTACTTGATTCTATTCTAAGAGATATGTGTTTTGGTATCCGGTAAATTTAGGGGTGAATTTTGGTTCTATAAATTATTTTTTTAATTGATCATATGAGGGTTTTGAAAGCCTTTGAAAGGCATTTCCCATGATCTAGCAACCCCCTAATAGATGGTGCTTTTACGGATGTTTATTTTTTACTTTTTGGATTACTAAAGAATATTAAGCCGTATTTAGAAGGGTTAACTTCAAATCCCGTCTTCTCCGTTAAATTTGAATATTGTCTCGAAGAACAAAACTTACACCCCTTAGGATTGAATAAAGTCTTTTTAGTATGGAAAATCATCAAAATTGGGAATTTTAACCCCAGGGGCTAACTTATTAGCGATTTTTCGATCCGTTTTGGCTAAATTTTCAAGAAATTTTAACTCTTAGATTGAGAAAGTTTGGCTCTTCTTAAATTTTTAGGCAAGTTTTACACATCCCTTAGAATAGAATAAAGTACCAGAAATCATCAAATTTGGAGTTTCAACCTTGGGGCGCTTATTTCTGCCTGTTTTTCAAGTCGAATTTGTATAGTTTGAACTAAATTTTCGAACATATTCACTAAAAGTCGTTCAATTTTAACAAATCTAACCCTTGGGCCATAAAATTTTGGCTCTTTTTGACCTTTTGAGCTAATTTAGAATAGAAAGAAGTACGAAAAATCGTTAAACATACAAAAACAAAACAAAATTGGAAATTTCAAACTCCGGGGATTCACATATTAGCCATTTTCCGGTCAATTTTTTAATCGCTTTGACTAAATTTTCAGAAATTTCCATTATAAAACGTCAATTTTTAAAAAATTTAATTCTTTAATTGTAGCTCTTTTGACTTTTTGGGCTACTTTCTCATATGATAAAATATCAAAAATCATCAAAATTGTTAGTTTTAACCCAGGGGGTTTACTTATTAGCCGTTCTTCGAATCAAATTCTGATCATTTAAACCTAAATTCATGAAAAATTCGCTCTTTTTCGACTTTTCAAGCAAATTTTACAAAATTCAGTGATCCATCCTGCTGTTGGGACATCCGTAACTTAATTTCTAATTAATTCTAATTAATTATTAATTATAGATGATCAATTATTCACAATAACAGTACAAGGTCGCCATTTTAATACAACATTAACACGAAAATATCTAATCAACGATTTAAATCCGTACAATTTCACTTATTCGATACCAATATCGAAATATATGCCTGATGAATTCATTAATTTAATCTTCAGGTATGCACGTGTATGATCTGCTTTAGATCATTTCAATAGTTACACATTTTATTTAGAATATACTTTAATTTACCTCATAGTTGGCCATGGCTTGGTTATAGAGTGTCGTAGCTTCATTCATACTTTACTAAATTCGATATTAGTTAGTGTACTTTATAAATGTCTGGATAAAGCTACGACACTGTGTATTAAAGCTACAGCCAATTTTGATCTAAATTATCGTGGGTTGCTCTATTTCTAATGTTCATGTTTTATAGATCAACACATGAAAATATCCGAGAGATTGAGCATTGTTTTAACGGTTATAAACAGCATGAATGCTTATTTCTAAATCCGATCCATTATTATGATGATGATAAGCAACAACAACAACAAATAAGGCATAAAGTCAACGAAAACAATCCGAGTCAATTGCTGAAAAGTCAAAGTATCATCTTTGAGGTCGATATGGTTGATTTTCAAACCAAAATCATGACCTATCGGGCCTCATTACGGCAAAATCAAGTAAGTTGTATTATTCTACAGGGTGAGTCAAGAGAAATATAAGTAGTTCTAATTGTTAAAAGTGTCTAATATTTGACTCTTTTTCATCTAAACTCGTTCTATTAACTTTTGATATTTAGGGTTGAGCAACCCACTTTCTTATTTTAAATGGTATGGTATAATTTGTATTGCATTTTTAAAGTCTTTGGTGAAGTTGAAGGAATTTTGATAATACAATTTGGGGTCTAGTATTGATAATTTTTCAGTTTTATTTTTTTCTGAAATTTTCGATTTTGCAGTATTTACTTGAAAAGTCCATATCTTTGAAACTTTTGCTAACCCAAAATACTTAATTTAAGCCGAATTTTATGGAACTGAATTATCTTAATTTCCGAGTTCAGCTGAAATTAATCGATAACAACAGACAACTTTCAAACCGTAGTTTTTCGGGTGTTTTCGATAAAGCACTCTGTATTTCTTTACATTGTTGGATATCCTGAAAATTCAATTTCTTCTGAAGTGTCTAGTATCTAGTCATCTGTCTAAATAGTTGATTTATAACGAAACTCATAGGAGGCTTAGCAAAATGACAACTATCACAATTGAGGTTAGAATTAAACATGTTTCATGTTTTTTCATCAATTTCAGCAAATTTTACATGAAATAGAATCCAATTCATTTTAATCAATTATATTTTTAACTTTTTTTCTATTGTTTTCCTTTAAAAAAAATCTATAAAATTTATTACAACTAAATCCTGAAAAATAATTGAATTTTCTAAAACTCTATTCAGGGATCTTAATTTGGACTATTTGCGTTCTAAATTATGACTTTCTAAAGTATGAAAATTTTAATTGATCTCTGTAAAATTTAAAACTTCAGGAAAGTTAAACTAGGCAATTCGTCTAAATTCTGCATCCAACTGTATTTTAACATTCTGAGTGTTTATTTCTGATAATTTTTCAGCTACTTTCCTGAAAGAAACCATTAAAACATAGAAGGCTTAGCAAAACAACTTCCAATTTAATTGTCACAGTTCATATCTAAATAATTATTTTCAGTCACCTTTTAAACCGCAATATGTTTCTTATTTTAAATAGAATTCCCTTTTTCAGAAATGTATAATCTGTAATAATTTTTCAGTTATTTAACATTCCCAATTTCCCCTGCCTGAAAAGCCGTGATATCTAGTCACCTCTGTCTTAATAATAATATAAACAAGCGCATAGGAGGCTTGGAAAAATTACATTAATTGAGGTTATAATCACATATTTTTCATGTCTTTCAGCAATTTCAGCAAATTTAACATGAAAAAATCCAGCTAATTTTTATTTGATTAATTATCAATTCATCTATTATTTTCCACTGGTTGGATATTAATTAAAACAATTGAATAGAAAATTGTTTTGCTAAGCCTTCTATGTTTTTATACTTTCTTTCAGGGATAGCAAATTAATTGGAACTGGAAATTTTAAATAACTGAAATTATTTCAAAGTTAATACAGTTCCATTGAATTTTTCAGTCTATCCATCCGTAGAAAAAAATACAGTGCTTTATCTAAAATAACCTAGAAATCACGGTCTGAAAATTGCCTAACATTATTAATTAATTTCAGCTGAACTCTGAAAGATAATTCAGATCTATAAAATTTGACCTGAAGTACATAATTTGGGCTATTTTATTTTCAATTCTGATCGTCTAGTAGCAAAAGTTTAAAATTTATTAATTTTTCAAGTAAACAGTGCAAAATTTACCATTTCAGGAGAAGTTAAAATTGCTGAAAAATTATCAACGCTAGATCATAAGCCATGTTATCAATTTTACCTAATCTATACAGTAAAAATTATACCATTCCATTGAAACTAAGAAAATGGGTTGTTCAAAAATTATATCGATAATATGAAAATGGGGGGTTGCTCAACTCTATATAGTGGGGGTTGAGCAACTCTATATAGTGGGGGTTGAGCAATGAAAACATTTTCTAGGCGTAATCCAAGTAGAAAAACAGCAATAAACCGAATTAGAACTTATATTTTCAATTTTCAATATTCTGAACTCATCCTGTATTGATCAATCAATTATTTCAATTTCTAATTATAATTATGATTCTAGAGTATTTGTAAATTATCATCAACACGTGCTGGTATCGATTTTATCGAATATAATTTCCATTTCTATCGACGATGCGACGAATAATAATAATAGTAATAATAAACAAACATGACAAAAAATTTGATTTGATAATTTTAAATTGAGCGCCATTCTGTTTTTTAGAGTACCTGTATTGTATAATAGATGGCGCTATTGAGCACTATTTTAAATTATTTGATAAAATCAATTGATAAACATAAAAAAATGTACTTAATACAAATATCCGTCCAATTAGTTAAATAAACAGATAATTAACAAAAATTATAATTATAATAAATGATAATAGCTAGTTTATAGATCATTGTAGATTGAGGTTATATAATGTAAAGATAAGAAACAAAACGAACACTTGCCTTCTTTCTTTATTGATATTCATTCCATCCTTGTTTGTTTTTTTCTACCTTGTGATTGTTTTGTTTGTATTGCCAACATAATCAATAGTTCTTCTTTCTATGGTGTGTTGATTTGTTTTAAATTTTATGTATATGTACTAGACAATTGAACAAATTTACATAGTTTACTACGGTTTTTTTTTTAGTTTTATTGTAGTAAAATTAGCGTTTTGGTGTAAAATAAAGATTGTTTTCAATTTATTTGTTAGTTTTTTTCTTATATCGAACAACTTACCTTGCAGTTGACTATAATTCTGTTGTCGTAACTTCATTCATACTGCATAACATTTGATATTTGTTAACATCAATTTTGCTAGTGTCCGAAGAAAGCTACAATACTACGGACTAAATTACGTAAATATTGGGGATTTCACTTCATAGTTGGCTGTTTTGATTTTCTGGCCTTAGATTGTTTCATACTTTGCTAAATTGGACATTTGTTAATTTTCAATTTGTTCGTTTTTTATGTCGAATAATTTATCGTGCAGTCGGCTATGACTTTGATTTTGTCGTAGCTTTATTCACACTACACCACTTTGACATTTGTTCATGTATTTTTTTAAATGGACGAATAAAGCTACGACATTACATGTTTAAGACGATGCCAACTATAAGGCAAATTACCTAAATATTGTAAATTTAGCCTTACAGTTGGGCGTGCATCGATTTTCTTGTCGTAGATTGTTTTACACTTCGCTAAATGTCAGACTTTTCAATTTATTTGTTTTTTTTTACGAATATTTTATCTTGCTGTCGGCTATAATTTTGACATTGTCGTAGCTTTATTCATACTGCACCACTCTGAGATATGTTCATTTTCCAAATAGCTGAACGAAGCTACAAACGTATAAAACAGCATAGCTAACTACGAGGTAAATTACCTGAATATTGGATATTTTACCTCATAGTTGGCCGTGTCTCGATTTTCTAGTGTCTCAGATTGCTTCGTACCTCGCTAAATTTAATATTTGTTAATTTAATAATTTTAGTTGGCTACGATTTGATTATCGTAGCTTTATTCACATTACACCTAATTTGTCACTTTTTTTCAAATAGCCGAATAAAGCTACGACACTACATAAGAAAAACATAGCCACCTACATTAACCAAATACAGCATATTTCACCTTGTAGTTAACTCAATTATCTAATTTCGTAGATTGTTTCACACTTCACTAAACATGACATTTGTGATTTTAAATATCTGACAAACAAAACAACGCTACGTCAACAAAAATCAGCCAACTACGCCATGAAAAGGATTATTAAGGAATTAAAAATTTTATCCAACATCGTGGTATTATGAGGTCATAATTACACTGATTTTAGTTGAATTATATATCCTATAAAACACTAGTGAATTATAAGAGTAAATTTATATCTCATAATTCACTAGAATACTCTATTCCTATTGGTCAGCAGAGTAACTTTTCCATGACAACCAAGAAACAAGCCTCCATGAATCAATTTTTTTAACTGTCAAATTTATTGACAATGACAGATATTTTTTAACAATAAAAGCTCTTTAAAATGGTTTTGGTAGTTGGTGTTTGGTAGGATAAAACTCGTGCATTAAGGGCAAATAAGACGCTCGAGAAAATTACCCCACTCGGCTAACGGCTCATGGGTAAACTTATTCTCTCGCGTCTTATTTGCCCTTGTATAAATAGCTATTATATGACATTAATTCATAGTCGGCTATTTTTCAATTATCTACTGTCTTAGATTGTTTCATACTTCACTAAACGCGTCATTTGTGATTTTAAATATCTGACAAACAAAACCTTATATCAACAAAAATCACAGCCAACTACAACGTGGACAGGATTACAAAGGAATTAATAATTAAAGACGACATTCAAATGTTATATTTTTGTGACAATTGAATTACAATAAGAAACAAAAATGCAATTATTATTATCATTATTATTATTTATGATTGTGTTGTATAAAAAACATACACAAGAGGCACTACAATAATTTTTCAAAATATTCTCAACATTTTTTTTTAAGTATACACATCGCGCTATTTTTTTATTTAAATATTCATTTGTTTTTTTGTAATATCAATGCCTTCTATGCAACCAAAAATGTGTTGAAATCGTGATGGAAAACAAATGATAATAGAAGAGAAAGAGAGACAAAGGATTTTTTTGAAGAAGAAAGAGAAGAAAAAAACAATTGAAGAACAAGTATACATATATATATTACTGTATGTATGTATAGTATACGAAACTGTTTTTTTTTTTTTTTTTATTTATGTTCCGTTATATGTTGTACCAATTTATCGTAATTGGCACCACTGAATTGTGCTACTACTTGTTTGTTTTTAATAAAAATAAATGTCGGCATTGATGATATATTATATTCCATTGCAATTTCCTCACATTCATCTACATCAACCTATCCGTGGACAAACAAAAGAAATAAAGTGATTAGATTTTTTTTTGATTGTAACAGATACCGGTAGAGCATTTCAAACTATGTAACTAATTGAAATGCCTTCCCTGTATATTATGTTAATTACAATGAAAAGTTGGCCATGGATTGATCGATTGATTCACCAAAATTGTAACCTTGAAAGACTATTGAAGCAATTCCAACCTAATTTTCTATTAGGAAATGTCAATGATGAATCAAACTACGCCCTACGAACTCAAATCATGGCCTACTTTATATTTTTGGGATGTATATACCTTTAAAACAACAATATCTTTGTGTTGATTGGCTAATTCCTCCAATTTCGGTGAAATCATCTTGCATGGACCACACCATGTTGCAAAGAAATCGATAACAACCAATTGATTACCAGCATCTGATAATTTACTGTCCAAATCAGCCTACATATGAGAAAAACGAAAAAAAAACAAAAGAATATCGATTAACATTTGCTATATCCGCAGTATTCTTTCACGTGATTGGAAAAACTGATAATCACTGTACCGAGAAGTGACAAACTAGAATCGATTATCATTTGTGAAATTCCATAGAGTACTTGTGATTTTTTTCTCAAAATAATTAATTCGAATTATAAAAATTAAAAAAAAAAATCAAGGTCGACCAGTTCCCATCATTGTCTACCCCATGGAAGCGTCACTATTACGATCTTTGTTCAAATGTCACCGCCTTATAAAAATTCAGACATTACGTCATTGGATTTTATCAAATTGTTGAAAATAACGACAAATCATAAAAAAATTATCAAATTTCGTGATAACCACCGAAAAAACAACAGCCTCATCGATTACAGATGGCGCTGTATTTAGCGGTTCTAACCTTCAATAATTAACACGATGTCCGTTTGTTTCTTCACAATTTTGAAATAAAAATGAAATTGTCCAATAAATATCGAATTCGATCACATGATTGATAACAGGAGCTAATTAGAAATTGATAAGAGTTAATTGGAATTAATTCTACTAACCTTGTCTTTAATTTGGGTCACCATTTTGTTGATTATTTATGTAAATAAATGGAAATATTTATGGATGATTTTGTTGAATGTTTGGAAAATTTCGAGAGTTTTCCACTAGAAAAAAACCAATTCGGAAAAGTGTACGTTCGACAAATGTCGCGTCTGCTACCGCACTATTCTCACACTGACCTGATTCGTTATTTTTATCTAAATTCGTGCATTGAACAGAGACGCCAAATTGACGCATGCGCTGTTTTAATTCTAGCACACTTGAGTCGAATCAAATCTCGATATACGTCCACTATTGTCATCTCTATTTAAAACGATGATTAGTACGCAATAGTTGTTGGAAATATTGTGAGATTTTATTGGTAATTAAGATGATTAATCAGAAAATTCTTTAAATATTTAATCATGAATGATTTGATTTTTATAATAAACGATTATTGTCATCTTGTTCGATCGTTGTTTTCAATTGGTTGATGGAATTGTGATGTCATCAGTCATGGCCAATTCGATGATGAAATTGATTTCCGGATTGTAATCGGTGGGAAATTCGATTTTTTCCAATTAACGTTGATTACATTCACAATTAATGACTTTGCAATAAATTTACAATTATTACATCCCCACTATCGATAATTAATTTTCTAATACTGTACGAATTTTAGTTTTTGTTCGATAATTATTTAGTTGGATTTTCTTCAATTTCGTAGAATTTCCACCAGTAGTAAATCCGTCGAGGAAATCGCCGAAATCAATAGAGTATTGTGTGGGTGGTTGTCTGTGTGGTGGTGGTTGTAGTAACGCGCATTTCCCCCAGATTCTCCATCTCTTTTCGCACCCTCGGTCTGCCTTTAATCTGGGGGTGATTTCCTCGAATTTTCCCCGTCTTTCTACAACTGCTCTATTATCAATTGATAATAATAAACGATAATAATGGCCGTTTCCGGTGATAATCTCGATAATTTAGAATATTACATTAAATTCCCGAATCCGAATTTTAATTATCAACAACCACCACCACCACCATCACAACAACAACAACAAAATGGTAACGAATCCGATTATGTTTTTGTTGTAAATGAAGAGAAAATTCCCGTTATTTTATTGTTCGGCTGGGCCGGCTGTCAGGATAAATATTTAGCGAAATATTCGCAAATTTACGAAGATAAGGGGTGAGTTTAACTCGATAAATAATTAAAATTATAACATTCATTGATTTTAACAAAAAAGAATCGATCATCATTAACAAAAACCTATCGGAGTTAAGACAAGTTCACAAAAATTCGTATAGATAAAGTAGCAAACACACTAACAACCGTAAATCTATCAACGCTGCCATATCTCACTTTCAACTGTCATTTAAATTTTGTATCCTAGCAATCGTAGAAATCGTCAAATTCCGATAAAATCCATTTTTAATTAGGTTATATTCACACTAAACAACACAAATAAGGTAGCTTGCACATTAATCAGTAGCGTAAGTATACCTGTGTTGCCACATTGAACTGGCACTTAAAATTAGTATCATAGCATCTATGGAAGTCGACAAATTTGAATAAAATCTATTATCATTAGGGTACATTCACATTTATTTGCGTAAATAAGGTAGCACGCTTACTATTAAGTAACGTGGTCTAGCAGCGTTGCCACATTAATAACATATTCACCATAATAGTTATCAAGTTTTGATAAAATCTATTATAATTAGGTTAAATTCACATTAGTGCGTAAATTGCGTAAATTAGGTAGCATGCACAAGTAGCGCAAATCTAACAATGTCGCCATGTAAATTTTGGTAAATTCTGCATGACTGAGCATTATTGTAACCATGAAAATGGTAAAATTTAGGCAAAAATCCATTACAATTAGGCTACATTCGCATTAAGTCGCATAAATAAGGTAGTATGCACATTATTAAGTAGCACAGATATAGCAATGTTGCCTTATTGAACTTTCGACTGTTAACATTAACCACATTGTGGTAAATGAAGTATTCAAAAATTAATATCAAAGTTTCCATAAAAGTCGTCAGTTTTTGACAACAATCCATCATAGTTGATTGACACAAATAAGGTAGCATGCACACTAACCAGTAGCGTAAATTAACCAGTGTTGCCACATTAAACTTTTAACTGTCACCTAAAATTAGGATCATAGCATCTATGGAAATCGACAAATTTGAATAAAATCTACCATCATTAGGGTATGTTCATGTTAATTTCTCGTAAATAAGGTAGCACGTACATTATTCACTAGCACAGACATGCCAATGTTGCTATATTGAACTTTCGATTGTCATTGGTAGTATCATAGTAACCAAGGAAATAGTCAAATTTTGATAAAAATCCATCATAATTAGGCAATATTGGCATTAGATTTCTCATATAAGGTAGCACAAACATTAATAGAGCAAATCTACCAGTGTTGCCACATCAAACATTTAACTGTCATTTAAAATTTGTAACATAGCAACTATTTATTTAAAAAATCAATAATTTAGAAGTTCGGGCCATTGAAAACAATACTTTTATTATGGTTATTTGATAATTCAATTATAATGCCAACTATATACACATAAAGTTACTAGATTCGTAAAGGATTTAATTATAAAAAATTGGGGACTTTTATTCCGTTATATTCTGATCAATCTTTCATTAAATGAGTGAACGCACAAGAAAAGGAACACAACTGTCCCTCTCTGATTTTGATAAAATTTGGTAATAGGTAGAGCTTCAAAAAATAGTTGTTGCATTTTTTTTGGCTGCTCATATTCACTTTAAGGGGCTGAAATTGCCCCTTAAAGTTAACCTCCAAAAACACATTTTTAGCTATATCTCGAGAACGAAACAAAATATCGAATTCATTCAAAAACTAAAATATTCTACACTTTCAATACTATATTATGACCCAGCAGACAATAACCCTCCGGTTTACGGTGGCCGAGAAATATGTGAGGGGTAGTACTTTTTTGTCCCCCCTGGTCACAATTTTAGGAAATGCAAGTTTTTCTCCTCGTAATCATAAAGTTTATAGAAAAACTAAAGTTATCAGTTTTTGGTTTTTTAGATTCATCCCCTATTTAAAGGGTTGCAACCCACAATATATTATAACGTGCAAATTGAATTATTAGTAGTATTTTCGTATCAGGAGACCAATCAAAAGCTAAAATGTTGTTTATAATGACCATTATACGATATCATGAAGAATTTTTAGGATTGTATATTGCAGCATAAAAATAAAAATTCAAATACATACACTTATGATTGTCATCAAAATGTATCCATTGTTTTAATTTTTCATTTTATGACACTTATGGACTACAATAATAATAATCTATAATAATAATAAAAAAATTCTTGGTTTTCAAAAATATCCATTGTTATTACTATAATCAAACCTATTTTTCTTTTTTTTTTCTTTTCGCTGTTTTATGGCACATATAAACTACAATGGTGAATAAATGTTTGAAGCAAAAATGTTCTTTACACCACCCACATCTAATTATTGCTGGAGCACCACAAATATTTTAAGTATAATGAGATCTCTCGCCAAACGAAAATTGTAAAGGAATTTGGAAATTTTCTGGTCAATCTTCCACATAACCGCTTTTGTGTCAAGCACATTGAATAAGTTCTCTAAACATGGGGGACGAAAATTGGTTCTGTGTTAGACTTTGAAGTTTTATGATGTTATTTTGTTGGTGTAACTCGTAATCAAGCTGTGAAATCACAATAATGTTAGACAATTGTCGCACAAATTGTTTCCACAGCCGAAAACCATATACATCTAGTGATTAAACAATTCCTGTTGTTCTAGCAGAAATCGTCATAAATTTTACGGTTTGACCAAGAGGAACAGCTTCTTTTGCTTCTTGGGGCTCTTGTCAGCGCCATGAATCTAATAACAATACTGTTCTATTTCCAATATTTGGAACATACACTTTCGTAATCCATTCATGTAACAATGCTTTGTTCAGTTTACCAGACTTATTAGCTCCAATACATTTTTATGACAATCATAAGTGTATGTATTTGTACTTTTATCTTTATCCTGCAATACACAATCCTAAAAATTCTTTATGATATCGAATAATGATCACTATAAACAACATTTTAGCTTTTGATTAGTCTCCTGATACGAAAATACTACTAATAATTCAATTTAGACATTATAATGTATTGGGGGTTGCAACCCTTTAAATAGGGGATGAATCGAAAAACCAAGAACAGGTAACTTTAGTTTTTCTATAAACTTTATGATTACGAGGAGAAAAACTTGCATTTCTTAAAATTGTGACCAGGGGAGCAAAAAAGTACTACCCCACACACATTTCTCACCCTCCGTAAACCAGAGGGATATTGTCTGCTAGGTCATAACATAGTATTGAAAGTGTAGACTATTTCAATTTTTGAATGAATTCGATATTTTGTTTCGTTCTCGAGATATAGCTAAAAATGTGTTTTTGGAGGTTAACTTTAAGGGGCAATCAATGACGTATATAGAGTGCGCATTCCCTATACTTGTATAAGACCAAATTTGGTCCTCATATGGGGAAATTTTGACAGTTAGTCCTCACTCTCTCTAACTTATGAGTGTGTCGTTCAATAGGGACCTCCTTTTCTCAAGCTTTGGTCGACCAAAGGAAGGCGATATGTTGGTGTCGTTTCAACAGAAACGACACCAACATATCGATATATTCAAGATGTCTGCCAGTATACGTGGACACGTTTTTTGACCGGATGCGCATTCTAGATAACTCATTGGGGGCAATTTGACCCCCTTAAAGTGAATATGGGCAATCAAAAAAAAATGCATCAACTATTTTTCGACGCTCTACCTGTTACCAAACTTTATCAAAATTAGAGAGGGACAGCTGTGCCCTTTTCCTTGTCAGTATACAGAGTAAGCCAAGTGGTTGGTCTATTAAAAGTATAAGAAGTTCTAATTGATGAAAGCTTCTGAAATTTCGTATGCAGCCGCGTTTTTCCGCCCGAACTACATCTGGAAAATATTTTCGTTGTTCTATCAACCCCCGGTGTATGGGGTAGTGCACCCTACTTCTTATTTTAAATGGAATGATGTACTGAACGCTGAAAAATTATTCAATTCTATAAAATTTAGCGTAAAGTACATAGTTTGAACTATTTGAGTTCCAAATTTGGATTGTCTAGCAACAATATTTTACGAGATATGAATTTTTTAATAAAACAATAAAATCAAAATTTTCAGAAGCAGTTGAAATTATTGAAAAACTATTAACGCTACACTGTAGGTTATGTTATCAAAGTCCATTTCATTTTCATCAAAGAATCTAAATATGGAATAAAAAGTGCATCATTCCATTTAAAATAAGAAAGTAGGGTGCACTACCTCATGCACCGGGGGTTGATAGTACAACGAAAATATTCTCCAGGTGTAGTTTAGGTGGAAAAACGGGTACATACCAGAAACCTTCATCAATTAGAATTTCTTATTCTTCTAATAGGCCAATCACTTGGCTCCCTCTGTATATTTTGAATTAAAAATAGTTAATTTTACCCAAATTAAATGTACGTTATTGTTAATTGAATTTACATCTTTTTAATTTAATTTCTAATTATTTTGAATTGATATTTTATGTACTAATTGATTTAATTAATTGCATTATTATCGATAATTCAAGGTAATTTAGTGAATTTTAATTAACGTTTATTGAAACTTTTGTTTTATTTATACTCAATTTTTCAGTATTTTAAACAGAAAAACAAGAATCTACCACGCCAATGAACGTGCGTTAGTAACGCGACAATCGCACGCGTTCATACGTCTCTCTTTGCTCATGAATCGTTACAATTAGGCAGCACTTACACTAATTCGCGTAATAAAGAAGCACGCACAATAAGTAGCGCAAATTTAGCAACGTTGCCATGCAGATTTATAAATCTTCCAAAATTAAGGCATATCCACAACGATTCACGAAAATAAAGTAGCATACACACTAACACCCCCCCCCCTCTCTCTCCAAATTTATCCCTGTTGCCAAACTGAAATGTTAACAGTCACCTAAAATTAGTATCATAGCAACTATGAAAATTTCAATAAAATGCATTATAATTAGGCTATATTCACATCAATTTACACAAATAAGGTAGGGCGCACATTAGTAACTAGCGCAAATCTACCAGTGTTGCCATAATGAACTTTAAACAATCATCATAGCAATTGTGAAAATCGTCAATGTTGTCATGTTGTAAAATCTGAATAATTAAGGTACACGCGGCACGATTCATGTAAGTAAGGTAGCATGCACATTAACAAAGAGCATAAATTCAGCAGCGTTGCCATACTGTCATGTATGATATCATAGCCGCCATAGAAGTGGTAAAATTTTGATGTAAATCCATTATAATTAGGCTTTATTCACATTAATTCGCGTAAAGAAGGTAGCACGCACATTAATAAACACCGCAGATCTGTCATTGTTGCTACATAGTTTCAGTGAAAAATCTACATAATTAAACTACGTTCGTAATGGTTGACGTAGGTAAGGTAGCATGCACACTTATTGTAACTCAAACAGTGTTTCCATATTGATTTAACTTGTCATATAATTTGGTGAATTTTGTTGTAGATTGATAACGTTACGTTATATAGCACCGGTAAAGTTGCTATTTTGGAAACATTATCAAGTTGTTAAAATTGGTGAAAAATTAGTGAAATTATTGTTCGATTTAAATTTTGAAACACATCCAATTATAATTCATTGTTTCTCAAATGGTGGTGCTTTCTTATATCAAAATTTCATACATGCATTACAGAAAAATTCTAAGAATCTCCTGGTAATTAGAGTCAAGTCGTTTAATTTATTATAGACACGCTATATATTTTTTTAAATTTGTAGATAAAAGGTGTAATTTTTGATTCAGCACCAGGTAAACGACGTATAATCAGTATCTATAGGGCCATATCAGCAATATTAGGTGGTAATAAATTTTATAATATACCAATGACATTTATGACAACAATGTTATTATCAATTGTTTGGTATTATGAGATTATAATGAGTTATTTAACAAAGAAAATCCAACCACCACCGAATCCTTATGGTGTTTTAATTAATGAGAAAAATCTGTGGCCACAACATTTTCTCTATTCGAAAACTGACATTTTAATCAGCTATAAGGTAAGAGACAAGTTGACCAAATCCAAATAGACGCAGCAAACAGCATGTCATAGCTGGCCATGTATTTTGGACGTAATGTCGTAGCTTAGTTTGACTATACTAACGAGTATCAAATTTAGTAAAATATGAAAAGATTCACAATATTAAAAAAGTAAAGTAATGCTGTCTGTGCAGTAAATTACCGGTACGATGGGAGTATCATCTTAAAGTTGGTTATGCCTTTAGGGGGTACAGTCGTAAATTACTTCATATTTTTCTATATTTAATATTTTTCAATTAAACAACATCCGAATTAAGTTAAGGCACAAAGTAATGAACTTATGGCCAACTTGCGGATGTATCCTAGCATTTTACCTTACTATAAGTGTTGTAGCTTTCTTCTGATACTGAAACAATATATCAACAAATATCAAATTTAGTAAAATATGAAGCAATCTACGACACTAAAAAACTAAGGCATTATATCAATTACGAAGTAAATTACCGTGGTAGATAGAGTGTGACGATGTTTTTATTAAATAGAGTCGTAGCTTGCTTTATGGTTTACTACATTTGATATTTTTCAATTATTGTTTCGAGTGAGGTCCTTTCATTCTCGCACTGTGGAACATCCCCCACCGTTCCTCGGCCTAAGAGATCTTTTCTACGCTTGCCAACGCACTTAATTTGGGTTAACTGTTCCCTCAGCAGCACTGTATTTTTAATAAAATCCACAATGCTATTTGAGGGAATATTTTTAAATTCTTCAGGAATGATTTATTCCACTCCTAGATGACATTCTCTGAGATCCTTTAGGGCCTCACAGTGGCAGATGTGACATGAAGTTTCATCTTTCTCTTCACAGGCCGTACATGTCGGATCCTTTACAATCCCAACATTATTGAGGTGCTTCCTCAGAGCACAGTGATCAATAAAAAGTCCCGCGATCTGCCTTAATTGTCTCCTGTTCAATTCTAGGAGCTCCTCAATTCTTCTGGTAGTTCCTCCCAATAGATTTGATATTTTCTTTCTAATTCGTCTCTTATGGCCGCCTTAACGTCCGCATACGCGATCCCGCATGAGGGTCCGGGTCCAATTAGAGCCGTTTTGGCTGCCCATTTTGATAACCAGTTCGTCATCTCATTTTTTCGACCCACTGATGAGCTGGCACCCATTTCAAGTTCATCTTGTTATGTTTTGCGGGCTCTCCAAGTTTATTAGACATTCCGGCATTAATGTGGAATTTATATCTACAATCATCAGTGACCTGAATACTGCTTAACTATCTGTTTTGATGTGGATGTTTCTATTTTTATTATTCTATTTTTATAGTTCCTCCACAGCATGACCTATATACAGGTCATTATCGCTATTAATTCTGCTTGGTATATAGTGCTTTCGGTCCCCTGCGTAATAAAAATGTCCTCCTCATGCATGGGTCCCACCGCCCTTATTTCTGTATTTTTGTATCCACCGGTTTTGGAACGGAATCTGTATACCAAACGCTTCTTTTTCGATCCGTGTTGTCTACTCGTCTATCGATCCTTCTCTCTTCAGCATAAATAAAGTTCTTGTTAAACTAGAATTGAACTGGAGACAATTAAGGCAGATGCCTTAATTGTCTTCAGTTCAATTCTAGGAGCTCCTTAGTTCTGCTTTGGTTTGAAGATCCCAGAAAGGATCTTTGAAAGAACCATCCCTGGTAGTTCCTCCCAATTGAGTTTGTTTCCTTTGTAATTAGTCCATTATGGTCCCCTTAGCGTCCGCATACGCGATTTCACATGAGGGTCCGTGACCAATTTGACTACTTGTTTCGCTAACTGGTCCGCACATCTCATTATTTTTTTACTCCCCGATGAGCTGACGCCTATATCAAGTTTACCTTGTTATGTTCTACGAGCTCTCCAAGTTTATTGATGCATTCCAGCACTAGTTTGGATTTTATTTCTACGGTCATTAGTGACTTGAGCACTGCTTGACTGTCTGTCTTGATGTGGATGTTTCTATTTTTGTAGTTCCTCCACAGTATGATCTGTACACAGATCATTATGGCTATTAATTCTGCTTGGAATCTGGAGCATTCGTTCCCCGGTGCAAAAGAGATGTCCTCCACATGTCAGGTTCCCACCACCCCCATTCCTATATTCACGGTTATTATGGAGCCATCGGTATACCAAACGCTTCTTCCTCGATTCGTGTTTTCTACCCTGTTCATCGATCCTTTTGTCTCCAGTATTTCTACTTTGAAGCTCCTGTTGAATCGACAGACGGAATCGATCCTATCTGAGACCATTCCTAAAAGAAGAATTTTGTCTCTTTTCTAATGGATTTCGCTGTGAGATCCTTTAAATATGGGTTCTCTCAGTAATCTATTTGTTTTCAAGCAATAAGATACAGATGTTGCTTCTGCTTCCACAACTGAGTGCAATGGACTGAGTCCAACATTAATTCCATCGTTGCAATTAGAGTAGTCGACATTACCCCTACAATACTTATGCTGGTCATTCTCTGTACCCTACATTGCGTTCGCATATTCATACTGATGGTAGCTCCAAGCCACCATATCAGTGTCGAGTATGTGATCACTGGGATCATAATTTTAGTGTATACCCTAGGTTGTACTTTTCAATTAAAAACAAACAAGCGAATCAAGATACGATACTACGTAACAAAATCATGACCATCTTGAAGGTGTATCACGACATTTCACTTCACAATTGTGTTGTGGCTTACTTCGACCCAATGAGGTATATAGAGTGTGCATCCCCTATACTTGTATAAGACCAATTTTGACCGCATATGGGGAAATTTTGACAGTTGTTTCTCACTCTTTCTAACTTATGAGTGTGTCGTTCAATAGGGAGCTCCTTTTCTCAAGCTTGTGTCGACCAAAGCTTGAGAAAAGGAAGGCGATATATTGGTGTCGTTTCTGTTGAAACGACACTAACATATCGATATATCCAATATGTCTGCCACGATTCGTGGACACGTTTTTTGACCGGATGCGCACTCTAGATAACTCATTGCTTCGACGACTTATAAAATGCATCAACAAATATCAAATTTAGTAAATTATGAAGCAATCTACGACACTGAAAAACGAAGGCATAGACAACTGCAAAGTTAATTAAAATGATGCATCCAATATAATGTATATTTCATCTTAAAGTTGTCTATGCTTTTGGCGAATGGAGTCGTAGATTGTTTCATACTTGACTACATTTGACATTTTTCAATCCACAAGCAATCGAATCAGGCCACGACACTACATAACCAAATCATGGCCTACTTGCCCCACGAACACAGGATTTTACCTTGCAGCAACGTCGTAGTTTTATTCCAACACTTGATAAATGTTAAATTTAGTTAAATATGAAGTAATCTACGACACTAAAAACTAAATCATTTGCCAACTACCGACTACGAGGTAAATTAGCATGGTAGATCGAGTCTGGTTATATTTCTAGTAAATAGAGTCGTAGCTTACTTTATAATTTACCCCATTTGACATTTTTCAATTAAAAAACAACCGAAGCTACGATATTACGTAAGACAATCATAGCAAACTGTGAGGTGGAATATCATTGCACCGTAGAATCTTACTAGATTTTAGCAAGTTTTAGTAACTTTTTACCAACCAATTACCATGACAACTTTAAACTCTTAAAATATAGCCTCTATCTCACTCTTTGCAACCCTATCATTTGTATAGTTGAAGAGAAAAATATAAAGATGGTTGCTCAAAAGTAACTGTCAATATTCAGCGTTGTCATGGCAACCAATCGTTAAAAAGTTACAGAATACTACCGTGACATAATTTTGAAGGCTCGTATTCTGTAACTGTTTAGAAAAAGATTCTAATTAAAGAGTAGCGTTACAGAGTACGACTTTTGTAGTTTATTTGATAATTAAAGTATGTTTTATTGCTTGTAGGATGTTGAAAGTTTTGTAAATATTAGAAAATCAATGGGCGTTGATGTGACAACATTACGTTATGATGATAGTCCGCATGTTAAACATTATACAAATAATAAAGATAGTTATGTTAATAGTGTTTATAATTTTATCAACAAATGTTTAAGTGGTGTTAATTAGAAAAATAATTTAACAAAAAAAAACACAACAGAATTATTAATGAATTAGGCAAAAAATGAGATAACAAAAGTATTTTTCGATTTAATTTTTGTAGCAAAGTAAAAAAACATTATAATAATTAATAATAACTAATGCACAATTCTTAAATTAAAAAATGGTATTGGATTGGAATGGTATTATGGTGCTAAAAAGGTGTAATTAATTTATTTCAAATAAAAATTATTCTATCAACTGTTTGGTTTTTTTTTTTTGCAATAGTAAAATAACCTTGCTCCTATATTTTTTTAAATGAGAGAATGTACAAAAATTACCCTATAAATAATTCAGATTTTTCTCTAAAAGGAATGTTTTTCTTTCTCTTTGTCCCTTTTTTTGGATTTTTGATCATCCTCCATGAATAAATTAATTTAAGAGTGGCTTAACTGTTCGATCAACATCACTTAAATATGGATGCAAAATGATACGTTTGGCTGATATCCGTTTTGATGGATCATAAATTAACATTTGTTTTATTAGATCAACACCATCTTTAGATAGATTTTTAACACGATTTTCTAAATTGAAATGCAACCAACTGGGGAATGTTACTTTATAATCTGGCAATGTTGAGACACCTGGCCAAATTTCTTCATTTGGTGTACGTAAAATACTGTCGAAATCGATTAGAAAGATCATTAATTTTAATAAAATTTCAATGGGTTTATAATTAAGGAATTATAACCAACTTTTTAATAAGGAAATTGCTAATTTTTGGTGATAAGAAAGTATAATTTGCTGCCATTAAACTAGAAAATAAAACAAAAAATTAGAGAATACGACCAAAAGTCCGCTATACTCGCTCGAAAAAATCTCCTTAGTTTTCTGCAAAGGCGCAAAATCTGAAATAACCAATCACCTAGCAGTACGTCATTGAAAACAAAACACTATAACGGCGCCCAATTTTAAAACAACCAATGATTTAGAAGTACGTCATTGAAAACAATAGTTTTATGATCCTATGATAATTTAACTGCACTGCCAACTCAGTATACATATAGTTACTAGATCGGTAACGGATTAAATTAGAAAAACTTAGGGACTTTTATCCCGTCATATTCTGGTCAATCTTCCATTAGTGAGTGCAGTTAGTGTGTAAATCCGACTTTAGTCATTACTCCTCCTAGTTTAAAAATAGTGTACAATACTAATCGAAGTTGGCTATAATTCGATTAATTACGCAAATCCAAAAAATTACCTGAATATTTTAAAAAGTTGATCAATCTCGGAATCACCTTGGAACAACGGTTTCGACATTGCCATTTCAGCAAATATACAACCCAACGACCAAATATCAATCGGGCATGAATATCGCGTGGAACCCAACAGTACCTCCGGTGCCCGGTACCATAACGTTACCACTTCATGTGTATAAACCCGCACCGGTACCCCAAACGTACGACCCAGACCGAAATCGGCCACTTTTATCGTCCCATCTTTGGTTATCAAGAGATTTTGTGGTTTTAAATCGCGGTGTAAGATGCGACGTTGATGGCAGAATAGGATAGCATCGTTGATTTGATACAAATAACTTTTAACTAAATTGGGGTCCATGTAGCTGTTCGATTGGTATTTGTCTAAATATTTCTTTAAATCCATCTGTAAGAATTCGAAGATTAAATATAAACGTTGCTCCTCCATTAGGACGTCCTCTAATTTGACGATATTGGGGTGTGTTAACTCCCTCAAGATGGAAATTTCGCGGATTGCCGTCGATGGTACGCCCTCATCTTCGGATTCTAACCTAAAATCAGCGAAATTGGTGATTTCCTCCACGTAAATCGTAAATAATCCAATTTTGAAGTTTCTAGAAGTTGTACAACTTAATTAGGGGTTGATTTTCGATAATTTTTTTAGTCTATTTGTAAAATTTTGATCGGTGTACAACTCGTAGAATTTTCAAAATTTTCCATTGCAATCCATCTAGACAAATCATGGAAATTACCGGATTTTCTTCATTGCCACCAATTGTCCAGTCTTCTTATTTTTCCCCTTATAAACCACCCCATAGGTGCCTTCGCCGATTTTCTCGATTTTCAAAAAATCCTCCATACTTATCGATTTTTTCGACATTTTCAGTTCAATTCAACACAACAATAAACAAAAGACAATCTACAAAACAACAAAACTTAACCAAACTATTTTCAATTAACGAATAATCAATTATCTCCAACAATATTTAATTAAATTCAAATTATTTAGTGATAAATTAGTTAAAGTTTATTAAACTTACTGGAATTGTCGATTTTTCGGTGATAAAATTCGATAAAATTTTGATAAAAATTAACGGCATGAGATCAAAATGGTTGGTAAATTCAAAATTTCTAAACAACCAATCAGCATCAACGGTGGAAATTTCACGAATCTAATTAGAAGACATAAATATCTTCCGTCTTTGTTGTAGACATGGAAATTTCGCATTTCGATCCTTCAATAACAAGAAACCTGCAAGGTATTAGTGCATCTTTCGCACATTATTGCTAGTTTTCCGCTGCCAACCTAAGCCAATTGAAGTAACCAGATTCGCTACCAACTAATTTCTTTCTAACAATTATTTCAATTTATTAACGTTTTAATTATTAATTTGATTTAAATTGACAATAATTTATTAGAATTTGTTAGAAAATAACGAAAATTCCTCGATATAGTCTATAAATTGCACATTAAACTTTTTTGTAGAAACAACATTGCCAATACAATCCAATGAAAATAACTAAATTCTGAAAATATCTCTAATTAATTTATTTTGATTACAAATTATCTGCGTAAATACACTCTATAATTATTTATTACAGCTTTAACAACAGTAAATAATAAAAACAACAATATAAAATTGTAATTGACGATAAAGTGAAGAATTATCAGTTCAAACATTCACTTATAGATGACACTAATTACAAAATTAGGCAACCATGAATACTTCACTTAATTTTTCAAAAAATTACGAATTGTGTTGAAAATGTTGTTAATTAGAACAACCAAATTAAATTGTCGATTAGAAAACAATCAAATCTAGGTTCTATTTGCTATAACTTAAAATCTTACTATTAGAAAATAAGTGGAGAATCACATAACCTCATATCAAGCTGTAATATTAGTTGCCTATATCTTAAAACTATAAAATTTAATAATTGTGACATCTTAATTTGAATATACAACAAATTATAACTGAATCTTTATTTTAATCGGTCAAACTGAATGTAAACAATCGAAATAATTAAAAAAAGATTATTTATTGTGAGATTATGGGAATTTGTCTCTACGCACTGTTATTGCGCATGTAACTAAATTATTAAACAAAGATAACACGTAATAATTGTAATGTAATAGAAGAGGATAATGGAGTGTTAGTACTGTTCAAATTATTTATTTGTTCATAATAAGGCCTGCTAGATTTCGCATCATTTCTCTGTAAAATACTGGAAAATCTAGCAAACCTTGATTTATAATGAAAGTTCTTTAGGTTTAAAACGTCCATTCTTATCGCAGTAAGCTGTAACTTTGTAAATGTAGGTTTAGATATTGTTTTAACGGATTGTCGGTAATGCAGGTTACTGTTGGAGTAATCGATTTCCTAATTGGAAATAAATTTTAAAAGATTATTCAAAATTTTCTCAAAATAAAGATTTATTTCAACTATGCTAGAAAGTTTTCACAACTAGACTGAATTGTTTGAAGGAATTTCATTGGTCGGTAACACACAGTAATCTACATTACCGACAGCGGTTGAAACAAGAAACACCAGTGGAATTATGAAATCTCACTCGCAACCAAGTGGCTGCCATTTCGTCAAAATATAGGTTAGGTTTGCTCGAGTCGAACGAAAGTGGAAGCGTATAGTCGAAGTGAGCACCCCGCTGAGCTATTGTTGCGCGGGTAATTGAGTGTAAAACGACATTCCTCTTCGAAGTGACTAGGCATCAAGGGAAATTTCCCATCGTACTTCTCGAAGAAATGGCTCACGGTCTAAATGCATTGCGAGCTGGGTCTCTTGAGCGTTCTATCTCCTTCTATATTATAATAAATTTGTATGCGCTTCCTTTTTTAATTAAGAATTGTGGAATAGTATATTGAAAAATAAGTTTCAGAAGTCCATAATTCCTGCACGAGACCAAGTTTAAAAAACGAGTGCGGTAGCACGAGTTTTTTAATGGTCGAGTGCAGGAATTGACTTCTGAAACGAATTTTTCATACTATTTTTCCTATTTTGCGCCCCTTTGTACCCTTTTTTAGTAAAAATTGAACCCTTAAAATTTAAGGAAGTCGGTATTAAATAAAACAAATGAAAGTTCTACTTGACGATATTCAACTTTTTATTTGTAAAACGAGTTGATTTTCAATTGTTTAAGTCTCCATATTAATTACGACTTTTAATAAAGTAAAAATGTGTGACGAATTATCGTGTACTCCACCAGAATTACGTGATATTATTGAAAATGGTATCAATGATTTACTTCCCGGTAAATCAAAAATAAAATATGAACATTGTTATCAAAATTTTCAAGAATGGTGTCAGGGTAGGGATGTGAATAACCCCACCACAATAGGAATAGATTGATGTAAGACAGTACATTAGCTTGTCTTGAGTTGAATGCATGTAATATTTAAAATTAAATATATTTTCTTTATTAACGTGGTTAATATCTCATTCAACCCGTTACATGGCGCAGTTGTTTTAATTGATAGTGCACCGAAAAAAAAGAGAGAAAAGAGAAGATTGTTTGAAAAAAAAAAATCAGAAGTTCGAGAAAAATGGAATTTTTAAGCCAACCATCGCCTATGAATTTGGAAGGCGATCTTGCTGTTAATTGGAAGAAATTCAAACAAAATTTTGAAGTATATTCAGCAGCGACTGGATTAGAAAACAAAGGTGAGATAGTTGCGTCTGCCACATTTCTTCACATAATGGGTGAACAAGCCAGAGAAATGTTTGAAACGTTTGAATTTGAAAATGAACAAGAAAGGAAAACTTTAAAGAAAATAATCAAGAAATTTGATGAATATTTTCTTCCAAAATCGAATCCAAGTGTGGAACGAAGTAAATTTTACAATCGAACACAGCAACCTGAAGAAAATTTTGATACATATTTAACAGAACTTAAGAAGATTGTTGTCAATTGTAATTTCGACACATTCAAAGAGGAAATGTTGCGAAACAGAATTGTGGTTGGCATAAGAAATCCACGAGTAAAAGACAGGCTATTACGAGAGCAGAACCTCACCCTCAGCAAAGCCATCGACATTTGGAGGGCCGCAGAGGTGACAGAAGGGCACATCAAAAAATTATCAGAATCTGCAAATCAGATTTCGGTTGATCACCTTAAGAAGAAAAATTCGTATCGGAAGAATACAAAAATTCAATTGAATGGAAAAAAACAAACAGGTTTCCACCAGATCGTGATCATGTTCTATTTGATCAACTGTTCGACGAAGAACTGAACTCAAACCCTGAGCAGAATGTTCCAGTGCAATCCCAAATTGTAACAGATGTTGTTGTTCCTTCTAATAATAATTCAAATTCTGTAAACTGGAATATTCAGGAAAGACCAAAACGCAACAGGAAACGTCCAGGTTATTTAAAAGATTTTGTTGTACCTTATTATATTTGAAAAGAAAAGGGATGTCAGGGTAGGGATGTGAATAACCCCACCACAATAGGAATAGATTGATGTAAGACCCCGTCCACACACGGACACATTTTGGAGTCTGCAACAAATTTCTGACGGAAGAGCCGACAAACGTCACATACGTCGTCAACATTCTAACATATTGTGGATAAACATTCAGACGTACGTGACGTCCGTCGGTGCTTTCGTCAGAAATTTGTTGCCGACTCCAAAATGTGTCCGTGTGTGGACGGGGTTTAAGACAGTACATTAGCTTGTCTTGAGTTGAATGCATGTAATATTTAAAATCAAATATATTTTCTTTATTAACGTGGTTAATATCTCATTCAACCCGTTACAAATGGTGTAAATAGTATATTGAAAAATAAGTTTCAGAAGTCCATGATTCCTGCACGAGACCAAAATTAAAAAACGAGTGCGGTAGCACGAGTTTTTTAATGGTCGAGTGCAGGAATTGACTTCTGAAACGAATTTTTCATACTATTTTTCCTATTTTGCGCCCCTTTGTACCCTTTTTTAATAAAAATTGAACCCTTCAAATTTAGGGAATTTTGTAGAAGTTGGTATTAAATAAAACAAATGAAAGTTCTACTTGACGATATTCAACTTTTTGTTTGTAAACAAGTTGATTTTCAATTGTTTAAGTCTCCATCTTAATTATGACTTTTAATAAAGTAAAAATGTGTGACAAATTATCGTGTACTCCACCAGAATTACGTGATATTGTTGAAAATGGTATCAATGATTTACTTCCCGGTAAATCAAAAATAAAATATGAACATTGTTATCAAAATTTTCAAGAATAATAATTTGAAATAAATAAAAGTTGTTTTCACGTTAATCAAGTGGTCTGCATTTCTGTCAAAGAATGACATTTGAGATAGTCGACAGTGTTACCAACTTCGAAAAAATAAATTATCCCAGATTTTCCACACTCAAAGTAGTTGGGAAATCTCCATTACATCACTACTTTTAGTGTGGAAATGATTTTATTTCCAAAGCAAAATAGGAAAAATAATTTAAAATAAATAAAAGTTGTTTTCACGTTAATCAAGTGGTCTGCATTTCTGTCAAAGAATGACATTTGAGATAGTCGACAGTGTTACCAACTTCGAAAAAATAAATTATCCCAGATTTTCCACACTCAAAGTAGTTGGGAAATTTCCATTGCTTCACTACTTTTAGTGTGGAAATGATTTTATTTCCAACGCAAAATAGGAAAATAAATTTTAAGTTACTATTTTTTTTCAAAAACTATACAAAATTTGATCAAAAGTTACTTTACATTACAGAGAAAACATTTATAGGAACTCTAATTGAATAATTTTTCTATTACAAATTTTCTTAGGAAAATTTACAATTTTGAAAAATATCTGTGCTGGAATCTTTATTTCCATTAATTGTTCTAATTGAAGACAAAATTATGTTAAAACTACATAAAAATAATGGAAAATTTGAAAAATACGAATAATATATGTTAAATTAATAGGTGCAAATTATTCAAATTTAGCCGCGCACTCTTAAAATTTGTGCATTTCTTCGAAAATCGTTTTCAATATTTCAAATTTTGGCGAACATAGCCAACAGAAGATTTATTTAAGCTCCGCCCAGTTCGAAGGGTCTTGTAAGAAGGTCCCATGGAGTAAACGCAACGTACAAATACAAAAAATTTCAAGTACGCAAGTCTGACAACAAGAAAACAGCGCGATTTAAAAAAAAATTACGCAATAAACAATCTTGTCTATTTTGATTTACTTTTATAGTTAATAAAATTTGATATTTAACAATAATCAATTGGTAGTTTATTAGTTAATTTTTCTGATAAAAATAAAAACACACGGAGTGTCTAAAAAAATTCTTCTTATTAGTTTATATTTATTATTATTATTATTCAAACTAAAATAATAGAATTTCCCAAGTAAATATTTATTTACAAAATAAACAATAAAAAGATCCAATCGTAATCACAGATTCAAAAAAAATTGCAAAAATTTGGAAATTACTGAACGGCACCAAAGTGAACAAACAGTATGATTAAATAATTTATTTCAGCGCTATTTATACAAATAAAGAAGCATTTGCTCGAAAGTTCGCACTTGTTCGAATAATTCAATCAAATGGACATGGAAACGAAAATTGCCGAATGTCTCTGCGGGATATAATTACCCCCTGCTGGTTCGAAGGGAAATCGTTGTCGCACCGACCTCGAAATCGTTTTCGCATCGAAATTTGTAGTGAGATTTCATAATTCCATTGCAGTTATTTTTCACTCTGTACATAACCGATGTGAGCGCCAATACGGCCAAAATTGGTACTTTAGAATAATAACCGAATCAAATAGCCAAACAGGCTTACACATGGAATTTCCAAAAAAAAAACCATCGAATTAAACAAAGTAAGTGTTAATTAAAAGAAGAATAATTGAAAAAAAAACAAGTGAATTTAGTTTTAAGTTTGCAGTAATTTGAATTGTTACAATTTAAAAATTGCTAATTTTTACAGCATAACCTCAAATTATTGTAAAACTGGTTGCCTAGATTTGAGATTAATTTTTTTAATAAATATAAAGTAAATTTGATCAATTAATATCGAATATCAAATAAAGCAACCAAATATTTATCGTTATTGCTCAATTTTAATTAGAATAATTGAAATAATATAAAATTCACGATCAATTATTGTAAGTTGTAAGGTTAAGAGAATTTGTACATGCGCACTGATAATTTGTAATCATTGCGCATGTCAATAAGTTAAACAGAAATAACAACATAGTAACGGTAATATAGTGGAATAGGATAGATTGAATGTTTGTATCTTGTTTTATATTGTTTATAACTTAAATTGTTGATATTTGATGAAATTATCAAAATTTCCATTTTTTTTATAATTTCAAGATTATGGATTGTTTGTACGCTGAACCGACTGATGAAAATGAAGCAGATTACGATGTTTATGAACCGAAAGTCTACCAAAGTGATGAAGTTATAATTATTGATGATGATGATCCTAATAGTGATAACGGTAATACACCGAATGTGTACCAAAGTGATGAAGTTATAATCATTGATGATGATCCCAATAATAATAACGGTAATAATAATGGTGATAACAGAAGATTAACAAATGAAGAGAATAAGAAACCAAGACAACTTGATGATAGTGATCTTAATAATAATAGTAATAATAATGGTGATAACAGAAGATTAACAAATGAACAAAATTTTGATAAGAATCCACGACTTGATAAAGCAGATAATGCAAGTGATTTATGTTATTCTTGTAATGTACTGAATGAACATTCATATTCTTGTTCATTTACCTGTAAATTGTGTTGTTCACATTCCCATTCACAAATATCACCAAATAATCACGTGAAAAATAAAACGAAGAAAAAGACTAAAGATAATGTTAAGAGTTCCCGATTTAGAGCTTTCAGATGTAATACGTGTTTCTTTATATGTTTTCAATATGTAAAAATGCAAAAACATTTAAATAAGTCCAAACGATGTCAAAAATAATTTTTATATGTGTTTGACTGAAGTTGATTTTGTTTTACTTATATTTTTCTATAAAAGTTTTGTACTGATCAAGAATCTCAATTCAGTATTATTTATAACTAACCTAGAAAAGATTTTTGTTAAAGGGGATGGGGGCTTAGATCTTAAAAAAGCGAATATTTAGTCGATGATTCCATTAGTTGGATACCTAGAGGGCATTTCTTGGTCAACAATACAGATAAATTTGTTTTGGAAAGTTTCGAGCAAATTCTGGTTTACAGAAGAAAATGTCTGTTTCTTCCATTTTCCTCTATAATTTAGTTAATAATACTTATTTCTCAATGATTCAAACTATCCTTTACAAAAAATTAAAAGCACCTTCCAAATATGTGAGAAATTTTCCAACAGGCTCGTTAGTTTTCTGGAAAATGGGAAAAAACTTTCAAAGGCGTATTTGGACAAAATTTTAGACGTAGAAATGTTTCAAAGGTTTATAGGAGGGTCCCTAGAGATAATTTTACCAAAATTTGAGCCTCGTAGCAAGTTGGTCAAAGAATAACGAACGATGTTCCCAATTTTTTTCTTCTGTTTTTCTCCATTTTATTCTGGAATGGGTAGAAATATCCTGCATTTATTCTAGAATGTAAAGAAGAAAATGGGAGGAAATATGTGGGGAGAATCCTTAAGCCATTCTGAGTCATTTGAGATAATTAACTCAAAAATAGCAACCTTCTCCGAAACGAGCATTTTTTGACCAACTTCCCGGTGAGCTATGGGGTTCAAATTTTGGTACAATCATCCCCAAGGAACGCTCTAGAAATTCTTAAGAAATTTCAAATCGCCCATTAAATAATTGTTGTTTTTAACCTAAATTCTTAAAATTTTATCATTAATTGTAACTTACAATTAGTTTATGTTTGGGTGCATTTTTGCCCCAAAGCTCAACTCATGGCAAAATTTTGTCAATGATTGGCCAAAAGGACAATTTTCATAACAAATTTCTTCATGGATTTGCAAAAAAGAAACGATTCAGACATTTTTTGTCGCTTTTGGGCCGAAATTCTCAACAATAAGTCTACGTCCCAAGGCAATTTTGCCTTAAATCGTCAGTTTTTGGACTAAATTCGCATCTTTAAGACAATATTTTATTCCAAAAGACCGATTTTTAGGTCAAAGTCTACATTTTCAGTTTTTTTATCATTAATTTTCTATCTTTGGCGAATTTTGTTACTGGACCTTCGAAAATTTTAAATTTAGTTTTAGTCAACTTTTTGATCAATTATTTGACATTTTTTAAACAAGAATATGTTCTAAACAGCTTCAAAAATTGGAATAATTTTTGACAAACTTTTAGAACTTAGACTTAAGCCAATTTGAGACCTTTACTGTGGAAGCAATATTTTCAAAAAACTAAAGAGCTTCGTGTGTACAGACAATCCATATGTGGGTAAACTGTCCAAATAAACTGAACTAAACTCAATGGTAGCCCAAAAAAATACCAAATTTGAAGACTTTTTCAACTTTTAACTTTGCAAATTTTCAATTTTTGTACAATAAAAATGTCTTTTCTCTGAGAACAAGATGTTGCAAAAATTAGATTTTCAGCTACATTCTACAACTTGGACTTAAGCCAATTTGAGACGTATGCTGGTGTGTAAACTTGAGTTTACACACCAGTTATGTCTGGCTTGAGCCAGACATGACTTTTGAACATTTTAGCAAATTTTCCAATGGTCCTAAAAGGCTTAAGAACCAAACAATCCAAATAATTTCAATAAATTGAATTAACCTCAATGGTATTCTCAAAAACACTAAATTTTCAAACATTTTCAATTTTTAATCCATATTCCAATTCATTTTTTTAACATAAAAATGTTTACCCCAAAAATAAAAGGCTGAAAAAATTTTCAACAATTTTTTGCTATACTTTCAAATCAAGTCTTCAGCCAATTTTAGGCCTTTGTCGCGAAAAGGAACATCTCAAGTAAGCAGCATTCTCAGTTAAAACCAATTTTCCTGATGTTTTAAAAAGCTTAAGACCCAAACGTTGCAAACAAACTTAACCAAACTCAATGGTAGCCCTAAAACATGAATTTTAAAGCATTTTCGATTTTAAATCCATAGTACAAATTATCAATTTTTAAGCAATAAAAACATCTCTCATAAAAAAACGCTGCAAAACTGGAAAAATTCTAGGAAATACTCTAAAACTTAGATTTAAGCCAATTTGAGGCTTATTTGATAAAAGAAATATCTTCAAAGACCAAATGGTTTCATGAAGACTTAAGTCAGACAAAATTTTCGAATATTCCAGCAAAATCCTCAATTAAGATCAATTTTTCTGATGATTCTGTAAGGTCCAAAAGCCAAAAAATCCAAATAAACTGAAGTAAGCTGGTCCTAAAACACTAAATTTTAAGGCATTTTCGACCTTTATTCCATGTTTCAAATCACCGGTTTTAGTACTATAAAAATATCATTTCACCTGGAAGAAAATGTTATAAAAATTGAATTTATTTTTGGTTACCCCCTGGAAATTAGACTCCAGTTCATTTAGTCCATTTGGGATTTTTGTTGGCAAAAAAATAATTTAAGGTAGACAAAAGTCACACAAAATTTTTGATTCCAGCAAAATTCTAAGTTAAAATCAGATGTTCTAACGATTCTAAAAAGTTTAAGGCCCAAAAGATACAGAAAACTAAAGCAAATCAAAGGAAACTCAGTGGTATTCGTAAAAATACGGAATTTTACCACATTTTTAACTTCTAATCCATGTTCACAATTCCAGAACTTAGACTTAAGCTTGTTTGAAACCTTTGGTAGAAAAATAACATCTGCAAAAAGCAGAGAGCTTTGTGGAGATTTGGGTCATACATAATTTTTAAATAATGTAAAATTTTCAATTAAAGTCAATTTTCCTAATGATTTCGGAAGACTTAAGAGCCAAATGACCAAAGTGAATTAAACTGAACTCAAAAACAGGCTGTCGAAGGGTATATCATTATTTTTTGAATAAATCCATTTAATAACAGCTTCAATTGTAGAAAATACAAATGACCTAATCTACTTAATACTAGAAAAGAAGTCAGCATTAAAATTACTGTTAATGCTAATAAACTACCCATGCATTTTCAACAATAATTGAACAATCTAGCGCACTTGTAGTTTAGCATTAACAATCCATAATGAACGAAATCTAACAAGTATAAAACAATTAACAAAAAAAAAGCATAAAAATACAAGCTCCTTTATCTCCCCTTTTGCTCGCTGGCCCGCTCGCTCGTCATTTTTTGGCGGGGCATTGTCTTCAAATACAAGTAGCTTGATGGTGTAACAATTGCGATGCCGGTATCATATCAGCACAAAATTCACACGGCAATTCAACTTCCGGTGAATTTGGTTCCGGTGGTGGTGGTGCAACGAAATAGTCATCCGGTTCCGGTGAGGAGGCACCACGCCGACGTGGATTATAACGCGCCAAATCCGGTCTACAACCGGTCTCATGTTGGATCAAATCCTCATGGGGTATCGGTGTTTGGCAGAATTCACAAGGTATTACAAGTTCAGTTGGTGGATTGCGACGACGTCTTGGCGGTTGTGGAGCAGGACCTAGATAAAAATATAGAAAAAATTATTGGCAAAACATCAACTAACAATCATTAACAAAGTAGTTAACCTCGAATATCACAGAAAAAAAACAACTAGGTTAAGGTTTTGTTGCTAAAATTAACTAAGAAGCAGCTTCAGTTAGTTAAGTGCTGTAAAATTGAAGCCAAATTAATTTTACACACACACAGTTTTTGAACCTTTATTATGATTGAAATGGTTCCGTGGTACTGCCCCATTATGCCTTAATGGTACTGTAATGCTGGCTGAATCATGTAATAAATTTCGAATATATTCAGTTTTACCTGTATGGAATTATAAAAGAATATATATTTTGTGTAAAAATGTACGAATTGTAAAGAATAATGAACATGCATACAATTCATTCAAATATGGTTACTACCTCAGTATATAAACATGCACACATAGATAGACAGAATCGGTCCTAAAAGAGAGCTAAAGGTCTTTATGAAGGGTAAGAACCAAAAAATTTGCAGCCCTTCTAGGGACTGACTAAAACCTACAAACAAAGAAAGATCTACAGATAGAAAAACCTACTTATACAAATGAACGATATTAAAGCCTAATTCTCATTAAAATATAGAAAAAAAATGAGATTATCTATAGTTAGCTAGCAGAGAACTAGGGACGAAAAATGCTACGATTTCATGAGAAATAGAAACAAAAGCTTTGGAGCCCTTCTGTGGAGTAACTAAAGCATAGTCAAGGGAGACAAATTTACAGATTGGAAAGGATCAAAATCCACAAAGTTAAAAGTTAAAAAACGCGAGAAAGCTTCTAGTATCAATTAAAAATAAAATAAAAATAAAAAAGGCTGAAATGTAAAAACTAATTAAAGTTTTGGATATCTAGACCCGGAGTGAACTTTTAATAGGTATAAAAACCTATTAAAAACAACAACCAAAGAGCTTCCTTTTTGAAGTGGTCATTAAAGAGAGTTATATAAGCAAATATGTTAGGACTTCATGAAGAGTATGAAGAAAAAATTTAGATGGGCTAACTGAAGCAGACAGGAAGGTTTAAATTCCAAAATTGAGGTAGAACTTCATAAAACCTAATAAAGCTTTCAAGTGAATTAAACGTGAGATACTAAAGCCATTTTTTTTTAAATACAGAAAAAAGATTGAAACTACCCATAGATGAGCAATAGACTTTTATAATGGGTATAAAACAAAGCTAATGGAAATTCAAAATGCTAGAATTTCATGAAGAAATGAAACTTACAATAGCACATAAAGGGAAAAAGATCTATAAATAGAAAAGGATCCAAATTCAAAATTCTAGTAAGTTTACAAAAAAATCCTCTGGTTAACTAAAAATGAACGACATTGAAGTGTAATTCTTGTCAAATATAGAAAAAAGATTGAGGTTATCCGTAAATAAACATTAGAAAACTTGACGAGCATGCTGCTATTGAAGTTGGTCCTAAATGGAGCTAATGGAACGAAATATGATAGTTCAAGAAGCGTATAAACAAAAACTTTGGGACTGTTCTATAGATTAGCTGAGACTCCCTGATCTTCAGCTAGGAAAGGATCAAAGTCCAAAAATTAACGATATTGAAAGTCAATCCTTGTTAAAGTATAAGCAAAAAAAAAACGATAAGGTTAGATAGACAGTGGACTTTTCATTAGTAGGGCAGTAGAAACCTAATATTTTCGGCTTGGAGTATGAAGATAAGAATAGAAGCTATGGAACCCTTCTATGCATTGCATAAACTCCTTTCAAGAAGGAAAAAGGTTTGCCAAAACTTTACAAAGGCCAACAGGACGAACACCCAATAAAATGAACTATAATGATGCTTTATGTTAAACTATAATCAATCAATAGAAGTGTTTAAATACTTTTATTTATTGTTAGTGCTGTATTAGATTGTAAAGATGGGAATAGGTACTATACATTGGTTTGATACTCTCCACAAAAAAATGCCCGTAAAACTTCTTGAGCTAATTGAAAACGAACGATAATAGTGCTTAAAAACATTAAAGACTAAAAAAGAACACTTACTGCCCTAAAAAAGCATAATTTTTGGATTGAATCAATTACCTTCAAGAAAAAGACTTGCCAAAACTGTACAAAATCCAATAAAGTTTCTGGGACTAACTAAAAACGAATGATATTGCTACCTGATGCATGTTAAAATATAAACTGAAGGAATACTTTGTGCCCTATTGGAGATAAAGGAATATAAACTATCGATTGAAGGGTGAAGATTTTCCAAAATTGCGCAAACCAAAGAAAGCTTCTGGAACTAAATAAAATCGACGATATTAATGCCTTGTACTTGTTAAAATATAAAGGCATCAAAAGGAAGAGTTAGTGCCCTGTCGAAACAATTTTTACTTCGAAAAATATCAACAAAGGCAGAAATAGAAGCTACAGAACCTTTCTAAGGATTTATTGAATCATCTCCAAGAAGGCAAAGGGTTTGCCAAAATTATGTAAAACCCCAAAAAAAAAACTTCTGTAAATAACTAATACTTGTCAAAATAGGAAAGTAGTGCCCAAGGCATCCATTAACCCATTTAGAGCTCAAAAGAGACAATTAAGTGCCCTATTGGAGCATGTTTTTTGATAAAAAAATACTGAGACAGTAAACTTATCTAAGTGAATTGTATGTGCAAACTTACAATCAAGACGTCTTGTTATCTCTTTATAACTCTCCCCTTTATCCTTTTTTAATCCAGTTGACGATCCTGAGGTCCTTAATGTTGTTGGAAATGAATATAAAGTTGCATCAACTGTTGTAAATGGTGTAAATGGTGTTGGTCTTGGACGGGTTGTTGTTGTTGTATCACGATTCGTTGTAGATTCCCATGATGCTCTAGGACCTGGTTCATCTTTCAATTTCAAAAAACCATGATTCGAATCCATATGAATTTGTTTATATTTAAACATAACTAATTCACCGCATTCTAAACATTTATCAGTTCTAGAACCACAATAATTTTCATGTTCATCTAAATCTAATTTTGGTAATTCTAAATCACAAAATTTACATGCCAATAAACCGGATGCAGATGGCGCTGTTGTTGTTTTTGTTGCCGGTAGTGGGGTTGTTTTAATTGGTGATTTTGTAGGAATTTTAGGCTTAGCACCACCATTATCACCACTACCACCACCTTTATTATCACCATTCATTGGATATTCTTTAACTTTTTGATTGGTTGTTGCATTATCAATTGTTTTACTACTATTACCCTTTTTTGTTGTTTCGTTTATTGTATAACCGGTATCAATGAAACGTTCATATCTTTTCAATTCACGTTCTTTACGTGCTGCAATTTTTCGTTCTTCAATTGTTTTACGGTCTTGATAATATTGATTGTTTTCTAATTTTATTGGAGGTTGTGGTGGTGGTGATGTTTTCTTTGTTTTTATTGGTTTAATACAAGTTTTTTTATGTTCATCAAATTGATTCTTTGGGATTGGTTCTTTACATATTTGACATAATGTTATATTACGGGCACAATGGACTGTATGCATCACATAATTCGGTTGTGGTATCTCTTTTTTACTGTAAATGTAAAAGAAAATTCAAACTTAGCGCCTAAATACCATAAACAATCAAAGAACTAAACTAAATTAAAATAACTTTCATCTATTGGCTAGAAAAAAGATGCGCAATTCTAATCAAAAACGTACCAAGAGTTAATCTGCAATATCTAGTGGGCCATAATTGGTTCATGTTTTACTAAATCTGACATTTGGCAATGTATTTTATAAATATCTGAATAAAGCTACGACAGTATTTACACTCTTGCAGTTGACCATGATTTTGGTATGTAGTGTCGTAGCTTTCTTCAAGCACTTGAAAATTATATGAACAAATGTCAAATTTATAGTAAAGTATGAAATAAGCTACGATTATCAAAAAAAAGGTATTTTTCAAACATGTCAAGTGTATCACGGTTATATACCCTGGCTATGGCTATGCTTTTGGTATGTAATGTCGTAGTTTGCTCTTATTTTACCAAGTTTGGCATTTGTTAGTATATTTTTAAGGATTCGAACAAAGTTACAACACTATGCAAGTAAATCATAACCAAATAGGAGGTAAAATATTGACATATGAATCAATCTACGAACAAGACCAAGACATAGCCAACTGCGAGGTGAAATTGCAGTGTTTCACGATATTTCTTTCGCAGTAATCTTACTGCGACGAGATATATTGTGAAACAGTCTTTACAAGATGTACAGGATGTTCCAGGGTGTTAGAGTTGGTTATGTCTCGCCTTTGAACAATGAGGTATATAGAGTGCGCATCTGCTCAAAAAACATGTCCACGTATTGTGGCAGACATCTTGGATACGTCGATATGTTGGTGTCGTTTCAACAAGAACGACACCAATATATCGCCTTCCTTTTCTCAAGCCTTGATCGATCATTACTTGAGAAAAGGAGCTCCCCATTGAACGACACACTCATAAGTTAGAGAGAGTGAGGACTAACTGTCAAAATTTCTCCATATGAGGACCAAATTGATCTTATACAAGTATAGGGGATGCGTACTCTATATACCTCATAGCCTTTGAAACATTCAAATTTAACCTAAAAATTTAATACGATTAGAAGCGCCATCTATACAATTTCAAATACAACAAATTTCACAGGCAACTCGGATTTAATGGTTATAAATTGTAAGAATTAAAACAAAAGAAAACAAGACCAGAATAATCACAACAATAAATTATTAATCACTAATAATAAATACAGGATTGTACAATGCTAAAATGTCACATCGCAGTTGGCTATGCTTTCAATTACGTCGGACTACTTGTTTTTCAGCGTAGATCGCCAGTATTTTATTCCGCAGTTGGCCATGTCTTGACCATGTAGTAACGTAATATCGTAACTTGCTTCAGTTCCACCTTTTTTAATTGTGTTACATGATGTAAAGTATTAGATGAATCAAGCTACGATACTATTCACTACAGACAAAGCCAACTATGAGGTGAAATTACGTACAAATCCACTGTATTATTAATATTTAACTTCCAAACAAAATTATTTTACAGACGACTCAAATTCAATGCTTATAAATTATTTGATGAAAATAAAAGTAAAATAATCACAAAAATAAGTGAAAAAAAAAACGAATAAAAAATACAGGACGTACAACGCACAGTTGGCTGCGCACAGGTTACGTAATGTCGTAGATTGATTCAAATTTTAATAACTTTGACATTTGTAAGATTGTTTTCAAGCATATGAATTAACGACAACACTAACTAATGAAGTCATAGCCACCTGCGAGGTAAATCATCGTTGTGCACGTTGTACTTTAATGAACATTAAATCTAATAAAGTGTCAATCAATCTACGACTCCATGTAATAAAGACGAAATAGCGTTGTCCACCTGTAGAATAAGACAATCATTAATATAAATCGTCTTAAATAATCAACCACAAAAAAAAAAACAAAATCCAGCAGTCCTAGACAATTCAAATTTCATCAATTTAACCTCAAAATTCGATACAATATCTTAAATATAACTAATTTAAATATAACTAATATCAACGCCAACTCAGACCGATTTGAGATTTTTCAACGTAAATTTCTACTGTATGAATCAATCTACGACACTACATAACCAATATATAGCTAACTGCGAGGTGGAACATCATATAAATGTCAAATCCAATGACACATGAATCAATCTACGACTCTGTAACTAAATTAAAGCCAATTTCAAGGCAAAATATTGTTGTATACTCTATTATTAACCTAAATCGTCTCAAATAATCAACGATAGAAAAATTCTAAAATCCAGCAATCTTATACTATTTAAGATAATTAAACTAATGCGAATTTTGTCAATATAACCTCAAACTCGATCCAATAAACAATGCCATCTGTACAATTATAATATAACTAAAATCAATGCCAACTCAGCGAGTTTTTAAAATTAAAAAAAAAAAAACAATGTAAATCAAATCTAGTTACAACTACCCACACGGTTCACATTTCAATTGTTTTAACAACAAAGAAATAGTTTCTCTGACTATGATAAAAAAATGTTATAAATTGTTGGAAAAAATAAAGACTGATTCATCATAAAAAAGCAATTTTTTTTGGACTTGGATCAATGAAAAAGTCTAAAAATAAAAGCACTGGAACATAATTTCAATTCCGCTTTTTTATATAAAAAAATAATAATTATACACAATTATAAAATAATAAAGAAAACTCACCAGTTTCCACAAATTTCATGCTCAACTTGGGCATCCATGATTTTCTCTTCTTTCTTTCTATCCATCTATCTTATCACACTTCTATGACCTTACTAGAACAAACGATTAATAGAAATGATAAGAATATACAATCGCTAGATTTATAAATCGATTAATTAATTTATCAGCCAATTAATTAATTAATTAACTGGTGATTTTTCTAAGGTAAGTAGTGGTGTTAATCGTGTTAGATTATCGACTAAACGATTTGTGTGACCACGATAGATTTGCGTATTTTTAGATAATTTTTAACAAAGTTCGCATCTCCAGCCGCCAAACCAATGACTCTACAAAATTCTAATTTTATCGTCTAGATATTTTCGTACAATTACTATTTTAATATACAGGGCAATTCACAATTATTGTCTGTTTTTAGACAATATGGAGAATTAGCATTCTTGAAAGCTCCAATTTTTACCTATTAACTTTGATAACCCGGGACTGGTGGGGAGAGAGTCAACTTTGGGGGGACTGGGCTAATACTGTTTTGTGGATTTATTCAATTACACCATAAAAATGAAAAAAATCTTAAAGAAAGAACTTTAATGTTGACTCTTTTGGAGTCCAGGGTTGCAGCCCATAATCTGAATCTACCCCCGCCTGGACTGGGGCAGTCCAAGTTGGGTCAATTGTGGCAACATTCGACATTTTATTTAAAAAAAACCTTGAACAGGAAACAACTCATTTTTTCTATTCGTTTGCAAGAGATGACAACCCTTTCATTGAACAGCGTAAAAAACACGCCTCAATCCTCCCCCTGTTGTTTTAAAATGAGCTTTCACTCTTCCTAACAACCCTCAAAAAATCAACCTTTATGAAACATAATTTTTGCTTGTTTGAGTGCCAAGGGGACATTCTAATTGACAGGGTTCCGCGAAAACCACGCCTCAATTCGATTAAATACGCTTTCGGTCCTAAACAATCCCCAGTGTGTCACCCTAAATAGAAATTTTATATTCGTTTGAGAATAACAGGTTTTTTTACTGAACAAAGCCCTCGTTGTAGTCCACAAAAATCACCCCTATTACTTTTAAATCCGTTTCCGGTGTTTTTAACAACCCTTAAAAGCACCCTGTACAAAATTCATATGTAACAATTAGTAACAGAACAAAAAATTAAAAATTAAAGGAAAATTCAATTAAATTTATAATTAATTATCTGATAACACACTGATAATAATTTAATTAGTCAATATTACTTTTTTTATAATCTAATTAATCAAAACTGTAACAAAATAATGAAATTTACCTGAAAGTTTGTTCAATTTCACATCCAAACAATATAGAGAACTTGTTGATTATGTGGCAAACTTATTATGACTCATGTCAGTTATAAATCTAGTGGAATTTAATTAGATTGGGGGAATTCCCTATTCCGATAATTGTAGCTCTAATCTCCATCAATTACAATAAATATCAAAAACTGTATAAATGCTCTTGGTATTTTAATTGTTATTTTTCAATTTAATTGTTTGTAAATCATATGATCATTGACGTTATAATCATACTGGTAGACTAATTGTAGCTTATTAATTATTTTTCAATAGAGGCAATCTGTATCCTGTAACCATTTAGTAAAATAAATTCACCTTTCTATTATAAAATTGTAATATGACATCTTAAAAGGTTCTCCAATTTAATAATTGAAGTCTCTAATTATTGTGAAAGAAACAGAGATAGAGTAACGTTTAAAGCTGGTATTTCACACAATACACGGAGTTAATTGAATTTCCGTTTGAAAGAAAAGTTACTAAACATATAAATGTATCGTATATACCAACCAAACTCCACTAAAATTTCTAAATTTTGACCAATACATTTAGGGATTTTGGGCTGTTAGGTTTGCGTCAAGATTCAATTACCTTCACGTATCAAATCTAACTATACCAACTGAAAATATCATCCCATCTCCGTTCTTCTTATAAGTTAAGACTATTATCTGTTAGACATTACGTTGGATAACTTGAAACGCCATTTTAAAATTTCATAACAGAAACCTAAATTTATTTTAGATCTGTTACCATCACAACGATTTAGATCAATAATCTCGTTGAATAGATCAGTTTCTTTAATTCTATCGTTTCTTTTAATTTGGTCAACTACAATTTTTTTGAATTTGTTTAATTAACCAATACACTTAACGGAAGATTAGCGTGAACATAATGGAATAAAAGTCCCTAAACATACATTAACTTGACAGCCTACGAATCTAGTAACTTTATGTATTTTAATTGGTATAGCAATTCAATCATCACATGACTATAACAAAAGTGTTATTTTCAATGATGTATTTCTATATCATTGGTTGTTTTCAAATTTTGCGCCTTTATAGAAAACCAATGATATTATCATAAAATTCGAAAATAAGAAAAAGTTTTATAAAATCGTATAAAATTTACTTCGTTAGATAAAATAGAAGAATTAACTCGCCAATTCATATAAAATTGCAGTTGACCAAATTAGTAAAAGTTATGGAATTAATGAGACTGATCTATTATTCAAGAATAATTCAAGTAATTCAAGAATAATCCATGACGTTGTCGTTGTAACCTATGTATGGAAAATTACAGAATACGACTGTACATCACCAAAATTACTATAATTGTGTTAAATTTTGATTCATTTGTAATAATTAGAACAAAAACGAATAATAAATTAAATTTGTGATTTTAGTCTTAATTACGTCATGAAGAAGTGATAATATTTTGATTAGTTGACAATAAAACCGAGATAATAGAAGTTCTCGAATTATCTAACTAATCAATTATTAAATTATTTATTAATTTTTTAATCGAATTAACTAAAAATATAATAAATGGAATTATACCTGTGAGTTTAATTTCACAACAAAACAATACTAAAGAAACACAACAATAGCACTTGTTGATTACGTGGCCATCTTCTTGTTAATGTGAATCGTGTGTCTAGGGAAATCTGATCAGCTTAGGGGAATTCCCTATTAAGTTAACTGTAGCTCTGTCTCAAATTAATCATGATTACTATTAAAATTATTTTATCGAACATTTAATTTTTTATAATTTAATTGAATTTCAAATTCGCTATTTATCTGGCTTAATATTTTTATTTCTTGTAAACAATGTAATCATTCTTGTGGTTAGAATGACTACAATAGATTGATTGCAGCTTTTTTTATAAAAAAAACGAATTAATTAAAAATATTACTGTAGATTAAATCATTAAAATTACTGAAATTGTTTCTATCTAATTTAAAATTTACTTAAATTTATTACAGTTGATTAATTTAATTATCAATTATTGTTGGAATAATTGTTTAGATATGGCGGGAAAGATGGCGTTCATGTGTCTAAAATCACATGTATTTGTAGTTTACTACGATTAATCAAAGCTGTTTTAACTATTGTTTCATTTTAATTATCAAAAAAAATTTAATAATTTTTGTTTTGTGGTTAAAATTAATTATTTCCAGGTTTTACCTGCTCAATTTTTGTTGTTTTCGTTGTAATTTAATACACAAATATAACGATAAACTATTGACAATTGTGTTTACAATCACGTCATTGTTTTCAAGTTAATTGCAGCCCACTAAACTAATTTTAATTTAATAAATAATTCAATCAACGTTTTAATTTAACAAATAAACTGTTTTAATTCTAAAATAGTATTTTTTTCAATTTTGTGTTCTCTACCATCTTTTTTGATAAAAATTGAATCCTTAAAATTTAGCGAGTTTCATCATAGTTGGTATCACTAATATGACAAGTAAAATTGCAAATACAGGAAACATTCCCAGGTGTCCCCCTCCGATTTTAATGAAATTTGGATATGTTATTCTCCATCGAATTGTAAGAGATGCATGTTTCTTTTTATTGGCGGAAAAACATCTCTAAGGGGTGAAATCATCACTCAAAGTTGAGGCTCAAACGGGGTACTTTTTAAGTTTCACATACTTGCAGTTAAAATATTCAAACGGGACAAACGGCATTATTCTCAGGATTAAAAATAATGTAAAAGTTCATTGTTTGCATATCAAAATTTTAATTAGGGTAGAAGTTATAAGGGTTGAAAGTAAGAAAATTGCTGTTAGTCAAAAACTATTCATCGTATTTTGACGAAACTAACGTCGTTCCATAGAAGACAAAAAAGTAGGAGAAACCTGTTTTTGGATTTTTTCGAAATATTACTTTTAGGGGGTAACCATCCCTCAACCATATTTGAATGGATCAGAAAAAAACTTTACTATTCTTATTATCTTTATGTTTTAATTCATAAATAGTGCTTTTCCATCAATTTTCAACAGTTGGGGCACATAACAATTGTATTTTCTTCATTATTAGAGGACTCGTTAGAGGACTCCCAAAAAATTTATACCATTTTGTATATCCACCAGGTATGAAAGACGAAGAGCAGTATTATTGCTCAGCAAAAATATTAATTTCGCTCCTATTTCAGAGTTCATAACTGGAGATCTGGCGACAGCTATGATAGAGGTGCCTACCGGAGTGGGCAAGAGCACGGTTATTTTCGTCTGAGCCTATTTTCTGGGAGATGGTGATGCTCCACCTCCACAGGAGGTAAAAAGCCTCATAAGCTGGTGCCGGGCGAGAGGGAAACACCTTATTCTGGGCTGCGATTCAAATACTCATCATACCATTTGGAGCAGTACGGAAATCAACGAAAGAGGTAGGTGTCTCTTTGAGTATGTTCGTTCTGAAAATCTAGACATCATAAACAGGGGACGCAAGCCTACCTTTATGAACGCGATGCGAAAAGAGGTTCTGGATCTGGCTCTCGCGACGCGATTCATAGCGCAAACCGTGCATTGCTGGCGGGTGCTGGATGAACCATCCATGTCGAACCATCTTATGATTACATTCGACGTGGAGGCAGCCATACCAAAAGTTATGGAGTGCAGAGTGCCGAAAAGAACAGACTAGGACCTCTACATAGAGAGCCTAAGGTCTGCTCTGGACGGCCTTTTCTACAACATCACGACTGTGGAGAAACTGGAAGCAGTTTCGGCTCATTTTAGCCAGACAATACTGTCAGCCTACGTAGACAACAGTCCTTTGAGGAGGATAAAGTTCTCCAGGTACCCAATATACATAGCCAGGAAAATCTAGATCGTATATCGCTCCACCCGTGACAGTCGATCCTTGGCAGGGAGAATTTTCACCCTAAACAAAGTGAAATGGGTTATTTCCAATTTCATTCCCTACAAATCACCTGGTAAGGATGGTATCTTTCCTGCCCTACTGCAAAAGCGGATCAAATTTACATCCCCTCGCCTGAGAGCTATCTGTAAAGCGAGCTACTCACTGAGTTATATCCCCGGCCTTGGAGAGATGCTAGGATAATTTTCATACCCAAAATGGGCGGAAGGCCCCCAGAAGAACCTAAATCCTATCGCCTCATCAGCCTCACCTTTGCTACTCAAGTCTATGGAGAAAATAATTGACAATCATATAAAAAGTGAATCCTTGGTACGGAGATCGCTTCATATGAAACAGTTTGCCTATCAATCAGGCAAATCCACTGTAGACGCCCTCCATCATCTTGTGAAGGATGCAGAACGGGCGCTTGCAAATAAAGAAGTGGCACTTGGATTGTTTGTGGATGTGGAGGGGGCTTTTGATAACACCTCACACTCATCAATAAGAAGAGCAGCCATCAAAAAAGGCATAGAACCTCCCGCCATTAATTGGATTGAGGCTATGCTTAGGACCCGAATTGTTACGGTTTCTCTGGGAGGGGTGGAAGCCTTGGTGGCGGCCGGGAGGGGATGCCTCCAAGGGGGTTCTCTCCCCTGTGCTTTGGTCTATTGTGGTAGACGACCTACTGGAGGGACTGAACAATGAGGGATACAATGCTCAGGGCTATGTGGATGACCTGGTCGTTGTAGTAAGAGGCAAGCACAAAGGTATCGTATTTGACCTAATGCAAAATGCCTTGAATTATATCACTAATTGGTGTGCAAGGGAGGAACTTAGTGTCAAGCCAAGCAAAACCATAATAGTTCCATTTACGAGAAGCAGGAGACTATGCCTCAAGACTCCAATGCTAAATGCACAAACAATTGAATTCTCCGGTGAGATAAAATATCTAGGGGTAACTTTGGATAACAAACTAAATTGGAAGTTACATGTTGATAAAACTCTTTCGAAAGCAACGGCTGCCTAATGGACGTGCCGTAAACTCTTTGGAAAGACATGGGGCATGCAACCTAAGACAACCTGTTGGTTGTACACTACAGTTGTAAGATCCATCGTCACCTACGCGTCGCTGGTATGGTGGACGAAAACACAAGAGGTTACTACGCAAAAGAAGTTGCAAAAAGTACAGCGCTTGGCGTGTTTGGAAATAATAGGTGTTATGGGAACCACCACTGCAGCAATGGAGGCACTTCTAGACCTACTTCCGCTCCAGTTACAGGTGCGAAAGGAAGGGCCCTTTGCTGCCTTAACGCTGTACCAGACAAACAAATCCAAGCCAGGCGACTGGCTAAGACATCTTGTAATTCTGAATAAAATAGATTTAGAATCATTAGTCAAACCCTCAGATATCATGCCGAGGAAACTTGACTTCGAAACCCTATTTGATGTAGTCATAGGTGACCGCCACGGGATAAGAAACTGGATTGATCAATTACATCAAAAATCCTCCATCTGGTTCACTGATGGATCAAAAATAAATGAAAGGACTGGCATAGGAATATACGGACCCAATTGTAGGACATCCATAGCCTTAGGAAAGTCCCCTTCTATTATGCAAGCTGAGATTCTTGAATTAGATGTGCACCAGAGAGTGTTTAGAAAGAAACCATACGGGTGCGCAAATATACATTTTGACTGACAGCCAGGCAGCGCTGAAAGCTCTAAAGGCCTATAGCCTTGAGTCAAAGACCGCTTGGGAGTCTCGTCAATCCCTGAAACGGCTGGCAAGTGACAATAAACTTACCCTAGCTTGGATGCCAGGGCTACAGGGAATAAGAGGCAATGAACTGGTCGATGCACTTGCAAAGGCAGGTGCTGAGGCTCCATTTGTAGATCCTGAACGGTTTTGCGGGCTAACTAAAACCTAATGGGGGAAAGAGATCTGCAGATGTGAAAGGAGCAATAAAATGCTCCACTGGAGGCAAACTCCGGAAATGAGTCAGGCAAAGATGTTCATCGACTACTCGCCTAAGAGTGCTACGAAGCTTCTCGACCTTTCGAGGAACGAATTAAGATTCCTTACGGAGCTTCTGACAGGGCATTGCGCCGTCAGCTACCGCCTGCTGAGATACGGAGTAAGTCTCCCAGAAAGATAATTACCTTCGCAAAGAAGATATCCTTTCAGAGACTGTAATAGGGACAGGGTTATGAACAATAGATCAAATGGTCGCAGTTCGATAAGGCTTAGTAGCCAATCGACCCTGCTAAACTAACTACCCCCAAACAAATTGAGAATTTATTGGATAAAAATCGTTCAATTATTGAGAATTTAACGGATCAAATCAACCGAAAACAACAAGAAATTACAGCTTTAGAAACGCAAAAATCGAATCAAATCCAAACGATTCAAGCTAAGAAATCTGTACTGGACGGGAGTTTACCGATTTATTGAATGAAGTAACCAAAAAACAATTACAAAAAGATTACGGCTGTTATAAAGCCAGCCAAATAATTAATGAACGTTATATTGAAGAATTCAAAAAAATCGAACCCTGTTGCCCTGTTTGTAAAACGAAATTCGATCGAACTAAGCAACAATTAATTGATAAGATTTTGGAAAATCTAAACATGGAAATAGGGAACATACCGAAAAAATTGGCGCAGATAAATGTGGCATTGAAACAAGATGACCACTGCGATGGGTTGCTACAACTGAAAAGTGTTAACGAGAAAATTGAGGTTAAAGTAATAAATTATTAATTACATTACTAATTCATTTATTGATTCAATTATAAATATTGATTAAAACAATAAAAAGTGAATAATTAAAATTGTTAAACAGATTCTTATTTCTACCAATTGCTCATTTGCTCCTTGTAACGATTGATTGCCAATAGAAACAACTGCAAAAATTGATATTCTCTAACTTTATAGCGATTCGTTACCCATGACAACGCCGGGCACTGTTTCATTCTAATCTCTTTAAAACTCGAACTCACTTATTTCAGTACCATCTAATGTTTAATTGACTTAATTATATTTCCAAGTAACATATGTTTTGTAGCTAAATTCAAAAAGATCAGAGTCACCTGTGGATAAATGCAACTGCCATTCAAGGGCTAAATTGACGTTTAAATGACACTTGAGTGAGTTAAATACAATTTAAATGCGCCATCATTGAGAAAAAAATTATAGAAAACTAATGAACTATAGTTTTGTTTGAAATCTTTGATCTTCAGCGTTACAACAAATTTCCATAAAGTTAGAGAATACTACAGTAAATCGGACTATAAATCGTATTCTTTCGTAATATTCGAGAATCCGTCCCGATTGCGTGTGATTTGATAAAAATGCGGCACATGATGTGATCGCGTTATAATTTTCAAAAAATCCTCATCATGTGTTATGATCAACAATTGGAAATTCCTCCCCAACTGTCTACCATCGATAATTTTAGACAACGTTTGGCCTAAACTTTCGATATTATTCCGATCTAAATTCGTTGTTGGTTCATCTAGCGCCAGAATACCGCAACGTGAAGCCAAAATTTCAGCAATAGCCAGGCGGATTATCAAACAAGCTAAGACTTGTTAGCCGGCACTACCACGTCCACGCATATCCAACTCAATTCCATCCTTAACTTGTACGACACGATACTTATAAGTACGGCGAGTCTGGTTTGTTTGTGTTTCCTTGTTTCCATCTTTCTGTTTTTCTGTCGAATATTCCGATTTAATTTTGATATATTCGATATCATTACCTCGATAGGTACAGCGCCAATATTCTCGTATTGAATTGTTGATTTCTTTCATGCGCTTTTGATGGAAATCAATCAATGATTTTTCTAGGGCTCTAGCGAATTTCCCCAAATCTTCAATTGCAATTTTTGTTATTTGTAGCTCGTAGAATTTCGACATATAATCCTTGTGAGCATCTCTATTTTGTGGTGAATCCAATTCGGTTTCTATCTCGTTTATTGTTACAATTAATTCGTCCTTTTGGCCACGTATTGTGTGAATTTCTCCCTCTAATTGTTGTTTCTCCGCTAATAATTTTGATTTTTCATCGATTAATAATAAACGATTGGCACCTTGTAATTTTCTATCCAGTTGATCAATCTCATTGACGAATAACTGGATTCGTTTCCGAATATTGCGCAATGATTGGTTATCGTGTAAATTACGCAAATTTAGGTCGAATTTAACAATCTGCTCTTTCGACTCCGTTATCGAATCAATCAATTTCTTTCTCTTGAGATGCAATCGGTTTTCTTCCCCTTTAAAATCATCTAATTGACGAGTTAAATTGCTCAAATTTTGATCACAATCACTCGCCTTGTAGCTTCCGATTTCACTCTGTATCACTCCGATTTTATCGTAGATTCCTTTCAACTCTTGATAATCTTCCCGTTTATTTTCAATCGAATCTTTATAGTTTTCTACAGTTTGATTCAATTGAAGTTTAGAATTATCGAATTCTTGTTTGATTGAATCGGAATCGGTTTCTAATTTGATAATCTCTCTCTCTAATCTTTCGATAATTTGATTCAATTCGAGCTTTTTTGCATCGCAATTCGAGCTCTGCCCCAACAATTCTTCTAATTCTAGCCGTTCCCCGATTAGATTCTTATGTCGATTGGATAATCGATGTAGATTATCTTTATGTGAATTGATATTTTCGGCGATATTGTCGATAATTTGGCGATTTTTCTTCAAATCATCTTTTAGAGTATGAATCTCTGATTCTAACTCAATTTTAGTTTTATTCAAATCACTTTGAACCAATTTCTTGTGTAGATTTTCGATACTCCTTCGTGATTGTTCGATAAATTGTTGATTTTGCTCGATTTTCGCCACTTCAGATACAATTTTATTACAATAATCCACAATTTTCCGGGGTTGTTTCAATTGATTTTGTAAACCTTGTAGATTTCCGGATTTCTCATTTAAATCACCATTAATTTGTTTTAAATTGTCTCGTAATGAAGGCAATTTAGACGTTTCTATAACCTCAATTTCTTCGTTAATATTTTTTTGTTGTAGTAACCCATTGTAGAGGTCGTCTTGTTGTTTCAATTCCGCATTTATTCCCGCCAATTTTTCCGGTATTTTCCCCATTTCCATTTGTAGATTTTCCAAAATCTTATCAATTAATTGTTGCTTAGTTCGATCGAATTTCGTTTTACAAACAGGGCAACAGGGTTCGATTTTTTTGAATTCTTCAATATAACGTTCATTAATTATTTGGCTGGCTTTATAATAGCCGCAATCTTTTTGTAGTTGTTGGCGTTTTTCGGTTACTTCATTCAATAACTCGGTAAACTCCCGTCCAGTACAGATTTCTTTGATTTTATGTTTTCGAATTTCCAAATCATTCAAATTAGCTCGAATCGTTTGGATTTGATTCGATTTTTGCGTTTCTAAAGCTGTAATTTCTTGTTGTTTTCGGTTGATTTGATCCGTTAAATTCTCAATAATTGAACGATTTTTATCCAATACATTCTCAATTTGTTTGAGATTAGGTTCAGATAATTTGTCATCGAAAAGAAAGCGAAAAATTTCCAAATTCCTGTCTTTAATCCCATCGATTTCTTGGAGTTTTTCTTCAATTGATTGTTTAATAAAATCGATTTTACCTTCATTTATACTGTTTTGTTGTAAGATTTTCAACTGGCATTCGAATTCTTGTAAAGTCTCTTGCTTAATCGAATTTTCTATTTTGATATCCTTGACGCGTCGATTTAGTTCATTTTCATCAAATTTGTTCAATTTCTTCATATCAGCATCGATATCGTCAATTTCTCTCTTGATTTCAACTAATTTACACCTATTCTTATCGATTTCTTTCAATTTCTCGTCGATTTCCGTAATCCTAGCTCTATTATCAACGATATTTTGGCGTTTTATTTTGATATTTTCGTTGGTTTTTACCGATTTTTCGCGAATTTCATCCACTCGTTTCTGTAATTTGTTCCGTTCAATATCCTGCTCATTACTCAATTCTTCAATTTTACGCTCAAATTTAAGCAAGTTTTCCTTTAAATTGTCGACGATAATCGATGGATCTTTATCGAAATCATCTCGATCTAAATCTAAATCGAATTTTTGTTGGATTCTTTCAAATAATTGCGAACGTGCTTCACATTTCCGATCGAATTGTTTCTTCTCTTGTTCTAATATTCCAATATCCTTAATTATATTTGCCGAAGTTGTGGTCATTTCTTTAAATCGTTCTTCAATTTGTGTGCGCTCCAATTCGAATTTTGCGATATTTTCCGAATATTGAGCTTGTTCATTTTGGAATTGTTGAATTTTTTGGCCCAATTCGTCATCACAACCGTTGAATTCTTCAATTAAACTAGTGGCGATTTTACTTTCGAGTTCAATTAGACTTTTTCGTTGGATTTCTTTAGTTGTCTGTTCTTGTTCTAAATCGTCTAACTGATTCTCTAATTCAGAAATTTCTTGTAAACGTTCTATAATCGGTTGTTGATGTTTTAATTTCCCATCAATCTCTTTATCGAAACCTTGTAATTTATCTTGTTTGTGGTCCAATAGATGGCGTTTACTTTCAACATTTTCTTTCAATTTTTTGGCATTTTCTAGTTCTGATTCTAATGTTTTAATCGTTCCCTTCTTCTGTTTTGATTGTTTCAATATAATGTCGATACTTTTATCATATTGCTGTAAATCAAATATTTGATCGAATTTTTGTTTAACACTCTTCCCTTCTTCTAACGGCCATAGTGAGTTTTCTTGATGGCAAAATATCACATTACTTAATATCGATTGGGACACACTCAATACTTGACAAATATACGCATCGATATTATCATTCCTAGGGAAAATATCGATTTCCTCTCCATTAATCTTTTTGAAATGTTCTCCGGCTTTCTCGCCTGTTTTACTTGTTAATTTATCTGTTTGTATCACTTTTCTATTACGTACAACTTTTAATCGATCACCCTCATGATCGATAATTTCCAATTGAACTTCACCTTTTACGCTTGTTTTACCGCATAGTTTTGGATCGTTTAGGAAACTATGGCCAACTCCACTAGTATCTGATGGTATTTCACCGCAACAAGCATATTTGATTGCTTCGATTATTGTTGTTTTACCACAACCATTCTGGCCCAAGATTAATGTTAATGGTGATGTGAATTGGATTTGTTGATCATTGGATGGACTATAATTACGTTATACCGGAAATGCTCAATTTCTCCAATTTGGCCATTGTTTAGCAATTATCTACAATAAAATAATGAACAAAATTAGAAAAATTGTTGTTGAACTAGTGGCAAGAAAAAAAAGTAAGAAATTTGTATTAGTTTAGATAAAATTAGACAGTAGTTCTAGTTTTGAATAATTCAATAGTTTCATCCTACACATATGTGCGTTCGTGAAAAAGCGAATTTTTGAGAATTTGGGAAATTCGTTACCAATTTTCACTTGTTTAACTCAATTGTTTTGCACCTGGTTTCTTTGCAGTTTGTAGACAAATCAATTGACTTTAAAACTATGCTAATGTTGTCAGAAAATTTGGTTTATTTTCCTGGAAAAAACTGCACGCTAAACAACACTACTAATTCAAAAATCCTGGGGAGACAACGTAATAAGTTGAATGATATCCAAATGAAGGAAGGTTGCATGTATACGCATATATTTATGCAAATATGGCTTTCTTGTGTATACATGATTGCAGTAATAAAAGGCCTCTAGATTATTTTAGATTTTAGACACAGAGGCAGAACCTTTTGTATTTACATCTTTATACTAGCTCAAAATTTTCATACAATGCAATAACATTGGTTAAATTGGTTAAATTTGAAAACGAATGAAACATACAAGCAGGTTCAGATTTATGAAGGCGTGGTTGTTCAGGTAATTCATGAATTCTTGATGTTATACAGTCCGATTCAGTAAAGTATGAACAGTAAGCTATAAAGTCTAATAACTCTTCTATTTTTTTAATCGAATGAAAAAATGTATACAAGAATTTGAAGGGGAACAACTAGGGTATCTATTGGATTTGGAAAAACCCTCCTACGATATTTGGAAATCGGAAAAAATTGACGTTAACTTTTGAGAATTGCGCAATATTGCATGGAAAATTCCTAAATTTAAAAACTCGAAATTAACTAGATACGATCTGTGAAAAAAGGTTAAAAAAAATTGTGACTTTTCGAAGGGGTGATTGAACTGTTTCAAAAATCCAGGTCTGGGAATTCCTTGGCCCACCAGCAATAAATTTGTAAAGCAAGAAAAGACAACTTGGTCTCGTGCAGGAATTATGGACTTCTGAAACATTATTTTTTCTACGACAGTGCGGAAATGTCTTACTTTCGATGAGCCAAACCGGTGTTGAAAGTGGCACTTTACCGCACTAGTGCGGAAAATCCAAACTTTCCGCACTAGTGCGGCAAAGTAAACTTTTCCGCACTCTACTTTCCACACTACTTGTTCCTTACCGACAATAATTGTTTTCAAGTACAATTTTGGATTTTTTCCATAAATTGTACTTGACTTGGGATTCGAACCCCAAGACTAAACCGTTTCGAATGTGGACTTGCTTACCACTGCGCCACTCGCGGTTCAAAATTTTAAATATATTAAATTGTCTTTATAACATAATTTTGACATAGACACTTGTTTATACTGTAGTCATAGTAACTCTCCTTACATTTAAAGTCAATGGTAGGTTGATAATTATTTAAAAATTTTATTAGTTAGTTTTTATTTAATTTTTTTAATTATTTTCCGCGATTTTGGACTGTCGTAGAAAAAATAGTATACAATACACGGTCAGAAAGTTTCGTTGCAGAACTCGTGTGAACGTTGCAGCACTCGCTTCGCTCGTGCCGCAACGTGTTCACACTCGTTCTGCAACGATTAACTTTCTGACCTTATATTGTAATATACTATTTCAATATACTATTTTATTTATCAAAATTTTGAAAAAATGCCGAGACAGGCAAATTTTTTATTTTTTACTTGCCTATTTGTGATGAGGTCAAAATGACACTACCAGTTACCATCGCGAAGAAATGGCGTCACCATTATTTTTTAAAATTAGAACCCTATTTTTGATTTTTTTTTTTCTGGAAGAGCATATTTTTCTGCATTTTGACATGTAAAAATTGTGGGGGGGTTACATAAGAAAAGTTTCGAGAAAAAAATTGTTTAAAATATTGTCACAATATCCATGCATCAGCATGGCATACACACAAAACACAGTACCGCTGAATAATCATTGCAAGCATTGATTTAATAAAGTATCAAGTAGGCTTCGGTTGAAAATTTGACATAATTATAGACAAACATGGCGGATTAAATGGTCAAAAATTAAAATGAGAAATGAGGATTTCTAGCAATGGAGATGAAGGGTGGAATAAAATTAAAGTGTATTTGCTCTCATTAAGGGCACAGAGTACTCCTCAAAATTTCAACCGGCGAAAATGTGAGTTTGTAACTTGCGATTTCTCGTTCGTCCTTGAAGCTACAACAACCGCAAATAGATTTTCGAAAAGGGCATTTCTTATAGCGACTTTTTTGGTTCTTTCCGTTTTTCAAAATGTTGACGCAAATTTGAATTACAGACGAAAATCTAACAACATGTTTTTATCGTCCTTTTGTATAAATTCTTATATTTTCTCTTATAACTTGACTAATTGTGATTATTTTGCAAAAATTCTTGTACTGTCAGATGGCAAATAAAAAGTTCTTTCCAAATATTCAAGAAAATTTTCCGATTTCATGTTAGTTTTCCGGAAAATTAAGAAAACTTCTGTACGCTACAACACGTTTTTTTCCACAGTTTTTATCTTACAGCATTGATCAACCCCTCATTCGAAAGCTGATACAAAGGTGGAGGGCAAGATAGAAAGCTTTTTTTGAAAATTTGAAAAATTGCCTGAGTTATCGCGGAAAAACCAACTGGTTTTTCTGGCATTGTTTACACATATTAAATTAATTATTTTGCTTTGAAATACATACGGTTAGGTAGATAATTTTGTCCTGTTTCCGAATGGCCTATTATTTTTGCAAAAAGTGTTGATTTCTCGAAGAAAATTGAGTGGGAAATCCAACATCGTTATTTTACAAAGATTGCCCGCGTCAGACGTAAACAGTGGCGGGTTTGCCTAATCAAAAGTTTGTGGAATCATTGATACTCAATCCAAAGCGACACATAATTCGATTTTGACAAAACGCGCACTGTCTGCCAGTATGGCGGGTTATCTTACTTGATAATACACAAACAAAGAGGCTGGATTTTCATTCCATTTTTCTTCGAGAAATCAACACTTTTTACAAAAATAATGGGCCAATCGGAAACAGGACAAAATTATCTACTAACCGTATGTATTTCAAAGCAAAATAATTAATTTTAATATGTGTAAACAATGCCAGAAAAACCAGTTGGTTTTTCCGCGATAACTCAGGCAATTTTCAAATTTTCAAAAAAAAGCTTTCTATCTTGCCCTCCACCTTTGTATCAGCTTTCGAAATGAGGGGTTGATCAATGCTGTAAGATAAAAACTGTTGGAAAAAAACGTGTTGTAGCGTACAGAAGTTTTCTTAATTTTCCGGAAAACTAACAGTGAAATCGGAAAATTTCTTGAATATTTGGAAAGAACTTTTTATTTGCCATCTGACAGTACAAGAATTTTTGCAAAATAATCACAATTAGTCAAGTTATAAGAGAAAATATAAGAATTTATACAAAAAGGACGATAAAAACATGTTGTTAGATTTTCGTCTGTATTCAAATTTGCGTCTCAACATTTTGAAAAACGGAAAAGAACCAAAAAAAGTCGCTATAAGAAATGCCCTTTTCGAAAATCTATTTGCGGTTGTTGGTAGCTTCAAGGACGAACGAGAAATCGCAAGTTACAAACTCACATTTTCGCCGGTTGAAATTTTGAGGAGTACTCTGTGCCCTTAATGGCTTGTATCATCTCCATGCTAATAATGATAAAAAATTTTCATTTTATTTTTGACAATTTAATCCGCCATGTTTGTCCATAATTATGTCAAATTTTCAACCTATGTCTACTTGATCCTTTAGTAAATCAATGCTTGTGTAATACTTATTCAGAGATATTGCGTTTTTCATATACTATGCTGATGCAAGGATATTGCATGGCGTTTTTTAAAAAATTTTGATAAATAAAAAAGTTATTTGCATTATGCGGAACCTTTCGGTCACAGTGTATAGGGGAAAACAAATGAACTGCATCCATTGGCAATATATCCAGCTATCTCATCGTCCAATAAGACTCCAATAGTACATAGAGAGATAGCATCAAATTGGGTGATACTAACATTAAGATTTCCCCACAATATTTTTTAATACAAACAATTGGAAATTATCACAATTGTTTATTTTAACAAGTAAGGAAACATAATGTAGATATCGATATTTTATATCTGTCTGACGCATGTAAATTGTAAAATTAATGGACCCATATCGATTTGCTAATGTTGAACAAAGATCGAGCGATTTACAACAGAAACGGGATAATAAAAAAAAAATTGTCGAAATACAAATAATTGAAAGTGAATAGATTTAGCGATGTGGTATAATGTTCGATCAAAAGCTAAAGAGTTGAAATTCTCCCTATGTCTAGAACTTTCTTCTATTTCCTACCTGAACGTTCAAATTATAGTAATAATTTGCAGAATCTTTAATTGTCCGTTCTACTGTAAAACGATTTAGATTTAGATTTAGCGAAGAGAACAGCCGTCCTAATTAAATAAAACAATAATGACTGTTTTGATGGTTTTATAGCACGGCTGTATTCTTCGCTAATCTTTCAATTAGTATTTCGACAACATTTTTTTTTATTATCTCGCTTCTGTTGTTTCGAATTATCATTTTTGGTAGAATGAAAATGAATACATATACAATATTGAACTTATAAAGAATTCCTCGTTATTTATTATTTTATTTATCAAGTTGACTAATGAAATTCTAGCTAGTTTATACATAGTGTAATATAAGATTACTAGCTGACCCGGCAAACGTTGTTCTGCCGTATAAATTATTTCTTGTGAATATTTTGATTGATAAATAAAAAATTACGAAAGAATTGTAAGTTTTTGTGGAAATAATCTATGACAGTAACAGGAAAGAAGCGCCTTAGACTATGACCGCCGGTAATTTTTTTAGTCTAAAGTAAGAGATGAAACAAAGGAAAGCAATTTTAATTTCGAAGAGCAATTGAATGTAGTATATTTTTTGACAGTCCCTCTCTAGCCAACACAAATAAGTTCGATGACTTTTTGGAAATTTTATGCAATAAAAACTCCAAATTCCAATCTAATTTGTGTATTTTTATCAGCGTCCGGAAGTCTCCCGTTTCAGTTTCCCAAATCAACCAAAAATAATTAAAATTGAAGCTGGCTCAAGTTCAATATTTGGCACACCTTTGTAACCGTATAAATGACATGGCGGCGCATGCATTATAAAATGGCGCACTGTTGTCAGCTTCATTTTCTAAAATAATATAATAACTGAAATTAAAAATTTCAATTAAGTATACAAGAATAGTTTATCTATTTTATAGACGAGATATTAATTTAGTTGCAAGACATTTCTATATCTAAACTTAATAGGACAAAACTGACGAGATAATTGTCGTTGTAGTACCCATATTGGCAACAATGTTCGTTTGTTCTATTCACTGTGTGCCTTATTTTCGTTAACACCTGGAACAAAAAAAATATAACATTATCTCTTCAATTTGTCAATGTTTGTAAAATGTTTATAAATGGTTGTATCACCATTTTTAAGTCTTCATCTTCGTCAACTAACCTGGCTAATTCTTTGATTTCGAACCATTTAATTTGTTTGATTTCCTTTCGATTATAACGGAACCGTTGGTTCTTATCAACATTCCTAACAACATACAATCCAACCAATGATGCATCACCTTTTTTTGGCTGTACATACTTTTCGTAGTATTCGTTCTTTGATATAATTTGGCTGACATCAAATGTTAATTCTTTATATATTTCTCTAATTGCACATCTCAATGTATCGTTATTATCGTCGATGTCTAATTTTCCTTTCGGAAACGACCATTGACCACTGAAACCACGAATTAGCAGTACGGATCTTTTATCGGCTGCTATCAGAATTGCTCCATAGCGCGGCAATCGTTTAGATTCTTTCACATAGGTGTAGATTTTTGATATGAAATCTTTATTAAGGTTCAATTTTTTGAATACAAACTCTGTGAAGGTTCTACGATCATAATCGTTGGTTCTTGATTTGAGTAGATATTCATCAATGTAATACCAGTAAGCAGGCTCAATTCGCGATGAAATGAACAGTGGCATCAATTCATCATCGAGGTTCGATGGCAATTTTCCGACACGATCAAGAATTTCGATTTGGATTTTTTCTGGTGATTCTATGAGAGTTTGTTTGAACCTATTGGAATTGCTTCCCATTTTAAATTTGTTGTAATCCATGTTCACCTCTTATAATTTCAAATTTTTGTATATTTTGAACAATATACTATGTATCCTTATAAATATTTTGGTTGATAAATAAAAAATAACGAAAGAATTGTAAGCTTTTGTGGATAGACTATGACCGCCGGTAATTTTTTTTATTCTAAAGTAAGAGATGAAACAAAGGGAAGCAATATTAATTTCGAAGAGCAATTGAATGTACTATATTTTTTGTCAGTCCCTCTCTAGCCAACACAAATAAGTTCGATGGTTTGCCCACGCGAGAACATGCCACGTATAATTGCCCGTGTGAAAAACATGCTGTGCTCAAATCTAAGCCGCAAACAGACATCGTTTGTCCTTGCGACTTATTTATTGTCATTGCAAATGCCAATCTAATAGGAAATTGAACGCGTCTGAATTCAATTAGCACGTCTGTAGGGATCATTGGGATTCGTGGTAGCAAAACATTTTCGGCTTGGAATTTGCCATTCAGAATTGTGGCTTCGATAATGTTTTTCATCAGTTTTTTAATGACCAACCGCGTGCCATTGCACAGCCGTGGTGGGTTCAAATTTCGAAGTAAAATAATAGGAGATCCGACTTTCAGTTGTAGAAGGTGTGGTGGCATGCCTGGCAAATCCAGTGAGTTCAAAAACTCTGTTGGATAATTGACAGCTTCGTTGGCATCGCAAACTGTATCGATCGATTTGTATGTTATCAATTCGCCTGGCAACGACTGCTGTATCTTGAAGTTTAAATCGTCGACGTCCACATTTTTTGGTGCCAAAATGGCTCTTTCTGCCAGCCACGTATGATTTATGTATTGTGTGCGTAAGTTGGGAAATATGCGGTCAATGAGATCATTTTGCGAATCAACAATTGTACAGAAATTATTGGGTAATTTTATGCATCCAGTATTTTCATAGGCAGCAACTTTTCCATCGCCGATATCTAATATCTGTTTTGAAAATGTGGCAGCGGATGGATCTTGTAGCATTTGGACGCGCATATTTATTTTTAGGTGAAGTTTTTCAACATCATGCCACAGTGACGATGATTTCAAGCAAGCGTTGATCTCGTCAGCGTACGTTGAACGTGGAATGACGGGAAGTGTTTGTCTGAAATCACCTGAAAGGAGTAACAGAGTACCGCCAAATAGTTTGTCGTTGTTATTTATATCTTTGAGTGTTCTGTTTAACGCCTCAAGAGAATGTTTGTGTGCCATAGTGCATTCATCCCAGATGATAATTTTGCATTGTTTCAGCACTGCTGCCATGGACGTTTGTTTTTTTATATTGCACACTGCGTCTGGGTTATTGTGAATATTCAGTGGCAGCTTAAATGCTGAATGCGCTGTTCTGCCTCCATCCAATAAAGTTGCTGCAATGCCAGATGATGCAACAGCCAATGCAATGCCATTATTTGAACGTACTTCGGCAAGAATTAGCGAAATGAGAAACGTTTTGCCAGTTCCACTTGGTGCATCCAAAAAAAAGAATCCACCTTGTCCCGCCGAAACTGCCAGCATAATGCGGTCGTAAATGATTTTTTGTTCATGATTCAGTAGAGAGACATTGCGAGTAACAATTGCTGCCATTTCTGCAATATCGTACTGTAGTTCACGATTTATTTCGGTGTCCATTAAATCAGATGCACTTCGATTAGGCGAAGTCATACCGAAGTGACTAAGTTGTACATTAGCAATAGCAACGCAAAGATCCTCGATCGCAATCAATGCTTCATTGTACATAGCGTCGTTGAAAGTAATCGTTAGATCGTTGCACCTTATACGAATTCGATGCAATATATCGTCAGTCATTGAATCTTTGTGCTTATCCCACAACGTGGCTGCTTGTCTCGGGAAACATGTAGTCAACACTATAGCGAATAGTAAACGAATTTGTATTGCTGTACAGCCCAATGCTGCTTCAGTAAGCATTTCGTCCCAGTGATTGTCGTCTTCGAGCAAATCGAGTGCAAGGCATGCATCTTTATATGTTGTATACTGTTGTCCATTTACTTTACGTATATCTTGAAATGACAACGGGCCGGTGACATTAACCAACAACAGTCGCAGATAGAAGCACTCAGTCTGCCTTGGACTGACTGTATATAATCGTCCCAAAGTGTTTGTTTTGAATAACCGGGACACGTATCAACTGGTGTGCCTTTCTTGCGGGGCATCCATTTTTTTGTTTGATTCCATTTGAAATATCGTGGTACTTCAGAATAGAGTAGTGTTCGGGCAAAGGCACCGAAAGTATCCGCATGATTACACAATTCGAAAAATTCGGTGAGTGTAGTTTTTGGTGGATTTATGGCACGCTCAATTGCTGTCTCGTCGCTGAAAAATACGCGCTGTCCGTTTTCAAGATGGACGGCTAAATGTATAACTGCTGGGTCTCGTTCATGAATTGGGAAACCCAAAATACGCCAGACAGCTTCATTGGAGCTGATGTACCGGCCAATTTGGTAGCGCATTATTTTATCATTGTCATTCAATCGAGAAGCATTCACTTCGGTATTTTGAATTTGAAACACAGCCATATCGCTGCCTTTATTCACATACTTGCAAATATATTTGATGCTTTTAACCGAACTGCAGAATTCAACATTAATATGAGCATTGAATGTTTTGCTCAGCAGAGGCGAATATGGTACCACCCAGCGATTATCAATGTCAATGTCTGCGTTGTTGATATGTAGCGTAAATGACTCTCCTGCATTATCAGTATTTCTTCGACGATATATTGGATATCCGTCAACATTTGTGATCGTGTCGTTGGTGAAGCTTTTAGGAAAACGCTTTGTACATTTTCCGCCTGCCATGCAAGGCGATAAATGATTTAAAGCACCGCATGGGCCATGAATCATGTTTGTAGTAACAATATCGAATAATAGTTGATCAGTGGACGGGTCTGGAATTTCCGCGGAAATTACACTATCTATTTGCTCAGGACGTATTTTGTCGACTAACCAAATCAAAATGTGAGCATGGGGTAGTCCTCGCTTTTGCCATTCAACAGAATACATCCAGCAACGCGTGGGACCGAATACATGTAATTTTGTAATGAAGTTTATTAAAGATTTCAATTTTTGTTTAAACACACGTGCTGTAATGTCATGACGATGTATTGCATTTTGGCCTGGCAATAGTAAAGAGGTAATCTCTTGCCACTTTGGATTACACGTGAACGTGATAAATAAACACGGTCGTCCGTACTCGCGCACAAAAGTCATGGAATCCTGTATGTATTCTTGCATATGACGTGGACTGCCTACGTACGATGATGGTAGAATGATAGAATTACCAATTTCAGCGGTGTCGGCGTCGTTCATGATAGCGTCTCTCAAGTGAATATACTCTTCTACACGCAGCTTTTGTTGATTGTGTCGTAGGAATCGCAGTCGTTCGTTCTCTATCTTCGCGTACATGTCGACCATGAATTGTTGGAACAGCTCACGAAATCGCAGAATGACGTTGTCTTGACCGCGTCTAATCATCATACGATACGCATAAAAATCCATTGAGCTCACTTTCTTGTTTGTTTCGGCTCCTGTAACAACATATTCATAAATTCAAAATAAGCAATATATAATGTTCATAGCGAATGAATTACCTGTTACGGGATCTCGTTGTTTAATGTTTATGCAATATCCGTCTTGTCCCTTCCAAAAAATTAGCGGATATTGAAGAGCGTCATATGAACGATGTGTATCGGCGATGAAGTCCAGATTATTGTTTCTTTTTCGAATCACGATTTCTCGCTTCGATGTGCGGTCGCCAACGATGATTCCCGCAACGTCGTCAGCAACAGGCGCATTGAATCTACGCACGTGTTCTCCTGCTGGTGTTTTATCTGGGTTGATGATAATAGCGTGATTGTCACTTTGCAATTCGTGCATATGAGATTTGAAGAATTTCAATAATTCATTGTGATTATTCAATAGGGCGTCCAGTTCGCTAACGATGCGCCTGGCATTAGCTGAATTGAGGTTATTGTAGCTACAACGTGCATCCACACGACTGATGTCCTCACCGCCCATGAAGTAGATTTGTAAAAATTTATGTGGTTCGTTTGGCATTGGCAGCAATGAACCTAATTTGTGGTACACTTGGCCTCTGATTTTAAACGTTGAATTGAATTGTTGACCATTTGCGGAAGTATTGTGAACTATTTCTGTTGCTCCGAACGAAGTCATTTGGAAGCATGAATTGAATGCGCGAATGGATTTCAGGAACAGGTTTGAATCCCGATCCGTGCCGATGAGCAAGCCGTTCAATGGTTCTGGAGGTGTCTCAATTTCTGGTAGCTGCACTTTTCCTGATGCGCAACACATTCCAGCTGACTCATATTTGAATTTGAGAGCATGACAATGGGGACACTCTTTGTCCATTGCACCAATTAACACTTTCGGATGATTGGAGTATTCAATATCTGGCTCGTACTCGAATGCGAGACGAAGAAACGAAGCGGATGTAAATGCTCGATGTACTTGTTGACGTTGTTGGTCATTTGCTCTACGTGTGTCAACTATGAACCTGCGTGCTTGTCTCTGTCGTTGTGCATTTCGTTCGGCTCGTTCCTCTTGTGACTGAGATGCTCGCAATTTCGACATGCTGCCACGAACACTTTCGTTATCTTGTTGGATTTGTTCCTCTGTTCTTTCTGATCTTCTATTTCGCGTGTTTGTTGCTCTAGTCGTTCTACGGCCCAAATCCGCTCCTTTGCGTCTTGCTGGCATTGTTCAATGTAATTCATACACACAAATAGACAAAATTGTTGCCCTTACTGATGAAAAACGTTATACCTATAATGTATTTGTTCTTTTTGTATTTTAGCACTCTTTTTACAATCATAAATTAATAGTATATTACAATATAAGGTCAGAAAGTTAATCGTTGCAGAACGAGTGTGAACACGTTGCGGCACGAGCGAAGCGAGTGCTGCAACGTTCACAAGAGTTCTGCAACGAAACTTTCTGACCGTGTATTGTATACTATTTTTTCTACGACAGTCCAAAATCGCGGAAAATAATTAAAAAAATTAAATAAAAACTAACTAATAAAATTTTTAATAATTATCAACCTACCATTGACTTTAAATGTAAGGAGAGTTACTATGACTACAGTATAAACAAGTGTCTATGTCAAAATTATGTTATAAAGACAATTTAATATATTTAAATTTGAACCGCGAGTGGCGCAGTGGTAAGCAAGTCGACATTCGAAACGGTTAGTCTTGGGTTCGAATCCCAAGTCAAGTACAATTTATGGAAAAATCCAAAATTGTACTTGAAAACAATTATTGTCGGTAAGGAACAAGTAGTGTGGAAAGTAGAGTGCGGAAAAGTTACTTTGCCGCACTAGTGCGGAAAGTTGGATTTTCCGCACTAGTGCGGTAAAGTGCCACTTTCAACACCGGTTTGGCTCATCGAAAGTAAGACATTCCGCACTGTCGTAGAAAAAATTAATTACAAAATTTTTTGAATGGAAAATGAAATTTATTAAAAGGATTAATTTGCACAAACACTAAGTTGATTGTAAAAATTTGAAAGGGGGCGAATCTAAGAACCGGCCTAGTAACTTCCCCCACACATTCCGGACAGTTAATCATGAATTAGAATAGGATATTAAAAACAAGTTTCAGAAGTCGACAATTAATCCAAGTTTTAAAAAAAAGCACAAGTGTATTGAACGGAAATTGAACTTATGGCTAAAAATGTCATATTTGCGACACCTGGCAGTTTTCCCACTACACTATAAACCAACTGCAATTTTAGTAGATAGATTTAGATAGATTTAGTAGATGGAAAACATTTATCTTTAAATTTTCTTGCTTTGAAGAACATCACACATGATGGGTATCGTTTCGGACATAAAAGCACATGCCCTTTCGATTGGTGATATCAAATTAATATGTTATCTTGAATTTTTTTCAATCAACCCCCTCCCCCTTCCCCCGTCCTCCGAATGGCACCAAAAACTAATCAACTCGAACGGCCACCAAATAGTTTGTGCTGACCAAATTTGAACTCAATCGGTTAAACCGTTTTTGAGTAATCGTTGGAGAAACGACAGACGCACGTACACGTACACACACACGCACACACACACGCACGCACGCACACACACGCACGCACGCACGCACACACACGCACACACGCACGCACGCACAAACACGCACACACACACACACGCACGAACATCATGCTAAAAACTTCAAAAACGTGTTCAGGGGACCTCAAAACGTAAAGATCTGGTGAAATCTCGAATTCGAAATTTTGGTCCGAAACTAATAACTTCCCTACCCTCTGGTCGGGGAAGTTAAAAAATTCAACAATAAATGTATCCATGGTAACCAAATTAAATACTGCGCTACTATTTGTCTGTTAGTTAGTGCAAGGCTTGTTTACAAAAATAATAGAAAATAATAATTCTTTCTTTTTGATGGGGGTACCTTAATTACCTAGGGGTGTGAAATATACTTTACAACCTGTTCTCATACCTACATAAATATACATATACATACATGAAAATCGGTCGAGCCGTTTGGGAGGAGTTCAGCCACAAACACCGTGACACGAGATTTTTATATATATAGAAGATTAGAAATTGGAAAGTTTAGTTCATTTGGTCTCCACCCAGCTCAATAGTAATGCAATCTCTCCGGAACTTTTTGCATTAGTAGGGCTGTTTTCCACGCAATTCCTCCAGGAAAATTAACCAGATTTTCTGGCAACAATAGCATAACTTTAAAGTCGACAGAATCGAATGCAAGTTGAAAAAACTGGGTGCAAAACAATGAAGTTTAACAGGTGAAAATTGTTAATAAATTTCGCAAGTGCTCAAAAATTGACTTTTCATGAACCTCAGCACTTGCACATACATACAGCCCCCTTCTCTTAAAGGTGTTCACAGCGCCAAACGTCTGTTAATTATCGAGTGATTGGAAACATATTTTAAGGATTTATAGGGGGGTCCCTGGTGCACATTTCAGTGAAAGTTGGACCCTGTAGCTCGTTGGGAAATCAGGGAAAAAGTGATTTTTGTCGAAAATCTCAACATTTTTGTCAATCAGTTTTTTACATAAATGGACTGAAGATGACTTGAGGATTCTCGGAAAACTGTTTTTTTCTGTTTTCTGGCACTGTATCATGAAAAAAATTGAAAAACTGGTTTCTCGTTCATTGATCGTAAATGGGACCAGTTATTCGCCTCTCTGTTGTTCAATTCTTATCTTAATGGGTGTTCATGTTATCGCATTTGTTTACTCAAGAAAAAGTGCTTGACATTCGATACTCATAACAAAAGCACATGCCAGTTATTTGAGTAGGCTTGTTTTTCTTTAAATAAATAAACATTGGATCGATTTAAGAGACTACACCAGTGGTTTTCAAACATTCTGGAAGTGCCGAGCATGTAAATAATTTATAAATTCATTAAGGACCCTTCATTTTTCACCAAAGACACATTTCTTATGTTGTGGATAAGGAATATTTTACTCTGAGCCTGTTAAATCGGTTTGCGGATTAAAAAAAATTACCAGATCGACTGTTGAGAAACACTGGTTTAAAATTTGATACAAAACTACTGTGATCGGCACAGGGAGGCGAGCGATTTATGCATTTCAATTTTTTCACGGTCAAGCTCTGCTCGTATCTTTTTTTAATTTTTTTCGAAGTCTAAAGGGCAAATTGCAAAAACCAAAATGTTACGAATGTATCGCATTAATTCAACACTTTTAATGTGTGAAAACCCCTCTTGCCAATTTTTGCATACTCAAAAGATAGATTTGATGTCACTCATTTCCGAATGAGCTACGTGGACCTAATTTTGCTAAAATGTTCTCTGAGAACCCCCCTATAAATCCTTAGTGTTTCCAATCACTCGATAATTAACAGACGTATGGCGCTGTGAACACCTTTAAGAGAAGAGAGCTGTATAAGCTTTCAGAAAATATCTTGTGTAAACTTCTATCTTCTAAATTGACAAATTGTGCCCAAAAATGTCTTGGAAATGTCTTCATTTTTTCTGATTTTACTGAAAATTAAAATGTCTATCGAAAATTTTTTTTAGATTTTTGTAAAGCGCTTTCATTTACTGTATAAGGCAGTTTGAATCATTGAAAAATAATTATAATTAGCTAAATTGTAGGGGAAAATATTAAAACACCCAAGAAAAACATGCCAAAGATTTTTCTCTATGATTCAGAATTTTCTTGAAATATTCAAAAACGAAAATATAATAAAAACAGTAAGAAAATATTTTTCAAATTGCTTTAAACATTTCCGAAAATAGCGTATATACCTCGGGACTAAGGTGCTTTCTTTCGTCCCTCGAGTGGTTATTGCCCTCAGGACTTACGCCCCTCGGGCAATAAACTTCCACTCTCGGGACGAAATGACGCGCTTTAGTCCCTTGTTATACAGGCAAAATAAATGAACTAGACCCATAGGCAATATATCTAGCTATCTCATCGTCATAGTACAGAGAGAGATAGCGTCAAAGTGGGTGGTGCTAAGACTTTTAACACATAAGGAAAGAAATGGGGTTTCGATATTTTATATCTTTGTCTGACGCATGTTGATTTAATTGTAAAATAAGTAGACTCATGGCCATTTGCTAATGTTGAACAAAGATAGAGCGATATACAACAGATAAAAAAAACTTCTTTAAATTGTTGTGATACAGACAATTTTCAGTGAATAGATTTAGCGGTGTGGTATGTTCGATCAAGGGTTGAAATTCTCCCTGTGTGTAGAACTTCTTTTTAATTTCATACCTGAACTTTCAAACTATTATTTCTTTTATTGCAGTTATTATTATTTTTATTTTATTAAAACAATTGTCCTCTCAGCTATAGGGTGGCAAAAGACAATGAAAAACAACAAATAATTATTAAAAATAGAATATAATAAATACATTTTTATAATAAATAAAAACATGAAAAAAAAAAACAAACTTAATATCACGTTTAAAAAAAAAACAACAGGTCGATTCATTAGTAACAACGATTATAAAAATAATAATTACAAAGACAAAATTGAAAAAAATCAAAAAATACAAATACAAATATTAGTTGTTTTAATGAAATAAAAATAACTGCAATGAAAGAAATAATAGTTTGAAAGTTTAGGTAGGGAATTAAAAAGAAGTTCTACACACAGGGAGAATTTCAACCTTTGATCGAACATACCACACCGCTAAATCTATTCACTGAAAATTGTCTGTATCACAACAATTTAAAGAATTTTTTTTATCTGTTGTATATCGCTCTATCTCTGTTCAACATTAGCAAATGGCCATGAGTCTACTTATTTTACAATTTAATCAACATGCGTCAGACAAAGATATAAAATATCGACACCCCCATTTCTTTCCTTAAGTGTCAAGTCTTAGCACCACCCACTTTGACGCTATCTCTCTCTGTACTATGACAGTCTTATTAGACAATGAGATAGCTAGATATATTGCCTATGGGTCTAGTTCATTTATTTTGCCTGTATAATATGCTATAAAAAACAAGCTCTCATTTTCCTTCTGTAACACAATATGACATCCGAATTCCCAAAAATGAAATACTAAACCAGATGCTCTTTGAAATTCCATTTAGATCGTTAAAATCCGTGGGACAATAAACGAAAATTCTTGTCTGAAAAATTGGTTTTTAATGGTTGTCTAGTCTGGATACCGTTCATCGATGCACTGCGTGTAAAATGTGAAAGTTCAACTCGTGATACCTCGCTTGCTCGTAGGATTTTTAGTAGATGAAAATAGTCAGTAAATTCAAAGAAGGGTTTTCTTCTGAAAACTCGGTTAATTTGTAGAAAATGGAATTCTGAAATATAAGTTGTCGTCCTTTGGGTGTGTTTTCAAACAACATATCGTTTATTTCTCTAAGTTTCAAATTGTGGACCCGTTTTTGAAAACAGATCTTAACGTTTTGATTAATTTTCCGGAAAACTAACAGTGCTACCGGAAAATTTCTCAAAGATTAGGAAAGCACTTTCAATTTCCTATATTTTAGAAAAAGAATCATTGCAAAATAAACAATATTTTCAAGTTATAATAGAAAATATAAAAAAAATATCTGTAATTCAAAATTAAGTTAAAATAATCCAAAACGAAAAGTACCGTTAGATGCTAAAACAAATGTCCTTTTTAAAAATATACTTTTCGTTCTCATAGGTATCGGGAATTAAACATTCACATTTTACGCACAGCACATCGACGGGATGTACCCCAACCCCTTAAGGTTGATAAATAGATATTTTCTACGTGCAAAATAACTAAAATAAATAAAATGTTTGATATATTGCAAATAAATTCCACGCCACTGGTAGTAGTTGCAATTTTTATAGGAAATCTGTACATCCGAACTTTACTGATAAAAGACTGATAGTCAGTCGACTTTAGTTTGGAAAAAAATAACAGGAATTCTCCAATTGCATAGATAATTAATAATTCAATTATTAATCATTTTCAAAGTCTAATTAATAAAAAATATAATTAAGAAAATGGAATTATACCTGTAAGTTTGTTTAATTTCACAACCAAACGAAATAAGCAACCCAATGTTAAATAGGAGTTGTTGATTATGTGGCAATTTAACCTTTAATATTGGGGGCTTATGTCAATTGTAAATCTAGGGGATTTTGTCAGATTCGGGAAATTCTCCATTCCGATAATTGTAGTTCCAATCTCGATAATTTTCATAGATAAATTTTTTATCATACAATTTAATATCTTAATTGTTATTTTGTTAAATTAAAATTGATAATTGATTACAAATAATCGTGCTTTTTTATTTTAAACAAGGTCAATGGAATTTTTATGGTTACAATCACTACAGTATTCTAATTGTAGCTCATAATTATTATTTAAAAAGAGCAAATAAATTAAAAACATGTCATTCTAGATTATATCACTGAAATTACTGAAACTGTATTTACTTAATGTTGATTTATTTGGTATACCATTTATTTTAAATAATTACATTTGATTAATTATTATAATTATCTATTTTATTGAAAACAATTGCTTTTATATCAGAAAAGAAGGCGTTCTTGTGTCTAAAATCACACGCATTTGTAGTCTACTGTGGTTAATCGTAGCTATTTTTAAACTAGATTGCATTTGTTTAATTATCAAAAATACTTGAACTTTGTTTTATACTTAAAAATAATAATTTTTTTTGTATTCTGCATTGCAAATAGACTCATTTTAACATAAAAATTAGTTAAGGAATAGATATTTCTAAGTTAGTTTGAGTGAGGAAATGTGTGGGATAATTTATTTTTTCATAGTGTTTAAATTAAATAAACTCTTAAAATTTTACCATTTTTCTTAAATTTTAGGAAAACTATAAAAGCAATCGAAATATTTGGAGTTCAATTTTCTTTTATTTGAACCCTATATACGCTGCAAACAAACGAATATAAGCTGAATTCATGGGAAAATATAAGAAGACAACTTTCTAGGTTTTCACCGATAAAATTTTCCTAAACGGAAAACGTCATGCACTGCAGCTTGAAATGCTCTTTCCAACGAGCCATAGCACTTGATTTTCGAGTAAGAAATAAAGAACGAATCATTGATTGAAGATTGTCCCTTATTTTAAGGCGTTCTCGACCGTCTCCTAAATGACCCCGTAGATTATAACAAAGACAGGATGTCGGTGGTCTAGTAGAAGAATAATGCAATTCCAGACGCGAGTCTTGGTAAAATGAACTTTTATTCGTTCTAGATCGAGTATTGTGGCTTACTGGAGAAAGAATTCCAAGCTGCAGACTACAAATTTTCATTTTTTTACCATTTTTCGGAAAATTACCGAATCTATCGGAAAATTTCTTAGACGCTTGGAAAGCTCTCTTATTGTTTGAACCCCAGATTCACCACAAACAAATAAATAATAACTACTATTATTCATTCCCTCACACGCGAGCCGTAGTACATCCCCCATTGTGCCTCGGTCTAAAAGGCCTTCTGAACACTCGCCAACGCACCTAATTTGGGTTAACCGTCTTCCCTTAGCAGTTCTGTATTTCTAATAAAATCCAGAATGCTATTTAGGGTAGTATTTTTCATTCAAGTGAAGTTTCATCTTCCCCTTCACAGGCCCTATATGTCGGGTCCTTTACAACGCCAGAACTATTGAGATACTTCCTCAGAGTACAGTTCATTTCTAGAAGCTCCTTAGTTCTTCTTCGGTTTGAAAATCCCAGAAATGCCTTCGAAAGGACCATCCCTGGTACTTCCTCCGAAGAGTTGATGTTTCTTGTAATTCGCCTCTTATGGTCCCCTCCGCATGGGGGTCTGGCTCCAATTAGAGCCGTTTTGCTAGCCGATCCGCCGTCTCATTTTTTCCCCGACTTCTTGATGAGCTGGCACCCATTTCAAGTTTATTCAAGCATTCCAGCACGTCTGGAATTTATTTCTAGGGTCATCAGTGACATGAGCACTGCTTGACTATTTGTCTTGATATGGATGTTTTTATTTCTATAGTTCCTCTACAACATGACCTGTATACAGGTCATTATAGCTATTAATGTTGCTTGGACTATGAAATATGAACTAGAATTTGGGGAAAATATAAAAGAGCTAGATTTCCATCAATAACTAGAAATCTCCCTAAGATTTTCCAAAATGGGAAACGTCATGTTCTACAGTTTGAAATGTTCTTTCCAATGAGTCATAACACTTGTTTTCTGAATAGAAAATAAGGGAGAAATCTTTGATCAAAGATTCAATTTTTGCAAATTTTGAAACGAACAAAGACAAAAATAAAAATCGTATATAATTTTTTAAATTATAATAAAAATTTTATTCAACAATATCATTTTTGTAAAACCATAGACTTTAATAACGATTTACACAAAATCCGTATGGGTACAGAACTATGAATTGGTGCTTCCAAATACTACAAGCACAAAATTAGTATTTAAATCAATAAAACAAATAAAAACAATTGAATTGAAATAAATACCTTTTTAATATTCTTCTGTTCTGGTAGAAGTACAATTTGTTTCTCAACTCTAGATTGTTTGGAATTCGATTTAATATTCGGATTCAGTTTACCAAGCAACGTTTCACCATCATTCAACTTATCATCATCGTCATAAAATAGAGATGTTGGTTCATCCGCATCACCCCCAATACAGTATAACTCCTAGAAAATCACTCGATTTTGAAATATAATCATTTATACAAGTGTGTTATGTATCAAATAATCCACGCGAACCTTCAGCAAAATTTGAACCTCGTAGCTTATCGAGAAGTAAGTCAAACTAAAGGATTTAAAAATACAATTTACGTGAGAAAAGGATTTAGTCCTAACAAAATTTGAGCTGAATAATTTAGCAAGAAATTGGTCAAAAAGCGCGTTTTAGAAAAGATCGCGACTTTTGAAAATGAGTCAAACACATCAAATAACTCGAGATGACTTTTCATTTTAGGAAAAACATTAATTTTGAGTCACTTTATTTGTGTATCGATTTTTTGAAAATTGCAAGCGTTTTTTAAGTGACTTTCAAATGAGCTATGAAGTTCAAATTTTACTCAAATATTCTCTACAGATCCGGAAAATATTAGTTAAATCATTCGTGAAATATAACGGTACTGGATTAAATATAAAAATTAAATTAAACTCAAACCTTTTGCGAGTTGATGAAGAAAATCGTAGACCTTTGGTACCATTCCAACCGGACATCATTCGAATATTTCGTTGGTACAAAACAACAATTTCGAATCTTCTGTTCTTTTAATAAAGTCTTCGATTTATAAATCGGTTGTGGTGAATTCGGTGTAAATATAAATAATTTTCGATTCTTCGTTATAATGGCCATATTTGTTGTAACTGGATCGGTAATAAAGAAATCTATATCAACATTAACCATCCAGGCTATAGTTAAAGTTAACAAATTCCATACCGTTAATAAATTTTCTGTTGCTGTTACAATAAGATGGCATTGATCATTTGTACCGAAATTGATATTTTTGATTGATTCACGTGAATACGGATTCGACAAAGTTGTTTTCAATTCGTTCGTTTCCGGTGACCATAAGGTTAAGAAATTATCGAAATTTACACCGAATAGAGTACCATCGATTGAAAACGATCCAATATAACATGGTAGATTACGATAATAACCACAACTATAGAAAATCCAACCAACTTTACTATCATCATTATCATTAATTCTTGTTAATTGCCAAATTTTAAACAATTCATCATCCCCAACAGTTAAAAATTTCAAATGATTCTTATCATTATCATCAATCGGTTGATATTTAATTGAATTCACTTTAGTTGTATGTGGATATTCTATGGATGTATTTAATTTGAATTGTTGTTTTTCTAAATTGAATTGCCAAAATTTCAAACGTATTTCCGGTGAATATTCATAATAATGATTCTCTTCAATTGTTGCTAACCATAAACCGGTTTTGTCAATTGTAAATCGTGTTATTTGAGTGTTTTTTATTTCGCATTGTCGTTCATTTGAGATTTTATTAGCATCAATTACATCCAACTGAAAATCAGATTAAATTCAATGTTACAATAGTATTCTATAACTCTATAGAAATTGGTTACTATGACAACGTTGATTATAGTCAATAAACATCGTTGTCATGGTAATTGGTTGCTAGCAACTTTAAGAATACTACTGTTGGATTTTTATACATTATAAAGGCTGAATCAAGACGATAGAATACTAAAATTCGATTAAACTGAACTAGCTTTAGTGTTGGTTCTATCAACCCCCAATATATGGGGTAGAGCAACCCATTATTTATTTTAAATGGATTGGTAAATTTTTACTGCATATTAAATCCTATAGTGAAATTCAAGGATAGTTTGATGATAGGATTTATGGGCCAGAGATGGTAATTTTCCAGTAGTTTTCACTTTTTCATGAAAATTTCAATTTTGCAATGTCTGAAAAATTCCTTCATATCTAGTCAACTATGACTTAATAATCCGCCTAAGAATAAATGTATAGAAAATGACATCAACTATCATAATTGACGTGAAAGATTTTTTTCAGCCATTTCAGTAAATTTTAGGTGAAACAAAAGAATTCAATTAATTCGGATTTCATTAATCTTCATTTTCTTCCATTGTTTTTAATTAAAAAGTGCATAAATAATCAATCATTCTGACATCAAGTGTACCAAAAGTACTGATAGCTGTTTTGCCAAGCCTTTTATTCTTTTGCTATCTCATCTTTCAGGGGTCGAAAAATAGTAAGAACTGAAAATTTTGAAAAACTGAAAATTATCATAGATAATGGAAATTCTAAGAGTTCCCTAAAGAATTTAGAATTGTGGTTTAGTTTTTCAGGAATTTTAAATTTTTATGGAACTTTAAATTTTATAGCGCTCCTTTGAAGTGTCCATATTTTTGTAATTGTTGCTGTATATATTGGAACTCAATTAGCTTTAAGTGATTTTCATAGAATAAGATTATCTTTCAGGGTTTAACTGAAATTCATTTTCTTCAGCCACATTCAAACCTTAATATCTCGCTTACTTTAAATGGAACTTCATATTGTCTTATATTGCTGGAGACAATAAAATTCTATATTGAAATGTATCAGCAAAATTTTTCAGTCTTCCTTGGCTGAAAATGCCTAATATCCAGTCGCCTGTGCCTTAATAATTAGCCTATGAAGAAAAACAGAAGGCTTAGCAAAATGACATCAGCTATCAAAATTAAGGTTAGAATATAGAATGTTTTTTTCAGCAACTTCAGCAAAAATTACATAAAAAATACTTTACTTTATTATCAACTCCTAACGTTTCCATTAAAGAATCTACAAACAATCAATTATTGTCACAATTAAATTGACAGTTGATCTGCTAAGCCTTCTTTATTTTTTAGTATTTATTTTCAGGATAAGAATTAGTCCAATTGGAGATTTTAAACAACTGAAAAATTATCAGACAGGTTGTTAATACAGTTCGATACCAGAATTTGGTTTGTTTCATTTAAAATAATCAAAATATTGAAATTTGAATATTACCTGAAAAAGACGTTAATTTAAACTAAACTGAAAAATATTTCAATTCTACCAAATTCAATTCAAAGTACATAATTTAGACTATTTGATTTCCAAAGGTTAATCTTTTAGAAACAATAATTCCAAAGATATCGACTCTTTTAAATAAAACACTGTAAAGTTTAAAATTTTCGGAAAAATCAAAATTCCTGAAAAAGTATTAACTCTAAACTATCAATCATCTAATCAAAATCTCCTTAAATTCCATCACAGAATCTAGATATGAAATAAAAATATTAAAAAAAAAAACATTTAAAATGCGAAAATGGGTTGCTCAACCCCATATGCCGAGGCTTGATGAACCGAAAATAGTTTCTAAAGGTAATTCAGGTAGTAAAACAATAATAGAAATCTAATTTCAGAAATTTCCAGCAATTAAAAAATATACTTTCAATATCCCGACAACTTGACTCACCCTGTATAAATAGAAAAAAATAGACAAATCTATAATCCGATGTGTAAAACAAAGATATGTCGAATTATAGTCGTACAATTTTATAAGAAAATTACTTACATTATACAATAAATTGGCATCATTTGGTAAATAGAATTGTAAACAACCTGGACTACCATTTAATAATAAACATTTCGTACGTGCATCATAAATAAAATTATCTTCTAATAATTCACCAATAATTAAAGATTGTATAATTGAAACTTTACGGAATTGTGTATCAATTATATAAATTGAATTATCATTTAATGATAATGATATATAACGATTATGTGATGATAATTTTATATGTTTTATTTCACTTTGTAAACGTGGTAGGAAATTCTTTTGATTTGGATTATCAATAAACCATTTAACTAATACAGATTCACTACCACCACTATAAAATTGTGTACCATTCATTGAGAAATTTACACAATTTAATGATAACGTATGCCAATGATAAACTGTTTGTGTTGGTTTTGATACAGTATTAAGTACATTCTGCCATAATACAATCCGTCCAGTATTATCACCTGTTAATAATGAATTCTCAGTTGGATGACACGAAATACAAGTGAAATGACGACTTTGTTGCATCTTTAACCTGAAAAAATAACCAATTGTTACAAATTACAATTATTAATGAATTTCATTTAAATAAAGCGCCAATTTCCCGCTAATCAATCAACACAACAATTGGAACAATAGGATTGGTTGAAATATTCGAATTCTAATCAGCAAAGTAAGCGTTGATTGAGGTTGATTGGTTAAAATATGGCGCTATATTCAAATCGACTAATCAATTACATGTAGTTTTTTTGAAGAAATTAGGCGCATTTAAATCTACTACTATACTAATTAACTAGAAGGTTGAAATAGGTTGAAATATAGGGACAAATTCGAATAAAACAAACTATAACGTAAACGTCCATTTAAGTTGATAGCTTCAAATGTGGCGCTACATTCAAATTGACCAATTGGCTATATGTTGTAGTTCTTTTGATTGGTGGAAATTGGGCGCCAAATTTAAGTCAATCAACACAACACACCAATAGGGGGGTTGTATCTGGTTGAAATATAGCGCCAAATTCGAACTATATTCAACTATAACAAAGTAAGCATTGATTTGAGTTAATTGCTTGAAATATGGCGCCAGATTCAAATCGGTTGTATGTTGTAGTTGTTTTGATTGGTGGAAATTAAGCGCTAAATTCAAATCAACCAATTATTATTTGAAATTTTGATTATACCTGCGTATTTCTTGAAGATTGTTGATGTGTAAGAAATACATTCGATATTGTTGTGCAACTACAAAATATCCATTCGATAAAACATCAATATAATAAGGAAAACTTGATGTTAATTGAAATGAATAATCGTTCCATTTTCCCGTATCGAAATCGTATAAAACAAACCTGATGCCATCAATGCCCTGATGAGAAATTAATCCTTTAACTTGATACGAATTCGTTGGACAATAGATTGAGAATGTTTTAACGGATTTTAAACCAAGATCCTGTTGAAAATATACAAAAATTTCAATGGAATTTTCGTCTAGAATTCAATAAACTTACAGAATTGCCAATTTTGAAGAAAGTCTCCGCTTTCCAAGTCACCACTTCACCATCAATCGAACATGCTGTTAGGCACTCATAAACATCCAATGAATGTACGTAAAAATCAACAATATCCGATTTAATACCGGTAAATACACAGCCACGTTTACCGGTCGTTACGTTATAGCCGAAAATTTGGTTCTTCCAAGCTACATAAATTATTCTAGCCAAAGACAATAAAGAAATTGTAACAACATGAAAAAGTGAGGTTATATAATTTTTTTTTTTCAAATAAATAGGACTTACTCGGCGTTCAATGAGAATTTCGGGCAGATTTCAACGAAACTACCGCCTCCCTTGAAATTCACATAAACCTCCATCGTTTTAATTGAATAAAAACAATAATTAAATTGATTTCTAATCAACAGAAAAACTTAGGTTAGGATGATCACGTTGTTGCCGAATTTGGGGAAATATCAAAATTACCAGAATTGGTAGTACTCACTAGTTTTAATTCTAATTGTAGCCCAATAAATTTAAATTAATATCTTATCAATTAAATCGTAAATTATACAAATAATCGATAAAAACTGATAAACAATTAAATATTGAATAATTTGATTTGTTGTAAAATAGTTTTGTTTGAGTTAAATTTAATGACGCCATGTTTAGGGGAATTTGATAATCCCTAGTATCATGCTAGTGGCAACTTATATATCCATCTATATGTAGTCCTCTAAATTGAAAAAAATTAAAAATGTTGTACGATAAAACAGTTGAAATAATTCAAATATTTGGATAATTGTAATATTTACGCTATAGCGTATTTGAGTAAAAATTTTTTTTTCTATATTTTTATTTAATTTTTCAAACCTTGTAAAGTGGAAGGAATCAAGCAACAACTGTCAGCGCACCTTTTGTTTGTTATTGTTAAAATGGCGCTTACCGCCTAGTTGACGCTTGTAAACAGTCGCAAAAAATTGATTTTAATTCCAAATTTTCAATTAGATTTTAATGTTTTTATCAAGAATTTTACTTTTCTACCCTTAAAGATGCATATAAAACAGGTACGTATAGTTTATATTATTGAAATTGCGGAAAAATTGAGTTTTTGTATTTTCTAGGTTATAATACAAGGTTTTAAAAGTTATCGTGACCAGACTGTTGTCGAACCGTTCGATAAACGCCACAATGTAGTCGTTGGCCGGAATGGTTCTGGTAAAAGTAATTTTTTCTATGCGATACAATTTGTATTGAGTGATGAATTTTCACATTTACGACCGGAACAACGGCAGGCTTTATTGCATGAAGGCACCGGTCCCAGAGTCGTTTCCGCTTATGTTGAGATAATTTTCGACAATTCCGATGCTAGAGTACCGGTATTTATAATTTGATAATTGATTTTTATAAAAGGAATTTTAATTTGGAGTTGGCCTTGGTTTTCCAAGATATTGTCGTAACTTTGATCGACTGTTTACGTCTTAAATTTAGTAAAATATGAATCAATCTACGATAATACGCAACTACAGTAACCACAGCCAACTGTGAAATAAATTACCGGGGTAAAGTTTTATGTAGATTTTTATAGGGGTGTACCACGATATTTTAGCTTGCAGTTGGCTTTGTTTTTCTTATGTAGTGTCGTAGTTTTGTTGAACTATTTGTAGTGCACATTAACAAATGTTTGATTCAATAAAATAAGAATCAATCAACGACAATACATAACTACCATAGCCAACTGTGAAAATTATCGGCGTAGAATTTTATAGTGGATTTTTATAAGGGGTGTACCACGATATTTTAGCTTCCAGTTGGCTTTATTTATCCTATGTAGTGTCGTGTTTGTAGAAGTACATTAACAAATATCAAATTTAATAAAATAAGAATCAATCTACGACAACACGTCACGACAGTAACCACAGCCAACTGTGAGATAAATTATCTGGGTAGAATTTTATAATTGATTTTTATATTTTAGCTTGCAGTTGACTTTGTTTTTTCTATGTTGTGTCGTAGCTTTGTTCGACTATTTGTAGAGTACATTAACAAATTTTGAATTTAGTAAAATATGAATCAATCTACGACAATACGTAATCATAGTAAACTTAGCTAACTGTGAGATAAATTATCGGGGTAGACTCGATACAGGATGAGTTAAAAACATAGAACATTAAAAATAGAAGTTCTAATTAATGGGAATTTCTGGAATTTGATTTACAACTGTTCTATCGTCTTAACTATTTCTAGAAAATGTTTTCGTTGTCTTACCCCCAGTATATGGAACAGAACATCTACCCCAATTTCTTATTTTAAATAGAATTCTATATTTTTTATTGTATGTTTAGATTCTGTGGTGAAATTGAAAAGGATTTTATTAATACGATTTATGGTTGATGATTTTTCAGGAATTTTTATTTTCTGAAATTTTTCATTCTTCATTAAAAGGTCCATGTCTTTGAAATTATTGCTTCTAGATAATCAAAATTTCTAATTCAGACAACTCAAATTATTAGCTTTAAATCGAATTGAATTATCTTTTACTGTTTAGTTGAAATTGAGTATTCTTTAAGGCAATTTTAAGGCTAAAAATTTTGCTTATTTACAATGGAATACCGTATTGTTTTCATTTGGTCGAATAGACGAAGAAATTCTGTATCGAACTAGATTAACAACCCACTATGCTTACCTCTAATAATTTTTCAGTTATTTATAATTTTGGATTTCGGCTATTTTCTACTCCTGAAAAAAATATAAAAACATAGAACTCTTAGCAAGGCAACTTTCAATTTAGTTGTTAAGGGCCCTCAGCACCAAAATAGACAATTTCAAAGCAGGATATCTTTTTTATTTTCCAACGGATTTCAATGTTCTAAACGGTATTTAAAAGGGCATTTCAAGAGGGAGGGAAGTACATATATGATTTTTTGAAATTCGGCTGTAATTTGGAGTTACAGAAGGAAGTATAGAAGCATATTTTTTAGCATTTTTTACAGTTTTTTTTATATTTTCCCTCATAACGTGGCAAATATTGCTTATTTTCTAATGAATTTCACACAACATGTGGCCAATTAAAAGCGCTTTCCAAATCTGTCAGAAATTTTCCGATCGCATTGTGTAAGTTTTCCGGAAAATTGATGAAAGGTTTCGACATACTAATTTTGTTTTTTTACGGGCAGTTTTAAACTTAGACGACTGAACCAGGGCTTGTTTGAAAGCTAATGAATAGCAGATTATTTTGAAAATAGTTTGAGATTGAAATTCGGAAAATTGATGATGAATATTTTTATCTGTTAAAAATTAATTATTTTTGTATAAAGTGTATTGCAATTTATAGATTATTTCATTATCTTTCCAACGGTACCATTGTTGCTGCAAAAAAGTGAAAATCTTCTGGAAAATTAGTGATAAACAAAACTATGTTTTTTATGTGGAAAGCCGACAGTGATAGTTCGATAACAACTCGCCAGAGTATAATATTAGCCACAAAAATGGGTTTCTTTCAGCGGCTCACAGATGTCAGCAGGTCTCTTTCTGCAATGTTGTCAAATTATTTTTTCTACCTCAGGCCTTACCTTTGTCGTCTTATTATTGCATAGATAATTGGAGAAAAAAAAAACACAATAAACTGGTTGTATATAACTAACTTTAACAATTAACAAAAAAAAATAGTCGCTATTTTAATTGGAATGTTAAAAAAAGAAAATTGTAATTTTTTTACAAAAAAATAAACGTTTTTAGCAAATTGGCGACTAATTTTTTTGTTAATTATTAAAATTAATTATATACAACCAGTTTATTGTTTTTTTTTTCTCCAATTATCTATGCAATAATAAGACGACAAAGGTAAGGCCTGAGGCAGAAAAAATAATTTGACAACATTGCAGAAAGAGACCTGCTGACATCTGTGAGCCGCTGGAAGAAACCCATTTTTGTGGCTAATATACTCTGACGAGTTGTTATCGAACTATCACTGTCGGCTTTCCACATAAAAAACATAGTTTTGTTTATCACTAATTTTCCAGAATATTTTCACTTTTTTGCAGCAACAATGGTACCGTTGGAAAGATAATGAAATAATCTATAAATTGCAATACACTTTATACAAAAATAATTAATTTTTAACAGATAAAAATATTCATCAACTTCTGCATCATAAATTTCCAGTAATTTTCCGAATTTCAATCTCAAACTATTTTCAAAATAATCTGCTATTCATTAGCTTTCAAACAAGCCCTGGTTCAGTCGTCTAAGTTTAAAACTGCCCGTAAAAAAACAAAATTAGTATGTCGAAACCTTTCATCAATTTTCCGGAAAACTACACAATGCGATCAGAAAATTTCTGACAGATTTGGAAAGCGCTTTTAATTGGCCACATGTTGTGTGAAATTCATTAGAAAATAAGCAATATTTGCCACGTTATGAGGGAAAATATAAAAAAAACTGTAAAAAATGCTAAAAAATATGCTTCTATACTTCCTTCTGTAACTCCAAATTACAGCCGAATTTCAAAAAATCATATATGTACTTCCCTCCCTCTTGAAATGCCCTTTTAAATACCGTTTAGAACATTGAAATCCGTTGGAAAATAAAAAAGATATCCTGCTTTGAAATTGTCTATTTTTGTGCTGAGGGCCCTTAATTATAACATCAAAATAATTAATTATTTGTCTTTCTTTTTTTTAATGAAAAACACCAAAAGAAATTATTGATCTAATAAAAATTAATTGAATTGTTTTTTTTTATGTAAAATTTGCTGAAATTTCCGAAAAAAAAAACATTAAAATATTCAATCCTAACTTAATTTGTGATAGTTAATGTCAATTTTTCTAACAAGGAAACATTCGCTTGTGTCCCCCTCCGCTTTTAATGAAATTTGGATCTGTTATTTTCTATCGAATTTTAAGAGACCCATGTTTTTTTTTATCGGCTTTTTATGCTTTTGAATGACATTAGTTTCGTCAAAATCCGATGAATAGTTTTTAATTTATAGCAATTTTCTTATTTTCAACCCTTATAACTTCCACCCTAATTAACATTTCGATATGCAAACGATGGGCTTCTACATTATTTTTCATCCTGAGAATAATGCCGTTTGCCCCGTTTGAATATTTTAACCGGAAGTATGCGAAACTTAAAAAGTACCCCGTTTAAGCCTAAACTTTGAGTAACGATTTCACCCTCTAGATATGTTTTTCCGCCGATAAAAAAAAACATTGATCTCTTAGAATTTGATGGAGAATAACATATCCAAATTTCATTAAAATCGGAGGGGGACACCTGGGAATGTTTCCTTGTAAGCCTTCTATGTTTTTCTTTATAGGTTAATTATTAAGACATAGGCCATTGGATACTAGGCATTTTCAGACAAGAGAAAGTGAAAATTCTAAATAACTGAAAAATTTTGCTAATACAGTTCAATATAGAATTTTATTTCTCCAGCAATATAAAAAATCTTATGTTCTATTTAAAATAACCAAAAAAAGTGTCTGAAAAATAAAAGAATTTCTGTTAAACGCTGATCCGATTCTAGGAAAATTCACTTAAAGTACATACTTTGAGCTATTTGAGTTGCAAATTTGGATTGTTTAATAACAACAGTTTCAAAAATATGGATTTTTCAAAAAAAAAAAACTATAAAATTTAAGATTCAGGAAAAGTCAAAATTTCTGAAAAACTAGACCAGAAGTCTAAATCCTATAATGAACTATATTACCATTCCCTATACTTTTCTGATACTTTTTCAGTGATTTTAAATTTTTAATTTCATCAAGTTTTTTTCCCCTGAAAAAAATTAAAACAGAAGGCTTAATAACGCAACTTTCGATTCAATTGTCCCAAGTAATATCAAAATAATTGATGTATACCATGTGTGCCACGCTATTCCTCTTCGCAGTAGTCTATGATTTTGTGAACGTAGGGACAGCTTCTTGATTCAACTTCGTAATCTGCATTATCGACAATCGGTTGAAAATTTCAACCGATAAGAGGATGTCGGTAATGCAGATTATTTAGTTGAAACAAGAAACTGACATACGTTCGCAAAGTCATAGGCTACTGCGAAGAGGAATAGCATGGCACACATGGTAGATATTTTTAATGAAAAATAGAAGAAGTAGAGAATTAATTAAATCAAAATTATGGATTCTTTTTTGTTCTGTAAAATTTGCTAAAATTGCTAAAAAAAAAACGTAAAATTTTCAATTCTAACCGCAATTTTGACAGTTGATGTCATTTTGCTAAGCCTTCTAGGTTTCTTTAGACGAATTTTCAAGCAAAATAAACCTGAAAATTTCATACAATTAGAAGAATATCCTAGACTTTAGGACTTAGAGGAGAATACAGGGATTGCTAATCCATTTCGATACAAATTTATTTTCTTTATTCAAAAGTGTAAAGAAACAGGGTGTTCCAGAAAAATATTTAAGAGTAGCTGAAAGAAAAATCCATTTTAGGTTTCAAATTTGATTTGAACCGTACAATTTGAGCTATTTGAATTCCAAATTTTGATCATCTAGTAGCAATAATTTCAAAGATTTTCAAAGATTTTTTATCAACCACTGCAAAATTGAAAGTATCATAAAAATTTAAAATGCCTTAGAAATTAGACAATTCCTAATTCTTCGAACTGTCTTAGGATTTTCTAGTATCTTTGACAATTATCAGCTATTTAAAATTGTCACTTCTTACTAATTTTTACACCTGAACGATAATTTAAAAGAATAGAAGGCTTAGCAAGACAGCTGTCAGTTCTTTTGCCACAATTATTAATTATTTGTGTACATTCACTGAAATTTCTGAAAAAAAAACATGTAAAATAAGCAATTTTAATCTCATGTGCAGTTAATGTGATTTTGCTAAGCCTTCTATGCTTCAATTTATAGGGGAAAAATTAAAACATAGGCTACTAGTAACTAAGGATTTTCAGACAGGGGAAAAACTAATGAAAACTGGAAATTTTTAATAAGTGAAAAATTATCAGAGAAAAGATAGGGAATGATAATACAATTCTATTATTGTTCTATCCAACTGTATAAAATACAATTAACATCTACTTTCGGTTGGTTTAAATTTAAATTGTCTTAGAAAATTGCCTGAAACAAACAGTCATTTCAACTAAACGCTGAAAGGTAATTTAATTCTATAATATCTAAGAGAAAATGCATTACTTCTTAGACGTCCAAATTCTAATTATTAAGAGGCAATATGAGTAGATTAGGGGTTGCACTACTCCTTATAACGGAAGTTGATGAAACAACGAAAACCTTTCCTAGAGATAGTTGAGGTGGCAGCACTGTAAATAAACCGAATTTCGGAAACTTCCACTTATTATAATGACTTATACTATATGTATACTTTAATTGTCCCATCTTCTTGATTTACCCTGTATACAAAAATCATGAATTCTGCCTTTTTAGATTGAACATGAAGAAATCTATCTGCGGCGTGTTATTGGTGCGAAAAAAGACCAATATTTCTTAAACAAGAAAGTTGTACCACGTAGTGAAGTTATGAATCTACTCGAATCCGCTGGATTTTCCAATTCCAACCCCTACTATATCGTCAAACAGGGCAAAGTAATTCGTTTTGTAATGCCATTCTTATCAATAATTGATCTTTATTGTTTTGTAATTTGTTTTCAAGATAAATCAAATGGCAACAGCACCGGATGCTCATCGATTGAAATTGTTACGTGAAGTTGCCGGTACTCGAGTTTATGATGAACGACGTGATGAATCGATGGCGATATTGCGAGAAACTGAAGGGAAAGTGGAGAAAATTGAAGAATTTCTAAGGACAATTGAGGAACGTTTAAGTACTTTGGAAGAAGAGAAGGAGGAGTTGAAACAATATCAACATTATGATAAGAATCGGCGTGCTTTAGAGTATATAATTCATGAATTCGAATTGAATGATAACAAGAGAAAATTAGCTGAGGTATTAATTTTTTTTATTAAATATAGGTTTTCTTACAATTAGTGTACGAACAAAGCTACGACGCTATGTAACAAAAGGCACAGCTCACTTTAAGGTGGAATATTGTAGAACAACCTGTATATCAAATATACAAGGCAGTTGGCCATGTTAGTATGTAGTGTCGTTGCTTAGTTCGGCCATTTAACAAATGTCAAATGTAGGAAAATATCGGGTGTACCATCGTAATTTACCTCTTAGTTGACCGTACTTTTGTAGAATTGTAATTTGGTTCGTACAATACCAAATTTGACATTTGTTAATGTATTTTTTACGACTGAACAGAAACTGTAAGTTTTTTAACTGGTTTGACTGTGAAAAGTGCTCGAATGCTACAAGGTGTAAGTGTCTCTTACAAGTAAACCTCACGAAGTCGAAACTCCCGATTTTGATGATTTTTGGTATATAAGTACTTCATTCTATTCTAAGGGATGCGTGTTTTGTCATTCGTGTCCATACGCAAGTTTAAGGGAAAAAATTAGAGTTGAAGTTACTCCTGCAAAATCATTTTTTTTTTGGTAATATCTCTAGAACGGGTTAATATTTTTCAATGATTAAAAAACTGAAAGATAGGCATTTGTGAAGGCTGAAACACGGTAGAAAACCAATTCTCAAAATTTTGTAGGGGGGTGGAGATGGCAGCTAATTATATACTGTTTGTATGGTTTTTTTGAAATTTTACTGTAGTAAAACATCAAACGAAATTTTTTGTGGTAGTAGAAAATTACAAACTAAAAGTTACCCGTTCAAGGGTTTTTCTATATTTTCAATTGTTACCCCATAATTAAGTCTTAACGGTTGTAACTTTAGAGGTAAATTTTAGATATGTATATTATTTTTTGAAATCTACACTGTGACCGAAAAAAAAAGCAAATAACTTTTTTATTTATAAAAATTTTAAAAAACGTCGAGGCAGGTAACTTTTAAATTTTTATTTATTTTTTTGTCCCGGGGTCAAAATGACTCTACCATTTAACATCGCGAAGAAATGGCGTCATCATCAATTTTTTTAATTTAGAATCCCTATTTTTGAATTTTTTTTTCTGGAAGAGCATCTTTTTCTGCGTTCAGGCATGTAAAAACCCCTTGAGCACACAATATTGCAACAATATTGCATTGCAATATTGCTGGAACATTGCACGAATCTTGCCACAATATTGCTGCAATATTGCATTGCCATGTAAAAATAAGGGCATAGCAATATTGCGTGCAATATTTCTAGACTGCAATGCAATATTGCAGCAATATTGTGTGCTGTAAGGGAATACTCAGGCATTATTGAATCTACATTGAATATTGCGAAGAAATATTGTAGCAAATATTGTAGTAACCCCCTACAATTAATTGTAGGGGGTTACATAAGAAAATTGCGTTTTCCATATACTATGCCGATGCAAGGATATTGCAATGACAGGAAATCTTATAAACTTTAACAACTTTTTTCTCGAAAATTTTCTTGTGTAACCCCCAACAATTTTTACATGTCTGAACGCAGAAAAATGTGCTCTTCCAGAAAAAAAAATTAAAAAAAAATTAAAAAAATTATTAAAAAATAAAAAGTTACCTGTCTCGGCGTTTTTCAAAATTTTGATTAATAAAAAAGTTATTTGCATTATGCGGAACTTTTCGGTCACAGTGTATGTGTGCTTTGAAGGCATTTGAGGGACCTTTCAAATGATGTATGAATGACTACTTCCTAACTACCGCTTGATGAATTATGCCAATATAAATTATTGAAAAAATATTTTATTAGTAGTTCTACTTATAATAATTTTATCTTTTTTTTATATTTTATCTATATAATGATCCAATTTTTTTTAATTACTATTTTTACCAATTACAACCCCTTCTGAATTGTGATAATATAAATTTATCGAAGAATATTCTATTATAGTTTTCTTTCACTTCCACTCTTCCAGAAATTCACACGCCCTTCTTCTGTAATTTTCATTAGTACAATCAGATTCATTGCCGAACTCTTCTTCACATTCAAAGTTATCTTCTTCATCAACCAATACAAATATCAGTTTCGTCATTTTCATCCACCACAAATGTCTAAAGGAAATCTTCACTAGTATCGAAATCTAAGGAAATGTTTCTCTTCGGCAGTATATATAACGGATCGTTCATTGAACGAATGATTATATCACAAGTAGTATTGGATAAACCTTTCTGCGTTGTTTATTTCGCTTTGTGGCATTAAACCATTAAATAATCTCGTTAGAAGAGTAATAATATTTAGAGGGTTGATTGCAATCATTGTCACTATATTAACTGAATAGAAAAAACTAATAACGGTAATTACTGTGTACGATTTATATACTTTTCTGTAAGCTATTTTTAAGCCGGGATCACACACGACTGGTCTACTTGGCAAATATTTGTTAATAGCGTATACTTGGCACGTAAGTACGTTCTAAACATTGATTGTCAAACAAAGAAACAGTAGTAATTAAAATAAAAAATTGGATCATTATGTAGATAAGATATATAAAAAAAGATAAAGTAATTATCATAAGTAGAATTACTAATATTTTTTCACAAATTTATATTAGCATAATTCATTAAGGGGTAGTTAGGAGGCAGCCATTCATACATCATTTGAAAGGTCCTTCAAATACCTTCAAAACCCACATAGAGATGATTTCAAAAAATAATATACATAGCCAAATTCACCCCTAAAGCTACAACCCTTAAGACTTATTTATGGGGTTACTTTTATTTTATAACTACTACAAAAAAATTTCTTATTGGAATGTTTTACCATGGGGTGTAAAATTTCAAAAAAACCGTAAAAAACGGCATATAATTATCTGTCACTGCCACCCCCAACAAGATATACCACGTTATAGCCCTCACAGTTTTTGAATCATCAAAAAATCTTGACCCGTTCTAGAGATTTTGCCAAAAAACTGATTTTGCAAGAAGGACTTCAACCTTTATTTTCTCGCTTAAACTTGCGCATGGGCACGAATGACAAAACACGCATCCCTTAGAATAGAATGATGTACTTATATATCAAAAATTATCAAAATCGGGAATTTCGACTTCGTGAGGTTCACTTATTTGTTAACACTAGATGTAAACAGGGTTAGGTATGTAAAATGGTGGGCTTAACAATGGCTTGAAGTGTTGTTAACTAAGCCATCAGCTTAGTTCAATAGTTTCCTTATTTATATATTTATAGTCGTGTTAATACAATCCAAAGTGTTTATATCGTTGTTAAGACATTGTTAACTAATTTACCAGCTCAATTATCAGTAGATGTAAACGGAATCAAAGATATCGTTTCTAACGTTAGAAAAGTAACTATTCAATTTAATTTTTGTTTGAATTACAGTTAGAGAAACAGCGTAACGAATCTGGAACAGAGCAAGAGAAATTAGCATCGAATTTAAAGAAAGCACAAGATAATATAAAAACCTTTACAAAAAAAGTTAAAGAAACCAAAAAGGAAGTAGCATCATTAAAAGAAGAACGTGATATTTTAACAAATGATCAACAACATTTAATAAAAGAAAAGGCCAAATTAGATTTAACAATAAAAGATTTATCTGAAGAAGTTTTAGGTGATAATAAATCGAAAGAACGTGCTGAAAATGAATTGGCACGTTTACAACAATCAATCAAAGAGAAAGAAGCTGAATTGGAAAAAGTCAAACCACAATATGAAGCAATGAAGAAACGTGAAGAGGAGTGTACAAGGGAATTAGCATTGAAAGAACAAAAACGTAAAGAGTTGTATGCAAAACAGGGACGTGGTAGTCAATTTACATCGAAAGATGATCGAGATCGATGGATTCAAAACGAATTGAAGTAAATTTTGTTAAATTATTTGCAAGATTTGATGATTTTAAATTTTATTTGTAGATCTTTAAATAAGCAATTGAAAGATAAACGTGAACATCGCGATAAATTAGAGACGGATTTGAAACGTGATGCTGCTAAAACTGTCGAATTGACAAAGAAAATCGAGGAACAAAGTCAAGAATTGGAAAGGCAGAAAGTTTTAATTGATGAACATAATAAACAGTGTTATGATTTGAAAAAGAAGAAGGATCAGTGTCAATCGACTAGAAAGTGAGTTGTTTTTATATTATAAAATTTTGAATGCCTACATTATACCTTTTTTTAAAAGTTTCAATATTTAATAAGCGATTTCTCTCTAGTTTTCGAATTGATGTAAATGATTCGAGCAGAATAGGGACATGAAAGGGCATTTTCAATTGTAGATAATTTTAATTGACTTTTGGGTTATAGGGGAGAATGTAGAAGAATGTATTTTGTTGCATTTTTTATAATTTCTTACCTGGTGGTCCTAGAAAATATGGGGTGTAATAAGAAATTCACTATCACCTTTTCATTTAATAATATTATTGTGTAATGTTTAATGAAAAACTAGTTGTTTCAAGAATTCAAAGTTAATTAAACTCAACAATCATTATTTTTTGAAAATACTGATTTTTTTGCAAAGAAAAAAATCAAAAGTTTGTGAATATTGAAAAGTTTTAGTAAATGATGTTACGAAATATGGGCCAAGAATATCGGAATATTTTTAACATAGAACTAAATTTTTCACTAACAATTACAAGGTTAGTTCAAAATTTCAAGATCTTATTAAAAAAAATTAATTTATTCGATTCCAATGAAAGTTTTTCAAAAATTTAGCATTTTGTACAATATTGCAATATTTTGATATTATTTGCTTAATTTTGAAAATAATTCACCACCTTATGTAATGTTAATCAAAGTTTAAAAGATACACTTTTGATAGTTTCGAAAAATTATACAATCGGGTCAAAATTTTAAAATTTGAATGCGAAATTTTACTTCACTCTTATAAATATTGTAGCATTATAGGTTGTCATAATCCAAATTTGAAAAAAAATTGCACTTTGGTCTTCGACCGAAGAGTTTTCACTACGTTATTTGATTCTAATATCAAATTTTAAAGCAATTTAATTCTTTTTGTGGTAAAATCTATTTCTATTAGTTAAGCCCTTTCGTGGCGTATGAACCGAACGAAAATGTCACAATTGAGGCCCTGTGATTCAAATACAAAACGAACAAGGTTTGATTAAGAAAACTGAAGAATTTAGTTCGAAAATTCCCATTTTTGACAACTCAATAATGTAATTGTTAAAAATTATAATTTTAGATGATGGAGTGTTTAGAAAATCTTATTGTTAGTTTAAAATTCAAAAATCCAACTCCAAAAACAAACTATAAAACTCAATAGATTTTTTTATGATTAATTTATTTCCAAGGAATCATTAACCCAGGTTATCTCAAAAATTGATTGATAAGAATTGTAAATTGCCCCATTTTGCGCAGCTTTCCCATAGGCATCATTAGTCAAGTTGTCTGAGTGTTAGTTTCTAGTGATTTAAAAACACACTGATAACAAATGCCTTGAAAGGCTATTCCAATCCATATGGTCGTAACCAAATATGATATATTCCACCTTGCACGGAAAAGTTTCTTTCACTTCGAGTAGTATTTTATAAATTTTTGAAAAATTTAGCACCTTTACTCCAAAATTTGAAGATTTTAGTGAAATATATAGTACCTTTGCTCTAAAATTTTGGAATAATTGTAATGTTTCGAAAGTTTGTCAAGAATGTCTTTTTAAATTTTGATTGTAACTACATAAATTAGTGAGATTATTCAAAATTAGGCAAAACATATCAAAAATTTACAAAAAATACTAACAGTGCTACTTTTTTTTTATAATTTTGGTTCTCTAGAATTATCTAGAATGCTGAAATATGTTTGAAATAAAGCAAACTTTCTCACTAAAAGTGCCAAATGGAGCCAAGTGGAGCTAAATAGATCAAGGTTTCTCGAAATTTTCCATATGAGAATTTTAAAAATCTACAACAGGAACGCAATTTTTTCAAATATTCTGCAGGAGCATGTATTTTATTGCAATTTCTTATAATTTCTAATATTTTTCCTTGACTAATAATATAGTTATAATCAAAATTTTGAGAAAAAAAAATGCCCTTTAAGATTTTTATATAAGAAATTTTGCCTTCTATTGAGAAGTTTTGATTCGTTTGATTCTCGTAGAATTTTTTAGCACTTTTGGCCTAAAATTTGAAGATTTCAATGAAAAAGTTTGAGTTTGTTTTGACTACATTCTAGTAGTTTAGAAATTTTTGAAGAAGTTAGCACGTTTACCGTAAAATTTGAACATTTTAATTAAAAAATGTAGTACGTTCAGTCCAAAATTTGACGATTTTAGTAGAAAATTTCTTCAATTATAAAAGTGTTCTAGTATTCTAGTACAAAACTATAACATTTTGATAAGTATGACGCCTTTGTAAACTGCTGCCTTCAGACAATGAATTGTCTGAACCTCTTTGTAGTTTTCAATATTAGCAGATTTTTGATTTTTTCTTATAAGCAGAGATACTTTTTCCAAAAAGATAGTATTATTTTTTGTGTTTAATTAACTTTTAATACTTAAAAATAGAAATTTTTCTTCTAGAATTGTATAATTTTAAAAAACTGACGTCAGATCCTCATTAAAATCATCCTGTTCTGTTAATAAATGGAAAAGCTATATAAAAAATAAATTCTATATAAGAAATAAAAACAGAAACCGTGCTCCTATATTCTTTTCTAGTACTCAAAACTCAGCTGGACTAGACATGGACGTTATTCCATGCTCTTTGAAATATTCCTTCTAGCACCTCTTGAATCATTTAAATCAATTGAAAAACAAATGATTAAAAATTGGCATTTTTTAAACGCCGATTGGAAAAGTTAGGATACCAATCTGGAATTAAATCACTTACAATTTTTATAAAATTCTAGTGAATTATGGCGTAAAGAGAACAACGTACAACAAAATTTATCAGCATTAAAAGAAGATTTAGCTAAAGCTGATCAACAACTACGTTCAATGGCCGGTAAACCGATATTAAATGGCCGTGATAGTGTACGTAAAGTCTTAGATACATTCATACAACGTGGTGGACGTGAAGCTGAAATTGCACGTTCTTATTATGGTTTAGTTATTGAGAATTTTGATTGTGAAAAAAGTATTTATACAGCTGTTGAAGTTACCGCTGGTAATCGTCTATTTCATCATGTCATCGATTCCGATAAAGTTGGTACGCAAATTTTGAAGGAGATGAATCGTCAAAAACTACCCGGTGAAGTTACATTTATGCCGTTGAATCGGTTAAATGTACGCGATATTACCTATCCGAATGATTCGGTAAGTTTTCAATTGTTCCTTAACAATTAATAAATTACCTGAGGTCGAAACTACCGGTTTTGATGATTTTTGGTATATAGAGTGGTTCATTAAAAAGTATACCGCCTGTTTCATTTAAATGCTGCTAGTTCTTATAGCAAAAACGCCTAGTATTTGATTATTTGAGCAAAATCTATACTCTGTAGCTCATAGGGAAGTTGGTCAAAAAAAAGGTTCGTTTCTCCCGATGTCGCGGTTTTAAAAAACGAGAAACATAAAATGATTCAGAATGACTCAGAGATGCTACTAATATCGATTTTTTCATTTGTCTACATTTTATTTTGCAATAGGTAGGAATGTTTCACGTTTGCTCTAGAAAGCAGTGGAGAAAAAAGGAAGAAAAATTATATGGGATGCATACTTGAGTCCTTGATGTCTGCTTGGTTTCAAAAATCTAATACAAGAGTTTTTTGACCAACTTGCTGATGAACTACGGGGTTTAAATTTTGGTAAAAATCTTCAAAATATTCTTCAAATCGCTCATAAAATTATTTGTATTTCCATAAGAATTAGGAGCATGTAAATGAAACGCGATATATTTTAAAGATAAGTAATTAGTTGCCGAGCGATTCAAAAAATATATTGAGGATTTATATGGGGAAATATTTCAGCAAAATAAGAACTTGGTAGAGCATCGGGAAGTTGGTTAAAAATGCTTTCTTTGGGTAATGTCGCAATTTTCCTCAATCAACTGCATATATAAAACAATTAAAAATGCTTAAAAATTCTTCGTACTGTTATTGTTTTAATTTTTTCCATTGTGGCGTGAAAAAATTGATAAGAATTGAGCCATGAAATCCAACTTTTGCTTGAATGTTTTCTGTCTCCGTACCCTTACAGATCCTTAACTAATAGAGCTTTATAATTTTCAATGATCCACACGCTATAGGCATTTGACTCTACTTTAAGGGTTGCATGTTTTGACGTTTTTTGTGTCCATATTCGAATATAATAAAATAAAGTTATTCTTTCGTTCTGAAACGATTTAAATTTTTTTTTGCACGATCAAGCGTTTTTGTTTATTTACTACAGCTGATTTGACAACGGTATGTTGTTTTTATTGCTGTTTACTGGTTGCTACGACGGTAAGTTGTACTTACCGTTCTAGAACGGTAAGGACAGTACTCATTGCTGAGAAATGAAAGAAAATCTACTTCGAAAAAATCTTCTAGTTATACTCAATTGTTTTATGTGCATTTTCGGCAAGTGAAAGTCGCAGTTTTTTTTTACTAATTTTCTAGTGATCTACCAAGCTCTAATTTTGCTAAAGTGTTTCCTAGTGGCCATCCCTCACATCTTTGTACATATATTTTGGTAATCTTTCTGCAATTATTAAAAGCTGCCATTAGAACTAGGAACATTTAGATGAAAACACTCCATATAATTTAAAGGCAAGTCCTACTATTTGTTCACGAAGCTTTGATCCACTTCCTGATTAGTTGCAAGCTTATTAGAAGCTCTCATGAATCTCTAAATAATTTCCGAATCACTCGCCAACTTATAAGATTAAGTACAGGACGAACCATTCAGAAGTACGGGAATCTTTGGGTCATTCTTGGTAGCTTTGTATGTTTAGTTGATTGCCGAAAATTGCAACATTGTCCAAAACAATCGCTTTTTAGCCGACTTGTCGATGAGCTACGGAGTCGAACTTTTGTTAGAATTTTTCTCTGGGAGCCTCCCTTCACATGCTCAAAATATTTTTCGAATTGCTTATCAACTAATAAATAGGACTTCTCTTTAAATTTCCTTGAAATCTTTAAACCGCATATAAGACCCGAAAAACTAAGCCTATTGGTTTAACGTGTTTATGATAAGAAAATAGGTGAGTTTAATGCCATGGAAATCCAAAATGGCACCGACTTTCTAATCAATTCTTGACAATATAACTACGTTCAGTCACTACTCAACCACTGGTTATCAATTTTGGTCAGTTTTGGCCTTTTTTTGTCTTCTTGGCCCTTCAAAATGTCTTTATTGTACTCTATCTAACATAGGGATAGTGTGAGGTTTGTATATTTCAAGGCAATTTAATTAATTACATTCTGCAGTTTTAAATCAACCATCGGGTATAGCAAACATCATCAAAATCGAACATTTCGATTAACTTCGGCTAGTTGATTTGCCGAAAAATTTTATGAATTGTTATAATTTCTATTTAGGACGCTATCGCGATGGTTTCCAAATTGCATTATGACCCCAAATACGATAAAGCAATGCGTTATCTATTTGGTAAAACGTTAATTTGTCGTAATTTGGATGTTGCAACGAAATTAGCTCGAACCACAGGCTTAGATTGTGTAACTTTAGAAGGTGATCAAGTATCATCGAAAGGCTCATTAACCGGTGGTTATTTCAATTCGAATCGTTCACGTTTAGAAATGCAGAAAACACGTAGCGAAACCATACAACAAATCAAACAATGCGAAGAAGAATTGAAATTATTACGAGATGAATTACAACAAACGGAAGCATCAATCAATAGTATTGTATCAGATATGCAGAAAACTGAAACGAAAAACAGTAAAGCTAAAGGGATTTATGATAAAGTGAAAGGTGAATTGCGCCTGATGCGTGAAGAATTATCGAATATTGAACGTTTCCGTACACCGAAAGAACGTTCATTACAACAATGCAAATCCAGTTTAGAAGCTATGCAATCAACAAAAGAAGGGTTAGAAAGTGAATTACATCAAGAATTATTGTCGCAATTATCCTTTGCTGATCAAGCTGAAGTTGATTCATTAAATGATGATATTCAACGTTTACAAAAAGAGAATAAAGAAGCATTCAGTACACGTATGAAATTAGAAGCTGAAAAGAATAAATTAGAGAATTTATTAACGAATAATTTGATACGTAGACGTGATGAAGTTTTACATGCACTACAAGAGATTTCATTGGAGGATCGTAAACGACAATTGCAAAATTGTAAAGTTGATTTAGAGGAGATTGATCGTAAAATTGAGAAAGTTAATCGAGAATTGGCAACGATGGAGAATAAAGTTAAAGAGATGACGAAACGTGTAAATTTTATTATTGATTAAGTGGTTACAACTTTGAAAACAGTGAAATTTTTGATCGAGGATTTCTCCGTTATTTTTAACTCACAAAACAAGCATTATGGCTCGTTGGGGAGACCATTTCAAGCTGCAGAGTTTGACGTTTTGCATTTTGGAAAGTTTAGGGGAAATTCGGAGTAATAATCGAAAATCTAGAAGCTTGTGTTTTTTACATTGTCCCCATGGTTAATTTATATTGATTTGTTTGTTTGATCGATAGCAAATTAAACTCGGTTAAATTGCGGACAAAATTGGAAATTTATGAACTGGAGTTTAGGTGCTTGTTCCAGCGAGCCATAATACTTGTTCTTAGAATGAAAATTAAAGAAGCATCTTTAATCAACGATTTCTTTCTTAGTTTTCAGTCTAAAATCAAGTGCAATGACTCGTTGGAAAAAACATTAAGCTGCAATTCATGGTGCTTTCTGCCTTGGAAAATTTTGTGGAAATTTTGAAACTCTAGGAGTTCTTGTTTTTTATATTTTCCCCAATAAGTCAACCTATTTTAATTTGTTTGTGGTGAGTCTTCTGAATATCCAAGATAGTTACCATTGGCTGGGTAGTTTTTTGCACTGTCTTGAAGATAGTTGAATGTCACAGTTTTTGAAAGCTTATACAGAGGCAAATATTGTTGAAAAATTTAGGGAAAATTGAAAAAAATCGTTGGCCATTTTGTGCTCGATCAGTAGCAAAAATAAAATTGAGTAAAACCTTATAAAGGTGCTAAAATTTGGTACAAAATGATTTAAGAAGAAAATCCTTTAAACTCGGAGGTAAATTTTAACAAATAAGTGTAGTACTTGTGGAAAACTGATGCTTTTGGGCGAAAATTTTGCAAAACTATAACTCAACTTCAAAAAAAGATTCTCAAGGACTTACAAAAAAGTTCAAAATCGTGCCCGAACACAATGTACAAGTGAATATTCTTAAAAACAGACAAAAAATAGCTTGAAACCTGATTCTTTTGATGACTTACGCCCGGCTTCTGTTCCCATACTCACAATTAGTCTCCTTTTTTTTTGCCTTAAATTGGGCTTAGTCTGCATCTACATACATTTGCGGGCGAATGTCTTTCCAAATGTGGGTGAACCTACTGTGAGCTTGTTTCTCATGCAATTTTCCTAGAAAAAGGTTCCTAAGTTCTTGGGTTTTTTTCACATAACAATAAAGCTATTGGAACGTCTATAAAATTTTTGACGAATTAAAAAAAGGGAATGCAAAACAATGATTTCAAATAGGTCAAAATGTCAAAAGACTTTTTTCAAATTTTTTCCCAAATTTTCAACTACGTTTTAATCTTTTTCCCATATACAGGGAGTCTGAACTATTTATGGAGAGTGGTAGAGTTTTTCCATTATTTATAAAAAAATGAAAGAATTCTTAGATGGATTTGAAGGGGACATCTAAGTAGCTTTTAGCAAGTCAAAGCGCCCATTTGGGTTGTTTGGAAATGGGTTACATTGGGGTCAATTTTTAGAAATTACACTAAGAAGAAGTACTTAGTTGTACAAATAATTCGTCAATTTTGAAAAAATACTGGAACAACGGGACACAAACACGAATACAAATGGCTAACCAAATTGGAAATTGTGAGATAAGAAATTTAGATCCTAGCAACATCTGGAAAGTTTTGTTACTAACCCATTTTCGATGAGCGCGAAATCTAAAATTGCCAATTTCTATTAGTCCAGTTGAAAATTTTGAATTGGGTTGGTATAACCACATTCCTCATCCGTTGTTAGTATTTATTATTTATTTATTCCACTATTTTGAACTAGTGGTGAATTATTTGTTCAGTTTAAGTGAGTATTTCTTTTTATATTTTGATTATTTCAGAGTAAAATAAATTATTTTATTCAAAATATTCAACTTAAGTTGAGTTTTGGAGTTAGAAATCTTAGTAAAGTTATTTTAACAATAAACGTTGAGTTACAGTAAAAAATCATAAAATAATAAATCAAAACGGGTCGAACATTTTCTATTTAGTTGACGTTGCATTGTCAACTGTGGCAAGTTTTCAGTTGATATTGTGTCTTTTTAAGCTATTTCCAAACACGCCAAAAGGGCGCTTTCAGCTGATAAATACTTCTTTCAAATCTTCGTAAAAAAGTATATATATTTTAATATAAGTAATACAGAAATGACCTCTCTCCATGGATTCATCAGACTCTGTATAAACTATCAAAAAAATTGATTTAATTCTCAAAATTTGGCAATTTTTCTCAATTTTCTGGAGAACTATCCAATCGATCGCGAAGTTTCCTGGATTTGTGGAAAGCTTTTCTAATTTATCATCAAATACACCCTACTATCTCAATAAATCAATATAAGCTGAGTTATTGGGGACAATATAACAAACTTGAACTTCTAAATTTTTATCTATAACTCAAAATTTCCATAAAATTTTCCAAAACCATAGCTTGAAATGCTATTTCCAACGAGCTACTTGATTTTAGAGTGAAAAATAAGGGAGAAATCGTTGATCAAAGTTTGCTCTCATTTTAAGGAGTTTTAATCTGCCACTTTGATGCCTTCTAGTTTAAATCAAATCACCCTGAATGTTGTAATAAAGACGATAAAATATAGGATGTATTTTGTCGGTGGTCTAGTAGAAGAGTAAAAAGATTCTAATTATCATAAAGACCCAAATTAGAACTTATTAGAAAAAGAGGAACTTTTGTGCAACGATTTCTCCGTTATTATTCTCTTTAAAATTAGATATTGTGGTTCAACTGAAAGGATATTTTAAGCTACAGTTTAAGTATTTCTAAATTTCTCGATTTTCTGGAAAATGAGTGAGTTCATCGGGAACATTTTTGCATATTCAATTTGCAAGCTCCAAAATTTTCCAAAACGAAAAATGCCACGCCCTCCAGCTTGAAATACTCTTTCCAATGAGTCGTAATACTTAATTCTAGAGTGGAAAATAAGGGAAAAATCTTCGATCATAAAATCCACCTTTTTGAAGAAGTTGTAATCCGACCCTATTACTTATTTCCCAATTGCTAAAATTTCAGTTGAAGACAGAACAAGCCGAACTGGATAGTTGGAAGAAGAAAGAGAAAGATGCCCAAGATCGTATCGATGAAGATGCCAAACATTTAGAAAAATACGCAACCAAACAAAATTTATTAGAACAAAAAATCGCTGAGTGTGTTGAAAAAATCAACCAATTAGGAGCACTACCAGCTCAAGATTTATACTCACATTACAGCAAATTATCACAAAGATCTGTAATTTTTTCAAATTTAACCCTTTAACTAACAATTTTTATTTTGAAATTTAAAATTTTAGCTTTTTAAAGAATTAGAAAAGACCAATAATCAATTGAAGAAGTTCAGTCACGTTAACAAAAAGGCTTTGGATCAGTTTATGAGTTTTTCCGATCAGAAAGAGAAGTTGCAGAAGCGTAAAGAGGAGCTAGATCGGGGGTTAGTTTAATCGCTTAAAAATTCGTTAATTTCAGCTAATTTTGGTGGTTTTTTTGTTTTCAAATTATAGCGGCGAAAAGATAAAAGAATTGATCCAAATGTTGGAGCAACGCAAAATGGAAGCAATTCAATTCACATTTAAGCAAGTGTCGAAATTCTTCGGTGAAGTTTTTAAGAAATTGGTACCAAGCGGCCGGGCCAAATTGATAATGAAATCGATTGATAACGATGAAGGTCGCGATATGGTCGGTCCAGACGATACAAATTCCGACTTATACAGCGGTATCGGTATTAAAGTCTCCTTTACAGAAACCGATGCTGAAATGAAGGAGATGAATCAGTTGAGTGGTGGTCAAAAATCATTGGTAGCATTAGCTTTAATTTTTGCTATACAAAAATGTGATCCAGCACCGTTCTATTTGTTCGATGAAATCGATCAAGCTTTAGATGCCCAACATCGTAAAGCTGTTGCCAATATGATTCATGAATTATCAAATGAAGCACAATTTATAACGACAACGTTTCGTCCGGAATTATTGGAACATGCACATAAATTCTATGGTGTTAAATTTCGTAATAAAGTCAGTCATGTTGAATGTGTTACAAAGGAGGTAGCGCGAGATTTCGTTGAAGATGACCAGACACATGGATAAATATGTTAACGTATAAATTTAAGCATTAATAGTAGAAATATAAACGTATCGGATTTTAAATAGACGTTTGGTTTTATTCCCAAAAATTGAACATATTCCTTGAAGAAGCCTGCTTACAATTGCTTAAGAAAAGTTGAATTTTAATTGAAGGTTTATCCCTTAGTTTTTACTCCAGAATTAAGTATTAAAGCTCGTTGGAAAGAGTACTTCAAGCTGGAAAAATTTTATGGTTTGGAAGTTCCAAACCATAAAATTTCAGTACTAGTTTAAAGTTACACAACTAAGGGAATACTCTAGAAATCCGAGGATGTTTTCCAAATCGTTCAACAATTAATAGAAGCGCTCAAAAGAATGAGGGATGTTTACCATGAAATAGACTGGCCGTGTATAGCGCTTCGCTAGTTTCGTGCTTGTGACAAGAGTTTAGGCAACTCATCAAATTTAGTCTGTTTTTTTCTGAAGTATTTGTTCTAAGGGAAATAATTTTGGTTGCCTATCTGTGTATTCCACTTAATTTTAGAGTAAAACGCTATCCATTGATATACGAATTGTGAAGAGTGAAACAGAATGTATGTTCAAATAGAAAGTCAATTTCCACCGTTATCATAGTAACAAATCTACCAAAAATTATAGAATACAACTGTAAATCTATGACTGGTCCCATAAAATGATATCCTTAACTCATATAAGGTATGTTTGAAATGCCCTTTTTACAGTGGTTTCGGTGGTTGTGGTAAAAATAATTTTCTTTTTTTTATTGTTCATCCCTTTACTACTGTCTAGAGGGGGAATAAATTCTGGAAATTTAGGGAATTTTACCAATTTTATGAAAACAAAGTACACTTAAACTATGCGTTAACAGATGTGAAAACGTAGTCTTTGTTGTCTTAAAATGCTATTGTAGACGCAAATTTGAAGAAAAGACCTATTAAATTTTTATTTTCCGTAAACAGAGCGAAAACTTCGAAAATATACATACAGAATGGATCATTCAGAAGTATACAAATAATTTAAAAATAAATCCTATTAGTTGATCGATTTTTAAAATATTTTGAGAATTTTTAGGGGCGTCTTCAGAGAACTTTTCAGCAAAAGTTGGACTTAGTAGCCGATTGGAAAGTTGGTCAAAATATGCTCTTTTTGGGGACAATGTTGCAGTTTTTATCTCCATGCAGAATAACTTCACAAAAATTTTAGAATTATTCTTAGTCGTTTTATATGTACAGTTGATTCGCAGAAATCGCAATATTGTGCATAAAAGTGTTTTTTGATCAACTTTCCGATGAATTTTCGATAAAATGTTCCCCGAGACATATCCTGCAAATTCTCAGGATAATTCTCGAATTGCTCACCAATTAATACAATACTTGCCATTTTGATTAAAAGTTGTACTTTAAACGACTGAAACGATAATTTTTATTTTATACTTAAAAATGAACATTATTCCTTCAACGTCTTTTAAATTTTCAATTCTTTGTCAATTTTCTTCTTCAAGAACATATTTTCTTCACGATTAATTTGAAAATGATTCTTATCACATAGATAACAGTTACTAAAATTGCAAATAATACTGCAAAAATATCCAACAAGTAATATTGATACCATGGTAATTCCATCGCAACTTCATTAAGTAAATGTTTAGCACCATTATGACGTAAAACGTATTCAATCTACCATACAGCCTTATCAATATTTGATCATTAGTAATGATAAGTAAGCATGCAACTATATTTAGCACCTTAGTTTTAGTACTGAGCTGTTTCTATTGGCAGATACAAAGCAAAATTGATCGAAATAGCTGAATTATCTCAAGATGCAACTATTATCTATGTGATAAGAACATTTTCAAGTTAATCGTGGAGAAAATCTGTTCTTCCAAAAGGAAATTGAAAAAGAATTAAAAATTTAAAACTAGTAGAAAAAAAATTTAAATGTATTTTTTTGCACGATCAAGCGTTTTTGGTTATTTACTACAGCTGATTTGACAACGGTATGTTGTTTTTACTGTTGTTTACTGGTTGCTACGACGGTAAGTTGTACTTACCGTTCTAGAACGGTAAGTACAACTTACCGAGCATGTTTTGGAAAAAATGCCATGGTAACGCATGTATGAAAACACCCTGCTTATCTAATCATGAGACTACAACATACTTAAAATTTTCGTTCTGTTTGTATTGTTTAAAATAAACTTGGTGGTACAAAAAAATTGATCGTGCAAAAAATATCATAAGCATCACGAATGGTAAGAGATTTTACCGATCTCAGACAATATTGGAGAGTTCGTTGCGCTCAGTCTCCAAACATTGTCTTCGATCGGTAAAATCTCCTTACCGTTTTTGATACTTAATATACTATTAGTTGACTTGACATTTTAGGTAGGTAAAAATAAAAACACGTTTGTTCGAAATTATTCTTTCAATAATTTAAATTATAACTTATAATGCTCTGGAATTTGTGCAACAGTCACTGTGTTCGCCTGTTAAACAGAATACTTTTGTTCGGTTACTCCAGCTTCCCTTACAGCACACAATATTGCTGCAATATTGCATTGCAATCTAGAAATATTGCACGCAATATTGCTATGTCCTTATTTTTACATGGCAATGGAATATTGCATTGCAATATTGCTACAATGTTGCAGTTCAATATTATTTCAATATTACAATTCAATATTCCAGCAATATTGCATTGCCATGTAAAAATAAGGACATAGCAATATTGCGTGCAATATTTCTGTAACGTAACAATACAATGTTTCTACATTTTGTAGAAGGTGAATAAAAATTAAATTAAATTTTAAATTCTTTATTTATAAATTCATAATTACATAACTATTCATAAATACATAAATATATGGCTGTACAAAGACAGAACCAACCATTTTTAGCCTAGCCATGTAAAATCACAAAATGAACTGCAAAATCTGTTAATTGAATGAAGGAGTCTCGATATTAACACATGGGAAATTATATTTTTTTCAGCCGTTCTTTTCAATTTCGTTGGCGCTTGAGTCAGCCAAGCTCCGATGGCTTGTGCAATTTCTAATAACAGTTGTTAATTTTTTGCCTCCAGCATTTAAATTTTTCAGCCGTTGAACCTATATTATATATATATATATATATATATATATATATATATGTATAAATAAACGATATACATATCTATATATTTGTAAAACTTAATTTCATTGACTAACTTACCATTTTATCAAAAACACATTTATTTATTAAAGTTGTTTCAAATTTTTCGAGATCTTCAATAACTCTTTTCTTCAATCACCAATTTTTGAAGTTCATTGCGCGATTTTACATTAAAAAGTTAGTTTGTGTACCAATTACGAAGTAACGACCCATATATTACGCAAACGTGATTCCATAATTTCATATTCTAATGAAATATTGCGGCAATATTAAAAATTCTAAAATTGTCGCAATACTCAGCCATTATTGAATCTACATTGAATATTGCCAAGAAATATTATAGCAATTTTACCAATATTGCAATAATATTGCAATGCAATATTGCAACAATATTGTGTGCTCAAGGGGTTAGAGCGTTTTCACACGGCGCAATAGCGATACAATATATTGTACGCAATACATAGTAACTAATTTTCACACGTTATGTTATTGCTGCAATAAATAGTACAATAAAAAATGCCATCTTGTCAAGTGCCTTAGTCCAGTTGTAGTTTTCATGGAAAGTAGACGTAGAGTTTTACTGCTCGCTCTTTCAGTACAAACAACAGCACAATAAACGTCTTACAACAATGGACGATTGATTCTTGACTAATTCTTGCAATAATCGTCGAGCCGTGTGAAAATAAACATACACTTGTTACAATTTCTGCAACGGCAGCAATAAAATACTGTGCGATATCTGTAGAACATATTGCGTGTCTCTGCAATATCGCGCTGTAGCAACCATATAATATAACGCACCGTGTACGTGTGAAAACGAATGATTTAAAAGCATGTATTGTGATGCACAGCAATATTGCTGCTTTTTATTGCTTGCAATATATTGCCCCGTGTGAAAACGCTCTAAAAGTAGTGAAGCAATGGAAATTTCCCAACTACTTTGAGTGTGGAAAATCTGGGATAATTTATTTTTTCGAAGTTGGTAACACCAGACCCGTGTATCTTCTATAGTTAAATGATTCCCCTTCTCCACCATTTTATCAGCTTTAGTTCAACGGCCGGTTCTTAGGTGGCGCACAAATCGCATTTTTGAATGACGTCAGTGACGTCATATAAATATACATATTGGTATTCATATCTTTATATTTTTATCTTATCAGGAAAATGAAACTTAGAAAAATTTAATCAAACGAATTTATTTATATATAAATTCAAATAATACAACACAAACATATGTATATAAACAATACAAACATATAAACAGTTAAAATATTAGGAACTTACAAAATATTACTTTCAACACTTAATAAATACACCAAAGATCTTGAATAGCCGTCAACATTCACCAAAATAGTACGCTTCTGGTAGTTTTAAGAGCAGCAATTGCATTACCATAGTGTACAAATTTTCCTCAAAAAATACCGTTTGTTTTAGCAACTTAATAATAATAATCACTATAAGGCACTATAATCACTAATATTAATACACTGCTATTAATATACTATGATCACTAATATTAATACACTTAAATTTTAGTAATAATTGGGATATTTATTCATATTAAATGTTTCTACTCAAAAATAACAAGATAAAATTTAGAACTTTGTGACATTACTCGTTTCTTTGTTCGAATCGAGAAATGTCATTGTCACTATAATGACATTTACGCGCACATGTATATTTATTTTTGACAAAAGCGCCACCTAAGAACCGGCCGTTGAACTACCAAGTTAACAAAAAATAGGAGAATCGTTTGCCTATATAAGTTACTACCACCTGGTAACACTGTCACTATCTCAACTGTCGACTATCTCAAATGTCATTTTTTGACAGAAATGCAGACCACTTGATTAACGTGAAAACAACTTTTATTTATTATTTATCAAATTGTTTTTACACCATTCTTGAAAATGTTGATAACAATGTTCATATTTTATTTTTGATTTACCGGGAAGTAAATCATTGATACCATTTTCAACAATATCACGTAATTCTGGTGGAGTACACGATAATTCGTCACACATTTTTACTTTATAAAAAGTCATAATTAATATGGAGACTTAAACAATTGAAAATCAACACGTTTTACAAATAAAAGGTTGAATATCGTCAAGTAGAACTTTCATTTTAATTAATACCAACTTCTATAAAATTCCCTAAATTTTAAGGGTTCAATTTTTATTAAAAAAAGGGTACAAAGGGGCGCAAAATAGGAAAAATAGTATGAAAAATTCGTTTCTGAAGTCAATTCCTGCACTCGACCATTAAAAAACTCGTGCTACCGCACTCGTTTTTTAATTTTGGTCTCGTGCAGGAATTATGGACTTCTGAAACTTATTTTTTCTACGATCGAACGGAAACTGTCGATTTTCTGTCTGTATTTGATAGGTGGAAAGTGTCAAATTCCCATAGCGTTGATCCGTCGCGTAGGCAACGGCAAAGTTAAAATAAATACTGGCTTCTGATTGGTGATTTTTACTTTTCCAAATAATACCATGGAAAAGTGTACATTTCCACTCTAGGGTGGCAAGTAATCACTTTTCGCACGCTGTTCAATTTATATTATTATATTAACATAAAACAATAATACTTAGATTAATAAATCAATCGAATTATTATTATAACATTATATTAATTAATTAATTATTATTATAGTATTCTCCGAAAAGGAACTTACATTTTTTTGTTAGTTTGTATTCCAAGAAGCGCTTATAAGCTTCTCATATTTTTGTTTTGATTTTTTTGAAAGTTAATTTAACACCACTTCATTTGCGCTGTCTGTTATTTCTGACGGAGTTCCAGGTTCTTCAATTTCCATTCTCATTCACAATTTTTATGTGTTATGAACAACGATTTTAATATTTGTCTACGACTAATAAATAAATATGTAAATGTTGTTGAAAATAAAAACAGTTGAAAGTCAATCACTAACGAAATAATCAATAAATGTAAAATGATACGCAACTTAACTGTTTAAAAATTCCTAATTTTCAACTAACATTATATTAATTTAATGAATGTTTTTCTGTTGGTAATAATTTTCTATGATGGCTTGATTTGAATTTGTTGTCAAAATCAGAATCATAAGGTGTTAATTTTATTGAATATATTGAATTAATAATATAATCTACAAATAATTATTGTATTTGTTCAATAAATTTCTGTAGTTTCCATTCGATCGTAGAAAAAATAGTGTTCGATATTCGAGTGGAAAGACGTTTTTGCGAGACTCGGGTGGTCGTACACCCTCGTCTCGCAAAAACGCACTTTCCACACTTAAGTATATCGAAAATAACTATTCTGTATTTCTGGAAATCCAGACATTTAAAGAAAAAACCTTCTGTTACTGTTTTTAACTTGTGCGAATTGGGTGGCCAGAGCTGTTCGTGGGATGAGACGGTGAGGTGATTGCCTAAGGCGACAAGTTAAGAGGACCGCATTTTGAAAAGGTAGTCCAAATATAAGTCCTAGAAATCGATAAAATGCCTTTAAAAATGTCTTGAGAACTTGTAGAGAAGTTTTCGGCTTACATTTGAGCAAAGTTTGGACGCCATCGCCCATCAAGAAGTCGGTCAAAAACACTTTTTTTGTCAATATTGCGGTTTTCATCAATCAGCTACATAGAAGTGATTAAGAATGAGCCAAATATTCTTGTAAAGTTATCTGTGTTCGTTGTTTTGCATTGTGATGAAAATTACATTATTAAGAAAAGCGATTTCTGACCAACTTTTCGTTGAGTTACAGAGTCCAACTATTCCCAAAATTTTCTCTAGTGGCTCTCATGTAAATCCTCAATAAATTTTTTTTAATAAAATTTTTAAAGATTTATATGAGAGCCACTAGCGATCATTTTAGCACAAATTGAACTCCGTAGCTTATCGAGAAGTCGGTTAAAAACACTTCTGCTAGATAAAATCGCGATTTTCACTAACCAACTACACTCGTGGAATAAACAAGAATGATCCAGAAGTTCTCATAATGTTGACTTTTTTCGTCGTTTTACATTATGATGCAAATTGCGACATTGTCCAAAAAAGTATTCTCTGACAGACTTCCCGACGACCTATGGGACTAATGGGTTTGAATTTGCCTAAATTGTCTTCTGGAGACCCTTCTACAATTACTCAACATATGTATTTTTCGACTAGAACTTTTACAGGTTTATATGGGAGTTCCTAAAGATCGTTTTAGCAAAAATTGAACTTCGTGACTCATCGATATAAAAACGTTTTTGTGGGCCATTTCGCGATACTTACCAATCAATTACACACGAAAGAATTTTGTCTATGTTCGTTTTCGAAATCCATTATAAATCCTCAAAATATTTTTCTATATCTTCCAGATCGCTTATTTTTAAACTATACATAGGTATTCTACCTGGTATAAGCTAAAAGTGAATTCTATTATTTGGTGAGCAAATCAAAAAATATTTTGAGTGTTAATAGAAGAGTCTCTGTAGATTACAAGTTGGACTCCGAAGATCATCGGATAGTCGGTCAGAAACGCTTTTTTTTGGACAATATTGCAATTTTCACCAAGAATAACCCAAAAATCCTCGTATAATTGTTTGTGTTCATTGTTCTGCATTGTGATGTGTTGTCGAAAAAAGCGTTTTCTGACCGACTTCTCAATGAGCTAGGAGGGCCAAGTTTTTCTCAAATGACCTCCTTGGATTCCATTATAAACCCTGCAAATGTTTTTTAATATTTTCCAGATTGCCCACCAACTGATAGGGCTTATCTTTAAACTGTACATATACTTCTAAATGGTTCATCTGGTAGTAGATGAGCAATTCGAAAAATATTTGAGGATTTGTACGAGAGCTCTCAGAGAATATTTCAGCAAAATTTGGACCTTGTAGCTCATCGGAAAGTCAGGCAAATAACGAACGACCCACAGATCCGCGTTACTTTTTGTTGTTTCTGTATTTTGTTCACAAAAAAACGCAAATAATTCTGACAATCCTGCTCATATTTATTTACTAGTTTTAATTTAATAAGGGAAAATTCAAGAATCTACATTTTTACAGAAACAAGGGTGCAGAGGATGCAAAATAAAAATAAAATAAAATCAAAACACGTTCCAACAGTCACTGACACTAGGAGTTTAATTTATATAACTTTCCGCCTTGTAGCTCATTTTATAAACTTTTGGTACTTGTATCTTAATATACTACATTTCATTTTCTTTATTTTATATTATTTTATTTTATTTATTAATTTATCTATTTTCTCAAAAATGACTAGAAATTTGTTCTCTACCTAGATTTACGATATAAAACTCGTTTAATCAGAATAACTCGTAGATAAAATATTTCTTTTATCAGTGTCTTCGATTAAATGTTGTTCAAATTGCTATTTCGAACTAAAAACCTTTCTGTCTTCACTGTATTTAATATTGAAAATGTCTTTTAAAAGTTCAATTTTGATATTTTTAACAATTAATTGTTTAATAATATTTGTGAATTGTGCACGTATTTTGTGTGTTGCTCCAATTCCAGCGTATAGTCATCAAATTGTTTATCGTCCAGTTTGGGAGGCATTAGCGAAAAAGGGGCATGATTTAGTTGTTCTCACTACAGATCCATGGGAAACTCAAAATTTAACAAATATCAAACAAATCGATTTAAGTTCAACCTACAAATTATGGAAAGATGATTTGGAAATTACAGAAAAGCTTATGAACATGGGTGAAGATGGGTGGATAAAATTCGAACAACTTACACAACTTATGGACACTCTAATGGACAAAGAATTGGAATATCCACCTGTCAAGAAGTTATTGAATGATAAAAATGAACATTTCGATTTAGTAATTGTAGAATACGTCTTTCCAACGATGTTTGCTTTTAGCAACCACTTTAACTGTCCGTATGTTGGTATTGTTTCGATGGATTTACAAACACCAATTCATTCATTATTTGGCAATCCAGCACATCCGCTTTTATATCCGTGTTTTATGCTACGATATGACAGTTCTCTTGATATGACAGCTGCTGAACGGTTACACAATGTAATAATGGCGCTCAGTTTGGATGTATATGGATTGTTTTGTGGTTTCAGTGGTGCAGAAATTACAGTTGAGAAGCATTTTGGTAAAAATCTACCACCATTATTGAATATTATGAAAAATGTTAGTCTCATCTTAATGAATACAAACTCAATTTTTAACAAACGTCCATTAGGACCGGCTACGATAGCTTTCGGTGGAGGTGTCCAATTACAACCGCCAAAACCATTACCAAAGGTAATTTTAACAATTTTTACAAAAATAACGTAGAAAAACTATCAATATCCCATGAATTGTAAAATCCATGTTATGGTTGAGATCTGATATATTGTAATAAGCATCAATATTGGATAATTTACTGGAATCGACTATTTTTTTGAGAAATTCAAAAAATTCGAAAGAATTCTCCAAAATTGAGTATCATTAATTAGAATTTCACCCAAATTTGTCTGAAATTCTAAAAAAATTTTGCACAATTTCAAAAATTAATTCAACATTCAATACATCGGATATCATCTAAACTGTCCATTCATCAGTTCATCGAATAAAGCATCGACTTTTCTGAATTCTTAATTTCAGGACTTATTGAAATTCCTCAACGGTGCCACAAATGGCTTTATCTATTTCAGTTTCGGTAGCAGCATTGATGAGCGCCATATAGATCCAAAAATGCGGCAAATTTTCTTGAATGTTTTCCAAAAATTACCGTATCGAGTTTTATGGAAATTCGATGCCAAAATTCCAAATTTACCCAAAAATGTTCTAATGCGCAATTGGGTACCACAACAAGACGTCTTAAGTAGACTTCCTTTACTTAAATATCATTCGAAACGTGTTAAGTTGATTCGTTTAATTTTAGGACACCCGAAAATCAAATTATTTATAACCCAAGGAGGTCTACAATCGGTGGAAGAGACAATTTTCATGAACGTACCGTCAATAATTGTGCCATTATTAGCTGATCAAAGATCGAACGCTAACAAGATGATGCGATTTGGTATTGCTCAAGTTCTTGATAAGGACAGCTTAAATGAGGACCAATTACGAAAGGCTATCGAAGAGATTGTCAATAATGAACAAAGGTAAGTATTTAGCACCAATATTAAGCACCATTTATTTGACTTAAGTTTTTTATTGACAGTTATAAAACAAAAATTACCGGAATAGCTGAATTATTAAGAGATCAGCCCGGTTCAAATGTTGATAAGGCTGTATGGTGGATTGAGTACGTTTTACGTCATAATGGTGCTAAGCATTTACATAATAAAGTGGCAATGGAGCTACCATTTTATCAGTATTACTTTTTAGATATTTTGGCATTTTTTTTACTTTGTTTGTATCATGTAAGGGTAATTCACAGATTGATTCAAAAGGGCTTCTTCCAGTAGAAGAAGAAGTCGAAGAGAGGTTAAAAAAAAATTTTTTTTTAGTAGATTTGACACTGTAGATGGTTTAAAATTAAAACATGCATACTCAAAATCATTGTTTCAGTCATTTAAAGTACGATTTAAATTATATTATTCAATTTGGAATAGAAGTTCTTGTAGTCCTTACTGGCAGTCGGAGCCGCCACTAGCAAAGTCATTCAGGTAAATATTCGAAAACAATTTTGCCCAATAATTAAGCTGCTAGGAATAAGTGAATTTACTAATTTTGGATCGATTTTTGAGATAATCTGAATTTAAACAAATAATATCAAGTGTTTCATCTCGGTCTATAAATTCTTATGGCATCTGCCATTATTTGTAGGGTGATTCGAAAAATAATTTAAGAACTTACATGAGAGTCTCTGGATATGATATAAGCAAATTTTGGGCCTTGTGGCTTATTTAAAAGTCGGTTAAAACGCTCGCTTCTACTAGTGTCGTTATTTTCAAAAATTAGTTACACACTTCAAATGGCTTAGGGTGACTTGAGGGTGTATCCAACATTGATTTGGGTAGAAATTTTGCATTTATTTTGAAATTTGATAAAGAAAACTCAAAAAAAATTATGTGGGGGACATTTTGGAGCCATTCTGAATAGTTTTACCTGAGTATCTCATCTGTGAAATTTGTGACATCGTTAGAAACGTCTTTTGACCAATTTCACGATAAGCTACGAGGTTCAAATTTTGGCAAAATGATCAGCAGGAACTCTTCTGTAAATTCTTGAAAGGTTTTTCGAATTTCCCACTAAATAATAACAGTTACTTGAGAATGTATAGTCCGAGGTGAAACACTCGGTGTAGTGTTATTGAGAGTTCTTAATTTGCTTTAGGAGATCGATGTTCTATAATTTAAATAATAGTTTTTAGCAAATTTCAATTTTGAATTCCCAAAAAGTGGATAAATTTGTTAATTTTACTGGAATTTTCGAGCTAAACTCTTTTGCTCTGCAATCAAATTTTGTTTAATTGAGTTATTTATCAAAACTGTGACTCTTTCATTCTATTTTCGCATTAAAAATTCAAATTTTTGGAAAATTTCGTGGGTTGAATCAATACAAAATGAGTTATTTCGATTAAATTTCCCAGATAAATTCCAGTTTTCTCAAAAACATTTCCAAATTCGGGAAAAAAAGCAATCAAAAATCTTGAAAGTGCACACTAAAAGTATTAAATTGTTTTGAAATTTTCCATTAGAGTCAAAGAAAATGATGAAAACTCTTCGGGATAAGGCAAAAGGGCTAGTTTTTTTTTTTTTTTTAAATTTTGATTACTTACAACAATATTTCTAAAAGTAAAACAGAATTCTTCAGTAGAATCCTGTAATTTTGGAATAACAGTGTAATTTTTCTAAATTTTATTGGTGATTTTGGACATTTTTTTCTCAAATTTTCATTACAACTACATAAAGTACCAGTTAAATATTTTTGATATTAAGAACAACCTATCAAAATATTGCTAAGTCCCTCTACTACAGTGCTAATTTTTTCAAAATATTGACTGTCTAGAATGTGGAAATTTTTTCTAAATAAAAAAAATTTTACTAAAATTTTTTAAATTTTGGACTATAAGCATTAAACTTTAAAAAATTTTTCCTTCGAATCAAATAAATTAAAACAATTCAATATAAGGCGAAATTTTTTATATAAAAATTTTGAAATTCTAGCACAAGAGTTGCTAACTGTTTAATCTGAAATTAAACAGGATTATGTGTTAATATCATGTTATTATATTGTCATTTATCAATTATGCAGATCCAGATGGCGCCGCTGACAACAACTGACATTACTTGACGAACAATTGCAGAAATATTTTAAAGATTTATAAGAGGGACAATTTCAGCAAAATTTGGATCATTAAGATCACTTATTTCAAAGTTTGTCAAAAAACGACCATTTCTGATAATGTTGCGGACTTCAAAACCAAGTGTAGATAAGCAAGGTCACAACTTGTTAAAATTGATAACCCAGTAATTAATTGTTATCATATTAGGATCTGAATCCTGGAATATACATATGTATAATCCGAATTTTGTTGTTTGTATTTATTTTATGGGACTTAGAATTTGATTTTTGTTTTATTGCATTAATTGTTAACTGGATCCCTTATCGTTTTTAAGTACAAAGCGCTCGCCAAATAGTGAATAGATTCCCCGAGTGAATCAACAGTTTTCTTGAATTTTCGAAAAATGGCTTTTTCTTTAATGCAAATTGGCGCCATAGGCTATAGTGATGGTGCTGAAAGCATTCTCTACATACAGTCACTTAATATATACAGCAATGAAGTACCTAGAGTGCGCATCCGGTCAAAAAACGTGTCCACTTGTGGTGGCAGACATTTTGGGTACATATCGCCTTCCTTTTCTCAAGCCTTGGTCGACCAAGACTTAAGAAAAGGAGGTCCCTGTTGAACGACATACTCATAAGTTAGAAAGAGTGAGGACTAACTGTCAAAATTTCCCCATATGAGGACCAAATTGGTCTTATAAAAGTATAGGGGATGCGCACTCTGGGTACCTCATTGATATACAGTAACGCAAGGTTCGCCATCTTGGGGTTAAAATTTACGCGGGGCATTTGAAAATTTATTTGGGGTCACCACTTTCCACTTGCCTCTACATACAAATACTCGTCATCTGTCGTTTTATACAACTTGTTTCACTTAAAACTATATAGTTTATATGGCAACTCCCATTATTTGACAAGGGATTTGAAAACTATTTTAGGGATTTATACGAAATTATCTAGAGATCATTTTACCAAAATCTCAAGCTCGTAGCTTTTTGGGAGATTGATAAAAAACCGCATTACGAAAAGATTCGAGCAAAATAGTTTTTCTTTAATTTTTCCTCGCGAAATCCCGCAAAAACAGAAAAAGTTGTTTTCCGAGATCGGTAATTAATGAACGAAGTTCACTACTTTTAAATTGAAGGGAAAACATTATTTACGATAACTCGGTGTGTTTTTTGAAAAAGAAAATCCTAGATATTTATATCATAACAATTGACTTTTATTGTTGACGTATTAATTGTAATAAAGGAGAAAACAAAGTAGTAAAAAAAAAGTAGTAAACGGCTGATATATCAGGCGTTTACTACTATAGTGGTTAATCATCTTTCCATTCATGATCGGTCTCGGAAAACAAATTTTTCTGTTTTTCCGTGATTTCGCGAGGAAAAATGAAAAAAAAAATTTTCCTCGGATCGTCATTTCGCTGTAGATCATTTAATGTCAAATTTAGAAAGAAGTCGATCGCAACATTTTCCGATTAAAGCGGTTTATTACTAATTTTCCCAAAGAACTACGAGCTTCAAATTTTGATAAAATGTATCTCTAGGGACCCTTCTATAAATCCTTAAAATAGTTTTCAAGTCCCTTGTCAGCTAGTTGGGGTTGAAATATAAATTATATAGTTTTAAGTGAAACAAGCTGTATACACGAGTTTACTTCGATTGCACGCACAAGCACCGCCATTTTTGGAGTAAAAATTTTCTTTCTCACCCTAACACATTGTCTGCTTTTGCAGACGCAAAATTGAAGAAAATACTTATTCAATTTGTATTTTCCGCAAAGAGAGAGAAAAATTCGAAAGCATACATATCGATACAAAATTTTTTTTGAGAATTTCTAGATAAGTCCCCAGAAAACATTTCAGTAAAGGTTGGATTTTGTAGCCGAACGGCAATTTGGTCAAAAAGCGCTGTTACAGTTTTTACCTCAGTAAAAAATAACAAACACAAACAACTTTGCAGAAGTCTTTGGTTCATTCTTTGTTGTTTTATGTGTGAGGTTAATTGGCGAAAATCGAGATTTTGCACAAAAAAGGTGTTTTTGATGTACTTTCTGCTGAGCTCGAGATAAAATTTTGCAAAAATTTTCCCCGAAGTCTACCGAACAAATTCTCAGGATAATTCTCGAATTGCATGTCCTATTAATAGGACATGCCATTAAGTTTTCTACTAGATATGAGCTCCACGCCAAACATGCCTCGCGTACCTCACCCGAGAAGTTAACTCACAATTTCCATGCTACGTGTAAACGAATTAATGTTTGATTTTATTTTAATCTAACTTGATTCATGTGACACAAATCATTTGAAATGAAACGTAAACATCCCTAGTTCTTTTGACAGCCCCCATTAATTGTTCGACAATTTGGAAATATCCTCGGATTTCTAGGATAGTATCTTAGCAACGTTTTAGCAAAGTTACAGATTCGCAAATCATTGGGAAATTGGTGAAAACCCGTTTTAATCTAACCGTATCATGACATTCATCATCCTTAAATTCTTGCCAAATAATGAAGAATGATTAGAAGATGCTTGACAATATTTTTTTCCGTTTTTCGTCACTGGATCTCAGAAAAACGGGAAAACTAACAATTCGCGATCGTGAATGAAACAATAATAATTTACTACCATTAAAAAAAAAATACCAAAGGTTCACCATATATTTTGTGAATTTTGAACAAAACAGTTTAAAATATCGTCAATTTTACATTTACTTCACTTGCTGGGATACGATCCAAGTTTAAAGAAATTTCGATCCACTGGATTTTGATTAAAAATTATAGTTTTAAACATTTGGAATGAAAATGTATTTTTTCCAATCGACACTACCAAGTAAATTAAAAAAAGAACATTATTTCATCAGTGTCTTCAATTATTTAACTCGTTTTCAATTTTGTTTTGCAAGAATAGATTTTCTTTACGATTAACTTGAAAATTAATTTTATCACATAAATAACAGTTGCTAAAATTCCAAATAATACTGCAAAAATATCCAACAAGTAATACTGATACCATGGTAACTCCATTGCAACTTCGTTACGTAAATGTTTAGCACCATTGTGACGTAAAACGTATTCAATCCACCATACAGCCTTATCAATATTTGAACCGGGTTGGTCCTTTGATAATTCAGCCATTTCGATCATTTTTGCTTTATATCTGCCAATAGAAATAACTAAATACTAAACCTAAGGTGCTAAATATAGTCGAATGCTTACTTTTCATTACTGATAACCTCTTCGATAGTCTCACTTAATAGATTTTCGTTTAATTTGTCTTTATTAACGACCAAACCAACACCACGTCTCATCATTTTGTCAGCGTTTGATATCTGATCACCAAAAAATGGCACAATTACTAACGGTACGTTCATAAAGATTGCCTCTTCCATCGATTGTAGACCACCTTGGGTAATAAATAACTTGACATTTGGATGTCCTAAAGTTTAACGGATCAATTTAGCACGCTTCAAATGATATTTAAGTAAAGAATCTATACTTAAGACGTCCTGTTGTGGTACCCATTTGACAATTTTGACATTTTTTGGTAGATTTGGAATATCGACATCGAATTTCCATAAGACGCGATAAGGTAATTTTTGGAAAGCATTCAAGAAAATTTGACGCATTTTTGGATTTATGCTGTACTCATTAACGTTAGTACCTAAACTGAAATAGATTACTCCATTCCTGGCACCATCGAGAAATTCCGATAGGTCCTAAAGGAAAAAATCGATGCAATATCTGATGAACTGATGTTTGGTCATTTAGGACAATATCCGATATATTGGATATAGACTCAGTTCTCGTAATTAAGCAACATTTTTTGAAATTTTAGGAAAATTGTGGTAAATTTTGAATTAGTGACATTCAGTTTTTGGTTGTTTTTTTTTTAAATTTTTCTATAAAAATTGTTCCAGTACATCGGATATTATTCTTAGAATGGATTTTGCAATTCATCTGATACCGGTTGCTTTTCTAGGTTATTTTTATAAAAATTGTTGAAATTACCTTTGGTAATGGTTTTGGTGGTTCTAAATGGACACCACCACCGAAAGCTATCGTAGCCGGTCCTAATGGACGTTTATTCAGTATTGGATTTGTATTAATCAAGATTAAACTAGCATTTTTCATAATTTCTTCTACTGGTGGTAGATTTTCCCCAAAATGCTTCTTAATAGTAGGATCTGGAGCACTATAACCATTGAACCATATAAATGCATTTACAAAGAATATTGTAATTATATTCTGGAAACGTTCCATGAATGTCATATTTACAGAACCGTCATATGGTAGCATAAAATCCGGATATAAAATCGGATGTGTTGGATTGCCATATAATGAATGGGTTGCTGCCGATAAATCCATCGAAACAATACCAACGTATGGACAGTTAAAGTGGTTGCTAAAAGCAAACATCGTTGGAAACATGTATTCGACAATTACTAAATCGAAATGTTCACTTTTATCGTTCAATAACTTCTTGACAGGTGGATATTCCAATTGTTTATCCATTAGACTGTCTACAAGTTGTGTTATTTCTCGAAATGCTCTAAACACATTTGAGTTAAGATTTACAATTTTTTGTGTAACATTTAGATCTCGCCATAATTTATAAGTGAAATTTAAATCGATTTGTTTGATATTTGTTAAATTGTGAGTTTCCCATGGATCTGTTGTTATAACAACTAAATCATGCCCTTTTTTCGCTAATGCCTCCCAAACTGGACGGTAAACAATGTGATGACTGTACGATGGCATTGGAGCAACGCACAAAATACGTGCACAATTCGCAAATATTATTGAACAATTAATTGTTAAAAAAATTAAAATTAAATTTTTAAAGCACATTTTTAAGTTTAAATATTTTGTATCACGAAAAAATCGAGACTGTGGTGTCGTAATAATAACTTCGACTATATTTATCCGGTAGTATTGATAAGAAAATAATTATCTACGGGTAATTTTTATTACGGGAATTGAAAATATTCAATCTATACTTGAGTAGTCATGTTTTTGGGAATTTTGAATCTAGCAAAAATTAAAAAACATCAAGTTGCACCAATTAAAAATCGTGAGTCGCGTAAACAAGTTCTTGACAGGGAATTATATACACTGTGGCCGACAAGTTCCGCTTAATGCAAATAACTTTTTTATTTATCAAAATTTTGAAAAAAGCTGAGACAGGTAATTTTTTATTTTTTAATTGTCTATTTGTGACGGGGTCAAAATGATACTACCAGTTACCATTGCAAGGAAAAGGCGTTATTGTCAATTTTTTAAAATTAGAACCCCCATTTTTGAATTTTTTCTCAGGAAGAGCATACTTTTCTGCGTTCAGACGTGTAAAAATTGTAGGGGGTTAGATAAGAAAATTTTCCAGAAAAAAATTGTTAAAATTTTCAAGATTGTCAGTCATCACAATATCCATGCATCAGCATGGCATACACAAAACACAGTACCTCTGAATAAGCATCGCAAGCATTGATTTATTAAAGGATCAAGTAAGCATAGGTTGAAAATTTGATATAATTATAGCAAACATGGCGGATTAAATTGTCAAAAATAAAATGAGAAATTTGGATAATTATTAGCAATGGAGATGATACAAACCATTAAAGAGATCAAATGCACTTCAGATTTACTCCGCCTTCCATCTCCATTGCTAGAAATCATCCAAATTGCGCATTTTATTTTTGACAATTTGATCCGCCATGGTTGTCTACAATTATGTCAAATTTTCAATCTATGCCTACTTGATCCTTTCATAAATCAATGCTTGCAATGCTTATTCAGAGGTATTTCGTTTTTCGTATACTATGCTGATGCAAAGATATTGCGATGACAGAAAATCTCAGAAATTTTTAACAATTTTTTTCTCAAAAATTTTCTTATGTAACCCCTAACAATTTTTATAAGTCTAAACGCAGAAAAATATGCTCTTCCAGCAAAAAAATTCAAAAATGGGGGTTCTAATTAAAAAAAAAATGATGATGACGCCATTTCTTCGCAATGGTAACTTGTAGTTACCTATCTCAGCGTTTTTTAAAATTTTACTAGATAAAAAAGTTATTTGTATTATGCGGAACATTTCGGTCACAGTGTATGTATATATCTATAATTATTTGATAAATTCATCCATCATTGAAGATTTCTGTTAAGTCATCTTTAGTCACTCAGCTATAAAAAAATATAAATAAATTAATCAAGTTGTTAACCTTTTATTGTCACATGTCCAAAAACTTAGTCATGACGGTGTGGAATTCTAAAAGGCTTTGCCTTATAAGTATGTAGGTATTCAATAAATTTTTGCCATACATTTTGCAAGGGCCAATGGTCTAGCTGAGAAAAATGTATCGACTACAAAGTCAATAATCAGAAAAAACATCTAAAAATGGGACTCATATACAGATGGCATTATTAAATTTCAGAAATACACCAAGAAATGAGTCACTGGGATCACCCAACCAGCGGTTGATGAGCAGAATAACGAGATCAACGTTACCAGCCACAGAAAATTCACTGTATCTTAAAGTTATCACGCAAGTGGCGGAAACGTTAAGTAACTTGAAAGCAATATAGAAGGGGTATGCAGATAAAAACACCAAAATTATTAGACCCATAGAACCAGGTTATATAGTCGCCATTCGAACTGAACATTGATCATGGCAGGGAAGAACAGTAATGGATAAAATCTACGATAGATCAGTCATTGTCAAACTACTTGATGGTAAAACATATAGAAGAAGTACAGCACATCTTAGACAAACTGAAATCCAATTATCACCTGAAAATACAAACGTGATACCCCCACCATCACAAGGTACCTCTCCAATATCTACATCGTCGAATAAAGCACATCAAGAAGGTAATATTGAGAAGCATCATATTGAGAAACATCAAGAACAGCAAACCAATAGTACAACTATTACCCGCTCTGGAAGAATTGTTAAACCTGTAGTAAGATTAGATTCTTTTTACCGATTACTAGTCCTGCTCCTTGATTTAAAATTGATTTCATCTGTAACTTGATAACATTATATGCAATTTACTCTGATATACTTTTTTTTAATAACGCCAATTATGGTTAAATAAAGTACCTCGATAAGTTCTGCGTGTTTGTTTTTATCTTGAAAACAATGTATTCATTTAGATCTATGTGCTGATAATATTTATCTTATCAACTACACAAATCTTTCTTTCTATCTATATATATAAAAATCTCGTGTCACGGTGTTTGTGGCTGAACTCCTCCGAAACGGCTCGACCGATTTTCATGAAATTTTTTATGTATATTTAGTAGGTATGAGAATAGGTTGTAAAGTATATTTCACACCCCTAGGTAATTAGGGTGCTCCAATAAAAAAAAGGATTATTTTTATGCCAAAAATATTTTTTTTATTATTCATCAAAAATGCATATATATCCAAATTTTCACCCTCCTGTCCCTATCCTTCAATTTTTTAATCAAGATTTTATTATTTTTGTAAGCAGGCCTTGCACTAACTAACAGACAAATAGTAGCGCAGTATTTAATTTGGTTACCATGGATACATTTATTGTTGAATTTTTTACAATCAACTTAGCGTTTGTACAAATTAATCGTATTTGATAAATTTCATTTTCCATTCAAAAAAATTTGTAATTAATTTTAATTTATGATTGTAAACAGATTGCTAAAATACAAAAAGAACAAATATATTTTATAACAGTATAACGTTTTTCATCAGTAAGGGCAACAATTTTGTCTATTTGTGTGTATGAATTACATTGAACAATGCCAGCAAGACGCAAGCGAGCGGATTTGGGCCGTAGAACGAATAGAGCAACAAACACATGAAATAGAAGATCAGAAAGAACAGAGGAACAAATCCAACAAATAAGTCGCAAGGACAAACGATGTCTGTTTGCGGATTAGATTTGAGCACAGCATGTTTTTCACACGGGCAATTATACGTGGCATGTTCTCGCGTGGGCAAACCATCGAACTTATTTGTGTTGGCTAGATAGGAACTGACAAAAAATATACTACATTCAATTGCTCTTCGAAGTTAAAATTGCTTCCCTTTGTTTCATCTGTTACTTCAGAATAAAAAAATTACCGGCGGTCATAGTCTATCCACAAAAACTTACACTTCTTTCGTTATTTTTTATTTATCAACCAAAATATTCACAACAACATTTGCCGGGTCAGCTATTCTATACATGAATAGTAAATGAAATTATTCTCAAATATACTATTTATAAGGATACATAGTATATTGTTCAAAATCTACAAAAATTTGAAATTATAAGAGGTGAACATGGATTACAACAAATTTAAAATGGGAAGCAATTTCAATTGGTTCAAACAAACTCTCATAGAATCACCAGAAAAAATCCAAACCGAAATTCTTGATCGTGTTGGAAAACTGCCATCGAACCTCGATGATGAATTGATGCCACTGTTCATTTCATCGCGAATTGAGCCTGCTTACTGGTATTACATTGATGAATATCTACTCAAATCAAGAACCAACGATTATGATCGTAGAACCTTCACAGAGTTTGTATTCAAAAAATTGAACCTTAATAATGATTTCATATCAAAAATCCACACCTATGTGAACGAGTCTAAACGATTGCCGCGCTATGGAGCAATTCTGATAGCAGCCGATAAAAGATCCGTACTGCTAATTCGTGGTTTCAGTGGTCAATGGTCGTTTCCGAAAGGAAAATTAGACATCGACGATAATAACGATACATTAAGATGTGCAATTAGAGAAATATATGAAGAATTAAAATTTGATGTCAGCGAAATTATATCAAAGAACGAATACTACGAAAAGTATGTACAGCCAAAAAAAGGTGATGCATCATTGGTTGGATTGTATGTTGTTAGGAATGTTGATAAGAACCAACGGTTCCGTTATAATCGAAAGGAAATCAAACAAATTAAATGGTTCGAAATCAAAGAATTAGCCAGGTTAGTTGACGAAGATGAAGACTTAAAAATGGTGATAAAACCATTTATAAACATTTTACAAACATTGACAAATTGAAGATATAATGTTATATTTTTTTTGTTCCAGGTGTTAACGAAAATAAGGCACACACTGTGTGTCACTACTAGAACAAACGAACATTGTTGCCAATATGGGTACTACAACGACAATTATCTCGTCAATTTTGTCCTATTAAGTTTAGATATAGAAATGTCTTGCAACTAAATTGATATCTCGTCTATAAAATAGGTAAACTATTCTTGTATACTTAATTGAAATTTTTATTTTAGCTATTATATTATTTTAGAAAATGAAGCTGACAACAGTGCGCCATTTTATAATGCGTGCGCCGCCATGTCATTTATGGTCATTACAAAGGTGTGCCAAATATTGAACTTGAGCCAACTTCAATTTTAATTATTTTTGGTTGATTTGAGAAACTGAAACGGAAGACTTCCGGAGGCTGATAAAAATACACAAATTAGATTGGAATTTGGAGTTTTTATTGCATAAAATTTCCAAAAAGTCATCGAACTTATTTGTGTTGGCTAGAGAGGGACTGACAATCTCTTACTTTAGAATAAAAAAATTACCGGCGGTCATAGTCTAAGGCGCTTCTTTCCTGTTACTGTCATAGATTATATATCAACAAAAACTTACAATTCTTTCGTTATTTTTTAATTATCAACCAAAATATTCACAAGAAATAATTTATACGGCAGAACAACGTTTGCCGGGTCAGCTAGTACTCTTATAGTAACTCGTCTGGGTTAATAAACATATGATTTGTACGTAAAGAAATTTAAAATATTTTAATTTAATTTAATATTTTAATTATTATTTCAGACTATAATTTGTAAATAATAATGATTTTTCGGCTCCAATAGTTTACAACATACAAGAAGTTATTTAATCAGAATTATAGAACAACTACTCCAATGGTAGGTTCAACGCGTTGAAATACTTATGGCGAAACTGTAGATCCTAACATTAGTCATAAGTAAGCTTAGGGATCGTGTTCCCGCCTTTAGATGCCGCGCGACAATCGTCTACGTACCTCATAGACGTACGTGACTTTCAATTCTTATTGTAATTTTAATTACTAAAACGATAGACCGATTCTCGAACATTGTTGTGTTCGTGCAAGTACTTGAACCCACTCGTTCCGCTTATGAAAATCCAGTAAGAGAGGGGCAACAATCAGCTACAGTGAACCACTTGTTTAATGTTTGTGACGTCGCCCGTTCATTTCATCAACTACGCTGAATGATTATAGCGATCCAACAATAACGAGTAGAGGGGTTATTCGAATACGGTATCGAGTTGTTTTTGTCGATCGCTAACTTGCAATAGAGTTTGGAGAAGTCACGTGTTTGCCCCAAATTCAGGGCAAAATCCCGCTGCTAGGTCATAAGTAGTGTTAGGATCTACAGTTTCGCCATAAGTATTTCAACGCGTTGAACCTACCATTGGCGTAGTTGTTCTATAATTCTAATTAAATAACTTCTTGTATGTTGTAAGCTATCGGAGACGAAAAATCATTATTATTTACAAATTATAATCTGAAATAATAATTAAAATATTAAATTACATTAAAATATTTTAAATTTCTTTACGTACAAATCATATGTTTATTAACCCAAACGAGTTACTATAAGAGGATTCAGGAGGGGGAACCCATTCCATTGAAATTTACAGTACAATCAAACGCCTGCGTTTTACGAATGACGTCGATCGATCATGCGGATATTTTAAATGGTCTACTGCTTTTCAACATTCTGCTGCTATCGTTATAGAACAACTCGTTTTGTTAGCGACGAAAACACTCGATTAAAACAGAAAATAACATTCCGCTCGACTCGAATTTGTTAGGAGAGTAGATTTTGCCTGGCACGCTCTACGGTGCCAAATCCTATCTCTAGTCATAAGTTAGCTTAGGATTTTTTATACCGTACGGTAGCTCTGACGTCATCACTCCGAACTCCAATATATGTGTGCGATCTGCAGTTGGAACCCGATCTCTCTCTAGAATTATATGTTTATTCGTTGTGCTTGTAGTACTCCAATCATTCAACGTAGTTAATAAAGTAAGAAAGCGACGTCACGTACAATAAACAAGGGGTCCATTGTGGTCGATATTTACTCGTTTTAGACTATCGTTCCATAAACGCAGCAAGTAGGTTTAAATACGATATATATGTGAATGGACAAATTCAAATTAATGTTTTTTAAATTTTTTAAGACATTAAAATAATAATACAGATTATAAAAAATTTATGAAATTATCGAAATATCAGGTACATTTAAAAAAAAAAATTGAATATTTGAAAATAAAATTATAATTGTTAATATTTAATTTGTAAAAGATTAAAAGCAAAGACCAAGGTTATTTCTATACATATGTAGGTGTTTATATGTGCAAAAATATCTAATGAGACCACGGGGAGGCGGACATACTCTCACCACGGTAGGTAATAGTATATTGAAAAATAAGTTTCAGAAGTCCATAATTCCTGCACGAGACCAAGTATAAAAAACGAGTGCGGTAGCACGAGTTTTTTAATGGTCGAGTGCAGGAATTGACTTCTGAAACGAATTTTTCATACTATTTTTCCTATTTTGCGCCCCTTTGTACCCTTTTTTAATAAAAATTGTACCCTTAAAATTTAGGGAAATTTATAGAAGTTGGTATTAAATAAAACAAATGAAAGTTCTATTCGACGATATTCAACTTTTTATTTGTAAAACGAGTTGATTTCAATTGTTTAAGTCTCCATATTAATTACGACTTTTAATAAAGTAAAAATGTGTGACGAATTATCGTGTACTCCACCAGAATTACGTGATATTGTTGAAAATGGTATCAATGATTTACTTTCCGGTAAATCAAAAATAAAATATGAACATTGTTATCAAAATTTTCAAGAATGGTGTAAAAATAATTTGAAATAAATAAAAGTTGGTTTCACGTTAATCAAGTGGTCTGCATTTCTGTCAAAGAATGACATTTGAGATAGTCGACAATGTTATCAATTTCGAAAAAATAAATTATCCCAGATTTTCCACACTCAAAGTAGTTGGGAAATGTCCATTGCTTCACTACTTTTAGTGTGGAAATGATTTTATTTCCAACGCAAAATAGGAAAAAATTAATGGGATACATTTTAGAACATAAGCAACTACAAAATGGTTAGTCGAGTTATTCCATTCAAATGAAACAATAAACAAAAACAATCTCATGCATTAGAAATGTCAGTATTGATGATTGAATATTTCTCTAAATTAGAAGAAGAAAATTTCAATCTCTATTCAGATACAAATGATTTAAAAAAATTACTTGTATTAATTTTTTGTATTACTTTTTTCGTCAAAGTGTCTATCTAAACAATTAATATTATATTGTTAAAATAGTTCGTTTCCATTATACAAGTTCAATTTTATCCCTGATTATGATAAAACTCCAACGTGTATAAACTAATATTTAACTTTAATTCAATTAATGTGCAATATTGGATATTTCTTAGTTGGGATTATATTTTTCTTCTTTTGAATTTAATTTTTAAATATTTCAAAACATCGAGTATGACCAAATTGAAGTAACTATATTCCATATAGTTATGATTGCGATTACAGTAAGATTCGAAAGTCACGAACGTTCATGGCGTGAACTAAAGGTAGTTACAGAATCCTAAGCTTAGTCATAAGTCGACAATTATTGCACGAGTCCAAATTTAGAAAATGAGTGCGTTAGCACGAGTTTTCTAGATTTGAACTCGTGCAATATACGACTTATGACACGAGTTTTTTCTACTATTTTTTCTGTTTTGCCTATTTTGTGCCCATTTTTACAAAAAAAGTTTGAGTTACGAAATGTAGAGAATTTGGTGGGAGTTGGTGTTACTGATATAACAGTTGAACATTTGAAAATTGATGTGTATTTTGTTTAGTATTTTTGACAGTTGTCAATAACAACGAAAACGTTACCAACCTCAAGAAAAAAAATTACTACATTTTTCTTTATTTCACAGTGTATTGAAAAGTACTCATTTCGATACACTAGCGGGTTGAATAATATCGCTATTATTAACGCAAAACAGAAAATAGTTATTTATGATACGAGTGTTAAAAGTGACATTTTATTTTGCAAGTAGAGCAAAATAAAATTACTTTTAACACTTGTATCATACAATATTTTTTCCACAACCACCATGTAGGTCTTTTACAACCATCTCCAAATACGAATATACACAACAAAAATGTTTGTAAAATTATGTCACCTCAGTTTTTTTTTGAGTTGTCTTTAGCAACGGAAATAAACAATAACTGTGATGTCTCTAATTGTGTTACTTTGGATGATAATTCTAATTGTTGTAATAATTCTGTAGCTTCTACAAAAGGTATTTCAATTACTGATTATTCAAATTGTACAATTAACATATATGTTTCCAAATAATTTATTATAAATTCATAACAAAAACACCATTTTGATAAGTGTTCTTGTCAATTTACTTTAAATAACTGATCTGTCATTTTTAACACCAGTGTCATAAAATGAAACTGATTGTGAGTATGCCGTCTTAAAAACGTCACTTTTAATAGTGGTTGTAGAAAAAACTATTTTTTCTATGATCGAACGGAAACTGTCGATTTTCTGTCTGTATTTGATAGGTGGAAAGTGTCAAATTCCCATAGAGTTGATCCGTCGTGTAGGCAACAGCAAAGTTAAAATAAATACTGGCTTCTGATTGGTGATTTTTACTTTTCCATATAGTACCATGGAAAAGTGTACATTTCCACTCTAGGGTGGGAAGTAATCACTTTTCGCACGCTGTTCAATTTATATTATTATATTAACATAAAATAATAATAATTAGATTAATAAATCAATCTAATTATTATTACTATTGAATTATATTAGTTAATTAATTATTATTATAGTATTCTCCGAAAACGAACTTACATTTTTTTGTTAATTTGTATTTCAAGAAGCGCTTATAAGCTTCTCATATTTTTGTTTTGATTTTTTTGAAAGTTAATTTAACTCTACTTCATTTGCGGTGCCTGTTATTTCTGACGGAGTTCCAGGTTCTTCAATTTCCATTCTTATTCACAATTTTTATGTGTTATGAACAACGATTTTAATATTTGTCTACGACTAATAAATAAATATGTAAATGTTGTTGAAAATAAAAACAGTTGAAAGTCAATCACTAACGAAATAATCAATAAATGTAAAATGATACGCAACTTAACTCTTTAAAAATTCCTAATTTTCAACTAACATTATATTCATTTAATGAATGTTTATCTGTTGGTATTAATTTTCTAAGATAATTTGATTTGAATTTGTTGTCAATATCGGAATCATAAGGTGTCAATTT